>OZ034968.1:28172185-28772185 GCA_964030785.1 Siderastrea siderea | reverse complement strand
TGGGTTGTAAGAATTAAATATTCGGACACTCGATAATCATTATGCCTTCGATGGGGGAAGAAAACCTTATTCTGAATGTTAGTCTGTATCATATATATTCTTTTTATGACAACGTGTGTAGCATTGGTCTCTAGAGGCAGCAACTGACCCTTAAGAAAATTTCTAGTTTGGTTTTAATTTTCTTCTTATAGCTACGCAATTATTTGTTTTCCACGACAATCGTAGAGAACTTCGAAAATAAAATAAGGAAATAAATATATAAACTGGCCGATAACTTCATATATATTTTTGAATAAACCGACCAACAACAACAAAAAGTATAAGAAAGGCTATACATTTTTGCCGATTTCCACCTGTCATTTATCCTTTTGATCTCAACTTAAGGACGTAATTACCAAATGTCATTTTGAAGCCATATTAAAAAAAAAACTAAACGGAAAACGAGAAGTTTCACTCACTAGCACACTGCACGACAAAACACCGAATCCAAAGTTAAAATCACCACGACTTAAGGTTAGATTCCGAAAGCATGTTGAGCTTAAAAAATAGACATAGGCATATAGAAAAAGACCTGATTTAGCGTTGTTCTACACTTAGCTAATAGGCTAGTTTACAGGAATTCCACTGAATGAGTAAGATATTGAAAATAGTAATGAGTAGTAGCGGGACAGTTAAATAGTAATATATAAGCTTGGCCAAGCCTAAAAGCGGACCTCCCAAGGAATAAGCTGCATGGTGTTCGTTTCTCAAGAAAAGTCCTGAAACGTTTCGGTTTCAAATATATTTCGGGGCTTTTTTTCAAAGAATGTTCAGTCAAAAAGCCCAAAATTGCCTCCAATATTTTAGAGATCCGAGCTCGAAAGGTAATTCTAGAGGCTGAGCATCGCTTGATTTAATATTTTTCGGCCATCAAGCTAAATTAAAACTCTCGTGAGCCGTCTTGCTTGGTGTTTGCAATGTTTCCGTATCTTGTCATTTAACTGTCAAGGCTGTCAAATCTCCTTGAATTATTGGCTGTTCGCTTGAATGAACTTAAAACGGCGTTCATTTTAATACAACAACAAAATACAACTTACTCTGAAGTACTAAAATGGTTCATCTTTTTGGGTTTCCATCGTGTTCGGATGTTAACAAATAACACGAACTGCCACTATTAGTCTAGTCAAAAATGCATTCTGGCATTTTATTGAGATTACCCGAAAGAAAGGAATTTGGGAGCTTCCAAGCACTCGTATTGAAAATTATCAAAGAAATGTCTGGTAAGTTTAGCGACAGCGAAGAAATTCGGGCACTTTGAGGAACACACTGAACCGTTTTCGGAAGCTTAGCGGATAAAATAGTATTAAACCGAAAACTGCTTCGCTTATAGTCACTTAATTAACTTTTATATTTCGTTTTCTAAAAAAAGTATGGCATAAGTTAAGTCTTAAGCTTAAATAAACTTGGGCGCTTTAAGGAACGCGGAAAACTGTTTTCGAAAGCTTTTCGGATAAGTAACTTTAAACCGACGACTGCTTCGCTAAAAAGTTTATTACTATTGAAAACTTCTAGGCCAAGAAAATCGACAATTACACGAAGAGATGGACCCGACAGTCAAAACTGAAAACAATTATTCGCCGACATCTCATCGAAGTGATGTTTGTGCTGTTGTCTACCGTGGTTTGACCTACTGTTATGAATAAACAAACACAAAATGATGGACAGAGAAATTATTTTTGCAAAAGTTTATTCGAAAACCCGTAAGTCTATATTTAAGACTATATTCAAGACTACAGCTGTCTCATATCTGATCGCGTTTTCTAATATTTTTTTAAAGTCAACGCCGACATAAATTAAAAAGTAAATGACACAATTCTAATGACATAAATTAAATTTCCATTTCAAAACGTAATTTCTTTGACCGTAATGCTCATAATTAGATACCTTAAACCCTTTAAAAACTTTACTTACTCGGTTGTGGACAAGCGCTCCGCCGTGGAACAAAGATGAAGTCCGTTGAGGGCAGCTTTCGAAACTTGAACTTTCCGCCTTCGACCAGTATTCTTTTGAACTTTTTCTTTCCATTTATAGATATTAGATGTTTTTTTTCTAGTTTAAAACTTCAGTACTGTCGAACAATCGTTTTGCTAAATAAACTTAAGCTTTTTAAAGAAACCTCTTTTTCAAAAGCGACGATGGTCATGCGATTTCCCGCCAAGAAAAACACCGGTTGCCCAAAAGCACCGCGCGATTTCCCGCCAAGAAAAGCTGACATTCTCCACCCCTGTCGGGTTGCCTTAAGGCTACCTTCCCCCTCCCCCAGAGTCTGTACGGACAGACCAGCGGGCGGGCGTACGCCGACGTCACAACCAAAATTTCTCGGATCGATAGGTTACCAGATTTGTTTACCCATTGTGCTCGGCGAGCTCCGCTAGAAATGATTAAAAACATAAATTAAATATTAAAACAGCAATATGCATACAAAACTTAAAGCAAAAATAGTAAAAAGCTTCTTTACCTACCGGAATGCATAAATTTTGGCTAAATATCGATAAATATGTCGGATTGCTTGGTTATGCCAGGATCGTCAGCTCATGTAGTAAAAGGTGTGGGTGCCAGGACGCCGACTATTGTTGTTTTAATTTTGTCGTTGAAAGGTAGCTAGAATGGGACAGAGGACAAGAATATGAACACGAACCAGCTGACGCCATTAGAAAACCACCTTATTTCTAAAAATATGAACATAAAATATCCTCATGATAATTTGTGATACTAATAATTTAATTTAAAAGAGATTTTCCTACAGTTTTAGATGTGTTAATTGTCCGTCTTCCTTTTTTATTGGCCAGGGCAAGGGTTTTCTTTGAGCTCAAAAACTGGAATCGTATTTGATTTACACATAAACACTTTAACAGATAAATGCCCTCCTCTTTCACGTCACTATTAGTCCAGTAACAAAAATATGCCAATTGCCCTATTTCAGTTTTTCTTTGTTTTTTTTTTTTGTTTTTTTTTTTTGTGGAGCAAAAGGCACATTTACACATTTAAACATGTGCGCGGAAAATAAGTTGCGCGCGATGCAACGCAAATGGTGGTCTGTGAAGCACACAATCAATTCTTGCTGACGGTTTTTTTGCCATGAAAATTTGCACTAACTGGGATTTTTTCTGACCTTAAGCTTACAGATGACATATTGACAGATGACAATCAACTAGCGAATCGTTAAAAGCATATGGATTACGTTCAGTTGTAAAAGTTTGAAGTCGTTTTGCCTAGTAGTCAATGTTTACAAACGTTTCGTACACAAAACAGTCAAATTATGTAGCTTTCAAGGTTATAGGTGATTCAATTTGTTGTTGGAATTGTTTTTTTTAAGCATCACTGCAGAGAGGAGTAAAAATCTCCAAATACTGTTAACATACTTGGCACATAGTTTTCCACGACAACATGTGTCAATTTCTTTCTCAACTAAAACTGCTGTCGAGGTCGGCTGCTACGAAAGTCTAGAGTGAGAAATAAAAGACTATTTGGAACTAATATGTAAGTAATATCTTTGAAAAAGTTCTTGAATTTTTCCCCTTTCAAGGACACGATTTCTAGTTATTATGACAGATTTTGGTCACTAAAGGTCATTTTAATTTAAGTGGGCTATGTGAAATGCTGCTTATTCGACCAAAGAGCTCTTAGTAGTTATATGATTAGCTTTTGGCTCACAACGTTACATCAAAAGATACTTTTTGCTTACATTTATGTCAGAAATCTTGTGCCTGTAGAGGAAATTGCCGGAGTAAATCTAGCCAGAGGCTCCACAAGCGGAGCACCATTGCTAAGCAAATTTGGTAACCTATCAAGCCCAGAAATTTTGGTAGTTACGTAATAGTCACGTGACCATCCGTCCGTCCTTCCGCACCACAGGGTCACCAGTGTGAGGTGGCACACATTTGAGATAACCCTGTGCTGTATCCCGCGTTTTTGGCCCGAAATCGCATGGTGACCCGCGTTTTAGCAGAAACAACAAAAGTCAAAAACACTTTTATTAACGGACAGAAAAAGTTCACACGAAAATTCAGTTGTCTTTTTGCTGGAAGGAAAAGAGTCCCAGTTACAAATTTGCCTTCGAGGACTTCATCTTTGTTGTCGGCTGTGCTGCGAACTCGGTCGGCACAACGATTGAGTTCACAGCATTTAGTAGCGGTCCGGTATTTTCTGTCTAAAACCATGGGTTTTTCAGCGATCCAGAAACATTTCCCCAAGAAAAACACCCGTGTATAATTATGTCAATCCAGCTGTGATCAATAAACAGCCGTTTAAGTATTAAAATGAAAACATAACTTGACGTTTTAGCAGATGTTGTGCAGCGGTTAGGCTGCTCGACGGTTCGACTCTGAGAAGAAGGAAAGTTTTTTCCCATTTTTTTCGTTTTTTTGTTTTTGGTAATCACTTTAAAAAAAAATGAATAAGTTCCAGCAATTTAAAGAGGTGGAGTTCCGCTTTTAGGCTTGGCTAAATCTATATATTATGTTTTAACGAGAAACAAAAATGACACGAACACTACAGCGTATTGCTGGCGTATAGTGTCTTCAAATGAACTTAGTCAAACGTAGACACAAACGTTTTAAGCAGAGAATGAGCATGTGATCAAGATACAACGATGGCCTCTCAAATTCGACAATATCGGAAAATGGGTATTATCTGCTTGGGCGCTTGCTATTTCGCTATCGCTGTCCGAAAGCCATCGCTGGAAAATATTCAAAAAAAATTGTAATGGAAAATTTCTCACCCTCATATACAATCAAATCATCTGTCAAGTAAATTTTGCATGTGTGCATGAGCTTGATTGAACTCGGTTTCCATAACTGTCATCATTCAGCCAGATCACGCACAGATTTCATCAGATTTCGCGGATAATGGTTCCGCGGTTTTGGAGACATTACCAAATAAGCGTTCTATTCGCCACTGACAGATAATTTTGCTCAACCTTGTCCAGTTGCAATGAATTGCTTTTCATGCCGCGGGCGGGAATGAATCAATTGATGTATTCGTAGTTGAAAACAACTCGAAGACATTTACACAACCTTAGAACCGCGGGAGCAACGACTTTAAAACAAAGGTAAGTGGTATTACTGACAAACATGGTATGTTTTTGAAAAGGTTGAGGTAAATCAAGTGTTCAAAAAGTCCCATTTTAAAATTTAGTTTTTTAATCTTGCCTGTCGTATTAATATTCAGTCCACAAACACTTTACTTTAGTGCTATTGAGGTCCGCTGTTGAAATGGTTGTGCTAATGACGACACTAAAATTATAAACTCGTCGAAGAAGTTTGCTGAAATTTGCCGATTGTTGTTTTCCCAGTCTAACTGGTCGTATAACATTGGGTACCACCAAAGACAACCATATCTCGATTTTTTTAAGCAAAACTCTGGAGGTCTCACTAAACGTGATGAGACGAGAACAATATCACAGAGGGACGTCTCCGTCTGCCTTCCAGTCTCAGAAAAACCTCATTTCACAAATGATAGCTCGATTCAATCAAGTTTAGTTTCCTGATCGACAATTCTTTCCTTTTGTCGGAGCTGTGCACTTTCAGTCATCGTCCAATCATGCTCTCGTGTCTAGTTAACAAAAATGACTAGCTATATCAAAACTGCCAAAGATACAACATCTCTTTTCGAGCAAGAATTAATGTATTTGTTACATATTCTCCCAGCCAGCATTAAATTCACTTAGGTTAGAACACAATGCGTAAATTTCACCCGCAAGTGAGCGTAGCTCTGTTTGTAAATGAGCTATAATTCTTGAAATACACCATTCCTCTCACAATTTCTGTAAACCAGAATAAATAGATGGCGGATATAACAACACGACGCTTTCTAACAAATAAACTAATCTCATCTTGCCGCTACCGAGCTCATCTGAATATTCGCACAACAAGCGGACGTGTTTATTTTGATGGCTTTTTGTGAACGAAAAGTACCTGCTCGAAAGCCGCTAACTAAGGGTACTTTTATGTTGCCGAAAACAAACAAACAAATGAAAAATATCGAGTTACAAATAAAGTATTTTTCTGTTGGGCGGGAAACTTTAAACGTCAGAGGCTGCTTTTACTGCGAAGCCGGCATTTTTCAGGCGACACCAAAATTCCGTTTGATCTTAGCTTCCACTAAAATTGCCGAATACTAGAGCTTATAACGTAGGACAAGGAAGGAAAATGGGTTATTGTACAGACAAAAGCAAAACAAAATAACCGACGTCAATTTTTCAAAAACACAATTAAGGGAGTGGGCGCCAGAATTTGTGATAGCTCTTTATGAGCAGACCATTCGAGCAGTTCCTGTGGCGAACATCAGGGATTCCAACCAATCAAGATGCCTCTTTTTCTCATAGAACATTTTAAAAATTTAGTCATATCATTAGCCGGGAAAAAAAATGTTCTGAAAGACGAAGTTTAATTTTAATGTTGTGAAGTATGAAAGCGCGCCAATTGGATAGCCAAAAAAAAGGAAAAAAAAAAACTGGGAATATCGTTGTTGTCTTGGTTCTTTTTTTAGATTTAATTGAAGCCAGAAAAAATATGACATGGACTACTTCGTAGGAATAACTGGTTACTCTTTGAGATAAAAATTGGTTCTTATAAGGTTTGCGACAATCACCCGTTTTTTAACTTTCCCTGGACTTTTCCAAAATTATTCTTGGTTTTCATCGTGTGATTACAAGACTTAGAGTGCAATTTCGCCCGTACATGGTGGCCATAAACTTCAGTACAAGAAATGGAACAGATAATGAAATCAATGATGATTCCTACTTTCTCTTTAGAATTATTGAGATGAGGAGCGCTTACCATTTGTACGGAAAACCCGGTAATTCCGGGGAGAATTCAAATGGAACGGTTCATTCCGGTGGAATGTTTTCGGAAAAATGGTAATACCTTTCGAGGTATTCCTTTTTCTCGCTTTTTCCGGAATTCCCGGAAATTTCTGTACCATTTGTCCACAATTACCAGTGCCAGGCTATTTCCGAGAGGAAAGCAATGCCCATGACGGCGGATTTAAGTGATGAATCTTTACTGTTCCAAACCGTTCGTGACGTGACAGTTGTTTTATTCTCGCGGCTACTGTCAACAGACTCCTTGCAACACAATTGTAGCACTCAAGGTGAGAAAGATTTAAGTTTTGGCCGTCGGTTCTTGTGTTTTACTTTTGCTTTCAAGATTCGAGCTTTTGAGCTTAATGGCGCGGGAAAACACTTGCATCCGAAACTTCGAATCAAATGATACGGCTCAATCCGTTCCGTTTTCTTGGTGAGAAAAGGTGCAGTTCCATTTGTCCAAAAATATCCACCGAAAATTCCACTCAAATGGTAAACGATTGATTGATTGAACGATCGAAACCTTTATGGGAAAATATTGGTTTTACAACATTTTGAAAATTTCTGTGTTTTCGCTGTCACGGACAGGATCAAATTTTAAAGATTTTTGATTTGAAAAACAGTTTTATATCGATATAAAATTTTCCTCGGCTTTCGTTTGTTTTTGAATCTTAATGATGATCTGAATGAATAACTGGATCTTAAGGTGTTTCGATACAGTTTTTTTGGGACCATACCTAACTTTTTGAATCTTTTCTGAATCTGGTTTCTTTGTTCTTTGTTACAATGTAGATTACAACGAAAGGTAAAAATCACGGAGGAATGCTTTGCGCATTACTTTGAATATATTAGCATTTATTTGCCAAATGTGAATATGTAACGCAACCTTTTCCGTCGGTTCATACGTCCTTTTTAGCGTTAAATCTAAAAGTGTTCCAGTGAATCAATGTTAATAAGACTCGATACTAAAACTGGACACATCGTCAAGCACGCGTGTTTAATGTTTAAAAAAAAATCCATCGAGCCGTTCTTAAGATTTTCGCAAAAACGCTCAAATTCAAAAATTATCACAAAATTATTACGCGAATGATCTTAGAAAAACAATTCGTCCTCGAGATCGCGAACACCGCGACACATTTTGAAAGTATTTTCGAGCCATTTCATCAAAGCATTGATTATTTTTCAGTGCATTTGCTATTACTATGGAAAAACTAAGGTTGGAAATGTTTTTGCGATTTACTTCAAAACAAACATACAGAATTTTTTTGTTCTTGTATATTTTGTGTGCCATACACCACAGTTTAAGATGTTGGTATTTGCTTTTCAAAGTGAAATCTGGATCGCGGAAAATTTCAATTTTAGTGTTTTCGAGGTTTTTTGTCTGTCGTTGTCATGGAAAAATCGATTTTCACAAAATGTAAACCGCGCTAAAGTTCAATCCAAAACCAAAAAGTACTGCAAATTTCACGTTGGTCCGACAAGATAAAGACTGTCTAAGAGCCGATTTTAAAAGTGAGGTATGGTCCCAAAAAACTGTATCGAAACACCTTAATGATTACATTTTAACGACATCGTGTAATCATGGAAACCAGCAGTGCACAAACGTTTTATTAGTCAGAGCATGAGCTATAGGAAACATGGATTCTGAGTTCTCATCGAACGTTGTTTCAAGCAAACAGCGATGAAATATGTCGACTACTCAATAAAACTATCACCTTACCGTCAGTTCTGCTGTCCCTTGTCTTTGATTTATGCTTTATCTTTTGCAAATATCCCTGTTTCTCCCCGATTCTTCGGTGAGTTCGAGCCAGATATGCTTACTTTTAGCGCCCGCCATTTTGAAAAACCACTCATTCCCAGTTCTACGCAGCCAACTAGAAAACCTCCTAAAGCCGCCCTAAATCCCAACATAAGTGAGATTACAAATTCACCCTGATATTTTTTAAACATATTTTTTTATTTTCTAAAACAAAATGGGATCTAATATATTAAGTATTCGGATACTCGTTAAAAATTGGGCCTTTGATAGGGAAGAAACAACATTCTAATGTTACTCTGTACCATAGATTCTTTTTTTGGTAACAATTGCGTAGCGTTGGTCTGTAGATGGAAACAATTCTCCCTTGACAAGCAAATTTCTAGTTTGGTTGTTTGTTCTATTAGTTCAATTTCTCATGTTTTCGACGACAGCCGTCTAGAGCTTCGGGCTGAATAAAATAATAAAACAAATACATAAACTGATCGCGAACTTCATTTATATTTTGGAACAAACAAGGGCAAAAGAAAAAATTAAAAAAAAAAAGCGACCGGGTTATACATTTTTTTGGCCGAATTCCTCCTGTTATTTATCCTTTTGATCACAACTAGACAATTTCATTACGGAGATATAAAAAAAACTGTTCTCTAGCACACTACAAGACATTACAAAAAAACCCCCAAAAAATAAAAGCTTATATAGCGCTTATTAAAACGTCTCTAAGCGCTTTACAATTCTCCGACTTCATAGTTAAAATGCACCGACTTCATAGTTAAAATTACTACTTTATATACATGTCTTAAGGTCCGATTTCGAGGGCACAATTTCATTAGAAATACAGTAACTATTATCCCGCCGTCGGGACGCGGTCTAGTAAGACCCGTTTTTTTTTCGTGTTATTTTTATCGTGGTCACTTGCCCCAGACCTCTGCTCGGCCAGACAGACTTCCGCTTCACCGCTTGGGCGACGTATCTTGAGTGACCGTAATATATTTTGCACCCCGAGGGAAGGGAGAACAACGGCGGGGTATAATGCCCCTGGGGCTTTTCTCGTTGAAAAAGAATCTCTACCAACCGGAATGCAGGGGTATCGGCTAAATATGTCGGACTGCTTGGATATGCAAGGATCGTCAGCTTGAAAGGTGTCGGTCAAAGCGCGACGAAGAACATGATGCTGACTTCCAGGATCAGAGGATCCTAGCCTGCTATGGATATCTGTTTTTATACGAGTAAACAAGTTGAACAAGTGAAGAAGAAGAAGAAGAAGAAGAAGAAGAAGAAGAAGAAGAAGAAGAAGAAGAAGAAGAAGAAGCATGATTCCAAAATTACGTTCAAATGCACTTGTTGTGCTCGTGATTATGTGGAGAAAACAGCCGCCCTTTATGCTTCCCTCCCACCCCCCTCTTCAAAGCCGTCACGACACACGATTGTTCTGGACTTCCCTAGCAGCCTGGAACTGCATGTAGTGCTAATTAACAACATCAACAGCAGTATTTGCTCTCCTATTCTATTCCGTAGGCAAACGAAAATTATATATAATATATTTTACCGTCTAACATAGCATTTTGCTACAACACATCAGTATGCCGGGAATGATGCCTGATGCTTCCTAAAGTTATATACTCGAAATTATGCTTGCATAATGTGTCAACCCCTAGTAGTTTTCCTTAACCTCTCTGCAGGGTTTGTTACTTTGAATAATCGATTGAAGATGCAAATTGTGTCTGATAGGAATTGAGGAAAGTGACTTGCAAGTAAGTATAGACAGTGCAGTATAATTTTGTCTCGGCTTATATCAGCGGTTGTCGTACGTTTTATTAGATATTCTCGTACAAAGGAATGAAAATTAAATCAAACAAAAAGGAGTTATGTGTTAATTGTGTTATGTGAAATGTTGTCCGACCAAAAGACATTTTAAGAAGTAACATGATCAGCTTTTGGTTCACAAATTTGCATCAAAAGACACAGTTTCAGAGGAAATTGCCGTGCCGCAGTAAATCCAGACAATGTTGAGGAAAAATATCTTAAGTGACCAAACCAGGTTTTACATTAAAAAAGGGTACTCAGTAGAAGATGGAAAGCCCCACAGTTTTAATCTCATCTCTTGATATTGATGTTTTTTCAGAAACACTATTTAGAAATAGATTAAAAACTTTCCAAAATCTAGTTCTTCTCTCTAGCCTTGCTTTCATGTGGCTTGTATGTTAAATATCAGTATTAATTACTAGATCAACTTCAGTTGCTCAAAGCACGATTAAGCTAACCCAAGATAAGCGTGAACTTTGATTCCAGTTTGATTACTAATCAAAATATTAGAATTTTTCAAAATATTTTTGCCCTTCACTTTTGAATGAAGTTTTATTTACCGTTAGCTTAAAGTTAGCGTTTAAAAACATTTTCAGCGAGCAAGATGAAAACCGCAGTTTTAAAAATTTTAATCGTGGATTAGCATTAATCGGCTTTCGAACAATCGGGCCCTATGCATCATGCTTATTCAATCCCCAGGAGCGGGTTTTCGTTGGACGTTTGGTGGGTGGGTCGTCGTTATCTTCGTAACGTTTCAGGTACTAACCGAGAAATATATGACACAAACTTCTTGTTAGAAAGAATTGGCACTTCTTTGGAATGAAAATGGGTTCCTTTTCAATAGTCCGACGTTCACCCATTTTACTCTTACTGGACTTGCGTATTCGAGCGAATTTAATCAAACGTAGTCACAAACGTTTTAAGCAGAGAATGAGCATTTAAACGAGATATAAGCGTGGTCTTAAACATTCTCATTAGAGTAATGAGTTTTAAAGTTATAAAAGAACTACACTTTTAATCATGCTTTGGGGTGTCTGTACATTTAAAAATGTGTATCTTAGTTTGTGATGTTACTCCGTGGGTGGAAAAATGTTTTTTTTTTGTCATACTAGTTCCTTTTAAGTAGGTTTTTCGTTAACACGTAGGTTATATCAGGAGCCTTTCACCTGGTTATATGACATTCTTGCTAGACTGAAGGCCCTGCTCATGAAGTTTGTAGATTTCCTGGCTGTAGATCGAACTTAATGAAACGAGCTCCATTTCGTAAAGCAAAAAGGTAAAGAGAGTAGAATCATAAACAAGCAGCAAGTGTTAAGGAATAATTTGCCAATTATAAGGTGTATTTTGATTCAAATTTTCATCTGGAATAACGATCAAAATTAACCCTCGGGGGCACAAGGGGAGAGTGGATGCCCCCTATGGGGTTTCTCTTGAATTTTTCCAAGAAGAATTATTATCTAGACCTGCCGTTTCCAGTAGTTGTGTGCATATCCCTTAGACACATTTTGACACAAGTTTGGTGAGAATCGGTTGCTATGGTTACAAGATATGACGTCATAAGTAGCAGGTGGTCAAGCACTTTTTGAAGAAAAATGCGTGTTTTTTACCCTATTCAGGTGAAAAATGCAAAAAGCAGGAAAATGTTTAATTATGTCATATTCTCCATGTCCAGCATCAAAAATTTCCAAGACGGATCGAAAAGCGCCAATCACGTTTAACAGTCTTCACACCCAATAACATCACAGCTTAACTGACAGACGACCAATAACATCACGAGATCGTCGACCAATCAGGACAACGACCAGAGACTTATAACATCTACTGACGATTCACAGTTCACTTGACTCTGACGACGAGCCATGTAGTTTTCGTTTTGAAACCGTAGACGAGCATCTCTGTTTATAGGCAGGCGTTGTAAGAAATCACCAGTTCAAATTCAATATGAAAACCTTTTTATTCATCCATAAGAGTTAATCAGATTCATATTTCGATAAAAAGCAATTTTTAGCACTGGCGCTAACGCCACCGATGAAATAGTTATTATTAGCATCATGTCAATGAATCAAATTTCGCAGTCCGCGTGATGAAAAAAACTGCGTAGGTTTTATCAAAGGTGGTAATAACATGAGCTTAGAGGGACGCCTTCGCTTACTATCATATGAGACATTTTGCTGACCGTAACTCGATGAATAAAATTAATTTCGAAATTTGCTTCATAAAAAAAACCTGCAGGAGGCTTCGCCAAAAGTGGCAATAACTTAATCCCAGGTGCACATCTCCGCTTCCCATATCCTACGTCTAAAAAGCCTACTCAAGAACCCGAATTAATCAAACGCTGCTTCTTGTTCATGAAATTTTATTTTTAGTTTTATGCTGAAAGCAGTTTAAATGTAACTCACACGATCCAAATCCAAATGTCCTTTCCAAATGTCGTCTCTTAAATAATATAACTGTTAAATTCAGTGGCTAACCTATGCTGAATTTAAATTTTCTTTAATTATAAAACAATTACGCTGAAAAGGATATTTTGCTAAAAATGCGAAAAATAATTAATCAATATAATCAAATATTCGCTTGCGTGATCTTAAAAACGTTAAGGAAATGACAAAATTACTTTTCTCAGTGGTTGCTTTTTGTAGTTCTTTTGTGAGGTTCCTCTATTCTTTATCAAATCCGGTGAAGTAAATTGATATCTGATGGTAAAATAAATCGTGTGTTTCAGTGGGATCTACAGTGTATGCCTAACATCCCACTTTGAGTGTTGTTTTACAATTCTGTTTCGAGCAAAATAAATTGTAGGAACAAATACAGTTCAGTTTTGTTTATTGAGTTATCAGAAGAACCCCAAAAGCCTAGTCAAGAGCCCGAATTTATCAAACGCTGCTTCTTGTTCATGAAATTTTATTTTTTAGTTTTTATGCTGAAAGCAGTTTAAATGTAAGTCACACGATCCAAATCCAAATGCCCTTTCCAAATGTCGTCTCTTAAATAATATAACTGTTAAATTCAGTGGCTAACCTATAGCTTTGCTGAATTTAAATTTTCTTTAATTATAAAACAATTACGCTGAAAAGGGTATTTTGCTAAAAATGCGAAAAATAATTAATCAATATAATCAAAATATTCGCTTGCGTGATCTTAAAAACGTTAAGAAAATGACAAAATTACTTTTCTCAGTGGTTGCTTTTTGTAGTTCTTTTGTGAGGTTCCTCTATTCTTTATCAAATCCGGTGAAGTAAATTGATATCTGATGGTAAAATAAATCGTGTGTTTCAGTGAGATCTACAGTGTATGCTTAGCATCCCACTTTGAGTGTTGTTTTACAATTCTGTTTCGAGCAAAATAAATCGTAGGAACAAATACAGTTCGGGTTTGTTTATTGAGTTATCAGAAGAACCCCAAAATTGTATCCATTAGCTAGGCTGACGACCTTACCCTGCTTTTAAAACCTTTAAGTTTATCGGTCTTTTTCCCATCAACGTAATTATTTCCAGCAATGGGTTGATAAATATTAGGTATTCTTACTGAGACATGGGTCCATTAGCCAAAAAATGTAGATTGTATCAGTTGCTGTATAATTGCATCTGGCATAATTGTAAGCGCAAGCTTTTTGAAAAGGTCACGTTGCTGACTAGACGATAATCACAGTTCCTAAATATTTCAGCGCCCAATCAAGGTAAGCGGAGGTTATTATAAAATTTCGATGGGCTGTTCGCAAACTTCCTTGATATATTTTTTTCTTAATCAAAATGGAATCTTAGCCAAAATGAAATAAATATTCGATCGGATGCTATTTAATATGTCTTTCAAAGCAAAACAAGCTACCTTCTATATATTAGCATGTACCGTGTTTTTCCTTTTTGCAACATTCGTAGGATTAGCTTCTAGATTACAGCAACTTTTCAATTCCCTTTTCAAGTAAATTAATTTTGCTTGTTTCCTATTGCACTACGCAGTTTCTCCCGTTCTCTACGATTAACCTTCTACATAGCTTCATTAACTAAAATAAAATAAAATTAGATAAAAATAATATAGACTAAGCTATCGAAGAGTCGTTCACCTCGATTCTTCTCAGTGGTAGAGCATTCCAATGTAACCGGTATCTGGAAAGTATGGTTCGATTCCCATTCGATTCCCTTTTTTCCGAGTGGGACAACGACATTTCCCCCTTTTTTTTTTGCTATCTACATTTGTATGCCTTTTGCGCATAAAACCAAAAATAACAGGAGAAAAAACGTATTGGTTATGTCAGTATGTCGGTGAGTATGACGAAAAACATGATGCTGAACTCCCGGAGACACAAAGGGCCCGCGCTGACTTTGAATGCTGCAATTTTTTATATGCAACCAAAAGCCCTCAAACTTTTGTGACTTTCTCTAAATTTGTTTGGAAACAATTTAGTTTGACATGTCATTGTTAGCCAAGTTTGCTGTTGCCATGCCGACTACTTTTTGACAGGCAGTGTCCTGAAAATTTCCAATGTTGCAGTCTTAAATGAATAATTCGCTGTTTCGCTAACTTTGACAATTTGACATCATTTAAATGTTCTTTATTACTATTTTTGGCCAATTTTAGTGGTTTTGAAGATTTTTCGAATAGGAAGAGAACTCCAATATGGCAAAATCCAAGATGGCCGCCATTTTTGAAAATCCTGACGTAATTCTCACGTAAAGTGACATCATCAGGTTACGCAGTGGACCTCAAAGGAAAGCCTTTCGGACGTACTGAATACTTGCCACGTTTAGTTGTCAAATGTCTTTAATACTGTCGAAGTTAAGTGGGGGGGGGGGGGGGGGGAGGAGGCACTCTCCTCATCCTCAGGAACCTAAAAAAGCCTTGGCTAAATAGGGTTAAAATGACTTTTTCAAACTTTTCATCGTGCTACATTTTACATTTCTAGATCATTTTGTTCAGTTCTTGTTGTTTAACCAATTTTATTGGTTTTCGGATGTTCAAAGAAAAAAATCTAAGATGGCGGATCCAAATTGGCCATGACGCAAATCCCACATCATTTGATGTTATTAGATTGTGTTGCAGACTGATGTTTAAAAAACATATTTTAGGACGTACTATCTTCCCTCGAAGTTCCGTTGTCATAGCCTAAAACTCTTTCCCCAGGGCTCAGGAACAAAAAAAAAAAAAAAGGCTGAATACTGGTCAAGGTGGCTTCGGAATTTCAAGGGGATAATTTTGGCTAATTGTACTGTAAAGTATGGACTTGATCTTTCTTTTTTAATTACAATACAAAAAATTCAGATTTTTAAAAAAAATGCACGAGTTATTATGAAAAAATGTACTTTCGATGAAAAGTTAATAAAAGAGAAAGCTTTTATAATCTCTAATCGCGAGTGAGTCCCTGCTGCAATAGTGGCGCTAAAGGATACAGTCAGGGGACGCCATTCTGTATTGGGGCCTTATTTCACCTCTTTAGCAGTTTTTGTTCATATTGCATGTGAGCTTATACCTGGCACATTGTCGCCGAAAATTTTAGCTGAGAGGCGGGATTGTGCCTCCATGGATGGTTCAAAGCTTGAGAAGAATAATTGGTCGAAAAACAAAAGAACCCAGGGCCAAAGAAGACAACCAAATCTACGTTTTGTGAAAAAAAAGGAGAGAAGTCTGACGGATACTGATAAAAGTTCCTCTTCTTCTGTGGCGTTCCACGCTTGCCTTTAGATTACGGTAAAAGAATTCGCCTTCGAACCTGGAAAGTATGAGAATCGGCAGGTCTGTTGTTAGTTTTAATCGGAATTTCGTCTGTTTTGAACTGAAAAATCGCGGCACTATCAGATAGGTAGAGAACATCCCAGTATAAACACAACAGAGTGATACCAGTTCAGTAACAACGGCTTTCTTCAACTCTTCAATGCGTTTTGGCTCCTGCCTTGCCTTTCTCTGCTTCCTACGTTCTTTTGCATTCCGGGTTGTTTTCTAATCTACAGACCTACTCTAATGTTCTGTGTGCAGAAGCCGGCTCCAGAAAAACGTGACAGACATACCATAGTTGACTCCAGGGTTCTGGCCTCTCTTTGGCTGGCGGTATCATGCCGTGACATAAAACCACGAGAAGGCGTGAGATATTTATCAAAGTGCACGACGTAAAATCTTCGACGTAGTTTTTGGTTGCGCATGCCAACTGAATGAATCAATAGGGTACTGTGAAATTTGGCCTGAACATTCCTTCAAAAATTGGGGTGCAGAAATACTCGCTATACTGAATTCTAGAATAGAACAATACACAGAGTTGACCCAGAGTTGTGAAAAGCTTAGCAGTCTTTCTAGTGGTATTTGTGAATATTTTACCTAATATCGAGACTGATCCTGTACAAATGCTTCATCATCATCATCATCATCATCATCATCATCATCATCATCATCATCTTCTTCTTCTTCTTCTTCTTTTAATTCACCTTTCCTGGTGAATCGAAATAAACTGAACTATTTGACAGATGATTTCTAAATGGTCAAGAACGAGAAAATCGAAAAACCTGCACCATTTAAATGATTGGTCCTTAGCTTTCGATTAACACTGTGCAGTTATTTTGCCAATGCACTTGGATTTGATACCTTATTAATTCGACTGAATGACGTACGATCATTTTGGATTTGTTTGCTACGAAATAAAACAGCGGGCAGCGTAACTTTTTGTCGGAAAGCTATTTCCATTTAATTTCCCGCAACAGTTTCATTTCGCGCGTACAAAGTTCTCGTTTTTGTTTTGCTTTCTGAACGACACTCCCCAGGGTCCGGAGTACGCTTAAAAAGATGCGCCTTTCAAGAAACTGAAGAAAGAAAGAAAGAAAGAATGTTTTATAGAAGGCCCTTATATTGATTTGACATTTTAATATATGTTGTTCCGTGGGTGGAAATTTGTCGATTTATTATCATACTGATTTTCATTAAGTCCAAGCACGTTTTAATCGGATATAAAAAGACCAGTGTTTTGATCACGACGTACGACAGCTGTAGATCGAAATTCGTAGAAAGCGAGTAACTCCGAGCAGTGATAGGGTAAGTAGAATGATAATTATGAATTTTGATCTGCCTGATGCATTTTACAAGCTACAACGATGAAGCTTAAAAAGTTGATGGTTTCTTATAATTATCACAAGTGGTCAAGCGTTTTCTTTTCAGAACGTTTTCTTTTAAGGACGTTTTCTTCAGTTAAGGACTTGAAACTTCAGTTTCAAGCTCTTACACTAAATTGGCTTACGTTACAACCACCTAATTCATTTTAAACGAGTCTTTGTCTTTAACATACCCTTCATGAGGCTTGCTTTCACCTAAAACGTAGCTTTTTTAAACAAAGCGTTTTCTTCAGAAGACCTGTCTTTTTGCAACCCTTATTGAAAGTCTCCAGCAGCGTTTTCAATCATTTAGTTCGAGTGGGGACGACATGTGAGGCACAAAAACTTTTTAGTTTGAGTTGATTTTATTGAAGCTTTGTCCTCATTGTATTCTGATGAAAAGAAATTTCCGTCAGTGTTTTTGGACTCCGCTACTGAAATAGTTATTATGCAAGCAGCGCACCGTGGGTTTTCTTTTATTCAAAAATTTCTCGTCGAAGATCTTTGCTGAAGTTTTCCGATACAACTTTTTCGGCCTTACAGCACAGTTCGTGCAATTATGTAGGATGCAACCGTACCTCAATGATTCCAAATTTTGAAATTCGCTTGGCTAATTAGAAAACTTTGGAGGGTAAGACGAAAAAGGTGATAACTAGGCCACAGTCTGATATCCTCGCTTTCTTTTCTGCTGCTTCTCTCTTCTCAGGCAACTCTAATTAAATAAACCTGGGTGGAATAGGAACTCGGACATGGATAGAGGGATAGAGGAAATGGGAACGCAAAGGCTAAGACGATTTAATGGCATAAACTTTTTGAACAGATTTTTATTTTGACCAGATATTGTGATTGTCCAGGTGACAAAAGTCCTGGGAAGGAATTTTGTTGTTGACGTGCATTGACTGACTGTCATTTCAGCAACTCTGAAGATGACTTCCGCTCAAGTGGTTGAACGAATTACGTCAGTCAATTTCACCAACTACACGATTTATGTCCTTAGATCTCCAAAGAAACTTTGAATTGTTACCCTGTTTGTCCGAAATACCTGTGATGCAATAGTTTTCAAAGAGCTTTAGTCTGTATGCAGAGGCCAAGAGGAGCGTTTGTTTTATTTTCGTTTAAATCTTTGTTCAAAACGTCCGAAACAAAATTACAAGGAACTGTCGCATGTGACTTTTACCTCTGTCATTTACCGCCACCTACGACTTTACCCACACCCCCGACCCACGTCTTCTACCCACTATCATCGACGTACAAGATATGGCTAGTCTTCGCCAAGGGGGGCATGCCATGCTACGAAAAAGTTTGCTAAAATGCTTCCATGATCCAAATTTCGAACTTTATTTGCTTGATTAAAAATTCTGGAAGTTTCGCTAATTGGCCGGTGATATCAAAATAGCAAAGAGGCGCCTCCATTGGCCTTCCTTCGTCCGGAAAACCTCTCAAAGGCTAGGTGAAAGTTCCTGTTAAACAAATCTTATAACATAGAGGGCAACATTACTGAATGCTGACTGGTTGAGACGGAGGGCATTTTTTCTTAATTTTCTTTTGGACGAGGGCAAAATTATTAATTCCTGATTGGCCAAGCGCCAAAATAACTCGCATTTGATTGGCTGAGCGCGACAGCACGCCATTTGCATTTTGTAGGCGTCTTGAAACGAAAAACGGATTTTGAGTTGTTCACTCAACACAAGGATCGCTTCAAAGTTTGACTTTTAACCGGGTTCGTTGGTAAAAATGGTACGGAAATCGGGTGTTTGCTTGAAGAGAAATTCCAAAAGGTGAACCTATATGTGTTACGGGAAACAGCAAATGGTTATTTGTTTTAAAACTACTGAAAACTTTGGAGCGACGTAGTCGATAATTTTTTCCAGCGAGAGGAAGCTTTGCAACTCATGTGAATAAAATTTTCTTAGTTAATTGAGCTTTCAGTGTGTTTTGTCAATGAACTAGAATTGTATTTATCTCTTAAGATGTACATAATGGTCAGTCTTTCTTGTTCTGTGCGCTGAGCAACAGTTCAACTGCTTGTCTGGTGAATTGTTTACGAGTGGGTACTTTTAAACTGAGGGCCGGCTGATTGTGTTTCAACGTGCATGGAAAGTTTTGCGAAAATTTTGCCCTCTGTGTCATAAACAAGTAATCGCATCGAGTCCTCGTAGAATTAAGGATAAATTTCACTTGTATTTTCAAAGTTTTCACAAACTTTGAAAATACGCGTGAAATTTATCCTTAATTCTACTCGGCCTCATGCGATTACATATACTTATTTTTAGGCTGGGTAAAAGTTCTTGTAGGCTAGGCACAATTTCCTGTACACAGCTCGTACTTTTATTTTTTGTTTTAATTTTCCGAGAAATAAATATAAATGTAACTTACGCTGTTTAAATTCGACAATGTAGTTTAGAGTCCCTTCGGGTTTCGCAGAGGCCGTGAGTTCGAATCTCGTTCAAGCCTAAATTTTTTTTCAGGTTTCTTTTATCAGCTGCTTAAGTTGATATCATTAACTACGATGGTCGTCATCATTTCATGGAGCCTCTCCTATAACATAATCAGCTTATTTGTGTTTTTACTATTTTTTTTATTTCCCTTTTGAAAAAACGAATGTCGGGAAGAAGCAGAGTATTCATCCTGTAACTAAAGTTATTTTGCTTCAGTTGCAAAACGATAACTTTGGGCTGAATAATTAGAATAAAAGACGAGGGAAGCGACGAAACGACTTTTGTTGGGTTCTGTTCTTTTTCATAGGTGGTGAGAAAAATGATATCCGAAAGTCAGTGAAATCTTGTGGCTCATGTCTCGCACTCACTTTGCATTAAGTGTTGTTTTATAATGTCAATTTTAATTTGTTTTGATCAAAATACAGTAGATGAATAAACATAACTCACTTTTGCCTATTGAATTATCAGGTAAAACTAAAACTGTAACCATTAGGCTCACGTTCAAACCCTATTTTTGAAAAGGCTCCTTCCGATGGGTTGATGAATACTAATTACAGAAATAACACCCACATACATTAATGGTACGTTATCGCAATTGATACAACCGCCCCTTTAGCAGGAAAGGATATATTACATTAACTATACTTGCATCTGGCATATGTAAGCGCAAGTCTTCTTGAACAGGTCAGGGTGTCCTACAAGACGACAACCACAGTTGCTTACATTTTGAGCGCCGAATAAGGTAGGCAGTCTTTTAGTAACAAAAACTTTACCACAAAATTCATTTGAATATATTTTTCTTAAAAAAATGGGATATAATGAGTTGAATTCTCGGATACTTTTTTTAAATACCCTTGATAACAAAAAACAGGCCACATTATATTCTGAATATTAGTCTGTATCATGTGTTACCTTTCTTTCATCTCTTGTCTCTAAAGACGGCACAAACCCTTCTCAACTCAAGCAAATTCCAAGTGTGAACATTTCGTTTGGGAACTATGATCTGATAATGATGAATAAATATGGCAGCCAAACACTCTTTTTTCCAAGATATCATAAGAGAGCTCCAAAGATAACAAAAAAAAAATTGAATTAAATAAATGCGAATTCCCCCCCCCCCCCCCCGACGAATAAAAAAATATATATCAAGAACTTATTGTAAGCTTCATTTATATTTTTTTAATAAACGAAGAAAAAAGTCAAGAAAAAAGCAGCTAGCCTAACGATTTTTGTCGATTTGTGGCTGTTATCTACCCTTTAATCACAGACATAATTTGATTTTGTAACAATATGAAAAAAATACACACAACCTGCGAAAAGTTCTCTCACTAGCACACTATAAAATTTTACAACCTAAAAATGCAAAAGTTAGAAACACTACCTTGCATGAATTAAGAGCTGACTCTGAGAGCACAAAGGGGTTGTAAAAAGAAGATATTATTGAGTTATTTCCACGAGCCGAAATAGAAAAATGTCGATTTGCTTGGTTTTATTAGGATCGCCAGCCTGAAGGGTGTCGGTGAGCATAGCAAAATGCATAATTCTGAACTCCAAGATCAGAGCAGGACAAACCCATTCGAACAAACAATAACAGTTTTTATTCAAAACATCTTTGCAAATGCGACAAAAATTCTTCCGGTGAAGGAAAATTAGAATGGAGCAGATCTAGTCAGTTACATTATATCCAGCTGCGTACCACTGAATTTCCCTGAGCATCCAAATATCGCCACGATACACAGTAATGAAATTATGAATATATGAAGTTCATATATTTGAACTGCGGAATGAAGAAATAAATGTAAAGAAGATCCTCGCAGTTATTAACGCAACTTATGCAGTTGCGAAAAGAAAGCCTGAAAAAATCGGGCTTGCCGGGATTCGAACCCTGACCTCTGCGATACCGGTGCAGCGCTCTAACCAATTGAGCTAACAAGCCAACTGAGAGCTGGTCATTAAATTGGTTCGTAATATACCCGGGAAAGATGAAGATGAAATTATGAATATATGAAGTTCATATATTTGAACTGCGGAATGAAGAAATAAATGTAAAGAAGATCCTCGCAGTTATTAACGCAACTTATGCAGTTGCGAAAAGAAAGCCTGAAAAAAAATCAGGCTTGCCGGGATTCGAACCCTGACCTCTGCGATACCGGTGTAGCGCTCTAACCAATTGAGCTAACAAGCCAACTGGGAGCTGGTCATTAAATTGGTTCGTAATATACCCGGGAAAGATGAAGATGAAATTATGAATATATGAAGTTCATATATTTGAACTGCGGAATGAAGAAATAAATGTAAAGAAGATCCTCGCAGTTATTAACGCAACTTATGCAGTTGCGAAAAGAAAGCCTGAAAAAATCAGGCTTGCCGGGATTCGAACCCTGACCTCTGCGATACCGGTGCAGCGCTCTAACCAATTGAGCTAACAAGCCAATTGAGAGCTGGTCAATAAATTGGTTCGTAATATACCCGGGAAAGATGAAGATGAAATTATGAATATATGAAGTTCATATATTTGAACTGCGGAATGAAGAAATAAATGTAACGAAGATCCTCGCAGTTATTAACGCAACTTATGCAGTTGCGAAAAGAAAGCCTGAAAAAATCAGGCTTGCCGGGATTCGAACCCTGACCTCTGCGATACCGGTACTGACCTCTACCGATACACAGTAATATTAATAAATACTGATCGGTAAACACTCGCGCTTTTTACCGGCCAGGGGAAGGTTTTCTGAGGTCAAAAATCCGGAATCGTATTTCAGGCGAGAGCATTCGATTTTTTTTTTGCCCTCTTCAAGACACAACATCTAAACGTCTTACTCTTTTTCAGTACAGCAAGAAAGACAAGCAAAAATGCCTGTTGTCCACAAAGGTCAAAAATCTGTTCCTTACATCACATAAAAAGAGCTACAAAACCTGCGGTTGAACATTCATGGATATCTTATATTTTATTTGGGGGAAGTAGGCGGGGGTGGGAGAGGGAAGTGGATGCAATCAGGCTTTTTCACGGCCTTCAGTAGTAAAGGTCTTGCTGTGAGTTTCAGATTAAGTTTTCCTAACTTTCCTTTCTTCTCACTTTATCTTCATGTCGCTTGCTTTGTTGACTTACTTCCAAATTAAGTTATTCATAGGATTCTAAAAACATTCAACTCGATAACAGGAACTATCAAATTACCTCAGTCTTAAAAGTATGCATTAAAACTAAAGTTTCCTTTACCTACATAGTTTTTAAGTGTGCAAGCTTTCAGCTCATAAGGTTTAGCACATGCAGCTTTCAGAAAACTTCCGAGGGTACACAAAGAGCGGAAATGGAATCCTAAATAATTAAAAACAAAACAAATTTCCTTTTTCTCAATCTCTCAGATAACAGATATAGGGTATTGTCAGTTAATGGGCTCTGAATTAGTAATAGCACTTTGTGAGCGGTCCACTGCAAACAACGCTCCATAAGGATAACCATGTTATCAGAACTGATCCATTTTCCCCGCAAACCACTTCAGCCATATAATCCATACAGTAATATAAGAAAAGACATGATGGAACACTCATCTTACTGACTTATGTTCGGATGCGATAAGAAAGTGAAGCTGTCATGTATGTGCAGATTTTGTATCAACAAACACCTGGGGGGGGGGGGGGACTTCCACATCCCGACACTTTTTCACGATATCAAATCAGAAAAATATAACAGAACTGCGCTACTGAAAGAAATTGGCTGGTACTTCGTACTTATATGCAATTACATCAGTAATTTCACTGCGTTACAAGGCTACAAATGATAGGAAAAAAAAAGAGAAACAATAATTAAAAAGTCACTAAATTATAAAAAAGTTTAATGCTGCACTTAAATAAATGTTAAATGCTAATTAAAAATGGTGTGCCATGAAACAACAATACTAAAAAATTAGGATAATTTAAAATTAACAAAATAAACAATGAGTAAGACAGTTTAAAAAAGTTTAAAATATGCGTCTTGAAATGCTTTTTTTCATAAAACGAAGGGAGTCTGTTCCACAGTTAGCTTAAAGTATATACAAAAGAAGAAAACTATAAGCGTGATTTGAGTAAAACAGGAATCAACAGGGATCTATAAAGATAGTAAAACATTCTCACCGCAAACAATTGCCCTGACACGGGAAGCTAAGTTATGGGAGGATACCCGCGACTGCCAGGGCAATTGGCGTGTAGAATGTAGGATACAGCAGTGATCGACCGCCACCAGGGGAGGTGGGAGGGGCGAAACCTTTATGGTGACTCAACCGAACTCCGTTAAACTGACCACGAGGTGACTGAAACTTCGATATTTAAAGCAGAAGGCCGCAAAGCATCACGCCAACAGTGCGCAATAACAGAATGCTGGAATTTGAAAATCTTAAGCCTTCCCGCGTGACGGGCTAATTATGTATGCAGTGAGAATAGCGAAAAAAAGAAGTGTACTCACGCAAAGTGCCACATGATATTTTAACACAAACACTTGTAACAAACCAATTAACTGACCTAGTTTCAAGTTTTAATTTGCTAAAGATGCAGCTGAAAAGAACTTTAATAATTATAATTGACATGTGAAATATTTACAAGCGAAAAAGCTCGTAGTAAGTTTTTAACCGCTTATTTGTTCAAACGCGAAGAAGCAGAAGTAGATCGATCGTCGTAAAAGAGCGATTCAGAAGCAGAGATAAAGTGAGTAGAATTATCAACAACATGACTTTTGATGTAAATGAAGGCGAAATGTTGTAACAAAGCCTTTGCATGTTGATCAATTTTCATCGTACGCTGTTTTTGCAGGGGTTTTCAAACCTTTAGAGATTTTACTTCACTCAAACTTCATTTCTAATGACGACAAAGTCTCCGCTTTCATTTGGTTTAAAATGTAACTTGTTTAGTTTAAAAACACAACCACCTTTTTTGTCTGTTGCCTACTGTCCACACTCAAGCGATCGAAAACGGCCGCTTTAGTTCCTTTAAAAGGCTCGTTTTCACCCAGCTACATTTAAAACGCAGCGTTTTAAAAATATTGCAATTGAATCCCTCCTGAAACAATGTCCTGCCAACAGCGTTTTCAATCATTTGACTAGGGATAAGAGGCGAAAATGCATCACAAAGTATACTTTTTTGAGCACTGAAAAAGACATATAAGTTTGTTTGATACGTCTCTTTGCATGTGAACAGATGACGAGCTTCCCACAGCTTTGCAATATATGTATACATTTTCAATTTTCACTTTTTTGTTCCTGTATAATACCTATTTGACTTTTTATAGTTATGTTAAATTTTACTGGTTAAGTGAAGCCAATCAGTTTACTTGACGCTAATGTACTTGCCACTTCAGTAAAGGTTTTATTTGAGTTTGAGTTGCAAAAAGGGTACTTTTGTTGTTCAGAAACAAGTGCTATGAGACATTGTCAGCTAAAATTCAAATTTTTCTTCCGTACTGAAAACTCAACTTGTCTATTAAAAAGGCTGTGCCCTATCCACATACCTTGGGCAGAAGGCGGTCGAAAATTTCGTGGTTTTTTTTTTACATTTTAGATCTGTTTTTAATGTTTTTATATTAGCTATGAGTACGGATCGCTCCAACAGTTCTATTAAAAAGGCTATGCCCTATTCACATACCTTAAAAATAAAAAGAAATTTCCGTCAGTGTTGAATTCCGCCAAAATAAGTTAATAATAAGTTAACTAGTTCAAGTAACGTTGGCCTTAAGGCATAAGAAAGTCCATGACTCATCAAGGACCTTTGCTGAAGTTTTACAATACATTTTTTTCCAATTTTGCCGGTCATGAAGAAAGGTACTGCGACAGTAATTCAGTGATTCCATATTTTAAATTTGCTTGCTTAGATCAATCTTTTCTATTGCTACTAAAAACAACAGCCTACCCAAAGGTTATGGTTTAATCGATAAACTTTATTAGCAAATTTTATTTTAGTAATTTAACCCTAGTTCTGGAAGCCTATGTAATAGAATCGTCCAGGTGACAGACGTTCTTAGAAGGAATTGTGTCGTTGACGTGCATTGACTGACGTTTTTACTGACACTATGTACTACGATGATTTCATGTAAATTAAAATTTCCTCAGTCCACGTATATACGGCTTCTTTATGTTCCCTCGTGTTAATTGAATAATAAATGTAAACATCCTTCGGCGTTAGTTATTTAATAGGAATTTTTTAAAATATTCGATAATAGAAACTGTATCGGATCACTTCAAATTTAAAAGTAAACATTAACAGTATACTGAGTTCCGGTACCTATTAAAAGGTCAAAGCCCGAATTTCAATGCGTTTGTTTTACAAAAGCTATTTCCGAAAAGAAGTCTCAATCTTGATGCGTAACTGATTATAGCGTTGTCAAAGTTCCAAACCATGTTACAAACAAGACAAGAACAAGTATTCACTCAAGTTAATAATTAAAAAAAATAAGTTTGTAGTTATGAAGGCGTTTCTAATAGGTCGTTACTGATACACGGCCCTTCTGCACCATTCACATCACAAATACTTCATAATTAGTTATGACGTAATCGTTATTGAAAAGAACAAAACTCATCGGATGGTAAACTTTCCCAATATTTCAAAAGACTAAATAAAACCTTTTCAGAGAAAGATAAAAACAACTTGCCGCACGAATTTTTAGAAGATATAAGAACAATGTTCGTTTTCTTTTCTTTTTACAGACATATAGCTGTAGATCGGAAGGAACTTTGTGAAACTAGCATTCAAAAGCAGGAGAAAAGTAAGTAGAAGTTTATAGCATGGATTCTGATGTAATACGTTAACCAAAGTAAGGCCAGTACTCCAGCAAACGGCAACCTACTTTTTGTGTGCCGGATCTACTCAAAATGAGCTTAAGTTATTGTTCTGGCTAATTTGCATTAGATTCGGTTTGACGTTTGAAATGGGCCTAGAAGTTGATTTTTCATTTAAATAGAATGAATAACGATCAAATTTTTCTCAGTGAGTGTTTTCGCATAAATTTCAAGATGCAGTTTGGTGGCTGCTTTTAGAAATGCAGCTATTCAGGTGGAAACTGCAGTGTTTGTGGGAGACAAAAAAATATTGTCCAATGTCAGAGAATTTCCTTCAAATTTCATTTCTTAACTAATTAAAATTTGGAAACTTAAAAACCAGGTAAGAGGTTATCGTGTTGAATTTTGAGGGGTGTAGCTGGGGTAAAGGGCAAGACTACTGTCGAATCAGTTCTATTCCTTTTTTGGTTCAGTGCTGTTCGATTGCTCCGACCATGAATTGAGCGTGTTGTTTCTGCGGAAGTCTTGTTAGTGAAACTGAGTATCGCATAAGAGTTGATTTTACTGTGAGGTCAACTGCCAGTTTGTCGCCTTTAATTAAGAGCCAGTCCACGAGAGGTTCAAAGAGTTTTGGAAATGGTCAGAAACAACCCTATCTCAAGCTCTGCCTGCTGAAAGCTAGTCTTGAGTATGTCATCAAATTGACATTATTTTGTCTTCTAATATTAATGTGGTCACGTGACAGGCAATTTAAATTTTAACCCCCCTGAGAGCAAAATTTACCAACTTTGCATGTCTCTTGTCAAAACAAAGGTTCGCAAATCACAGATCAAATGATATTTCTTGACTAAATTGTCCTTCATCTTCATAAAAATACTAATATTTCTTTCAGACTCCTCTTATCAGCTGAGCAATAATTTTCAAAAGAGAGAGTGGTTTGGCAGATTTGAAAAAGTGCCAATTTTGCCAAATTTCAAAGGAATTTTTGCTATGTAGTAGACAAACTCTATGGTTGATCTGCATTTCCTGGAGGAGCCAAAGAATTGTACTTAAACATTATTGAAATATCTTTGCGGGCAATTCACTCTTAGGGTTCAATATAGGTTATGTAAAATGGACATTTTCCTAAATTAGACATATCTGCTGGGGGACAAAAGGGTGCCTTCAAATCAGCATTTAACACTTAACAAATACATGAAACCTACAAAATGGTAACATACAGGCTAACAAAGTACACAGTTATCGTTTGAAGTATTTCACTGCCGCAGATTTTGCACATAAACGTTTTGCAGCTATTGAAGTCGTTCCTTCCCCACCCCTCCCCCGACAGTTTTCAGGTGAGTCAGTTGTGTATTTTTTAATAATTCCAGCTCAAGGTCATTTCAAGCTATTCGATTGGATTCATTCGGCTTGTCGGTGTTGTTTTCTATCATTTAGAATCTAAAAGAAAATTATAGGTTATAAAAGACAGACTGAAATGAGAGAATTGAAGTCGACAGGTTGCGTTACTGTGCGTGACACAGAGAAGCGACTTTCGTGCATGGAAAACTTCTCGACGGCAGATTTACTACTTTACATGGGGAAAATGGTAACCAAATAATTTCACATATTCCACAAGGAACACGAATTTGCTATACGAGCCTACGCTTTAAATATGATGGAGGCTTAACGTTTTACAGTTGAACGACTGTCATCCCGACTTTGCGATTTGTCTCAGTCAGTGTCTGAAACCGATTTCATTTGTTGTAGGTAGTAGGTAACCAAATGTAGCTTGCATTCGAAAAAAACCTCAAGAATTGAAGCAGAACCATTGTTTCAGCTTTGTTTTGTCTCCAGAATACTTTGTTTAGGGAGTGAAGGGGCTTTGCTGAATGCCATCTGAGGATACAAGTAATCAGACATGATAATAATGATACTTGTTTCACGTAATCAATAAATAACCCAGTTGGAACTGATTTCGTCAGTTTAATTGATCTCAAATTGTTAGGGCCGCAAGTTGAAATTTAGAATAAACAAGAAAGCCTGATTGGCATTTTAACCGGCCGTTCTGACCCTCTCCACCCCTAGGTTTCACAAATGTTAGCGCGATCCTTTATTTATACGAGCCAGCGTGACGAAAAGTGTGATTGTGTGAAACAATATTTGACTATAGCGTTACTGGATGACGTAATGTTTAAACTCTGATGACTCAGCTTATCTTTCTTATCGCTTATATTTCTGCTGAAAAGCACAAATTCACTCAAACGTTGAATGTCGGTATAAATTCGTCCACAACTGAGAATGCTTACACAGGAACGACGAAGTATTTACTGTTGTGCTTAGACTGTAAATACAAACAGTGAACACACCAGTAGAATCAAAATATAACGCTTGATAAACACGAGCTCGAGCAGATCGTCAGAGTATGGGGCATGTTAAGGCATATCTCATGACGTGATGTTTAAATCCGGTTTGCTAACCCGGGAATCCCCTTGCAAAAGTAAACAAGTTGACTCGGAATTCGTAACGTAAACGAATTACCTCAAACCCAACCAAGGCAACAGCGAACACCGCACGTAACCACACGCATCGCTCGATAATATTCAGTTATTTTCTATCTTAAAGACTCATAACAGCTACCTTATTAATTGATCTCCTTATTAATGACCGATTCCTTCGTCTTTATGGAATTCAAACCAACTTCTCCCCTCAAATAAACACTCATCTCTCTCCCTTCTCACGAACTATGGTGTATCGATTGTGCAATCCACTAATTGCATCATCATACTAGTACCAATCCCTTCTCTTCCTAAGCCACCGTTCCTTACCGCGCTAATAAGCTCCAGACTCAGCTGTCGTTTCTCTCCTCTGCGAAATACAGGTTACCCCCATAAAACGTCAAGGGAAACTGCCTCTCACGCAACACAATATTACAGCGCTGCTATACAAAACGCAACTTTCAAAGCAAATCACATTCAAAGAAGCGTGATATGCTCCTCACATTCACAAATCCTTCCACTCCCACATTTTTACATCCCTCAAAATGTCAATCCCCATAACAAAACTCCTGCGCTAAAAACATTTTCACCATAACCACTAACTAGATCAGACATCACAGCCAATTTCGCATTCAATCCTATTAGCTGCTTTACTCAGTTGCGCATGCTTTTGTTTCCAGTTGTTTATTCGTGACCGACTCATCGCTGCCAGTATGACGTCACACGGCAACGAGAGAGCGCTGTTCAGTTTTACGCGGGATTGAGTTTAGGTGCGCCACGACAGAGGTCAAGAAAGGATTAGATTTATTGCTTTTATAGCTACTGTTCGCTAATTCCTCGTAAGTGTGTACTCTTTTAAATTTTTACTGCCTGTGTGTCAAATTTGTTTCTTGTTTTGTGTTCCCGTAATCCTGTAATTTGGTTTATTTTTTGAACGGGACAAACCGCGGGACCGCCATTTTGCTTCCGGGACAAGCGAAGTCCGTTTAAAACATCCACCTTTTTACTACACAGTTTGCTTCAGAAAGCTTCATAATAGGAGGTTTTACTACTTGATTATCAACGTTTAATTTCACCGTCGTTCTGTGTCGCTTGGCCAAGCCGATATCCACGTCTTTCCGTTTGAGTGCGAAGGTGTTGCTTTCGTCTAAAATTTGTTAACTTATTGCTCGTGCCTTGGCGAACTTCTTCAGTTGGCTGGTGTAAATTCTCTTTCCAGGTTCTTTTGTTTTCTTTTCACTAGCTTACTGTGGTGTACTTCGTCGGTTCCTGTTAAAATCTGTTGGATTTTGTGGCTTTTGCTGGCCGTGTTGATTCTTTCATTTCAGTGCTTGTATATATAATTTAGAGGGGTCCTCAGTGTTGCTTGAGTTTGCTTTTTATTGCAGTTGTGCCTGGCTTTGCTTTTCTCACTTCGCTATTTTATTTTAGTTATCAAAGTAAACAATACAATAAAACTGGAAAATCCAAAAAAAAAAAATTGAGTAATTTAAGAAAGAAAAATTAATTAGTTTTAGTACTGTACAGAATTTTTAGGTGAAAGGTACTTTTTAAAAAAGTACAGTAAAATATCACTTAAGGTTATTTAATAAAGAATTATTATTTAAGGTTATTTTAATAAAGAAATATTATTAAATATAGTCAGAAGCATATCAAGGTCATATGCTTCTAATATAGTTTACTGTAAGAAACAAACAACCAATTATAATTTAATAATTAGTCTTTGTATTGTAAAAATTAATTAGGTGAAAGGAACTTTTTTTAAAAAAAGTACAGTAAAATATTATTTAAGGTTATTTAATAAAGAATTATTATTTAAGGTTATTTTAATAAAGAAATATTTATTAAATTTAGTTTACTGTAAGAAACAAACAAACAATTATAATTTAATAATTAGCTTTAGTATTGTAAAAATTAATTAGGTGAAAGGTACTTTTTTTAAAAAAAGGACAGTAAAAGGTTATTTAAGGTTATTTAATGAAAGAAATACAATAAAGGGAACAATAAAAATCAATGATGAATAATTATTTTGCAATTTTTATATTTATTGTGACTGTACTTTTAGTGTATGATTTTCATTTTGACATAACCTGGCTTTTTCCAGTACAGTGTCATCAAATTGTGTGCATGGTGGCAACTGCCATGCGTTGCCATGTTGTAATAGGTGTCATTGCGCAAGCCTTCCCAAAGCTTTCAAGGCTTCCCTGCAGTATTTACATTCCATCTACTGACAAATCCAAATCACAAGCCACTGGAGAATCAAATGTGCTCCAAAATCAAATAACAACAAAGGTAAGTGTGCTTGGAAAGTATTCCCCCCTTGTGTTATCCTTGTTTTTACTACAGTATAAAGTAAGACAAGTGCACAACCCTGACCTGAACAATTTATTTTCTGCCATGTTTTCTTTCTTTGTAATTACCATCACCCTCATAACCCCCTTTTGCTGGGAAATGGTATACAAAACATGTTATTACCAAATTTTGAAGTAACATAAAGGAATAAACTATTCACTGGAACTTCTACTATTTCCTGGTGTCATCATATTAAGGATGTGTTTGTCTCTGCTTGAGCCAGTTTATAATTTGTGCTTACAAGCTAAGCCAGTTCATAAATTCTCTTTGGTGCAATATGTATGGAGCCTTGCATCAAAATTCTTTCTTCCCACTATTATGCTCACATTTGTCCTTTTCTTCCATTGCATTATTTTCAACCTTGATAGTCAAAATCTGCTAGTGGACCACAAACTTAATTCTGTTCTTGTTTATGTTGTAGCAATTGCTCTTCTAATGGTGGTATCTGTTCTTCCCTATTCTATATTTGTGGTGTCATTTGTGGTGATTACAGTAGCAATGGGGGAGAGTTTTGATGCAAGCTCAAGAGATCCCATAGAAATGCCCCTAGTTTTCCCTTTTCTGTACATCATTCTTGGTATAATGTTGGGGTATTCATGTTTACAATCTATTGAATTTCAGCACCCAGGCTCTCTCTTGAGTTTAGTTTTGAGGTCAAAAAGGTTTGTGATTTCTATTTCACTTGTGGATATAACAGGAAAGCCACATTCCTTTATGTTTGCACCATATGCTACTACCACTGATTTGAGAGCACAAATTAATTTAAAACTGAACATAAGAAGTGATTCATACTGGCTGTCAAGTAGTGGCAAACCTTTAAATGAATTTGTTCCACTGAAAGAAATAACTGGAACTGTTTTCATGAACGGCCGGTTAATTGGAGGTGTACAGTGCTGTATTAAGGGGTGTGACAAGGAGGCAGGTTTACGAAAATTGGACAGTATGATTGGACAATATGAATTAAAATGCAGTCCTCATGATCTTACGGATCTTGAGAACATTAAAAATCTAAGGGTGTGTGACAAACATTACAACACTTTGCCAAGCAGAGGACATAAACCCTCAAGAGGAAAAAAATCATCCAAATCAAAATCCAGGAGCAATGCCCAACTTGGCACTCTCAAAGTAACTCCTTGCAGTGTCTCTTGTTCACAATGCAAGAAAGAGGTCTGTCTTTCAAGTGACAAGATCTGCAATAAACACAATATAACAATATTTAATACTGAGTTTACAGTGGCATGTAACTTTTTAGATGAAGCAGTTGAAAGCAGAACTGAATTTCATAGTGATCTTTATAAATCTATAGATTCTCCTCCTGATGGCTCAACCATAAGTTACATATGCATGTCCTGTCAGCCTTTTTTTCTCAATGCAGGGCTTGAAATAACGGCCGGTCAACGGACAATGTCCGGTCAAAATAGGTTTTGTCCGGTCAAATCCTTGGATGGCCGGACAATTTGTCCGGTCGTTTACGCTTGTAAAGAAAAATTTAATGCGGATCTTCAGGTTTTAAATTTTTATAGGTTCAACATTATTGGCGTTTGTGAATAAAAAGGGGAAAAGACAGAGATACTACCAGACCAAGAACTTTTAAAAAATGATTCACAATAGTGGTTGTAAAATTTCCGGTGGTTGCAAATCTTCGCTTTGTCGTTCATCAAGCCGTCACCGCAAATTAGCGGGTCTTCCGGAGTAGCGTGTGCAGCAGTATGAATTACTATATTCTTATAATATATAGCCCGCTTGGATTTTGTAAACGTGACGTGAGAAGCATAACAATGCCTCTCAGATTCTCGGCAACACTCAGCGAGAACACCCTTAGCCACCTGATAAGAGTCAAAATGGAAGGTCCCCCTTTTCAAGGTTACGACACTACACCAGCCATTCACTTGTGGGTAACGAGTGCCACTCGCCCTCCGAACCAAAGCAAGAGGAAATCGTACAAGGCCCGAGAGTTTGCGAAAAGGGGAATGGTCTTGATCGATTGTTCTTCAACTGAAGAAGATTCCGATTCAGATAATGAGGACGAATTAGAAGACAGAGCAATAGATTTAATAAAAGAAACAGGAGTGGATCAGTAGGCTCCCGAACACTGTATATATTTTTGGCGTTGATATGTTTTTGTTTCAATTAAAACCACAACAAAGTGCTTTCATTTCTTTAATTGCACAACGTTGATGTAATTCCAGTAATTCCAAATGGCCAAATAGTCATCCATAAAAGTTGTGATTCATATCGTCTCTAAAAACGCTGAAACGGAACAAATCATTCATCACTTCCGGCACACCCCTGATAAATACTTGGTTACCAAGCTTTTTGGTGATTATTGGATTCACGGGCATTACTTCGCAAGGCAATGTTTTCCTCAGGCAGTATAGACTTGAAATTGACAACGAGTAGCAAAATTAGGTTGCCATTCAAGTATTCCAAATGAAAAAAGAGAGTTGCCTGTTAGTATCATTTCCCCGACCCCTTTTAATAAGATATAGTACTGAAACATTTCAAGATTCAAGCTTATTCATTCTAAGCTTACTTTGTAGCAAATCAGTGGATATGGATTCTACTTGTAAGAGTTTCTTGTTGTATATTCACATCAGTTAGCTTGTATTATTATGAGGATCAACTAGATCGCAGGCTTCAATTTCATCAACTTCATAACTTTAGTAGGTATTAAAATTTAACTGTATAGAAGACATAGAACTGAAGCGATAGATGCATGCACAAATGTAATATTGATTTTGCCGAACGTTGTGGCTGTACCATGCATTCCACTTTTCCTGCCATGAGTTCGAGGCTCCATGTACAATAAAGGCTTAGAAAATGTACTTGTTTGATATGTAAACATTATGCTGCAGGGGGGGGGGGGGGGAGGGGGAAATTTTGTAGAGATATGGCGTAATGGAGATTTGTCCGGCCAAAAATGGGTTGTGTCCGAGCAAAAATAGGTTTGACCGGACAAGTTGACCGGCCCTAGCCGGGAAATTATTTCAAGCCCTGTCAATGCTGTAAAATTAGAAGATCAATACAAAAAAGCCCAGTCAATGTTTGAGGAACAACAAGGACATTCAAACCTTGTAACTGAGCCCTGCAAACAAGACTTGCAGGATAAACTTGAGAACTGTACTCCCAGTACCAGTTCAAATGATAACAAAGTCAGTGAATCTGAGAAATGTAATTCTCTTCCATCAAAGTTACAAGCAGGGATTTTTACAGAGGGATTGTCTCAGCTTTTGAAAAATTTGAATGGGAAATCCCCCTCAGAGCCCCAGCATGCATATGTATGTACATATACAATGTTTCAATCTGTTCTTTCAGATATTTATCCATGGAGATTGTCATTTGTGCATTCCAAAACAACCTGTGACAATCTTAAGGTTGTCCTTTCAAAACCAAACACATCAAATGGGAGAGAAATATCTAACTGGAAGGAAATGGCCTTTTTCCTTCCAACCAATATCTCAGTAGCAACAAATGACATCTGTCAGTTTACTGTACAAATCATGGGGAACCAAGTGGATAATGGCAAACTCCCCCCCAACATGTTTCAGTCAAACATATTTAAATCTGCCATTAATCTAATAATCAACAGTTGATGACTTACGTGTTTGCCCTGGTATTACTGATCCCACATTGATTGATACTGCTGAAAGAAAGCAGACAGACACTTTTTCATATTATGTCGACAGTCGGGGATCAGATATGGATGGAAATGTTACTAAGTGCATTAGAAGTACAACTTGTTCATACAAATTAACTGCCAAATCAAGAGTAAGATGCCAACAATGCCAAAATTTGCTCCGCTCTAACTTGCGTTTCCTAACAAAAAAAAGTGAATCTTCTTCTCAGTCCAAAACAGCTCACAATTCTCATGCCAAATTTAGCAGTCTTTCTCATGCTGAACTAAGACTTAGGGCCAATAACCTACACAAAATGGTTGCCCAGAGCCAAAGAAAGGCAAAACGGTATTATCTTTTGTACCAAAAAGAAAAGCAAAAAAACCTAAGCGCTCCCAAAAATTACAACCCCACCTCTTCAGATCTAGCTAACTTGATGGATATTGCCATAACAAACCAGTGGCTGACTGAAAATTCAGTGTTGTATGCCCTTCTTACTGATACTTTGAAATCATTAAAGTGTCAGGAGGAGGAATTTGCTAGGCATGGGAAAGTAACAAAAACAAACAGAAGCCACACCCCAAAGGGATGAGATATAATCCCCTTGTAATAAAATGGAGCTGCATGATAGCCAGCAAGTGTCGTAAAACAGGATATGATGTTGTACGTAGCATTCTCCCCATTCCAAGCTGGGAAACAGCCAAGTCATACAGGCAGGCAGCTAGTACAACAACCCCAATTTCCGAACAAAATCTTGCACTAATGGTACAGGAAATGACAAGAAGGGGTTGCAAGGGAATAGGAGGTATCCATTGGGATGAGATGAGCATAAAAGAAGGAATTGTGCTTTGTAAAAGAACGGGAGAATTGGTTGGATTTGAAGACTTAAATATTGACCGTGAACTCAATATGAACCCAAATGATTTAAACAATGAAAAAGAGGACAATGACGTTGACAATTTCCCAGAATCCAGTGATTCAGATGCCTCATCCACTGTATCTGACCAGGAATCTAGTCCTAGTTCATGTACCACAGATGATGACATTGAACTAATCCCATCTAGTACAAAAGCAAAACTCATCTGCCAATTCTTCTATTCTTCAATAGAGGGGGATTTTTCATGGCCAGTTGCTTCTTTTCCATTAAATAAAATAAATCATAAAATTCTCTCTTCACTTGTTTGGCAAGTATGTGAGGCTATTGGCAGTCTTCATCTTGAAAATGAAAAAAAAATTGAAATTATCTATGGTGTTTCTGATGGCTCAACATATTCTCATGCATTTTTTAGCAGAGCAGGAGCACAAAATTGGGTAACATATAATCCTTTTAACGACAATAAACCAATTTGGTGGCTATCTGATTATCCCCATATGCTAAAAAAACTAAGAAACTTCATTGTTAATCCTGACAGGCACCTTGAGATGCAAGGCAAAAAAATTATACTGGATCATTTGATACCAGTTGTCAAACACCACCTAACAAAGTTAAACTGGAAACATATCAAGTTAACCCCTCGAACAAAAATGAGTGTAAAAAGAGCTGTTACTGTTTGCTCTCTTGATGTGGCACTAGACATCCTGAAGGGTCCTTTCCCCCCTGAGGATACAATTGCAACACGCACATACTTAAAACAATGCCACAATTTGTTTAGAATATTTAATAATACAGAACTTGACCCTTTATGCTATAAACAGCTACTTTCTATAATGTTTTGGTTTGACAGCTGGTACCAGGAGACAAAACAGACAACTGCGCAGGCAAGTGGCAGTCTCAAAGACCACTGGAAAAAATTTATTCCTCGTCTTACATACAAGGATCTAAAAAGAACCATTAGAGCTTTCTTGGGGGTGGTTCAGTATGTGCAGATGCATTATCCAGAATTGCACATCATTCCAAAGTCCATGTGCCAGGATGATGTGGAAAATTACTTTTCACTTCAAAGGGCAAGGGTTTCAGGAGGAAAACCAACCACTTTACAGTTTTTGAGTCTTCAGCTACCCTCGAAACAGAACTACTGGTATAATCTGAAATGAAAGACCTGAAGGGAACCTGTGGTTCTTATGATTGGGCTGCTCTTCCTAATCTTGTTTCATTACCCCTATCAAAACCAAAATTAACATGTGAAAATACAAATAGCTTTACTGAAAAAGATGGCTGGGAATTGTGTTCTACTGAGTTAAACTCTGGAAGTGCCACTGAAGACATTGTGCCATGGGAATTTGACGAAAACTTTCATGATGCAGCAGAAAAAATGCAGATATCAAGGCATGTTAAACAGACTGTAGAATATATTGATCTATTTTCACCTACTACAGTTCTTCAAACTTTCCAGCCCCTACTAACTGCTCTGCATGCAAGTGAGAACCATAGACATGTAGCCCTGTTTGCTAGAAAACTTGACTTTTTTTTGAGAACACATTTCTTTACTGGAAACTGGTCTTATGCCTCACTTCAAGAAGCAATAAAAAAAATTAAGAGTGAAAAGGCATTATGCTTTTACTGGAAAAAACTCTTGAGAGAAATCCACATTCCAGAATCCCAAATTAAATTATCTACTGATGTTCTTTCTGCTTTTGTCAGAAAGTTTTCCAAGAGAAGGTGTGTTACCTATTTAGCCAAAGATGGGCTTTCACCCCTCCATGAAGAAGATGAATCAGCCATAAGACAAATGTTGAAAAAATTTAAAAAAAACAGATGAACAAAAGAAAGCTGAAACAAATGCAGGTGCAACAGATATTTGTTTTCGTTGCCATAAGCAAGGTCACTGGGCTTCTGATTGTCTAGAAGGACATGAAGAAGAGTGGCTGACCAAACAAAAGTGTTTTCAATGTGACCAACAGGGCCACTTAAAATCTGTATGTCCTAAAAAATTTGAAGACCAAAAAAATCCCAAGACTACAATTATGCAAAACAAACCTCCCACTGTGAAGAAGACATGGTACCATGCTGGCATATCACTGCCAAGGCTATTAAGTACTTTATCACAAAAAAGTCTGGATCATTTCCAATGTTACAAACCAATTTCCAGTACAGCCAGTAATGATCCAAAATACTTTAAACAAAGAAGCACCAAGTGGTTTGAGGTCCGTAAGGGTATAATAAATGCCAGCAAGGCTGCAACAGCCCTTGGATGGTACGGAAAAAAGGTAATGACTGATTACTGGAATCAACTATCAAATGATTTGCATGGCTCACAAAATGAAGCAGTTGATCATGAATCAAATCTGGCTATGTTGTGGGGCTCTATGAATGAGCACAGTGCTCTAGTTACATACCTAAAGAAATTCTTTTCTCAAAGCAAACATGGAGCCACTGTTAAAGAAACTGGAATTTGGTTCTTAAAGAACAGCAATAATCAAAACTGGCTAGGTTCTTCCCCAGATGGCATTATAGAGGAAAATGGCAAACTAACAACTGTCCTAGAGATGAAATGTCCTTTTATGGGTGGCAAACCAGTTCCATACAAAAAGGTTTGTGTAAACCACATCCCTCAAATTATGTTACAAATGTGTTGTACGTCAACGCAGCAATGTCACTACATTGTATGGACACCTGTTGGTACTAAAGTGTTCCTTATTGAGCGAGATGATAAATATCTGGAATTACTTTTGAATTACTTATACAAATTTTGGAATCTTGCTGCTGGTGAAACAGAACCAGCATGGCATGAAGATGTTTTTGGTTTAAAGCAAATGAGTATGCAAATTGCTGCAAAAAGTCCTTGCATATGTTTCACGTCTAATTCTCTTATTACCCCTGACATTCTCTCCAATGACAACATTAAGAAGTTTGAATATAACACCAAACCCTTAAAGCAAACAACAGTTACCCGAAAGTGTCAGGGTTGCAAAGATGAGGAATGGAAGTGCAAACTCAACCCATGCGAGGTACGAAGAAAAAGAGCATTAAATTCAGTTAATTCACAGCAAATGTCATACCAATCGTACAAGTATGGTTCAAATGGAATACATAACAGCTGTCATCAAGACACTTTCCTTGAATTGATTTATCATAGTTTCAAACGCCATTTTGATTGCTCTTTAAATACGAAACTAACAGAAGGCTTGAAACAGCTACTTGAAGCTTTTGTGTTGAGGGAGAAAGGTAAATTTCACGAAAGTAAAATGACACTGTGGAAGTGGTTGAGAGATAAGACAGAAAGTGGGTTTACATATTATGCATATGGAAAAGAAGCCTCTCTCATCTCCATTATCTACAGGCTTCTAGAATCAATGCCTGGTGAACTTCGAGACACATTTTCAATCAAAACAAATTATTCATACACTTGTGGAAATGACAAAAGCCACAATTCATGTCGCAGTTTCACTCATAGTGTGTTTCCAATTTCCACTGATGATGTTTTAGAAACACACCTCTTCTTAAACTCAAATGACTTTGATGTTATTCAAGTGATAAAACACAAATTGACATTAAATGATTTTACACCAGCATCAAAATGCTCTGTCCTGACAAAAATTGATGGAAATGATATATGTACCAGTGATTCTGAATGCACGGTCAATTATAATCCCAACACATGTGGTGCAACACTGCTGGGTTCAACGAGTGTAACAAACACACCTGATATTTTCTTTGTAGGGTACACACACAACTCTTCTAAGGGGTATACTCCAAACCTAGGCAAGGGAAACACCACAATTGAAGTCAACAACTGTACATACAGATTGTCTGGTATTGTTTACTTAAAATCACATCACTACTGGTGCGAGGTGTATTCTACTCAAAAACACTTAAAAAAGGGATGGTTTGCCTATAATGGTTTATGGAATAATGGCAAAGCAACCTTTGTTGGTCTAAAGCCATTATTTTTAGAAAAGGAGAGTTTGTATCTTTTAATGTTTGAACAAAGCAAAACAAAGCATCCTACAATCTTAAGCAATCCTTGTGTTACTTTTTACAAGTCCATTCATTCAAATAATCAAGAAATCATTAAGGAAATTGTTCAGCAACATAAATGCCTGCTGTCCTTAAGTGACAATAAAGCAAAACTGGCAAACATTAAAGCAATTCTACAGTATCACAATATCCCTATGAAATTAAATATGAAAATTGCTGACCTAAGTGACCTTCTGTTACAGCACTGTAACACCACAACAACTGTACCTATAACATTTGTATCTGATTTTAGTATTGATAATTATACCGAGGCTTCTAAGAGAGACAATTTCAGTCAAAATGAACTAGCTGATTTTGTGCCTGCAACTTTCATTAATGACTCAAATATGATTACATTGGTACAAGCAGGGGAAGATATTTCCGAAACAAACAATTTAAAACGACGCGATTTAACCCCTGTAAAACAAGGATATACACCAGAAAGGCATCCCACAAAAAAACAGAAATCTCAACCAAGGGTAACAGAAACAACAAGTTGTGTTGACGAAAATTCACACGAATCTATTAGTGAACCCCGATTTAGTTATTTAAATCCTTTAAGGACATCCTTTAAAGAAATGGTTTATGCCCTGCAGGAAGAAAGCAATTTCTCTTCTAACGAAAGTGATAATGTTGATGTGGAGCATGGGAGAGGAACATCCCCTGCATAAGTCAGAATAATTTGTATTTTATACAGCTGGAAGAACCAACTGAAAATGAAAAGCAACTGATACAAAGGAAACTGTTCATGGCTGAATCATTTGACTTTTACTATGATTTTAAATGGTAATGATTTTCATGAACTGTGTAGTTCCTCACTGGCTACCCCCAATGCATGGCTCCTACACAAACATTAAAAGTGGATTTTACAATTTTACAGTCTAAAGAAAATACATACTTCCACAAAATTCCAAGAGTAGTATTTAATCTTAAATTGTGACAGTTGCACTAGCAAAGTTATATGGCAATAAAGAAATTTCAATATAATACTGTATTAAGTTCAGATTTCTCACCTGTGTACCATGAAGTCTTGACTAAAGCAGCTCCTTCCCCTCAGCCGCTCGGATGTTCAACTTTGAGGGGAAAGACGTGAAGATCCACAAATGCTTAAAGTCTGATACTCCACATACATAAAGAACAATATATCCTGTGCCAAACCTCCTATTTCTGTTACAAGACAACGTAAATTCGCTATGCAGTGACCCTCGAAAGCGCGACCTGTTGACAGATTTCCTCGAACATTCTACACTTGGAGAGCGAGTTTCAGTTAATTTAAAAAATAATCTATCGTCTGATCTACCAGAAAAATACCCAAAAAGAGTCGGTTATCTTCCCAATTGTCTCTGCATTTTTGACTTTAGTAAATGAAGGAATGTAAGCGAGGAAAATGCCACATTTGTAGATCGTCCTACGATTGCCACTTCGCCCGCCATCTTGAAAACCACTAGCGCGAAGCGTGACGTCATACTGGCAGTGATGATTGAACCAACATCTTCCTTGGAGACACCTCCCCCCCCCTGGGATAATCTAAAATGAGGCTCAAAAGCGATTCTTAATTGCTCCCGATTCTTCCGCCCGTCACAAACTTCTTGACGTATCGCGAATGAAAATACTACAAGTCTGAGTACATACCTCAACGTTAGGATAAATGCCGTAACCTGCAATCTACGAACCTGATTGAAGAAGCCTGTTTGCTACCAAGCACTGAAATTCTTCGAATCTCAACTGCAGATATTAAAATGTTAAAGAGCTTTACATTACATTATCTCTGGGTGAGTTTGATCTCTTTTCACATAGACACTACGTCATGTAAATCTCAGTCCAAATGTACCACGAAAATTTTCAATTCAGTTGAGCTTTTTTCTTTCAATTGCTGCAACTATTTTGCTCTTTCAAAAAAAAACCGAAATCTTGTGTCATCTCCCCCACAACAAATGGGATAACAAACAAGGTGGACGCCTAGGCAGGAGCTTAACACTAATAACAATATGGGAGGCCTTTAATTTAGATTTGATATAGGGACAAATAAAGATGATCTGCGCGAACTGTACAGGGTACTTGAAGTAACTACTGACAAAAGCAAACTGCAGATTCCTTGCAACTGCGATGTTAAATTAAGCGATACTGTGTAAAGGAGTTTGCCCGTATAGCTTAATGTAGGGAGAAATGGTCAAACATTACTTAACAAAGCAAGATGTTTGTATGGAGTCCGTTGCTTGGGTTGTACGCGAAAACAGGCATGTGCCAAGGGGAAGGTTTTTTAAAGCCATTTTTGCCTGAAAATTTGTCCCGACGTTTCTGCCTTTAGGATAGGGGTTGGATATGGTTTGGGTGTAGTTGTGGAGGGCATAAACGTATTTATCTCATGTATAAAAATGATATAGCATGATCTGCCGATTTTGTTTCGCAAACAGCTAACCATGGCCAGGGTTAATAATTCGGTAGGGTTAGGATTTGGAAGACCGGCAGCACAACGCTACACAAACTTTCCTTCGAGGTATCAGGTATACAGGTGGTTTGATTTTAGAATAGACATACGGTATCCCAACTGAAAGAAGCATAAATCGTGGTCTTACGTTAACTCACAAATGAAATGTTCGCTAAACCAGGGCTTCTATTCGCAGCTCAGTTGGTAAAGCGGCATCACACCAGCAACCCGGCAATGTGACGACGCGGTTTAATTCCCATTCAGGGTGTGGACAATACATGGGGATTGTTTCACTTTATACTGCAGCTGATAAGCATTTGCAGTTTGCTTTCTTCAGTCAGAAGAGTTACTTCGAGTATTTTCCCTGTGTATTGGTAACACAAATCATCCTTTGTACTTACATGTTTCTAAATCTAATGTAAACGCCTCACATCAATTAAACTGAATTGGTACTTTTCCTAATACAATTAAACAAAGTTTACATGACGTAGTGTCTGCGTGAGATGAGATCAAAAACTTCACAAGCGAAAATGTATTGTATGTGCAACATTTAACATTCATCTTGAGATTCTTGATAAAAAGCTGCACTGTCTGGTAGCAAACAGATTTCTCCAAGCAAGTACGTAGATTGCAGTTGACGGTGCCTCTCCTGCCGCTGAGGTATGTGCGTAGTTTGCCTGTGTTTTCAGGCATGAATAAGTTCTTAGGGGAAGGGAACCCGGAGAAATTGGTACTCGTCTTTGAGCCACACTTTAAATGGTCCGAAGTAGTTTGTTTGCTTTTAAATCCTCTTTTGTCGTTCTAATAATTTGAGATCGATTAATTGACGAAATCAGTTCCAACAGGTTATTTATTGATTACGTGAAACAAGTATCATGATTATCATGTCTGATTACTAATATCCTGGGACGGCATTCAGCAAAACCCCTTCACTCCCAAAACAAAGTATTCTGGTGACAAAAAACAGCTGAAACAATGGTTCTGCTTCAATTCTTGAGGTTTTATGGAATGTAAGATACATTTGGTTACCTACTAACTACAACAAATGAAATCGGTTCAGTCACTGATAGAGACAAATCGCAAAGTCGGGATGACAGTTGTTTAACCGTAAAACGTTAAGCCTCCATCATGTGTAAGGCTGGCATAGCAAATTCTTGTTCCTCGTGGAATATGTGAAATTATTTGGTTACCATTTTCCCCATGTAAAATAGTAAATCTGCCGTCGAGAAGTTTTCCATGTACGAAAGTCGCTTCTCTGTGTCACGTACAGTAACGCAACCTGTCGACTTCAATTCTCTCATTTCAGTCTGATTTTTTATAACCTTTAACTTTATTTTAGGTTCTAAATGATAGAAAACAACACCGACAAGCCGAATGAATCCAATCGAATAGCTTGAAATGACCTTGAGCTGGAATTATCAAAAAATACACAACTGACTCACCTGAAAACTGTCGGGGGAGGGGTGGGGAAGGAACGACTTCGATATCTGCAAAACGTTTATGTGCAAAATCTACGGCAATGAAATACTTCAAACGATAACTGTGTACTTTGCTAGCCTGTATATTACCATTTTGTAGGTTTCATGTATTTGTTAATTGTTAAAAGCTGATTTGAAGGCACCCTTTTGTCCCCCAGCAGATATGTCTAATTTAGGAAAATGTCAATTTTGCATAACCTATATTGAAACCTAAAAGTGAATTGCCCGCAAAGATATTTCAATAAAGTTTAAGTACAATCCTTTGGCTCCTCCAGGAAATGCAGATCAACCATAGAGTTTGTCTACTACATAGCAAAAATTCCTTTGAAATTTGGTAAAATTGGCACTTTTTCAAATCTGCCAAACCACCCTCTCTGTTGAAAATTATTGCTCAGCTGATAAGAGGAGTCTGAAAGAAATATTAACAATTTAGTAAAGAAACATCATTTGATCTATGATTTGCGAACGTTTGTTTTGACAAGAGACATGCAAAAATGGTAAATTTTGCAAACATTTTTGAGCCAAAATTGCTCTCAGGGGGGTGAAAATTTAAATTGCTTGTCACGTGACCACATTAGTATTAGAAGACAAAATAATGTCGATTTGATGACTTGCTCATGACCAGCTTTCAGCAGGCAAAGTTTGAGATAGGGTTGTTTTTGACTGTTTCCAAAACTCTTTGAACCTCTCGTGGAATGGCTCTTAATATCTGCCACACGTGGCATTCATGATAAAGCTGAGTGAGCGTAATAACCTTTCAACTACAAAGTTCTGTTTCATCTAATCACATAGTACAAACCATCAGTTTTTGTTGAAATGCTTGAAAAGCGCCCTCTTGATCTGAATGTTCATGCATATATATACACTACACACAGTAGCACCTTAATTACTTTAATAGATGTGAAAAAAATGGATTTACCTCCTCTTGATGGCAGCGTTCTTGTAACGGCTGAACAAACAATTTCCCTTGCAATGGCTTTTGAACAAATTTGCCGGCTATAACATCAAAACAACCTGGCAAGCGCACTCACATAGTTGAAAGGCTCATACATTTTTCATGACCATTTGGGGAAAGTCTGCCATAATTGCCGTAGGCCATCGCTATTGTAGCTGCTATAGCCAAATTTAACAAAAAAGGTACTACACAGAAACGTTTTTCCTCCTCATATTTAGAAACGCAATATGGTCAGTTAATATACCGTATGTAATCAGGTGAGAAGATGAGTGTGCCCTATTTTTTGATGGGTGCTTTTGGGAAGCAAGAACGTTTTGTCCAATGGAAATAGAAATAACGTCAAGTAAATGGAAGGAACTTCTTTTTTTCAACTAAATGAGATGCTAATAGCGGAGAACCATTGCTAAGCAAATTGGTAACCTATCGATCCGAGAAATTTTGGTTGTGACGTCAGCGTACGTCCGCCCGCTCGCCCGTACAGACCCTGGGGGAGGGAAAAGGGGGTCCCAAGACAACCCGATGGGGGTGGAGAATTCCATCTTGTCTTGGCGGGAAATCACGGGGTGCTTTTGGGCAACCGGCGTTTATCTTGGCGGGAAATCGCATGACCACTGTCGCTTTTGAAAAAGTGGTTTTTTAAACGATTCAGCTCGACAGAAGTGAAGTTTAGAACTTGAAAAAATATCAAATATCTATAAATGAAAAGAAAAAGTTCAAGAGAAAACTCAGTTGTCTTTTTGGTGGAAGGCGAAATGTTCAAGTTACTAAATTTGCCTTCGAGGACTTTCGCTTGACGCCAAACATAACAGAGCTAATGCCTTCTGGGTTTTTTCTGTCCACAACGATGGTTTTTCGGCGGTCCGAGCGTATTTTCCCAGGAAAAACACCAGCATGTTCATGTCCACGGCATCTTGTCACGAGAAAAGAGATCAGTAGTAAAATTAACAACTCCAAGTAGTGGTAGCGTGCGTAGTATAGTGGTGTGTTTGCGACTGCGATTCCGGCGAAGGGGGTGCGATACTCAGAGGGGAAAAATTTTTTCTTCCATTTTTTCTTTTTCTTTCTTTCTTTCTTTCTTTCTTTCTTTCTTTCTTTCTTTCTCTTTTTTAATTTAACGACTTGAATGAGATATTTTCGCAAAAGTGCCAGCAAAAAAAAAAAAACAAAACAAAAAAACAAAAAAACAAAAAAGTGGAGCTCCGCCTTTAGGCTTAGCTAAATCTATATATTAGCGTAGAATCGTCGATCGAGCGTCTTTGCCGCGTTTTTCCTATAATACCTGTATTTACAATATCGCAGTCCATGAAGGTAGGCTTCTCTAACTTTTATCGAACGTCCATAATTCGATAATTCTGAACTTTGCACTGTACTCAATTAGAAGAAAGAAAAACTTCAGAGTTTCGTGAAGCAGGGCAGGGAGAAGACGTTCTGCCTTAAACACTAACAGAGTAAATTGCGCTAAATAATTAAGATACACCCTTCCATAAACAGCCCCACTCTTTTGTTTTGCAAGATCTCCTGAGAAAAATTATTAAAAGGTTCTCAGGTGAAATCAGGAGGTCTTTGTGGGAGGTATGCGTTCCCTTTTGCTTTTAGCGTTTCTATGTGGCAGTAGAGAAATAAACATGTCATATTGTGCTTATCCATCCACTCAAAAGTGTTCTTTGCAGTTTTGTTTTGGGTGAAAGAAACAGATGAATAAACATAATTAAGCTTCCCTTTTGAGTTGTCAGCTGGAGCAAAAACGATAATTACACGTTATTTCATTAAATAGCGGGGGACGAAGGCCCTTAGCTTCAGTTTAAGTGGCAGTAGAGAAATAAACATGTCCTATTGTGCTTATCCATCCACTCAAAAGTGTTCTTTGCAGTTTTGTTTTGGGTGAAAGAAACAGATGAATAACCATAACTAAGCTTCCCTTTTGAATTGTCAGCTGGAGCAAAAACGATAATTACACGTTATTTCATTAAATAACGGGGGACGAAGGCCCTTAGCTTCAGTTATTCAAAGTTTAGGTTGCCGACTTAACGAGAAACTCTAAGTTGAACTCCAAACCAAGGTAAGTGTGAAAATAGTGGTAGATATCCACCACTGTTTACTTCCATTTCGGTGAATAATTGTAAATTATATGGGAACCGTATTTTGACACGACAAGCAGTTTTTCTCAGAATTTTGAATTTTATCTGTTTTATTTAAATGAAAAATGACCTTTATTGCAGTTAATTTTAAACCAGTGTTAAGCGGTTCTTGGCCAATTTTGGTGGTTTTCTGAGATTTTGGAAAAATCGAGAAATACAAGATGGCGCATCCAAGATAGCCGCCTTTTAGAAATCATGTTGCATTTCTTGCTTCGCGTGTTGTCATTAGGACATGTTACGGACCACAAAGGAAACATTTTGGGACTTGTTCTGCCCTCGAAATTTCGTAACCATAGTTTTAATCTTTTCGGGGTCAAGGAGAGGAGCACTTCACAAGGCTGACGACGAAGGTGCCTTTCTTCAGTTTTTGTTTGTTCTGTTTTACGGAAATGGCAGTAATCGTAGGAGGTAAACCTTATTGACCACGTGCGGAAACACTTACTGCTTTACGTTAATTTCTCTATTAACTGTGAAGACCAAGGAATATATATATACACAAAAGGTATTTATAGTATTATTCCGAAAATCTTACAATAACGGAATCTCCGGCGCATTTCCTTATTTTAATATATAGATTTAGCCATGCCTAAAAGCGGAGCCTCCAAGGAATAAACTGGTGCTCGTTTCTCAAAAATAGTCCTGAAACTTTTCGCTCTGAAATATATTTCGGGGCTTTCTTTGGCTCGTTCCCTTTCGAAAAGTGTTTCTCAAAAAGCCCGAAAGTGTTCCGAATTGTCCTCCAAGATTTTGAGGATCTGTTCTGTAAAACCAAGCTCGAAAGGTCATTCTAGAGACTGAGCACAGCTTAAATTTTTTTTCGGGCATCAAACTGAACACATATTTTACTCAGGAGCAGTCTTGCTTGGTTTTTTAAATGTTTCCATATCCTGTCAATAGCTGTCAAGGCTTGTCAAATCTCCTTGGATTATTGGCTGTTGGCTTGAATGAACTTGAAACGGCGCTCATGTACAACAACAAAATAAAACTTATTCTGAAGTAAATGGGTTATCTTCATCGCGTTCGGATGTTCAGTTAACAAATAACATGAACTGCCCCTATTAGTCTGGTCAAAATTTATACCATCAAGATTGAAAACGAGCAAACACCAAACACGCTTTAAATTATAGCATAAGTTTTGCGGATGCGAAGTAAGCCCATTTAAAGTTAGGCGCTTTGAGGAACGCAAAAAGACTTGTTTTTCGGAAGCTTTTCGGATAAAATAGTCTTAAACCGACAACTGCTTCGCTTACTATTGAAAAGTTCTAGGACAAGAAAATCGACAATTGCACAAACCGATCCGACAGTTAAAATTGAAAGCAATTATTCGCCGTAAGTGATGCTTGTGCAGTTGCCTTGCGACTGTGCTTTGACCTACTGTTATGAATAAACAAACACAAAATAATAAACAGAGAAATCATTTTTGAAAAAGTTTATTCGAAAACCCGTAAGTTTATACTTAAATGCAATTCGCATTACACTTCCAGCATGGCAAAATATTCTAAGACTACATCTGTCACAAATCTGAGCTCGTTTTCTAATAATTTTTTGAAGTCAAAAGTAAATGACACATTTCTAATGACATAAATTCAATTTCAAAATGTAATTTCTTTGACCGTAATAAATACTCAAAATCATGCACCTTAAACCCTTTAAAAACTTCACTTACTCGGTTGTGTTTCAGAACAAGGCAAGCTCTCCGCCGTGAAGAAAACAAAGCGATGAGGTCCTTTGAAGGCAGCTTTCGTAACTTGAAGTTTTCGCCTACTACCAGTATTCTTTTGGACTTTTTCTTTCCATTTATAGGTATCAAATGTTTTTTTTCTCAAGTTTAAAACTACAGTACCGTCGAACAATCGTTTTGCTAAATAAACTTAAGCTTTTTAAAGAAACCTCTTTTTCAAAAGCGACGATGGTCATGCGATTTCACGCCGGTTGCCCAAAAGCACCGCGCGATTTCCCGCCAAGAAAAGATGGCATTCCCCACTCCCGGTCGGGTTGCCTTAGGACTTCCCTCCCCCTCCCCCAGAGTCTGTACGGACGGTCGGACGGACGGACGTACGCTGACGTCACAACCAAAATTTTTCGCATCGATACATTACCGACATTACCAAATTTCCTTAGCAATGGAGCTCCGCTGGCGGGCTTTGCCCGCAGGCTCCGCTATAAACAACGAAACTCCGGGCGCACAAACGAATAGAAATGAAATCTTCGTCAATTTGGCATACGTTGCAAAGTATGCTACCTTTCAGTACAACTAAAAATTCGTCATGCAACGGCTTTTTTATATACCACCAATTTGGTATACTTCGTAAGATTATCCTTTTTTTGCTGAACGACAAGGAAAATTTTGGTTTCTGACTCCAGAAAACTGTTCGGGCCTAGACAAATGAATAATCAAAACATGTTGTTGATTCAAGTTGGCTTTCTGAACTAGAGAAAACACCTCAGTGGTAAGCAGGCAATCGTAGCAGTCTCTATTGCAAAACAACAGGATACCATGCAATCAAAATGCTTCCTTTTTATACACCACTTCAGCAATACAAAAGTATTGTTCGGAACAGGAAAAAGAAGCACCGATATATAAGAAAATAGCTTACAAATTTGAAATACCTTCGATATTTTTCCCAGGGAAGTTTGTTGTTATTCGGCTACCTTTTCAATCTTTAGGCCTGCAAAATATATCGAAGAACAGTTCATAGATTGTATTAAACTTATGAGTTTGAGTTAGAATTTCAAGTTGGAGTTAGAATTTCGAGTTCGAGTAAGAATTTCGAGTTCGAGTCAAAATTTCGAGTTAGAGTCAAAATTCCGATCAATTTTTTTAATTTCTAACTATTATTATTATCATTATTATTATTAAGAATAACTGTAGCTTTCCGTAGGTTTTAAGTTTTACTTTCGAGTAAAATGTCCGTAGGGGGTATGAGGGCAAAACGTGAGAGAGACATCGAACAGCAGAGCTTAGATTGGATGTTCTAAAGGAAGGGGAAGAGAGAAAGGATACAAATTATAAATATTCGCTGTGAAAAGTATAAATATTTTGAAAGTGAAATAACACATGGTCTTTGTAAACAGCACGGTTCAGAGGCAAGTCACTTCGGCTTAAAGATATGTACGGCAGTAATTATAATGACCTTTATTTGTACACAGTAAAAGTATAGATTGTAAAGCTTGCATGCGGAGTCTGTGTAAATTAACAGTGGAAAGAAAAGAAAATGTCGGTCGCTCTCCAGTTTCCATCTATCTTTTGCAATTCATTACAGCGGAATGCATACTAGAGAAAATTAAAAATCCAAATATGAGACCATTTGCTGTGCTGTGTACTCTGAACATGTCTTGCTGTACTGTGCAACATGGCACATCACCGCCTTCACGATTGTCTTCATCTGAATCCCTTAAAACCAGTATTTGCGGCTTAATTTTCTGTACATCCTAGTAACTCCTAGGTAGCAAAAGACAAAAATAAAGCAGTGAAACCCAATACAATAGCCGCTGAAAGTATTAGAGGAAATTTGTTTATTATTCAGAAACAACTCCCCGAGAAACACATGGAAGATTCTCATGTTATTTTTCGCCGATCTCGCTGACCTAAATAAAAGGACCCCTCAGAAATATTGGCCATGTTTGAAGTAAGACCATTCTCGAGACTAAATAACAGAAAATAAATACCAAACGACAAGTTATTGTTTTGTAAATTTACCTCCAATTGAAGATAATTTTTTCGCGGCTTCCCGCCATTTGAGATTAAAGACCAAAGCACGTGTTGTTACTCTGCATTACCGCTGACCAAAAGTAATAACTCGATATTTTTACTCGAAACTCGGACTCGAAACTCGAACTCAAACTCATGAAATGGAATGAACCCAGTTCATACGAGGTATAAATAAATAATATATAGATTTAGCCAAGCCTAAAAGCGGAACTCCAATTTTTATTTATTTATTTATTATTATTTATTTTATTTATTATTATTTTATTTATTATTATTATTATTATTATTATTATTATTATTATTATTACTATTATTATTATTATTATCTCAAGTGGTACCTGACAGCAATATTATAGTTTAGGTAATTATTAGTAAATACACCTCTCATCAAATTAGAATCTGCATACCTGCCAACCTTATAAAATCAGAAATAGGGACCACCCCCCCCCCACATGCTCACCCCAGTCCTGGGATAGTGCCCTGCCCCCCCCCCCCCCCCCCACTGCCCCCCAACACTGAGCAGGGCCTAGGATGCTCTAGGGTTTTTGCATTAATTTTTAAAAATATTGCCTGTACTGTACTGTCTTAGCATTAGAATTCTCAGGTGTTGTTTAATGGTCTCAAGCACCACATGTATTGCACAAAACAAAAGAAAAGTCAAAAAAAGACCAATTGAAGACCAATCTTTAATAATCCAGTTCCAAATTGTCTTTTTTTCCTGGAAAATCGGAATGTCCCGATTTTTCAGGTTTTGAAACTCCAAAATCAGGACAATTCCCATTAAATGGGGACGGATGGCAGGTATGAACCTGTTTTACAAAATTCTAAATAAGCCCCAGTTTTAGGTTGTAAACTTAAATATTGGGCACAATAATTATTTTTGTTCACCTTACCTCGGCCTTTTCTCTGCCACAAGTCTACGGTTTAATTTATTTACATTTTTGCAGAGTTGTCAAATTGCATAGACAAGGTACTAATTGAAAAATACCTCCACCTTATTCAGTGGTTTGACAGATAAGTTGTGTGGTATAGAGCGAGGAAAAATGCGAGCAATGAGTACCGGTAAAATGTCCTTGACCATTATCTGTAAAACCACTGAATGATATTTATTATTCCACTACAATATTTGCCTATCATTTTAAATGATTTATTCAATGAGTGATTTGAAACCGGGACACTACAGTGCAATACACTCATACTCTCATGTATGTGTTTCCCCCTTATATGATAAACTGATGCTATAGTGAAATAACAACGTACCTTGTTTACTCTTATTGATGCCCAGGGACTATTATATTAAAATCAATCTCTTTAAGTACCCATCAGTCATGAATCAACCACTCAACCACTTAGTTGATAAATCGGTCAATCAGTCAATTAAAAATGTGTGACTAACAGTGTTGCCAACGCGAATAACAAATGGTCCAGTAACCACTAGTGACTTTATTTGATGCACAGATTATGACTCACTATGTTACTACCCCTGACTGTGATGGTAGTAAATCTTGTGGTTTAATTTGTTTTTGGTTTGATCATTAGCCTTTACACTGCATCTAATGTCACCAATGAGCAATGTTACTGATTGTCATAATCTGGTAGCAAAGAGAAACAAAAAGAAAAGCCTCTTCATAAATCATTTCAGGATAGTCAGAAACCTGTCATGTAATGAACTGACAAGAGGGGATCAGACTGTGGTGAATCCATCATTTGAAATAGTTTTCCCTGTCAAGTGAATTCAAGTAAATAAGTCTGAATCATTATTCCTGGGAAGTTAGTTGTGTGTGTGCTTGTGTGTGTGGGGGGGGGGGGGGAGTAGGGTTACTCCCAAATAACTGAAATGCTACTGGTGTATGGATGTGTTACTGAGGGAACATGAAGTGTATGTGGATACAGTCAAACTAATCACCAACATCAAAATTTACCAAAAAAAAACAAAAATATAAAACCTTATTTCAAAACTGCTCTTAAAATTTTTTATTTCAATTGATAATGTCTGCCTGGGAACATACATGTAGCTAAGAGTACAAATTTATTAACCAAAGCCTTACAATAAACTGCCATATTTTTTCTGACATCAGGTTGATGGAATAAAAACCTGTATGGGAAACAAAGCAGAGTTTAATTATCTCAGTTGCCAAAAGTAAGCCCATGGCTTTAGGGAGGTTCTAAGGATATTTGCCCAATTTTTTTCTGCGCATCCATACTGAGCACACAATTCACAAAATTGGCATTATGTCATGCCGTGTCATGCACTGAGCATGCACGCTCGCATGAAAAACTACCCCAAATGTTTTAAGACACTGTAAACTGCCGCTTATAAGCCCTAGGCTGATACAACTTTGTAAGGGGTTTTGGGTGGGCTTATAAATGGAGGGGCTTATATCCGGGGGGCTTATAAGCGGGATAAGAAAAACGTTACAAAATGAGCCACAGCAATGTTGATCGAAATACGTTTTTAATGTACCAGTTTGTAATTAACCTTTGAAATGTCACAATAAATCGAATTCACTTCAATTTTAACAACAAAATCAAAACTGCAACAACGCGAACGTAACCGGAACATAACAAAACAGAAGCTCAGAGTTAATCTTTGCAGTTTTCTGTGAGAGTGCTTAATATTAAGGAAACAGGGAAAACTAGAGGAGTGCTTATATCTGGGGGGGGGGGGTGGCATATTACGGGATGTATTTTTTGTTTACAGGTGGATGGGCCTATAGCCGGGGGGGGGGGGGGGGCTTGTAAGCAGGCGGGCTTATAAGCGGCAGTTTATGGTATTTGTTTTGAGTTTTGAGCATGTGCATTTAAATAAGTGGCATTGAAGCATTCCAAGTGGATCAAAGGTAAACTGTATTTTTCGAGATGGTTGGTCTCATGTCAATACTTATGCCAGTCTGAATTTCAGACTGGTCTCATGTAAACAAAATTGCACCAGTCTGAGTTTACACTGTTTTAATGAAATCAGGGTTTTACTGCCCCCAGGGTATCTGAGGATGTTGTTAATTAAACATTCTTGAGAGCGGCTCAACTTTAGTCTGAGGGGGTGTTTGCATGACACCAGTTCATTGTATGCTTTTCATTCTGCTACAAGTTCACCCCAGTTCCCTCTTGCTTCTCTGTATTTGTTACATGATTTCAGCACAAAATCTCATAACAGTGCAAGCCATACGTGGTTGAGTTCATACCGGTATCACGTAAACATGGTGTAACTATTTGATTCATTCTGCATTAAGTTACCCCCCTGTAATTAACCATATTGCCGTCCAGATAAATCTCACATCACCGTGAAAAAAGGATTTTGTAACTTGAGGAAGGGAGATTCTTAACTACAAATCTCGCATTGTTGCTAAGGGATTTTTGTGGATGGTATTCTGTCATACGCTGTTTTCAGCGTTTCCTGCCACTATATTGCTGAAATAAAGAAGAAGAACATCTGAATTCCACAACTGAACATTGTGCGTGCATAGCTACTGCCAGTCCCAACTGCACATTAAAAAGAAAATCAGTAAAACTAAGAGGAAACTGGTAAAGTTCCGACTTCTTTGCAAATCGCCCCACCCTTCTTTACAATCTGAAGCATGCAATTACTGTTTTTACAAAGAATAGAAGAACTACAGCACGAAAATGTATAAAGATATGTGCTTGTGCCATCATAACTTTTATATTCATAATAAAGCAAATTTCTAGCAACTGTTGCTTAAAATTTTGCATCCTGATAATCTTTAAATGTTCGCGATGTTTACAATAGCAAGAACTGTATGCTGTTTGAGTTTTAGCATTTTTTCTGTTCAGGTCAAGTGACATGCTGAATATGGTTGTGACTTGAAAATCTTGAAAACCTTTCCCATAAAACAAACGTGGCCAAGCAGCTTATCTGTGGAAGTAATAGGGTTTCCAAGATATGATGGTTCTGAGGAACTTCCCACAGCAACAATATGGTGATTAAGAGTCTCCTCCCTTAAGTCCAGATGTAAAGGCTCTCATTGCCACCCAATGGAAGTCTTGATGGCACACTCATGTAAATGTTGTGGTTCAATTTTATCCTTGGTTCAATTTTTATTTTCCATTGTGAATAATAGGATTGCCAAATAAAAATTGGAGCTCCACTTTTAGGCTTGGCTAAATCTATGTACTTGAATGATTTTAAAACTGTTTAATTATGTTTGACTGGGTTCAGAAATTGAATGGAATCAAACACAGCTGATATATAGGCATATTTTTGGTTAATAATTATTGTGTTCAATTACCGAACCCAAATTAACCCAATCACTGCATTCAATCCAGTTCAATTTACTGAACAGTTAGATACGTAAGCTGGGCTAATTATGTATTAACTGATATCTTCCACGTACCTTAACTTCACTGTAAGAAAATGCTGCATCACTGATCACTGCTGGCATATATGCCTAGAACAGAAAAAAAGGATCAGTGAAAAAAACAAAAAAAAAAACAAATTCAGGGCTAAAAATTGGCAGTCGCCCAGTCGCCAGTGGCGATTTAAAACTGACCAGGGTCACTAAAAGTCGAGGCTTAAATGCCTGATAGAGGACGGCAAATAAAAGTTACACTGTAGTTACAATTCAAACAAATTAGACTTTCATTGGAGCATCTTTGTTTTCTTTCCCCTCCTCAACTCTAAGTTCATCAATTGAAGAAAATTTTCAGTTCTTGGAGTGCAAAATTCATGATGGAAAAAAAAGGATCAGTGAAAAAAACAACAAAAAAAAACAAATTCAGGGCTAAAAATTGGCAGTCGCCCAGTCGCCAGTGGCGATTTAAAACTGACCAGGGCCACTAAAAGTCGAGGCTTAAATGCCTGATAGAGGACTGCAAATAAAAGTTACACTGTAGTTACAATTCAAACAAATCAGACTTTCATTGGAGCATCTTTGTTTTCTTTCCCCTCCTCAACTCTTAGTTCATCAATTTTCAGTTCTTCACAGGAGTGCAAAATTCATGAGAACGAGCGCCTGTCAAATTACTTTCATCCTTAAAATAATATTAACTTCATTATTTTTCTTTTGACAACATCAAATAACTAATAGCGGAACTCCTTTGCGGCCAAAGGCCGCAAGAGTGGAGCCCCATACCCATACTAAGAGGCGTCCTAAGAGGCATGCTGGCAATTTTTTTATGGTCATTGGCAAGCGGAATGACTCGCGCGCGCGTCCGTACGTACGTTGCATTTCATGACATTCTTACATGTAGCAATTTTTGCGCAGCTTCTAGCCAATGGCGTGCGAGGAATCGCGTAAGTCTTTTGGCGCGTGTTGCACAAGCGACTCGCGTAGCGGTAAAATATCTCTTGAAAACAGTGGATAATTTTACAGTAAAATGGTATCCAGCGGCCATAACATGATGAAAAACAGGATTCTACATTCAAGGATGTAAGGTGAGAGCAAAATCAAGCTTATAAGTCGAGCAGAAAAGTACTAATTTGCGAACAAATAATTCTGACCTAAAGCATGACCTTTGTATTTTAAAACGAATGAAGCGTATCCGTTTGCCAAACAGAATTAGAAGAACATACATGTAGCTTTCCAATTGACAGTTGTAAAACAGAATCAAAGTTATTCACAATAAAGCGATTGAATTTACGGCAAAATGTGTCAAATGTGTGCAACACTGTGCAATAATCTGTAAACAAAACCAAAAGAGAATTTCTAGTAGTTTGGAAGCGAACACGCGTCTCCAATTACAAAATACAAAGCGACAAATAAAATAACAGCAATCAAAACAAACGAAAAATGCCGATAAACGATTAAATGAATTTGCCTAGCGAACTTAAAGTGAAAGCACACATAGATAAACTAGATTGCTTGAATCACGAAACGGAATTATAACTCTAAGTTTATACTAAAATGATACGCTTAATAAAACTATACAGTAATTAACGAGGTCAAGTACCTAGCTTAATAACAGTAAACAAGATTAATTCTGAAGAATTTATAGGCGGCCGATGGTAACCGGTAGATATGGAGTTCCGCTTTTAGGCTTGGCTAAATCTATATATTATGTATGTGTAATCAAATGGTGACGAGTGAAATTAGGAAATAATTTCACGCGCGTTTTGTCAAAATTCTAATAATTTCCCGAGCCTTTAGCCGAGGGAAATTATTAAAATTTTGACAAAACGCAAGTGAAATTATTTCCTAATTTTACTAGTATACCATTTGATTACCCATTAATATCATGGGTGACAAATTACACTCACAATCGTGGGGTTTTGACTTGTTTATCGCATCGAGAACTCCTTGAGCATTGAAACGGTTTAACGGCTAAAGTTCACATTTTTCTGAGTGAAATAATGAAAAAATCTTGTGACAAGTTTTTACCACGCTTTGACGATTTCGTGATTTTTGTAACCGACGGCAAAATACACCAGACTCTGAATTTTTACTTGAAAAGTACCAAAGAAAATCGCTTGGTAAAGGTTATCCGCGTTTTATCCGCGGCAAATTCACTGAATCGTGCACTACGTTGCTCCATCGAGCAAGGCTCAGAAGGCTTCACAAATACATTCAAATTACGCACAGCAAACTTGTTTTAACGAAAGTAAACTTCGGGAGCAAATTTGTATTTAAAAACTGACCTTTATTCCATTCGAAGAAGTGCCCAAATCCATTGAATTACTTCTCTGAGTTCGCGGTCAATCACTCGATCGCTGCAACTGGCTCGCCGTTCAAAAATTTTCGCTGTGACACTATCAAAAATAATCTCTTCTTTTTAACTCGCAGGTGATTTCTGAGAAGTTCAGTCAATTAAAAGTCAAAATTTACAGATTACCAATTGTGTCCTCAATGAATATTTCCAGAATTGCTGTAGTTCTGCACAAAACATCTTCATCATTAACCTCAATGCCATATGTCTTGGCGCTGGGCTATAGACCCGTTGCCATGGCAATTTTGTAATTTCACATGTGAAATTATAAATTAACGCTGAAATTTCGCGCCAAAATTAAGGAGTAATTTGTCACCCATGATATTATGTATGTAACATACATTATTAAAGCATTCACAATGCAATTTTTGACCAATGTGACATTAATGAACAGAAAGAATGGGTGAACAGAATAGTAATTAGACTCAATGTCAATTATTAATGGAGTCGTCATTCACTTTGCTAGCATTGTCACTTCCCGCTTTGAAATGTTGTTGCCGAAGCTATACTTTGCTTTACTTTTGTGATCCACCTGATTCATGAGACGTACACGTGCCCATTGTTGGAAATTTTTGCATCCACCCGTGAAAGTGTTCTTCTTTCCAGCTTTTGTGGAATCCTAACAAATAATTAATAAATCATCGCCTGAACCCCTCATTTGCAGCTATCCAAACTCTTTTAGCCATTTGTCTAAAAAGTGGTTACATGTAATTGTCTTCCGCCCTTTGCACGGTTCATTGGGTAATACAGGTAAGGTAAAGCACTTGAATATCAATCGATCGAATGAGCAACAAAATGGCAGGACCTCATTTAAGTTTACTGGATGTTCAATCATCTCCAGTCTCCTTTGCTTAACTCAGTAAAGAGCCAATTGCAATTAATCAAACATGTTCTAACTAATCCCAGCAGACAATTGTCAGTTAAACAAGCCAGATTGCCTTTAGGAAGCAAAAACACATCAGTACAAATATGTCAATTGCATAAAAAAATCCTTTGCTTACATCTGGATTCCCCCCCCCCCCCCTTCCCTTGGGAATACAATGATTTTTGAGAAAACCAAAAAATGCATGCAGTAATTATTTGAACTTTCTAAAACATGAACATTCCATTATGAGTGACAAATAGTAAGAAGCACTTTCCACAATGCAGTGCTTTTATTCATACATGTAGGTTAACTGAGATCGAAAAAAAATGGCAAATTGCAGTCGCCTTCTGAACTAATGCATGGTTCAATTTTACCTGTTACCATCCCCCCACCGGGCAACCCCGGGGACAAGTCCAGCCCTTCGAACCTGGGGGTGGGGAATTGTTTGAGGTGGTCTTGTCCCGGGGGGTCGGGGAGGGGGCAAATCAAAAATAACTTCTTGTTGTTCTTGTAAAGTACGTCACTTCTCAGTTGATATGATGGCCCCGGACCGCGTGGAGAAGATTGCCTATTTCCAGTGAAAATCTCTAGTATTTGTAGCAGACTGTTTAGAGAAGAGTAATCTCTCAAAATTAAAATTTGTATTCGACGGTACGTTTATTATAAATTGTTGAAAGAATGTGCGTTTGATGCATACTCGAATGAATGGTGGTTGTCACAAACAAAGAAATATTTCTTCAGTGTGTTTATATTTATAATAAGACCACTTAAATAGACTCTATATAAAAACAGATGCACAGCTTTATGTTAAACAGAGATCTCAGTCCAGTGTTCTTATGAAACAAGCTAAGAAAAACTCCTTTAAATGCTACCATCAATTTGTTCATGGGCCTCTTGTGCGTATGAGCTATATTTAGAATAAAACATGTGGCGAAGAAAATTTCTTTACTTGCCAGCCGTACGCCAGTGCAGGTAGAGTTTTTTCTTCAGTTTTCTGTTCATGTTTTTATTATATTATGCATGTAGTGTCCTTCTTTCAATAAACTCTAGAAAAGCATTTAAGTTCTTGTCAAAATGTCTGATTTTGCTATTGTACAGAAATCAATATCGTTATTTACGTTTTGTACACAAAACAACGTATTTGTGGTCGATGAGGAGTCCCGGGGGTGGGGAATCGTCTCTTTCTGTGTGCCCGGGGGTGGGGAATAGACTGCCAAGTGAGAAAAAAATTGCAAATCCCCGGGGGTAGGCCCGGGGAGGGGGAGGATGGTAACAGGTAGAATTGAACCATGCATAATATTGAGTGATAAACAAAAAAAATTCACACATACACATGTAAGCTTAACTTGAGCTTAAGTGAAGCCAAATAAAATTATTGAAATTCAAGCAAACAATTCATAAGTGATAAACAAAATTAATTCACACATAAGCTTAAGTCTTGAGCTTAAGTGAAGGCCAATAAAATTATTGAAATTCAAGCAAACAATTCATAAGTGATAAACAAAATTAATTCACACATAAGCTTAAGTCTTGAGCTTAAGTGAAGCCAAATAAAATTATTCAAATTCAAGAAAACAATTCATAAGTGATAAACAAAATTAATTCACACATAAGCTTAAGTCTTGAGCTTAAGTGAAGCCAAATAAAATTATTGAAATTCAAGCAAACAATTCAGAAATCAGAATAAGGGTTAAAAAATATTTAAGACCTAATTCAGTAGATACATAAATGAGGATGTGCTTTTTCGTCGATTCGTTACTTGCATGGATTTTGGTAGGGGTTTTGCCGAGGATATTGTAAACAATGACTGGATTCAGAGTTTAAAAGAACGAGGCATATATCAATTATGTCCTGTTTTGTTATTCTTTGGTTAGTCAATGAGTTAACATCTTGACGATTCGCGTTGGTACTTGTTTTCGCCTTTTACTTCATTGCATGCTTTCATAAGCTGTTTCCTCCTTTGCCTGACTACACTTTGCTCCGTGAAAACAAAACACGCTGGTAGTCTTAAAAGTTGAGAAAAGCGGGTTATCGTCGTAAAAGTAAATAACTGGAAATATTATATTTATGACCAAAGCCAAGACAAATTTCTCTTTGTTCGAGATAACGGGGAATTGGAAATAAGCGAGTTGAGATAGTGGGATCCTTCTAAATAAAAGCGAATTTCCCATACCGTAATATTCTGTGAAATGATTGAAAAATTCCGAGAAACTCACCCGGGAAACTCAGCAATCAGATCTTCACGCTGGTTCAATTAAAGCATCGGGCCAAAGCAATCCGTATTTCTCCTCAATAAAGACATTCATATTCCACTTAACAGGCATTCGGGACCGGCAGTCGAGTTTTTTTAGCCTATCTCTTCATTTCTAACGCTGAAAAGGTATTGTGTTCTCGTTCTCACTCAGTCACGCGCGCGGCCATATTGTGAAATCTTGTAATATGATACGTTGTTACGGCGTTGTTCTTCAGTACCGTTCCGTCTTATTTCTAGTTGCCTTTATCTCTCTGCTGTACTGTTCCTTCGTCTTTCTCGTTTTCGTTTCCGCTCTGCTTGACCGGGTGCTTGACGCTGTTCTTCAGTGGCGTTTCTCATCCTTTCCCGTTGTTGATCTCTATCTCCTTCTCTTTTCCTTCGTCTCTGCTCTTCCAGCGAAAATTGCCTCATGTAAGAATGTCATGAAATGCGATGTACGTATGTATGTACGGTGCACGCGCCCGCAAGCCATTCCGCTTGCCATGACCATAAAAAATTACCAGCATACCTCTTAGTATGAGTATGGGGCTCCACTTTTGCGGCCTTCGGCCGCAAAGGAGTTCCGCTATGATCCACGCCCGAAAACGAGATTATGGTACTTCAGGGGATCTTTTTTTTTTAATTTACCGTCTTCTTTTCAATCTTCCTGGCGTCACTTACCCAAGAGAGCTCAGTCAAAAATGGCTTCGCATAGGTTGGACTGTAGAGTTTACACGGACTGCACATGAACATTTTGAACATATAACACGTTTTGAAGAGAATTATTGTTTGATCTGAAAAGTTGATCGATGGTGAATGCAGATAAAGTAGTATAAAAGAAAGTACTGTGCCAATCTCTGTTTCTAAATTAATATGTTGCTCCGTGGGTGGAAATTAATTTGTTTTTTTTATTATATAGACAAGTGGACACGCTACGTCACATGTATTTTTCTTTGCTCATGCGCAGTCGTTGCACTTTCTAACATCTTCCACGTGCTTCGCTTTGAAGCTCAAGTCGGGTATCGAAACATTGTATTTTACACTCTCTTAGAGTTACTATCAAGCAAGAATAAACGAAGTTTGAAGCCTACGCATTATTTCTGGTCCTTCGAGCCAGATTTCTACTCAACAAAATTTAAGTCTCAAGAAAGGTATACAGTCCTCGATCGATCATGAACCACCTCGCCTAAAATTATGGCTGAATCGCGAGAATCGCTCGTTCAGAAGCGAGCAATCACCAAGCGTCGCATAACAAATCTTATTAATAAGATCGACCCACTCTATGAAAAACAAGAAAGGACACAATTTGACATCGTCTGCGCTGGACAATACTTGGATGGAATTCGTGAATTAAACAACATCTTCCAAAATCAACACATCGAGGCTAGCGCGTCGCTGGAACCAGCCAACGAAGATTCAATCAAAAAGGACTTTGAAGAATTTGAAAACCACGATGATCGGGTGCGAGAAAACATCAGTAAACTGTTGTATGTCCTCAACTTTGTATGTCCTCAACTGTCCTCAACTGTTGTATGTCCTTGCTTCTACTAAGCCACAAGATGCTAAATCGACCGAAAGTAAAGGCAAGCGATCGCTCGAAACCAAGTGGAATCGTATCACAAAAGGGATAAACAGCTTAGCCGCGAAAACTGCAGAAGCGAAAAACGACCTCACTGAAACGGAAATTGACTATCTAACGGATATCAGAAGCCAGCTCTTCGACCTTGAGAGAACTTTCGACCGTTTCACCTTTGAAGTTGAATCATCTTCCACGGATTTGAAAGACGGAGATGGCGATAAATGGAACGATGCGATATCAGATTACTTTGACAAAATCAAAGCAACTCAAGATGAAGTAACACAATTGATCACCCAACGCCGCCGTGACAAAACGCGTAAAAACAAAGAGCGAGAAATTGAAAGGGAGCAAAATTATTCCAAAGAGCTAGAGCGTCAGAACAATCAGCATCGCGAAGAACTGACTAAGCTATTACAAGAATTCAAGCCCGCTTCAGATCAAAATGAGGCAGAAACAGTGAAATTACCTTCACTAAACATTCCAACCTTTGATGGAGAACCAACAAAATGGTATTTGTTGAAATCGCTTACAACCCAGAAAGCCAAGGATGCCATTGAAGGTAAAGATGCAGAAGCGGAAGCCTACCCAGAAGCCATTGCAGCCCTAAAAGCACGTTTTGACAGGCCTCAAGCCATCCACCGAGCACATATTAGAGCACTGCTAAATGTTAGCCCTGTTAAGAATGGCGTTCTGGAGTTCCTTGACTGGAGATCAACGGCAGCCGAGCTAACATCCTTTGATGCCAGCCATAAGCCCCCACCAACAAACCGCCTAAGTTAGTTGCAGTGTACTCTACAAACACAAAGGAGAAATGTCCCGCTTGCCATGGCTCGAAGCACAACATAGCTTACTGTCCGAGCTTCAAAGAGGAATCAGTTGCTGACAAACGCAACTTAGTACAGGAACAAGGTCTTTGTTTCAACTGCTTGAAAGGAAAGCACATGGGGAAACACTGCCCTTCACCCAATTGTTGCCTTAAATGCGGAAAACGGCATCACACCTTCCTACATCTGAGCAGTAATGCTGTACAACCCCCTAGTGCAGAACCAAGACAAGATGTTCCTGTGGTGCCAACGCCCCGTACGACTGCCAACACTCAAGCAACCAACACTTCTGCTGTTAACACCATCACCTCTGCAACTTATGTATCCGCCTCTGAAGCCACCACTTCAAATTCTGTTCTCATGATGACAGCAGAGGTGCTCCTAAGTGGATCAAATGGTCATCAAATGATCGCACGGGCTCTACTAGATCCCGCATCTACAGTCTCCTTTATCACGGAAATAGCCGCCCAACACCTCATGCTGCGTGGGCAGAAACAAGAAATCAACATTAATGTAATTGGAGGAACTCGGTGCCCTACCCAAAGTAGCACTGTTGTTGAGATCAGCTTATCATGCACTAAGCATGAATCCTATGTGAACAATCTACAAGTCATCGTCTTACCTTCATTAATAAAGCATCTACCCCTCAAGTCCCTTCCCGTGGGTTACTGGCCTCACATACCCTCACTTGAATTAGCAGACCCGGAATTCAATGTGTCAAAACCTATTGATGTTCTCCTTGGTGTCGACTTTTATCAGGATTTCCTAAAACCAGGTCTTATCCTGGGTCCTAAGGGGACCCCAGCCGCTCAAGAAACCATATTTGGTTGGGTTCTATTCGGTGGCGCTAGTGGTCAGCAACCAACTAATGAAATCGCAACCTTACATGCATCAACTTCGCTTCCTAGCTGCTAACAAACCCTTCACAAATTTTGAACTCTAGGGGAACCACCCAAAGCCAGGCTGCCTCTAGTACCACTCGACAAGCTTGGTCTACAAGACTTTAACCAACGCCACAAGCGTGATGAAACCGGCCGCTTCGTAGTCAGACTCCCATTTAAGCCACACAGTTCTCCCCTGGGAGAATCCCGACCTCAGGTCTTGCGACGTTTCCTGTCCCTTGAACGCCGTCTCCAACAAACCAATCAAATTGATGATTATGCCAAAGTCGTGACAGAATACTTTACGTCTGGTCATCTTATGTACTTATGTACTAACAGCCGATGCCTCGAAGATGTACCGCGCTATCAGCTTGGCACCAGAAGACCGGGATTACCATCGTTTTCTCTGGAGAGGCAAACCTACTGACCCGGTAACTGACTACCGAATGACAAGAGTCACATTTGGAATCGCAGGTGCTGCATTTCTAGCAACTAACTCACTGCGCCATCTCGCGGAAGAAAATGAATCAGAGTTACCACTTGCTGCCAAAGCTGTAAAAGAGTCATTCTATGTCGATGATTGTCTCCCTTCGGTTGAAACAAAGCAAGAAGCAATTAATTGCATCATGAGCTAAACAACCTCTTTAACATAGGAGGATTCAAACTCCACAAATGGGACTCAAACTCAAGAAGAAGTCTTGAACTCAATCTCACCAGAGATTCGAAGCACGAAGGCCACATCTAACCTCGGGAACTCTGACAACTTTGTCAAAACTCTTGGAATGGAATACAGCTCCACTTCTGACCACTTCCGCTTCTCGTGCGCTAATTTGTCAGTTAAAGAATCACAGTTAACCAAGCGCGCTGTATTGTCAGATTCAGCAAAGATCTTTGATCCCCTTGGTCTTATCTCATGCGTCACTATTGTCGTCAAGATAATCTTCCAGCGGCTCTGGGAGAAAGGCATTGCCTGGGAAGAACCCCTCCCACTGGACATTCAGCAGGAGTGGCTACATTGGAGGACACAACTCCCTGAAATCTCCAGCATCCGCATTTCACGCTGTTATTCCCTAGTCAACAGCAAGATTGTTGACCGCCAATTAATTGGTTTCTCTGATGCCAGCACGGAAGCCTACTGTGGTGTTGTCTATTTTAGAAGTCTCGACACGGCCGGCGGAGTTCACACATCACTCATCATGGCAAAAACACGTGTACCCCCTTCAAGAAGGTTTCCTTACCTCGTCTTGAACTTTGTGGACCTCATCTGCCCTCACAACTAATGAAACATATCCAAGAAATTCTAGCCGTTCCAACCTGCAATCTTCATACCTTGACCGACAGCACAATTGTTCTCTACTGGATTCATGGAAGCAGTCAGCGCTTCAAGACCTTCGAAGCAAACCGAATCGGAGAAATCCAAGAGCACGTCCCACCTGAAAAATGGAAACACGTTGATGGCAAAGAAAATCCAGCTGATCTTGGATCTCGTGGGATCCTACCAGCTGAAATCATCGATCACAAACTCTGGTGGAATGGACCCGAGTGGTTGACGGAAGAGCCATCAAGCTGGCCCTCCAAGTTTACTGCTCCACCTCCAATGGAGTCTCTCTCTTCCTTAGGCATTCAAAGGGATGTCTTGCAGCTCAAGGAACGAAACGAAATCACGTTGCAAACAGTTATAAGTAAACCAGGGCCTGTTATTGACATCCTGAAATTCTCAAGCTATTCGCACCTCATCAGGGTTGCTGCATGGGTATTCCGTATTGTCACCCTTTCCAATTTGTTCACCCACACACCTCTAACAGTGAGTGAATTATCCAACGCAAAGATATGGCTGTGTAAACAAGCACAAGTCCAGATGTTTCCAGACACAATGGAGATACTCAAGAAGGGGCAACTACTACTCTTGTCCAATCCTCTACGCCCCTTGAATCCATTTCTTGATGCAGATGGGCCATTAAGAGTTGGTAGACGTCTTTCGCAGTCACAGAAAGACTTCCAATCTCGACATCCAATCATCCTCCATGGTAAGCACCATCTCACATTACTGATTATCGAGAGTGAACACAAACGTTTATGCCATGCTGGTCCCAGACTTACTCTAGGATCTCTTCAAGATCTTTATCACTTCGTCGGTGCACGCAGAGCCGTTCCAAGTGTACACGTCAGCGCATCACGTGCCAACGTACATCTCCTAAGATAACGACTCAACTTATGGGCCAAGTACCAGCCGCACATGTCATCCCAAGCTTCGCCAATGAAAACGTTTCAGTTGACTATGCAGGACTCCTCACCCTCAAAGTTGGAGCCACACGAAGACCCACTTACTGCAAAGCCTTTGCAGCCATCTTCGTTTGCCTAGCGACGGAGTCCTGTCATATTGAACTATTCTCAGATGTCACCGCTGAAGCTTTCTTCGCTGCCCTTAGCCGTTTTTTTTCTCACAGAGGAAAGCCAAGTCAGATGTGGAGCGACAACGTGTCCTGTTTTCATCGTGCAAACAAGGACATAAAGGAACTGTCACGCCTCCTTAAAGAACAAACCACCCAAGAATCTATTATGAATTTATGTAGCAATGAAAGCATTCAGTGGAAATTCAGCCCACCCACAGGTCCTCATCATGGCTCTGTCTGGGAGAAAAGAGTCAAGGCCTGCAAGCGCCATTTGAAACGAATCGTTGGGGAAAGCAAAGTAACCTTTGAAGAACTGACGACATTGCTGTGCCAGATTGAAGCTTGCCTCAACTCAAGGCCCCTGTTTAAAGCGCTTGATGCAAAGGATGACGACGGATTCGTCCCTCTCACCCCTGGTCACTTCCTAATTAATGTGAGGAGCAGGAAAATGTTAATACGGAGAAGAAAACTTTGTATGACTTAAAATTATTCAAGGAGTTCCTTACAAATGAAGAAGAAAGTAGAGAACTTCAAGAAATTCCTGCCGCCGAACTGCAGCAGTTCGCGATAAATTGTGTGCTGGGGGTGAGAAAGAAAAATGGTGAACAATACAAACCGTCTTCTCTAAGAGGGCTTTTGCAGAGTGTTGACAGGTTCCTTCGGAAAAACGGAAGCACGTTTTCCCTTCTAAACGAAAAAGAATTCTGTGAGCTCCAAGATATCCTCAAAAAAAAGCCAAGGCAACTTAAAGCTATTGGGAAAGGCAACAAGCCAAATGGCGCCGATGCGCTCTCAGATGAAGAAACAGAAGAGTTTTACCGGGTCGGCGTGCTCGGAAATAACACGCCAAGAGCACTTCTGAACACCGTTTGGATGAACAATTGGATGAATCCCGGACAAGAGCAGCGAGACCTCTGCTGGGGAGATTTAGAACTCAAAACCAATGCCGATGGACTTTGTTACGTGAAGTAAGAGAAAGCAAGCCAAAGATGTTTGAAAACCGCGATAACCCCGAGCGCTGTCCTGTTACCACTTATTTGGCTTATAAACAACGAAAACCATCACAAATGATGAACGACAACTGGCCATTTCATCTCGCTATCAACACAGAAGTTCCAAAAGCGGGAAAGAACTGGTTTAAAGCTTTCCCGCTAGGAGTAAATTCACTCAGGTCAATGGTGGCCTCTCAAGTTCAGTCAGACAAGAAACTGGTAAATCTCAGCACAAGAAAGCATCTCGTCCAGAAATTTGTGGACAGTAATATTCCGCCAAATGAAATTGTACAAATTACTGGACACAAGAACATAAACTCCCTGAATAACTACTCGGCAATATCTGACAAAATACAGCAGCACATCTCGGCAGTTTTATCCGGAGGAAAGGAATCCTCTACATGTACTTCGGCGATGATTCCGTCTTCGCCAAAACTCATTGTGGATGAGATTACAGCAACGGCGACCGTTCAACCCGGCACAAGTGCAGGAACGTCGCCTTTTTTTTTATCAGTGCCAAGTAGGAACACTTAATATTTTCAATTCAATTTCAAATCAAAACAGCGGCGAGTTTCAGCAGAAACAGTTTAAAAGACGGGGAATTATTATCAGTGACAGTGACGAAAGCCAATAAAAAGTTTTTAGCTGTAAATCGTTTGAAAACTTACATTTTATGGTGCTCAATTCGCGGTTTTCTACTTTCGTTGCCTATTTTAAGACTCGAAATTTACATGCTTTATGATGTATATATAGCTCAATTCTAATGATTAGTTTTCGTTGACCAACAAGGTTTTTACTTGCATCTACATTTTTTGAAAATTTGCATTTTCACTGCCCATTTTGAAATTCGAAAACTTATTTTTGTGGGCTTTATGATGTACAGCTGAATTGTGACATTGGCCGCCAGGTTTACTTTTTGGCACAAAATATATTTTAATATTTCAATATTTTACTCACTCGCTGCGCTCGTTCTTAAAATATTGTTTTCACCACTCGAAAATAGAATTCATATCTTCACGCCGCATTGTAATATCCTTTACTGGACATTTTTTTTGCCCAATTTTGAGGTCTTTTGGCTACACTTGATTAGTTCCGTCCATGACGTCGCGCGTTGTTTGCGAGCTAAATATTCCTAATTTTAATTCTATAAACACGTATATGGTGCTGTGAGATTTCAGGGGAAATTCAGTTTTACTAAACATTATGAAATTTAAGTTGCTAGTTATCAAGAGTTTGAAGAATGGCCAAAAAGTACTATATCCTGTTCATATTTAGACCAAAGCGCAGCCTATTAGTGGTGTCGGGAAAGGTTGCTGAACGTTTCACACTTTTTCATAATAATTTCTTAACTCGTGAGCTTAGGGTACCTCCAACGTTTGGCGTACGACCATAAATTGATGATTGCAAATTTCGAAATTTGCTTGAATAAATAAATAAATAATAAATAAATAAAACTTCCGTAGCTTTCACCAAACGGTGGCAAGAACAATACCGCAGACAGTTGCTTCCGCTTGACTTATTCTTGTGCGTTATAAAGAATCAACTAAAATTTTGTGATCAATAAAACTTAACTTTCTTTTATTTTGATTTATGGACAGATAGAATTGCACCTCGTTTTGTACTTACTAATTCCAATTTTCCTTTGAGTATATCTTTGAGAACAGAACTGAAGTAGGATTAACACGCACCTCATCCACTTTAGTTCTTAATTTTCCGTTATTGATAACCAAGGTGTATCTCCTTCGCGTGGGCGCTGTATTGAAAAGACCCTATACAATCGTCTTTCTTTGATGCATGACTTTTTTCATGTTGTCATAAATTATTTCACGCTCACAAAAGGTGTAACGCAATTTTCCTTGAAAAATTAAGTAAAAACAACATGATCATTACGTTCACAGCTATAAGGGGTATAACATTTGTTTGGTATTAAATTATGAGTTAATCCGTGTTATAATTTCGGTTAGTGTTAAATCTCAGTATTTAACCTTGATGTTGTATACGTTAAGGTCCAATGAAGTCTTTGGAAAGAATTTGAAAATTCTAATTTACCGAAAAAGATAAGCTATCGCGGAAAAATCGGGAAAACGTTTGGCCAGATCTCAGCCAAAACTGACGCAAATAACCCAAGGGTGATGTTTGCATATAAAACACATTAATAAACACCCGAGGGAAGCAGTGTATTTAATTTTTCGAGAAACCCAATGCTTTCCTTCATGATATCGCAGGAAAACTTTGCACTCGGAATAAAAAAATCACACTAGGGTATTTAATCTATCAACTTACGTGTATTGAAAAACAAATTACAAGAATCTTTTTTCAAAAATTCAAATCACGACTCATTTCAAATTAATACAAATCATAGTAAAGTTAAGCGTCTGAACCATCTTTTCTGTGTGCGAGGACAAAGCCGAGATGAAACGAGGCAAATTTTGTCCCGATGGATGGTATATTGATTTGAACCTGTGTACGTACAGTGCTGACCGTACTAGTATCGCGATCGAAGGCTTTGTCGAGAGGCTATTTTTCTTTACGTCAAAAGGTATGTTGTGCTATTGGTTGGCAGAAAAAATCTCTGTTATCTGTTCAAGCATGTCCAGTCAGACTGGGATTAGAAATTATATTTGAGAGAAAATCCGAGTCAATTTCTTCAACAAGCGAACCATTGAGAACGCGGAAGTCGCTAAGTTCCCTCCCTTCGGTCTGGTACACGATAAAGGGGCTTAAAACTGCTGCAATTGTGTGGAAATACAGCGTACGAATAGCAAATAGTCGCCATATTTATTCAGTGATTTCTCTTTGAGCTGTTACTAAGGTATCGGTTCGAAAATGCCATACAAAACTCATTTTTACATTTACACTTAAAACTGATGTCATGTGTATGCAAATATTGTGCTTGGGTTTCCTATGCTGACGTGGAACTCAAAATGAATGTACAACTTGCCGATTTCTTCAGTTTGAGGAACGGTAAACAGTTGCCAGCCTCTAAAGTGTAACGAAAGTATTGTCACTTAACTGTGAAGGGAATTTAATCCTCAGTCAATAGGACTGAGGCAAGGAACAGAACCAAACTCCCGCGACAACGAGATATATAATAACTTCTCTCTAATAGATTGCACCAAAAATCAAAATACTCTACTTATGAGCCGAATTATTTTATATATTAACCTAGTGTAGGAGTGGATTATTGATATATTGATAGACAAACATCATAGGATACATCATAAAACTTTAGCAAATACGATTTGCAGTAAATATGAGCATTAGATTACAGACTGTTGCCAAAATTAGTGTATTTTTAATATCATTTTACTTTATGTAAATATGATTTGAGCTATTAGTTATATTGTAATGCGCGTTTTTTTTCATTTGATCGAAAGTGTGCACTAAAATGATTAAATTTTGATGAAGATGAAGATGATGATGATGATGATTATGGTGATGATGATTTTACTTTACCAATTTTCGCGGTTATATTACGGTTAAAAGAGCTAATCTTTAAATTGCAAGATACTTGATTTTGCTAAATTTCGCGGATCAACTTTGCCGTTAATTTTCTGCTAAAAATTCATATACTGCATTTGTTTATACACGATTAAAATTCATCAGGTAAATATAATTTTACGTCTAAAAATACTAATCTAAACATTTATTGGCCCCTATAATTGAGAACCCCCTCCATAGGTAAGCGTTCTTTAGTTCTATTAGTTTACATGTAGAGCCACAAAATCTAGCCGTTACAATTTCGATACGAATTACCTACATTTTACTTATTATGGCTTTTATAAGGTTAGAAGGAGGATTATAACTTCCTTGCTGGCTCTGCCTGGGTTTCTCATGGACCTCAGTTCTCTCAAATAGCTTCTTATTTCTTTCTGTAGACCCATGAGCTATAGGAAACACGGATTTCTAGTTCTCACCGAACATTGTTTCAAGCAGACAGTGATGAAATATGTCGACACTTGAATAAAAATATCACCTTACTGTCAGTTCTGCTGTCCCGTGTCTTTGATTTCTACATCACTTTCTGCAAATATTTCTGTTTCTCCTCGATTCTTCGGAAAGTTCAATGGTAGATGCTTAATTATTTGCCTGCCATTTTGCAAACCACTCAATCCCAGTTCTACACTGCCTCTTGAAAACCTCCCTAAAATTGACTGGGCGAGAAGGGCTTGGGCCGTTGCTAGGAGAATTGTGCCACTGACCAATCGTAGGGCCGAATAGCTGGTAAGAGCAAAAATCTCTCTTTCCAGTCCCGCCGACAGAACCTGATTTGAATTGCAAATCTTAAATCCGTTGCACGACGACCTTCCATATATGGAAGTCCGTCGTGCAATCTTCTTACGAGCTTGTAACCGTAACCTGGCAAAGATGGCCTACCCAGTCTCTTTTAGGGGTTGTCGGTGAGTTGCGTAGAAGTGGGACAGCAGAACTGACGGTAAGGTGATATTTTTATTGAAGTGTCGACATATTTCATCGCTGTATGCTTGAAACAATGTTCGGTGAGAACTCGAAATCCATGTTTCCACCACCAAATGGGAAAAATTACACCTTCCTTAAATTCTGCGGATGAAATTGACCCATACACAGCACCTATACAAGGGAAAAAAGAAGCGACAAAGAAGCGGCCAATAGATCGTGATCTTTTTAATTCTTTCTTGCAGAAAATTAAGTTAGTTGGTTGGTTGATGGAAAACGACAACTTTTTGATATTAAGATGACCTTAAGGTGATTCCATCGAAAAAGAAGTTGTAATGAGAATTTGCTGAAACTTTGCACAGTTACTAATTACACCTAGTGCATTAAAAAAATAACATAAGAAGCGGGGGTCACCGTGTCCGATTCACGCTACGAGGCTGTAGTATAGAGGTACTTTGCTATCTTTAGACAGCCATATTGAAAAAACCTATCCTTGTACTAGAGACACCCATTACTTCAACAAAGTTATTACTAGCAATGAAATATAAGCATTATTCTTATGATAGAAGAACGTTACAGTAAAACGTCTCAAAATTGCCGTAACAACTAAACTACTTTGAAATAATAGGCAAATCGAGCGTCTGCACGGTTGCAGGGAAACGCCTAAAATCTGACTGTTACAGTGAATCAGCCGGAATATTTCAAAACTGAATAATGAAAAATTCTTCAAATTTGAATATATCATGTAAAGTCGTATTTTCCTTAAATAAATGGAATAAAAAAGTGGAGTCACTGAGTTCGTTTGGGAGAATACGACCATTTATTTCTCTGAACAGCTCAGCTTCCATAGGAAACCTATCAAGTTCCGAACGCGCGCGCGCTCGTGCGCGCGCTAATCACGCAAAAAATGATGCGCAGAAAGGATGCGCAATGCAATTCAATGGAATCACCTTAAAGTTCTGCAAATAAAAGTCTTCGCCACCAGTTTTCAAGCCATGCTTTATTTTGCTAATAGCTTCGCAAAAGATATGAAAGCTTAATTTTTTTTAAGATGCGGGCAAATGATCATGAGTCGTCTTCAAATTTGTATAAAAATTCATCGAAAAAAAGCGACGATATGTTACTTAAATGTGCGCATGTTGCTTCTTGCGAAAATTATTCAAGTTGTGATAAGAATTTTTTATTTCACTTGAAAGGTATGTCTGTTTTTTTCTAAATTCCCTCTTCTCTCAACGCTACCTGAATCACGCAGCGAACAGTCAGTTTGTCAAAAAAAAATTGGATAACAAAAAGAAAACGATCAAGATGATACAAAACCAGCAACCTGGTGAAGATACAAGAAAACCAATTACAGAGCTTCCAAAAGAATTGGATGATATCGAGAAAAATGTTTAGATTTGGAGGGTTTTCACAAATGCACGAGAGAAAGAGACAGCAAGCGAATCTGGGAGTTGTTGCATCGCCCTATTCCCTCAATCCAACGTTTGCAAGATTTAGAACGTTCTCTTTATGAGGCGAACAAATTAGTGAAGAAACAGCAAGAAGAAATTCGCACCTTGATGAATCATGTCAAGTTCGGTTTAGAGGAAAAGATCAAGATGGTATCTCTTACAGACGATGACCTTCTTCGCCGACAAGCATCTACGCTGGATATTTATAGCTTTCATCAGTGTCAACGCAGCCTTAATCAATTTGTTGATTGAAGCAGACCATGCTCGCCGGCTTGTAGTGGAAACCACGGCTGACCACTCGCTTCAACGTTTGAAGAAGAACATCGAAAACTTGACCTCAACTCGGCAGGTGAAGCCAAGTGAAAAACGCTGTAAGCATAACTTAACATTGAAGACTGAGAGCCCCGGCGAGGTCATTCGACCAGTGCTCCAAAGACAACTAGGAGTTGTATGAAAAAATGCGATAAAGATAATACTTTTCAGTGAGACTCTCTGTGAACGGAGAAATTTTTAAAAACCTTGTTGTTGCTGTTTCATGAACTGTTACCAAAGTAATTATGCGAATGTACTTTACTGCGCCTTTCAATAACATGCGGACTCCAAAATTTAAAGCTCAATCGACAAATGCGTTTTCTGCTGCCCTCAATCAAATTTTTGGCGGCTCCTCCCAGCTTCCGACCCTTTCCATAGGCCGAGCGCTGTTCGTATCATGAAGCAGTTTCCTGAGACTTTTTACAGTCGTCAGCCAGTTCAAGCGTACTCCCTTAGAATAAAGATTTGAAGTTGATTATTGCAATATTTATTTATTTATTTATCTATCTATCTATCTATTTATTTATTTATTTATTTATTTATTTAAGAATGAAATTTTCAAAAATGAAACTCAAATTGCGAATTGCGTGACATCATGCCTCAGGCACGTGGAATTTGACAGGTTTCCCCGAACTGTATTCCAACGGTCATCTGATTTAAACTTTTTTCTCTCCTTTTCTCTCCACAACAAGCTTTTTGAAACAAATCAGAACGCAGAAAAATTTTGATGGGACTGAAAGGAGGCTATTCAGTCAGGAAAGCAGAAGTGAAAATTAAACATTGTGAGAATCCGTTGGAAGCGGTTTATGCAAATCGGGAAACCTGTCAAATTCCAACGTGCCTGTCGAATGAATCAATCGAAACAAAAATCGAGTATGGGCTCGAGTTTCAGTTTGAATATTTCATTCTTCATTTGAAAAGCGGATTATTAAAACAACCTCAAATTTTTATTCTATGGGTGTACGCTTGACCTGGCTGACGACTATAAAAAGTCTCACGATACGAGCAGCGCTCGGCCGTAGTCGGAAGCTGGAAGGAACCGCCGACGTTTGATTGACGGCAGCGAAAAACCGTTTGTCGGTTGAGCTTTGAAGGGAATATTTTGAGCTTCTTGTACCTGAAATCGAATGTCGGTATTCGACCGTCGACCTCTGCGCACAAATATATGCAAATATGCTAATTTCATCCCGTTGTTCTCGTCTCATTGGACAATTCGCACAATAACGCAAACTTGGCAAAAGCTACTGTGTTGGGGTGTGATGTTTCATGTTTGAAGCGTGGCTATTTGTTCTTGCTCACCGTGCACGCCTCTTCGTCACGGTAGATTTTGTCTTGTACGATTTATTTAGCATATTTGCATATATTTGTGCGCAGAGGTCGGCGGTCGAATACCGACATTTGATTTCAGGTACAAGAAGCTCAAAATATTGCCGTTTATGCTGACAAATGTTGGGAAAGATGGAACTTTTCCGGCGTATAGTTGTTTTTCGACCATGGATTCATTCAGGTTTGAGGAAATTGTGAGTGGAAATGGCGCATTTCAAGACTTATAGCTCATTTAGTGAAAAGAGGTAGGCTTTTGTGCGGGTGAAATGGCAGATCAGTGTGCAACCTTGCATAATATTATAACACTAATTGGGAGCAAAAATTAGAAAGACGCTTATTCTCGCTCGGAGAGCTAATTTTTGCCCTAGATAGGGCAAATTTATTAATTTTCACTCATAACTCAAGCTTTGGCTACCTGTGGTACAACTACAGTTAGTGAAAACCGAGCTATCGCCGGGTGTGCACGTGTACACCTCGCGTGTAACACACGCTGTGGCTTTTTTCCTTGCGTGTAACACACGCAAGACATTGCTGAGCGAAAATCACATGAGTCGTATTTGTCCTATTGGTCTCCTTTTGTCCCTTGAAAGTCCCTGAAAATCTCTTTTTTATTTGAAGTTTAACTCTTCTCCTTTGGTCTCCTTATATGAACAAAATTATCTGTGAGTAAAACGCTTGAAAAAAGATGCGTTTTTAGATGATTTTTAGATGAAACGTGGGGAGTCTACTCCATAGTTAGGTTAAAACGTATATAAAAAAAAAAAGAAAAAATAAGCGTGATTTAAAATAAGGACCTATAAAGATAGGAAAAAAGGAAATTACATACATTTAAAATAAAAAGAAATTTCCGTCAGTTGTGTTGAATTCCGCCATCATAATAATTAAGTTATCGAGTTAACTAGTCCAAGTAACGTTGGCCGTGAGTTGATAATGCACAAGAAAATCCATAACTCATCGAGGACCTTTGGACATTTTGTTGTTGACGTGCATTGCCTGACAACTTTGAAAATGACTTCTGCTCAGGTTGTAACGAAACGGCAGTTAATGTCGTCACAAACTGTACTTCTTCCAAACAGAACGATCACAATAGGCCCACTCATTAAAGTTTGAATCTTTTTCTTTGTTCATTTTCGTAGGAAAATATAAATATATATGTAACTGACACAATGTGCTACGATGATATTCATCTGACTTAACATTACCTCACGGCTACGTACGGCTTCTTTATTAAATTGTTTTTTAATGTTAATTTAATACTAAAATGTGTACATACATTCGGGGTTAGTTATTTAATAGGAATTTTTAAAAACTTGAACATTCGACTCGATAAAGAAAACTATCTGTTCACTTTAATTTTAAAACTGAGCATTAACACTACACTGAGTTCATGTACCTATTAAAAGTCTGAAGCCCGAATTAGAATGCGTTTCTTTTACAAAAGCTATTTCCGCAAAAAAGAAAAAGGATGTAAGTGTAGACGAGACATCTCATTCCGGATGCGAAACTGATTATAGCGTTGTGGAAGTTCCAAACCATCTTACAAACAAGACAAGAACAAGTTTTCACTCAAGTTACTAATTAAAAAAAAAAAGAAAAACTTGTAGTTATGGCGGCGTTTCTGATAGGTCGTTACTGGTACACAACCTTTCTGCACCATTCACATTACAAGGCTACGTAAATAGTTATGAGGTAATCGTTAATGAAAAGAACAGCTTGTAAATGGCAAATTTTTTCCAATATTTCCAAAAACTAAAACCATCTCAGAGGAAGATGAAAATAAGTTGGTGCACATTTTTAGAAGATATAAGAACAGCATTCGTTTTCTTTTATTTTTTCAGGCCTACAGCTGTAGCTCGGAAGGACTTCGTAAAACAAGCATTCAAAAGCAGGAGCAAAGTAAGTAGAAGTTTAAAGCATGGATTGTGATGCAATACGTTAATTAAAGTAAGGCTTGTATCAAGCGGCGAGCTACTTTTCGTGTGCCAGATCTAATGAAAATGAGCTTAACCTACTTGTTTTGGCTTATTTGCATTAGATTCAGTTTGACGTTGGAAATGGGCCTAAAAGTTGATTTTTCATTCAAATAGAATGAATAACGATCAATTTTTTCTCAGTGTTAAGGCACTGAGAATATTTCCTTCAATTTCATTTCTTACCTTATTAAGCTTCGGAAACTTAAGGTAGCGGGTAAGAGATTATCGCGTTGAATTTCGAGGGATGTAGTTGTAGTAAAGGAGTACGTAGAATCCCGTTTTTAGTTTGCCATACATTGGTCTGTAAACCCTTAAAATACGAGACTACTGTCGAAACAATCCTATTTTTTTCTTTTGTCATTGCTATTCGATTGCTTCAAACATAAATTTAGGGTGTTATTTCTGCGGGGTTCTTGTCAATGAAACTGAGTGTCGCATAACAGTTTTTTTACTGAAAGGTCAATTACCACTTTGACTCCTTTAATACACGCCACATGGCATAATAAGGCTGAGTGACATTAAGTCAACTACAACGTTCTGTTTCATCTAATCACATAGTAAGAACCATCAAATTTTGTCGAAATGCTTGGAAAGCGCCCTCTTAAACTGAATGAGCGTACACACTGCACATAGACCTTAATTATTTTAATAGATGCGAAAAATTCGGTTGTTTACAAACGATTTGCATTACGATGGCTCTTGAACAAATATGCTGGTTATAACATCAAAGCATCCTGGTAAGTGCACTTACATAGTTTAAAAGCTCACCGAGTTCATACATTTTTCATGAACGTTTGAAGAAAGTCCGCCAAAATTGTCGCAGGCCAACGCAGCCGCTATGCTAGCTATTGCTAGATTCAACGAAGATCAGGTGAAAAGATGAATGCGTTTTATTCCAATAAGACAGAAAACAATTTTTTTTAATAACAGGTTTGATTTGTACCGTGGAAATATTTTTCGTTGACGCTAAGTAAATAGAAGGAACTTCTGTTTTCTACTAAACGAGATTCTAATATTATAGAATCGTCGAGGAACTTTGCCGAGTTTTTCCAAGTACCTGTATTTACAACATCAGATTCCAGCTTGGTTTTTTTCTCACTTTTAGCGTACGCCCGTAATTCGATAATTCCGAATTTCACTTAATTATGGTGCAAGCTAGGAGACAACGTTCTGCCTTGAACACCTAGAGAGTAAATTGCGCTACATTTTTAAATTACACCCTTCCATAACAGCCCCACTCTTTGTTTTGCGAGATCTCCCGAGAAAAATTAATAAGGGTTCTCAAATAAAACCATGTAGTCTGTGTGGGAGGTGTGCGTCCCTTTTTGCTCTTAGTGACAGTAGAGAAATAAACATGTCAGGAAGTGTGAGCCATCCAATTAAAAGTGTTCTTTGCAGTTTTGTTTTGGGTGAAAGAGATGAATAAACGTAATTAAGTTTTCCTTTTGAGTTGTCAGCTGGTTTAAAAAGGATACCCTAGACGTTACTACATTGAATAGCGGGGGAAGATAGGCTTGGCACATATAAGTGAGAAAAGCGTTAGCTTCATTTATTCAACGTTTAGGGTGCCGACCAAACGAAAAACTACACCAAGGTAAGCGAAAAATATTTCAAAAGTTCGATGGTGGGTTAATAGCAAAAATGAAAACCTTGTCTTCACATTTAACTTATTATAATTATTTTATAATTCATAATGCATATTTTTTATAATTAAACGAGGTAGGATGAACTTAATGGACGGCACTTTCTAAATACGTTAATGAAGAAAAGCAAAATTCTGAATTTTAGTTTGTGTTATAGGTGGCTAAACCTGCAGACTAAGAACTCAAGTGCATTTTGTCAAAACAATCTTTCATTTCAAAGTGAGCTACTTTCGTTGTGACGACACTTGCCCTAAAATCGACGTTCCTCGTAATTTACAATTAACGTCGATAACGGTTTGAGACTTCACATGTCTATTTAGTATATTAGTATATATCAAACCAGTGGATAGTGTTCTTCTTTCGCTCTGGTGCTGACTATCCACAGGTTTGGAATATACTAAAACAATTATTCACCTCAGTGTCGGTGAATAGAGGTAGATATCCATGTCTATTCACCTCCACTTCGGTGAATAATTGTTAATTATATGGGAACCATATTTTGAGAGGTATTTCGTTCAGAATTTTGAATTTTCCTGTTTTATTTAGGGGGTCATTTTTGTGTTTTCCGACAATCACCATTTCCACTCCTCCTGGCGTCACTTATCCTAGAGAGCTCAGTCAAAAATGGTATTGTATAGATTTTACTTCAGCGTTCTCTAACGGTTATATAATATACTCATGAATGAATGGTGAAAATTTTGTATATACAGCATGTTTTGAAGCTAATTACACTTTGATCCCAAAAGTTGTTCCGTAGATTTCACCAGATATGGCAACAGCAAGACCACAGACTGTTGCCCCCGCTTGACGTACTCCTGCGCCTTTCAAGATCCAACTAAATTAATTTTTACGATCAATAAAACTTTATTAAACTCTATTGTTGGAGAGATAGAATTGTACCTCGTTATGTACTCGCTAATTCCGATTTGTCTTTGTTTACATCTTTGAGAACAAAACCACCACCTTTTTGTTAGTCTCCAATTTTACCTTATTGATCCCCAAGGTGTATATAATTTCCTGTCCCGGTGGCGCTCTATTAAAACGAAAAAACCTATAAAATCATCTCTTTTTTTTGAAGCATGATAATAAAAAATTATGGGTTTTTCATGTTTTCATAATTTCCTTGCTCACAAGAAGAATAACGTAATATCAGTCGTTCTTAAAATAAGTAAAAACAGCACAGTTATTAAATTCACAGCGGTATGACATTTGTCTGGTTTTAAATTAGGAATTAATCTGGGTTACACTTACAGTTAGTGTATATTAAATCCAGCGTTGTTGTATCATGAAGGTTTAATGAAGCCTTTGGAAGTTCTTATTTACAGGGAAGTTATCGTGGAAAAATCTAACAAACGTTCGGCCAAATTTCAGCCAAACTGCTTCAGGCAGGGTCAACTGACGCAAATAACCCAAGGGAGATATTTGCATATATATAAATAACATTTAGTAAACACGTTTATAACTGCCCCCGAGGGAAGCAATGTATATAATTTCTCGAAAAACTCAATGCTTTCCAAGATGAAATCGCTGAAAACATTGACATTCGGGAAAAAAAATCACACTGGGGTATTTAATCTATCAACTTACGTATATATTAAAAAAGACACAATTGCAAGATTTTTTAAATTCAATCACAAGCTGGGCCAATTTACGACTCATTTCAAAACACAAATCATAGTAAAATTAAGCGCCTGAACCAGCTTTTCCGTGTGTGAGGATAAGGCCGAGGTGAAGTGAGGCAAATTTTGTCCAGTTGAGTGTTATAGATGGATCATATTACTGCGATCAAGATAACGTGTACTTCCCCTTGGGGTTTGATTAGACCCATGTGTTTAATGTCCTTACAGTGCTGACCACGTTATAGTATAGCGATCGAAGCCTTGTCAAGAGGCTATTTTCTTTGCGTCACAAGGTATGTTGTGCTATTGGTTGGCAGAAAAAAACCCTATACATGTTAAACGTTTTTACTAGTATGTTAAGTCAGACTGGGAATAGAAATTAAGCGAATCATTTGGAACGCGAAAGTCGCTAAGTTCCCTTCCTTTCTTGTTATACACGACAGGACACGACACGACACGACAAAGGGACCTAAAACCGCTCAAGTTGCGTGAAAAAAACAGGGTATGAATAAAAAATATTCGCCACTTTTATTCATTGATTTTTCGTTTAGTTATTGCTAAAATATCGGTTCCGTATGCCATGCAAAACTCATTCTATGCAAATATTGTGCTCGGGTTTCCTATGCTGACGTGGATGAATGCACAACTTGCCGATATCTTCAGTTTGAGGAACACTAAAAATTTCCCGGTAGCCTCTAAGTATAACGAAATTATTGTCACCTAGCTGTGAAGCGAATTAACCTCAATCGGAATGAGGCAAGAAACAGGACCAAACTCCCACGACACCGAGATAATTTATGCAAATTAATTTCTCTCTTATAGATGGCATTAACAATCAAATCACTCTACTTATAAGCCGAATTATTTTAAATATTATCCTAGTGCGGGAGTGGATTATTGGTATACTAATAGCAAAACACCATAAGATGCAGAAAACGAAACTTTAGCAAATACGATTTACAATAAATATGAAGCATTAGATAACAAATTTTTGCCAATAATTATACATTTTTGAGATAATTTTATTTACTTTTATTGAAATAAGATTTGAGCTTTTACTTAGTTATGATTTCATCATTTTATGGAAAGTGCGCACTAGAAATGATTAGATGATGATTTTGGGGATGATGAGGATGACGATAATGATGATTATTATTATACTGTACCAATTTTCGCTGTTATCAGTTTCGGTTAAAGAGCCACAAAATACTTGGTTTTCGCGGATCAACATTGCCTTTAATTTACCGCTAAGAATCGGACCAGATTTTCACCTCTAATAAAGGACCAAAATCGCACCAGTTTTTGTAATTTTCGGTGATAATGTAAAAATCGCGTCTTTACATTGACCGTATGAAAAAGCCTGCAAACGATAAATGTTTCTCTTCTTTTGAGCCTTTCTGATTCTGAGATCTTTCAAACTGTCGTTTTGTTTATAAACCGGCTGACAACGTGCGAATTCTTCTGGCTTAATCCTTGTTACGGACACTTAAGTAAGCGTCCACGTCCGTTTGCGAGAGGTGTCCGCTTACGGGATGTCAAAATATACTCCAGAATAGACGGTTGCTATGGAAACGTCAATCATCATAGACACGTCGTTGACACAGGAAAATATTCTCTGATAAATTTTAGGAAAAGTCACGAGATTTGGTGATAATTCGTTTAGCCTTTTAAAAGTTATAATTCGTTAAGGCCAGGGTGGGCACACTGTGCCCCCCCCCCCCTCCCCACCCCAGGCTATGCCACTTTCAAATTCGGGGTCTATATTCTTCTCCTTTCAATTACACTCAGCCTTAACGGTGGACATTTGCAAAAGCACACAAATAGAAAAAAGCAGATTTGATGACACTAAAAATTAAAAATAAAAACAAACAACCCAACGAACAAAAAATTCAACACAACCTTTTTTCATTTTTAAGAAAACGTAAATAATACAGAAATAAATCCATCGAAAGTTAAACGTCATAGAGCGTTTAACCTTCAGACATACAAACCAACTCAGCATACCCCGACCATGGTACAACTGGAAGGGGGGGGGGGGGGAGTTGTAGAGCCTTACTGGCTTTTGTAGTGTCATAATATTATGCAAAGATTTTACCTTTAAATCTTGTCATGTGCTCTATAAGGTGAGGTAATTATGATGGTCGTTGCGCTCATAGGGGCCCGTCACGTCATCTTAAATAGCAGCCCTTTTTTATTTAACTCAAAACCACAAAGCAGGTTCTTCTTGATATAATATGATGGTAAATTTTAAGCCTGGTGAACATATGAGAATGACGTTTTTTATTCAGTAAGTGACACAGCCGGCTAGGAAAAAAATCCGAGTTCTCCCAACAGGAGTCGAACCTGTGAGCTTCTGGTTACTAGCCCAGATGCTCTACCAGTGAGCTACTGGAGACTCGCGGGAGTTAAGGCCATTAAACTTGGTTCACGTGACAAACATCCTGCATAGTGCTAGGACTGGAATGTCGATAGGTGGCATATTCGCAGTGATATATGCTTTAGTTAACGTTTGTCCTAAAATAACTGTCTTAGTATGACTGTTATGTAGATAAGTTTAAAAACAAAGGAATTGACTTCTGTTAGCTTTATCGTAGGTAAGATTAAAAAGTAAACCGTTCCCCGCTTTCATGCCCTTACCTGTGCGCAGCCCAGAGTCCATGATTTCCGCTGTTAATAGACGCATTTCCTGGAATTCCATTTTCCGTTGTACGCAGTCCGCCGTCCAGTCCATCCCTTTCGTGAAGAAGGGGAATGGAAGGTCGGAAAATTATTTTCCAAAATGAAGCATGAATGAACATTTGACTGTCCGATATCGATGTAATCTATGTTTCACCTTGGCTTGTATGAATTATTTGCTACTCTGTATTATAAACTATAAATTGCGATTTTGAGACGGCAATACTTCATTGTATTGACGGCTAGTTGGAAGAAAATATTTTCCGCATTGGGCGGAGTCGCGAAGCGACGGACCCCAATACGGCCCAAAATATATTTTCCAACGCCGTGAACATAATACAGAATTGCCGTCTCAAAATCGCAATTAGTTTTGTATCACGATGCAATTGTTGTGTGGGCGAAAAAAATGAGAATTGCTTGCACTGATGGAAAGATAATTTCTTGTATAAGTCGTCCGCTGTCGAACACGAACGTTTGTACGCGTAATCAAATCGTTGTTTTTTAGAAAAAAAAAATGAAAATGCTGACTTTCCTCGCCATAAATCGGTGCTGGACACATGAATTCAAAATTGTATCTTATGCAGTTTTCTTATGCAGTTCCAGACGTCGACAAAACAGGGAAAACTAACGCAAACTCGACGAGCTTTTTATTCAAAACTTTTCAAACATATGATTACGTGATCAGCGCAGGCACAACAAGTCAAGTCAAACAATCATCAAATTAAGTGGCTTTATCAGCACTGCTCTTTTTTTCGCGCTTTAATATGCGCTAAAGTTAAAGAGGCCGATTACATGAATTACTTGACTAATTTTAGCCCAGGCTAAAATTTCAGCCCAGTTAGCTGGGCTGAGATTTCAACTCCGCTTCTTGAACAAATCTTGTTGAGGTGATTTCATCGAAAAAGAAGTTGTAATGAGAATTTATTGAACTATGTACCTAGTACACTAAAAAAATGGAATAAAAAGGAGGGGTCACCGTGTCTGATTTCACGCTACAGGGCTGTATCGTGTAGGTAATTAGCTAGCTGTCGACAGCAATATTAAAAGAAGAAAACATATCCTTGTAGGAGAGAAATGAACCCATTACTTCAACAAAGTTATAACTAGCAATGAAATATAAGCATTATGCTTGTGATAGTTCAGCCCGGGCTGAAATTTCCAGCTCGGCTTCACACAGAAAAGCCTCATGTAATCGCATTCAAATCTCAGTCCGGGCTGAAGAGTGAGCTTGGGTATGCGCAATGATTGTGTTTTCAACGACACAAGTTGGCAGCCTAGAGGTTCCAATGAAAAAAGGAGAAAAAATCGAAAATCATTGATCTGTGCGTCCATTTATCACCCAGACCGCCCGAGCCTTTCGACGAACACGACGAGCTTGCAAATGCCTTCTCTTCTTCTGCAGATAGCTTGTGTTGCCTCATTTTGTAGGCTGCAACAATCCCAAAATATTGGAAATTAAGGGCCAAACAAAAGAGTACTTTGCAAGAGAAGCAATGCGCCCATTTTGCAAGTCCCATCCTCGACGCCAGTTTGATTTTCTGCTCACTTTCCCGCGGAATTTCAAATTTGGTGCCCAGGCGGAAATTCGTCATGTCATATATCATGTATGTATCGCATCAAAATTTCAGTCCCCCCGCCCCCCCCCCCCCCCCCCCCCGCCGGCTAAAAATTTGCCATGTAATCTTTCCCTTATTGAGGACCCCTCTAGAGATAAGCCTTCTTTGGTTCTATTGGTGTACTGAGGCAGAAAGTCTAGTTCTTACAATATTAATTTCCATAACATTTACCTACTTTTTACTATAAGGTTAGAATGAGGCTTCCCACGCGTTTATTCCATTCTCGCCCTTTACGTATGTGTATAAGGACAAGAAAAGTACAGATCATTTTTACTTCGAACTTTGATAAAATTGCCATAATAACTTGACATGGCAGGGTATGTTTTCTCCATACAAACAAGTTATTCATTTGCCGAAACATTTCACTTCATTTTTCAAAAGCTGCACTATGGTATACTTCCTCGGCTTAACGATTTACTGACATATCTAGCTTGTAGGTCAGTGTGAGATATTTGGCTGTAAAATACACCTATTTTGGGTTCTCGTGAAAAATGATGAAAGTTGCCCCATGTTAGAGACTTAAGGAAGTAGCGAAATGAAAACAAGCACTATAGCTTGGTTAGTACTTAAAGTGACTAGACTTTATTCTCAGATCATCTACCTTTTTGTCCAACGATTCAAGACAACCATAAATAGGCATAATTTTTGGGGGGTCATCCCACATTCTATTATTACCTCCTCGCTGGTTCTGCCTGGGTTTCTCATGGACCTTCCCGTAGACCATAAAAGTATTTTATTATGGGTGGAAATAGTGGTTTCCGCTAGAATCAACAGTTTCCCAGCCTCCCCCCTCCTCACCCAGCCAGCCACACCGTTGTTCTGATGAGGATCCCGAGTAAGAATTGGCCATATGCACCAGGTACCTTCGAACAGATCAAACTTAGTGGATTTACCAGCATACGATCTCAACTGGGACCTACGTAGCACTGCAGGCAATAGTAGTAACGCTCCAATTTGCGTTTTTTTTAAATTTATGTTACGAATTCAACGCTTTCTCGATCGCCAATAAAAGTTTGGAATATTGGCTTTAAAATGAATGAGTGAATGAATGAATGAATGAATGAATGAATGAATGAATGGATGAATGAATGAATGAATGAATGAATGAATGAATGAATGAATGAATGAATGAATGAATGAATGAATGAATGAATGAATGAATGAATGGAAATACTTAACAAAAAAAAACCCTAGAAACAAAAAGTTTTTCGTTTAACGCCCACTTCAAGATCTAGATGGCGACCGATTAACGGTTTTACAGAAAAAAAAAAACAACTGTTTAAACGATTCAAAAATTGGTTGGATTCAAACCAATTCTCTGCTGCTTCTCTAAATTCCCACTGCAGAAATGTTGGTTTCTCCAACCAGCCTTTTTTGACGTGTATATTGTGACACTTTCTATAACGCGAACACTAGTCGTTTTCTAAAAATAATCAACCAAATGTTTGTCTAAACATAAATTGCGATCCATTGCTGAAGCCAAACAGTAAGAGAGTGGTTAATTTTAAATGTCTGACACTTAATGAACCTGAAAACGTGATAGGTTGTTCAAGATAATGAAAAATGCAAACGTCCGCCATCTTGAAGTGGACGTAAAAAAAAGAAGAAAGAAAATAAGCCCTCCTTGGGCATTATTGAACGTGGGCAACATGCATTATAATAAATAGATTAAAAAGCATTTTCATGAACAATTCTTTAATTCGTGCCAGCTGTGTGCACAGATATGTGTTAAAAGGCTGTTTTGAATGTTCAGGGCTGTCATCTTTTCAGACATCAAAAACCGAAATTAAAAAAAGTAGTGAATTAATGCATTACGGATTAGCATCACAAAGGTTGTTTAATTTACACGCTAAAACGAAAAGTTTACGATAAATGTTCCATGCGTAAGTGACTATTTGCTAGTTTTTCAGATATTTCCTGAAAGAAAAAAATGTGTATGATATACCTAAATATTTTTCTTTCTTGTTGTTTCTAAAGGGCTGCCATAATTAAAACAGTTTTGCAATACAGATCTTTTTACCCCCTTTTAAATAAAGTCACTCGTTATTTAAGTTAAACGAGCTGGTTTAAAAATAAATTAAAACGCTAGTGAGGCATGTTTAAAATAATCGTCGAGGACCACCAAATGGGAAAAATTAGACCTTTTTAATTTCCGTAAATTCTGCGTATAGAATTACCCATACAAAGCACACATACAAAGGAAAAAAATTAAGAAACACGCGACAAAGAGAAGCGGCCAATAAATCGTGATCATTTTATTTTTTTCTTGAAGAAAATTAAGTTGGTTGGTTGGTTGATGGAAGACGACAACTTTTTAATATTAAGATAACCTCAAAGTTCTGCAAATAAAAGTCTTCGTCACCAGTTTTCGAGCCTTACTTTATTTTGTTAATAGCTTTCCAAAAGATATGACAGATTGAATTTATTTAGATGTGGGCAAGTGAGTCTTGAAATTTGTATAAAAATTCATAGAAGAAAAGCGACGCAATGTTATTTAAATGCGCACATGTTGCTTCTTAATTTTCGTATGCCATATATATGCCATATATATCCAAAAATTCAGCTCTCTGAAATCCTTTGACATTAAAAGAACGGCAAAGGGAAAAAAAACGTGATGGAACGAGAACATAAGTCACCTTAAGAGCTTGTGTTGGTGAATTATAGCGGCCTTAGAAATTAAGAAAGCAACAATCCACGCGTGGTAGCGTTAGTCTGTAAAGGTCGCCAATATCGGTTTAATAACGGTAAAACCAAGGCAACAACATAAAGCATGTGTTTGCTCAAATGCTCGGAGAAGTGTTACGCGACCGTTAATGGATGTTCAGAGCCTTTTTTCCCAGAAATAAGGGGAACTTTTGACTTTTTCGGACGCAAAGAGCATATTTCAAAATTATTGGGCTAATGCATTATGTATCTGTATGGCAGTCATGATTGCTTTTTAGCATGTAAATGGCAAAACAGAAGTAAAAATGTCATGCTTTTAAGTTATTTTCTCACTAGCTTTTTTTAACATTAACGCTCAGGCTACAGCTGTAGCTACAGCTTGTCCCCTGATGTATGTTAAGCTTGGATAAATTCTGCTCGTAAATTGGCTTCTTAATTCTGCCTGCCGACAAAGCTTGTAATAATGGTGTATTATTCTGAAAACTCTAAACGGGCAACAAAATTTTGCTCGAATTCCTTTAAAAGGTTGTTTTGATTCTTTAGTTTTCCAGATACTTCCCGAAAGAATGATATCTATATATGTCTTTCTTTTTGTTTCTTAAGGGCTACCATAGTTAAAACAGTTTTGCAATGCAGGTGTTTTTACCCTCTTTTAAATAAAGTCACTCGTTATTTAAATTATTTTAAACGAGCTTGTTTGAAAACAAATTAAAACACTAGTGAGTCGTGTTTAAAATAATCGACGAGGACCACCAGATGGGAAAAATTAGACCCTCCCTTAAATTCTGCGGATACGATTACCCATACGATGGAAAAAAAAACTTAACAACAGGCGGCAAAGCCGAGAAGCAGCCAAAATTAAGTTGTTTAAGTTATTTGGTTGGTTGGTGGAAAACGACAACTCTTTTAATGTTAAGATGACCTTAAATTTCTGCAAATAAAAGTCTTCGCCACCAGTTTTCAAGCCATGCTTTATATTGTTAACAGCTTTGCAAAAGATATAACAGCTTAAATTTCTTTAGATGCGTGAAAATGAGTCTTAAATTTCGTATAAAAATTCATAGATGAAAAGCGACAATATGTTATTTAAATGTGTGCAAGTTGTTTCCTAATTTTCGTCTGTCATATATAATTTCATTCTTTGAAGGTTCAAAGGAAGCTCTGTCAAAAATGCAACTCTCTGAAATCTCTTGACATTAAAATTTGTGTTAAAAAAAAATAAAAAAAGTCACTGTCGAATTGAGAAGAAAATTTTGTGGCTACCGCATTTGTGCTGAAAATTAACCAGCACTGACAGATGACCGTGGGAATTCTTTCTAAACTTTAACTTTGCTATTGCCAATTATTTTCCTTGCTTTTGACAGAAAATAATATTCCAATCACGAAGAGCATAATGTTTCTTAGGAATTTAACAGAATAAACGTTACAGCACCTCCGGGTCTTTTGAACAAACGATGAAGAAAAAATGCAGCGCAGTTGTGTAAAAAGGTTTATGATAGGTTTCCCACTGCTAAAAAGGGTGTGCAAAATCTAAAACCCGACACGCGACTGACAAGTCTATGGTACTTGGATTCTGGATCAAATCGGGATTAGAAATGTTGAGTTTCACATAATGCCAGAGTGAACAATAAGCTATAGTATTAGGACCCTAAATTGACGATATGAATTAGCTACTTTTGAACGGCTTAAACTCATGCATAAACACACGAATGAAACTGGTACTCATCGCTCGTGCGGCGAAAATACAGCTGTAGTGCAGCAAGGTGATCAATTTGCTAGACGCCCCATGTATGTTAAGCTTGGATAAATTCTGCGCGTAAATTGGCTTTATCAATTCTGCCTGCCATCAATGCTCTTAAAATGGCGTATTCTGCTCAAAATTCTGGCCAGGCAACGAAATTTTGCTCGAAGTCTACTCGGTTTAGTGCATTTTTTTGTAGCAATACTTTCAGGTGTCCTAGCTTTGTAGAAGATATGACAGCCTCAACGTCTCCAAGTTCTGCGCAGTTGACTCCTAAAGTCGAATAAAAATTTATGAAACTGAGAGCTTTGAGGAGTTGTAATGCGGCATTGTGTTATTTAAACGTGCGCATGTTGTTTCTCAATTTGTCCGCCATATGTTTCATTCCATGAAACAAATAAAATGTTGTCAAAAATGCAGCCCTCTGAAATTTCTAGGCGTTTTTCAGAAACCTTTAAAAATATTGTGGTTGACTTGAAGTCATTTCAAGACACTAAGGCAAATAATTTTTTTATGGAAGGAAAACATAAGAACGGTGAAGTACATATGTTTCTAGTTTATAGCGTCCTTAAAGGAAATTTCCAGCTCGGCTTCACACGGGCCGAAAAGCCTCATGTAATCGCATTCAAATTTAAGCCTGGGCTGAAGAGTGAGCTTGGGTATGCGCAGTGATTGTGTTTTCAACGAAACAAGTTGGCAGCCTCGAGATTCCAGTGAAAAATAAGGAGAAAAAATCGAAATCATTGATCTGTGCGTCCATTTATCGCCCAGACCTCCCAGGCCTTGCGACGAACACGAGGAGCTTGCAAATGCCTTCTCTTCTTCTGCGGGTAACGTTTTCTGGCGGACAGAAATGTCAGAAAAAGGTTTGGCTTGTGTTCCCTCATTTTGTAGGCTGCAACTATCCCAAAATGTTGGAAATTAAGGGCGAACAAAAGACTACATTGCAAGAGAAGCAATGCGCCCATTTTTGCAAGTCTCACCCTTGACGCCAGTTTGATTTTCTGCTCACTTTGCCCCGGAATTTCAAATTTGGCGTCCAGGCGGAAATTCGTCCTGCAATATATCATGTATGTATTGCAACAAAATTTCAGTTCCCCCCCCCCCCCGCCCGGCTGAAAATTCGCCATGTAACCTGCCCCTAATTAATAGCCCCTCTAGTGATGAGCGTTCTTTGGTTGTATTAGTGTACTGAGGCAGAAAGTCTAGTTCTTACAATATTAATTTCCATAACATTTACCTACTTTTTACTTATTCTGGCTTTTATAAGGTTAGAAAGAGGCTTTGCACGATCTTATTCCATTCTCTCCCTTTACGTACATGTATAAGGACAACTTGAGAAAATTAAAGATCATTTTTACTTCGAACTTTGATAAAATCGCCATAATAACTTGAGATGGCAGGATATGTTTTCTCCATACTAACGAGTTATTCTTTTGCCGAAACATTTAGAAAGAGCTAAAACCTACAAATATCTTGGCATTGATTTGGATGAGAGCTTATCGTGGGACTCCCATATTGACAGTGTTGTCAAAAAAGCGTCTGCCGGCCTCGGGGCTATCAAACGCGTCAGGAACTTAGTTCCCCGTGAAACCCTAATAACTATCTATAAAGCTCTCGTCCAACCGTACTTTGATTATTGTAGCTCCGTATGGGGCAGCATCGGTGTGTGCCAGTCTGAGAGGCTCCAAAAACTCCAAAATAGGGCTGCACGTTTAATCACCTTCTCAGACCTAAATGTTAGATCTTCAATTTTACTCGGTGACCTCGGTTGGGACTGTCTGGAGCGAAGGCGTTCAAAGCAACTAGCGATTACTCTGTTTAAGGCTCTCCACAATCTTTCTCCGATTCGTTTAACAAGTATCTTTAAAACTACATCCAGTGTTCACTCACATAACCTACGAAATTCAAAATATAACCTCTTTGTCCCTAGACCGAGCACTGAAGCAGGAAAACGAAGCTTCCAATATCGTGGTTCTGTTCTCTGGAACAGCTTGCCTTTGAGGGCTAAGACACAGCCCACTCTCGGCTCTTTTAAATCGTCTTTATGTCATTAAATAATAGTTAATAAAGATAATCTTGTACAGATAGGTAATTTAGTTGGATATTTTAATTAGTTAATTGATTAATTTAGACACGGCTCGATGGAAGAGCATGTAACATGAATGGATTCCGTGTATAAATAAAGTTTTACCTTTTACCTACCTATTTTCCTAAAGCTGTGGTATACATCTTCGGTTTAACGATTTATTTACATATCTAGCTTGTTGGTCAGTGTGAGATATTTGGTTGTAAAATACACCTATTTGAATAATGCCCCATGTTAGAGACGTAATGAAGTAGCGAAATCAAAGCAAGCACTATAGCTTGGTTCAGTAGTGCTTAAAATGACTAGACTTAATTGTCAGATCATCCACCTTTTTGTCCAACAATTCAACCAAACTTAGCTAATAAATAGGCAAAATTTTGGGAGGTCATCCCATATTCTATAATCACCTCCTTGCTGGTTCTGCCTGGGTTTCTCATGGACCTTCCTGTAGACCATAAAAGTATTTTATTATGGTGGAAATAGTGGTTTCTACCAGAATCAACAGTATCTCAGCCTCCCCCCTCCTCACCCTCCAGCCACACCGCTGTCCTGATGAGGATCCTGAGTAAGAATTGGCCTTATGTATCAGGTACTTTCGAACAGATCAAACTTAGTGGATTTACCAACACACGACTATGAACTACGTACGTAGCACTCTCGCCAAAATATGACTGCACTGCAGGCAATAGTAGTAACGTGACAATGTGTGCGTGAGTGTTTTTTTTTTATTTACGTGAAGAATTCAACCCCTTCTCGATCGCCAATAAAAGTTTGGAATATTTGCCTTAAAATGAAAGAGTGAATGAATGAATGAATGAATGAATGAATGAATGCATGCATGCATGCATGCATGAATGAAGGAAGGAAGGAAGGAAGGAAGGAATGAATGAATGAATGAATGAATGAATGAATGAATGAGTGAGTGAAAAATACTTTTAAACAAAACCCTCAGCCACGGTAGAAACAAAAAAAAAATTCCGTTGAACGCTCACTTCAAGATGGCGGCCGATTAACGGTTTCAGCAGAAAAAAAGAAAACAACTGTTTAAACAATTCAAAAATTGGTTTGATTCAAACCAATTTTCTGCTGCTTCTCTAAATTCACATGTTAGTTTCTCGAACTAGCCTTTTTTGACGTGTATATTGTGACACTTTCTATAACGCGAACACTGATCGTTTTCTAAAAATAATTGACCAAATATTTGTCTAAACATAAACTGCGATCTATTACTGATGCCAAACAGTAAAAGAGTGGTTAATTTTAAATGTCTGACACTTTATGAACCTGAAAACGTGATAGGTTGTTCAAGATAATGAAAAGTGCAAATGTGGAGTGGGCGTAAAAAAAAGTAATAAAGGAAATAAGCCCTCCTCGGGCATTATTAAACGTGGTCAACGTGCATTATAATAAATAGATTGAAAAGCATTTTCATGAACAATTCTTTAATTCGTGCCAGCTGTGTGCACGAAAATGTGTTAAAAGGCTGTTTTGAATGTTCAGGGCTGTCATCTTTATTTTCGGACATCAAAAACCGAAATTAAAAAAAGTAGTGAATTAATGCATTACGGATTAGCATCACAAAGGTTGTTTAATTTACACGTTAAAACAAAAAGCTTACGATAAATGTTCCATGCGTAAGTGACTTTTTGCTAGTGTTTCAGATACTTTCTGAAAGAAAAAAATGTGTATGATATTTATACCTTATCGTACCTTTTTGGTACCCTACGGCGGCATATCAGGCGAGTTTGGTCGAGCCATGGCTCGTATTTTGGTGAGAGGGGTTCTAGTCGTGAACTGCGAGAAGAATAGTGCGTCAATACTCTTCTCTAACTCCTCATCTGTCATTTTTTTTATTCTCTTATTTCGAGTTTCATTTTCGAAATCTTGGAAGTCCAACTTAAGAGAGAAATTTAGAAAATCTGGCTCCAGTTTGAAACAAAAAAGTTTCAGCGCTGTCCAAAAACATACACGCGAACGCCTGCTAGTGTAGCGGGGTCCAATTTTGGCGCGAAATTGTATTTTTTTTCTCTGATAGCGTGAAACAAATTACTTTCTCGTTTAACAAATGTAATAGTTTTACGTTTCTTTGTATTTCTGTTGTGATTTCCATCTTTTAAGTCTGCAAAAAAGTTAGGTAGTTAAGTTAAACTACCTGGTCCAAAAACAAATTAAAACGCTAGTGAGTCATGTTTAAAATTGGACCACCAAATGAGAAAAAGTAGACCTTTCCGTAAATTCTGCGTATAGAATTACTCATACAAAGCACACATACAAAGAAAATTGAGTTGGTTGGTTTGTTGATGGAAGACGACAACTTTTTAATATTAAGATAATCTTAAAGTTCTTCAAATAAAAGTCTTCGTCACCAGTTTTCAAGCTAAGCTTTATTTTGTTAATAGCTTTCCAGAAGATATGACAGCTTAAATTTCTTTTGATGCGGGCAAGTGAGTCTTGAAATTTCTATAAACATTCATAGAAGAAAAGCGACGCAATGTTATTTAAATGTGCACATGTTGCGTCCTAATTTTCGTATGCCATATATAACTTCATTCCGTGAAGGTTCAAAGGAAATTCAGTCCAGAAATTCAGCTCTCTGAAATCCTTTGACATTAAAAGAACAGCAAAGGGAAAAAGTGATGGAACGAGAACATAAGTCACCTTAAGAGCTTGTGTTGGTGAATTATAGCGGCCTCATAAATTAAGAAAGAACCAATCCACGCATGGTAGCGCTGATTAGTAAAGGTGGCCATCATCGGTTTAATAAAAATAAAAACCAAGGCAATAGCATAAAGCATGTGCTTGCTCAAGTGCTCGGAGAAGTCTTACGCGACCGTTATTGGGTGTTCAGAGCCTTTTTCCCAAGAAAAAAGGGAACTTTTGACCTTTTTTGAAGCCGACAGCATACTTCAAAATTACCGGTCTAACGCATTATGTATCTGCAAGACAGTCATGATTGCTTTTTAACATGCAAATTGCAAAACAAAAGCAAATATGTCAAGCTTTTAAGCCTTTTTCTCACTAGCTCTTTCTAACATTAATGCGCAGGCTATAGCTGTAGTGCGGCAATGCGGTAAAGTTGCTTGTCACCTCATGTTTTTGAAGCTTGGATAAATTCTGCTCGTAAATTGGCTTTTGAATTCTACCTGCCGACAAAGCTTGTAAAAATAGCGTATTCTGCTGAAAACTCTGATCGGGAAAAAAATTGTTTTCTTGAATTCTGTTAAAAGGCTGTTTTGATTGTTTAGGGCTGTCGTCATTTCGGGCATCGAAAACCAAAATAAAACAACATACTACCTTAATGCATTACAGATTAGCATTATAGTCACGAAGGTTGTTTAATTTTTACGTTAAATGGAAAAGGCAGCGATTAATGTTCTATGCATAAGTGATTTTTCGCTAGTTTTTCAGATACTCCCCGAAAGAATGATAGCCATATATTTGTCTTTTTTTTTGTTTATGTTCTAAAGGGCTACCATAATTAAAACAGCTTTGCAATACAGGTGTTTTTACCCTCTTTTAAATAAAGTCACTCGTTATTTAAGCAAAACGAGCTGGCTTAAAAACAAATTAAAACACTAGTGAGTCATATTTAAAATAATGGACAAGGACCATCAGATGGGAAAATTGAGACTTTCCCGTTAATTCTGCGGATAAAATTACTCGTACAAAGCACAAATACAAAGGAAAAAATTAAGAAACATGCGACAAAGAGAAGCGGCCAATAAATCGTGATCTTTTTAATTCCTTCTTGCAGAAAATTAAGTTGATTGGTTGGTTGATGGAAAACGACAACATTTTAATATTAAGACGACCTTAAATTTCTGCAGATTAAAGTCTTAATTTTCTTTAGATGCGGGCAAATGAGTCTTAAAATTCGTATAAAAATTCATAGAAGAAAAGCGACAACCTGTTATTTAAATGTGCGCCTGTTGTTTCTCATTTTTCGTCTGCCACATGTAATTTAATTCCATGAAGAAGAGGAAATTCTGTCAAAAGTGCAGCTCTCTGAAATCCCTTGGCGTTGAAAGTTGTGGTTGACCTCGAGTTATTTCGGGACACCAAAGGAAAAAAAATGTTCTGGAACAAGAACATAAGTACGCTTAAGAACATGTGTTGGTGGATTATGTCAGCCTTAATGAAGGAAGCAACAATCCACGCGTGGTAACATTAATCACTAATGGTGGCCATAAAATCATCGGTATAATAACAGTAACATTGGCAAGGCAATAAGAGCTATAAATGCACGCAAGAGTATTATGTGACCGTTTATGGTTGTTCAGAGCCTTTTTTTTTTTTGAAAAGAAAAAGAAACTTTTGACTTTTTCAGACGCAGAAACTGTATTTCAGAATTACTGGTCTGTATTTTAACATGAAAATGGCAAAACAAAAGTTACCATGTCATGCTATTAGGTTATTTTTGTTTTCGCTAGCGTTTTCTAACCTTCGCGCGTCCCAACCCCCCAAAAAAGTCATCGTCAATTTGAGAGGAAAATTATTTGGTTACCGCCTCTGAATTTGAAACAATTGGAATATTATTCTAGCGAAACGTTTCTCTGACACATTTGCGCTGAACATTAACTGGCTCTGACAGATAGCCATGGAAGTCCTTTCCAAAATTTAACATCAAGGCTTTTAAGTTGAACTTTGCTACGGGCAGTCATTGTAATTCATTTGACAAAAGAATCGAATATTCCACTCGCAAAAAGTATAATGTTTCTTCTGATTATAACAGAATGAACGTTACAGCACCCCGGCAGGATCTTTTGGAGGAAAAAAAAAGCAGCACAGTTGTATAAAGAGGTTTATGATAGGTTTCACACTGCTAAGAAGAAGTGCGCAAAAACTAAAACTCGACATGCGACTGACAAGCCTATAGCGCTTGGATTCTGAATCACATCGGAATTAGAAATGTTGGGTTTCACATAATGCCACAGTGAACCAAGCTAGAGTATTCCGAGCCTAAATTGACCATATGAATTAGTTACTTTGGAACGGCTTAAACTCAGCCAACGGTTTAATAAACACACGATTGAGACTGGTATTCAGCGTTCGTTCGGTATTCAGCGTTTGCTCAGCAAAAATATGCCTGATTTACAGGCTACAGCTGTAGTGCTGCAATTTTTAACAGAATAAGAAAGAAAACTAAAACCAAGACAGAACAAACCGTAATAAATATTGTTATTTTTTTTATTACATGCAGGAGTACTTAACTTTTGTCAACTCTTGTCGCCGTTCATATTTAGCTTCCTGTTTTATACACTATCTTGAGAGGTCTATCTGAATATTTTACTCCAATGAGCGCTTGAATGGCCAAACCTTAATAACATCCCACATTATACTTTAATGTCTGGTCCAAACGAAATTAAGAGACTTGCTCAAAGACTTGCTCTCGTTTGGCCTGAAACTCTTCTGCGTTCTTGAAGAGTTCGACTTTGCATAAGTTTTTGACAGAAGCGATACACATGCAAACTCTCGCTCTCGTTTAGTATTTTTATTTATATGTAACATCTATTATGGACTCTCATTCACTATCCTCTGCTCTTGTCGACTCTCCTTTTCGTTGGTCCTGGCTTAAAAAATATCGAAAAACAAACAGCATTGTGCATATTGTGACATTCATTTGATAAGTCATAGTTTGGTGTTTCATGCACAGCTTCAAAACCTTTTGTAAGCCTGGAAGAGAAGGGGTCGAACCCAAGCGTTCATTGCTTCGAGTTGCCTATTCCAAATAGATTCTGCATTCTAGGGGTAGTATGGTAACTAATAACAAAACTACTTGTCCCAAGTTTTCAGCCTGCCAAAGAGTTTTCTGCTGTTATGTATAGTATATGAAATCATAGTGTTTTTGTTAAATAAAGTTTCTTGCTCTATATATTGTTGTAGGACTGAACGAAACTACTTATAAAACCTCATCAGCATTCGCTGTAGGTCCATGGCCGAGACAACGTTTAATTTCCATCCTGATATCTTTCTTAAGATACGCATAGACAAAAGGGTTTACCGCTGAGTTTATTAACTGCAGTATTGTGACAAAATGATCCATTTTCTCCATAGTGCTCTTCGGTATTTTTGCCATATAGCATATGTTAGCTACAGCGTCCGTTAACGAAAATATGCCAAATACACTCACCAATACCGCGATCACTTTAGCGAAATCGAACTCACGGAAGCGTTTATTCACGGACACGTTGCAATACATTTTGTTAAAGGAAAGCTGAGCGGTTATCATCAAAGTTTGTTTCCGGAGCCGTCGCACGACAATCAACAAATGGATGGTGGTGAAGACAAGGATTAAAGCTGGCGTTATGCTAAAAATTACCATGTGTATAGCGGCCACTACCATGTCAGAAGACGTAGTAAATAAAGGAATTAAATGGAGTATCGCTACTAAAAAAGATATTGTCCAGGAAGCGATCAATCCAGTATAGATGCCTTTTTGGGTGAAAAAGTGAGTGTATCTCAGAGGGAAAACAATTGAGAAGTATCTGTCCACTACCAAGACACAAAGGTTCGCCAGGGAAGCGAACTGAAATACAAGTTGTAAAATAAGCACGAAATAATCCAAGCTCTTATGTCTGCTTCTAACAAATTGCAATGGAAAGAACGTCAAGCCGAGACAAAAGTCAGCCACAGCGAGCGATAAGAGGAAGATGCCGCCAGCTGTTGTCCGAAGGCTTGGTCTTCTGGTAATAAGGAGAATAATAAAGCCGTTCCCTAACACAACGATGACAGAAAGGAGCCAACCCAGGATTAATACCAATAAATCCATGTCCTCCTTTTGAATTTCTTTTGAAGGAAAGAAAAGTTAGGAGTCAGTGATGTAGCTACTACGTCCACAGAGTTAATACTTCAATTTGACGCTTTGCTTGTTCAATTTTGGGTGAGAAGAAATATATTCTCAAAATGTTCTCTTCTTTCGACTTGAACATTCACTGACAACATTCTCCAATATATCACTTAGCCGTATGTCGGTACTCTTAGTTTAGTTGCCGAGTGTTACACTGGCACGCTTGTAGAGCTGTCTCATGAACTAATCTTGGCAATATGACGGCGACAAACGGCCAGCTGCCAGGTTTTAAATAAGCTAACAATGACGCCTTGTTTCTCCAGCTTGTTTTAATTCTTGTCGAATAAATGTGCTTGTTTCTGACTTAACATATTCCTGCGACTAATCTAATTGGCTGGCATGTCATGCAATGAAGTCAAAGGCCTAAAGATGAAATGGCGCTGGCTTATTAGGAATAGGAATGATGACTATAATGATGGCGGTGATGTGTTAGTTAAAAAAAGGCACGACCTAATAAAAGATAAAGTTTGAAATGAGCTGTCCATGTAAAAAATTAACGAAGCAAATTTGAAATGAAAATAAATTCGGACCATACTACGGAAACGGAAAGGAAACCGGCCATAGCACTACTTTAATGCTTTGTGTGACTCTTGGCGGTAGTCATATAAGTAAAAGGTGACAGCCTGTTATAAGTCCTTATGAGTTTCTGGTCTGTCAATGATTGCGTGATTTTATTCACGCGAACGTGCTGTAGGTAATTCATTTTTGCTTCTTCGTCGCTAGTTAAAATGTTGAGTTCCCGAACAGCATATTTTTGTTTCTTCATAAATACGTACGCTCTTAATTAACATCAGTCGGATTACTGAAAGTAAGCGGAAAACCGAAGTTTTTCACGAAGTGCACAAACCATCACCACATCATGGCATTATGCCAATCTTGACATTAAAATATGTTCACGTTAAAGTTCAAGTTCTTCATTTTCCGATATGCAAAAGTAAATGAGTTTATTGCTCTTACCAAAAATCAAAGCTGCCTTTGTCTCATCTTGGTTGGTGAATCATTTGGTGCTTTCGGAAATTAAGTACCTTTCCAATAAATGATGAACATGAAACGAGCCATACAAGATTTTGAAACTTTATGAAATACCGGCCAATACAATCGCATCAACAACCAGCGAAACGTGTCATAACCAGAACTTAGGACGATACACTCGTATGATAAAACAAAGAGCACGCAATCTTACGTTCACACGGCCCAGTTGACCAACAGTTTTAAAATCAAACAACAAAAAACATCAGGTGATACACGTTTATCTGGGTTTTAGCTGTTTTATAAACAAAGAGCATTTTCTTTATGTCACGGTGTGCTCAAGTGAAGTACGTTCACTAAGTCAATAAACATCCCCAACGTTGATTTGTAAACATCTCGGAAATCAAACTAGAATACCGAGTAAACAAAAATAAAATAAGAAGGCCATTATATCATTTATTTATTATTAACATTTCAGTGTAAACATGAAGCAGAAACAGGCGAACGCAATATCGTACTCACGTGCACTACGTACGTAAGCTTCATAGCTTGTGTCAGCAGATCGTGTCAGTATTGTCAGGAATCAAGAGAAATAGAACCGTCCAGCTTTTCCTCAGTGGTGGCTGGACACGGTCTGAAAGGCATGGTGGATCATCATATTAACCAATCACGAGCAGTCTCTTAACCAGGACAAGAAATCAACATGGCGGCCTTTGAGGGGAATGTGAGCTTCACTTCTTGTCATTTTAACGTGCTATCTGTCCCCAGTGCAACTTAGATTTAACAAGAATAATTAGGATTGGTGTGTATCTAGATGTCTTGAAATTTCTGGATCTGGTCATCTTTTGTAAGTCAAGTTTGAGCACAATTTTTTTGTAGGTGGATCGAGCAACATGTGCTGTTATGATATTTCAGTGGGTTTTACATTTTGAGAATTTGTAGGCTAACCCAAAAATCTAAAACACTTTATTTTACACCAAGATCAAAAGGTATAAATTTGCTTTTATAAAATCATATAGCGCCCGATAGCGCCCCTCTAGTTTGAGAATTATGCGTTGTTTAAGTTGTCAAATTTTTCCCTCCAATATTACTCTCACACTGCGAGATGTGAAAATTATCCGCGAAATATTAACGCGAGTGATCGTCTTCCCAATTGAGTGTTTTCCCTTCTTTGTTTTGTTGCCTTTAGGCTAACAGGCAAAATGGTTTCTTCAGTCTGCTCTGTTGCCCTGCATGCAACAAACTTTCAATAATCACATTTTGTTTGCTGAAATGACCAAAATTATTTGGGCTTTAGGGTCTTAATATATAGTCACATCAGCTGTTGTGGATTGGTTTCCTAAGATCCCCTAAGCAGCAGCCTTTAGGTTCTTAAATTACAACCTCTGTGCAGTGAACCATTGAGAAAGCTAAAAAAAATTCAGTATTGATCAGTAACTCAGATTGGCAATTCACAGTGTTATCTTAGAGATGCAAGAGAAACCAAAAATTGTTTGAGATATCAAAAATTTGAGATAACCAATAGTAAATAAGTAAGCAAGATCAACCAAGAAAACAATAAAAATATTTTCAGTCCAATAAAGTTGTGAGCAGGTGAAAGGGGGAGGGGTTGGGTTCAAGTTAATGGGGTCTCCTGTAAGAAATAAAATCCAGAGCTATTGAGGGAGAACTGTGAGTTATTGATTGAACATCCCTTTCAATTTGTCAGTTTAGTTGTTGTTAATGACAATTAGAGCTATTGAGACCCATAAAAGAGTTGAGAACTGTGATTGATTAAATATCCCTTTTCTAATGGAACTTGCAACTTTTGCTTTCTTTATCAATTTTTTAGTCCTACTGAATTGTCTTCTAGGAGGCAGATTTCACACCAAAATGAGTGGTCTTACCCTGTTTACATGATTACGGTACAAGCGTTTGCACCAGAACTAAAATCTTGATCTGGTACAGCAACCAGAATAAACCCGCACTTGTATGACTCGTAATGGTATGAAATCTTGTGCTGGGATTGATTTAATAAAACCAGTTTACAAGAGTAATTTACAAGTGTAGCTATTGTTTCAGAGGTTGAAAACAATAGCTACACTTGTAAATTACACTTGTAAATGTTTTATTAAATTGACCCCTGGTATCATGTAAACAAAGTTAAACAGAACCATAAGAGGGAATGAAAATCAAACCTGTATTATGTAAACACCCCTTAAGTTTTAACAGGCAGGCTTGGTGCCCAGTGGTGAGTCCAGACTTTCATGGAGGATGGGTGCCAAGCTTAATGGTGGGTGAGGGGAGACAACAAAATACAAAACTTTTGTGGAGTTATATCTTGGTATTATTCTGTACTATATTCTGACTAGAAGTAAATCGACAAAAAAAATCAAATGCTTTCTGAGTGGAGTATGCTGTTGTCCACAAGCTAATCTGCGCTCTGCTTCGTTGTAGTCTGGAGTAAAAGGTATAACTCCATAATTGTTTTGTTCATGTATATTGCTGTCTGTTAGTCAGTTTTATCCAGCCTTATTTTCTTTTGAGCAAAAAGGGGGGATACCCTTGGCCCCTCCTCTGGATCCACCATTGACTTTTCAACAAGGTATCTAGGCCTGAAGTAAACAAATGAAGGACTGGGCCATTGTTTGCAAGGGGTAAATGCTCAAAGGTCAAATTTAGTTAGAGTTTGCTCTGTAGTTGGGACAGCACTCTAATAATTATAAAAATATCACTTTACTCATTGAAAGAATTGACAGATTTGTAGAAATGACATTTGATGTATTGCTCTATGTGCTTCACTAGTTTTAAAAGGATCCAAGCTAAACAGGTTCTCTGAGACCTCGATAATTTTGTCGTGATAGTCAGTGCAAAGCCCCCAACAACCTTGTATTAAGGGTTAAAAACTATTTTCTGCTTGAGGTCCTTTTGGGTAAACGAGGAGGGTAATACGACTCCCCTAAAACCAACTGCGTGGGAGGCTATCATTGAAGTAGCTGAGAAAAAAAATATGGGTGCACTGTATATAATGTTGTCACACAATCTACAGGCTGAACAGGGCTTTGTTAAATTTTTTAAAGACAGATTTTCATGTCCGCTGCAAAAGAAAGTGGAATTCTCTTTCAATCACAGACTAACTTTTTCAGCATCAGTTACTTTCAAAAGCAAAACAAATTAATTCATGTTGAAAGCTAGCAATTTGAACAATAATATTTTAATACAGCCTTGTTAAACTAAGCTGTGAAAGCATAATTTCAGACAAGCCTTTCAGGATTACTACATCTTGTATCAAAGGTATTTTTGAGAAACAGAAGCTTTTGGACACCCTAGAAGTTGAAGAGCTGTTAATGCTATAAAATGAACATTCGTAAGGTTTTTCGTGACACGTACTCGACCCTTATCCATAGGGCAAAACTTACGATTTCACACAACTGTAGCAATTACAAGACCTCAGAAAGCCAGGCATCTGAGTTTTCACTTTCCAAAATTGGAAATCAGTCCTTCATGGCCCAAGAGGCTATTTATTGTAAGATGTTTGCTCATATAAGTTACTAAAGAGGCTTATTCCTGATCAACCCGGGAATGAAGTCTCCGCGTGTAGGCGTTCAATCGATCAATGCATGAAACCAGCCGTTAAAATGTTACATCACATATTCAGATGTAAACAAAGGATAATTAGACCACAAGAATCGGAGAAACTTCCATCTTTGTTATTTCCAGCTCTTGTAGTTGAATTTTTTTTGTTCTTCGAGATCCGTTCAATACGAAGGTTCATTGCAACTGAGCTCGAATCGATCGATAGCCCCATCATGCTTTGCGAACCGTGTCCAACCACCACTGGCTTTTCCTAGAATTCTTTTGATCAGCAGTTTGGTTGCCTAGGCACTGCACCGCTGACCAAAAAGCCCGAGGTTTCTGAAAACCACACCCTTCCTTTCACCTCCCCCCTGAATGAAGCTCCCCACCCCTAAGAACACAGCTGCCCCAATTTACTCTTGACTCAGGAACCCGTACCAAACTCAAAACAAACAAACAAAGTCTGAAAGACGACAACCTGAGGTCCCTAGGGTCTTCTCGCTTTTCAATATGGCGGCGGCTCGGGAGAAGACCCTGGGACACAGCGACCTAAAACGGTCGCTGATTGGCGCCATTCTTACATGAGTTCTGATTGGTTTACGTCTTCCAAAAAGCAAAGATGGCGGATCTTTGTGGTTTCTTCCTGCAACCCAAACATTTCTATTTCTAGGTCTCTGTGATGTGAAAGGTGAACAGTTTTTCTGTTTGACAATTTAGAAAACTGCAGCTGTTCCGTATGAGGAAGATCTGAAGTACCAAACCCAAGATTCGTAGATTATTCAGGTTAAAACTTCCTCGACCGCGATCGGCTGATGATCTACGTAAGGACCTTACCAATCGTCAATGTGAATTTAGAGTTTCGGAATGGCAGTCGCTGGATTTAATGTGGCGTAGTGGACCGTGAAATAGTTAATGGTAATGTACTTGCTCCGATTTTTGTCATAAATAAAGCATAATCGCGCACTAATTATTTGTGTTTGCATGGTTATTGAAAACTTGTAAGTCACTTGTATGTCTTATGTATATAATGTTTTATTTATACATGTTAGATTCATTCGCAAAATTGTCCTCTCGCTGGGAATTTGCTCCGCAATTAAGGAATATAATAAAAATGAAAAACTACCGGTGTAAATAAAATGAAATTAGATATAACTTAAGGGGCCGTCGACATATTCACAAGTTCCCCGCTTAACGTCCACTGGACGTTAAGGGGGGGAGGGGGTTAGGGTGAGTCGAGATTTGGACGTTAGTGTGGGGAGTCTAGGACAAAACCAAAATAACGTGTTAAAAGAAACACATTATCATGTTGATAACAGAACGCGAAGAGAAAAACGCACTGCAGTAGAAAATGAGAACAAACTCGGTCCCACTGTGATCCACATAGTTTCTCATTTATAAATGGCGCAGAAGTAACACCCGTTCGATAGATTTTACAAAACCAATAAATGTGTTCTGTCTGGATATACGATATGACAAAACAAAGCAACAGTGGTTCCAACAGAGTTTCAAACCTTCCCAGTCATAAAGCGATTGAGCGTCTTTTTGAATCGAAATTAATTCCAGTTACAAGAGAAATGCATCCCCCTGATACGGGTATAAATTTCGTCGTAGTCATCAGCCGCTAGAAAAACAGGGGAGTGCGAAATTCCATCTGGACGTTAAGGAGGAGGGGAGAGGGGGTCTGACCTTAACGTCCAGTGGACGTTAAGGGGGGAACTTGTGAATATGTCGATGGACCCTAAATGAGTTAGCTGCTGCTTAGGGCATTCCATTCTTACAGATGCTGTTGCTATAGCTGCCGATATTAATGAATAATTTCAAGTGCGGAGAACAAGTTGCTTGGATTGGCAATTTAGGTAATTTGAGTATTTCCATCGCAGGGATAAATAATTTTATACACATTGGACGGCTACATGTACGTGATTCTACAACATTGCTTTAATTATTAAGTTACTCAGAATGGTTGAGACTCTTCCAAGTTCACACTTGTAGAAGTGAATTGAATGAATTTAGAGGGTTTTTTAGTCCTTCCAAACCATGAGAGTGTTTCTGCTTATGCACAGTAATTTTCAAAGAGTTATTTCAACTCCTGTAGTGGAGTTAAACTAACTCCTTAAGGTGGAGTTATTTTAACTCCGAAAAGGAGTTACTGTATTCTTATGTGGAGTTAAGTTAACCCCTAAATGGGAGTTACGCTGGTGGGAGTTATTATAACTCCAACCTGGAGTTAAATTGTACTCCTCTGGAGTTAAATTTAACTCTTTTTTTGGAGTTAAATTTCAGTTTAACTCTGCAAGGAGAGTTAAAATAGCTCCTTTTTCGGGGTCATTTTGGAGGGGTTAGTTCAACTCCCCTTAGGGAGTAATCGTGGAGTGATTTTAACTCTCTAACAAGGGTTAAAATAACTATCTTTTGGGAGTTATTTTCGTGGACTTATTTAACTCCTTTTAGAGAGTAATTCTGGAGTGACTTTGATAGAGCCGTTTTGGAGGAGTTGGGATAACTCCCTATCAAAGTCATTACTTTATTATTGTATTTTTTACTCTGCTACAAGAGGTACATCTTATTTTAGGGGGTTACGGTTGGAGGCGGAGTGCACGGTTGGAGGCGGAGGGACTCGTGTATCATTTCTAGATAAACTTCGATCGCAGTTTAATTATGAACGCATTTTTTGTAAATAAAGCAAAAGATATTGTGGTAATTCATCCACTGAAATAAAAAGTTTGGTAAGTTCCTGTCTAAAATGGCTTGAATTCTAATATTTCAATTCAAGAGCCCGAAATCAATGCACCTGCATTCACTGGTCAGCAGTTGTCGATATTGAGTCATGTGATCTTTGTAACATTAGAGCAGGCGCCATTTTGAAAGTGACGGTTGCTCGACGGAAGCAAGATTCATTTGTTCGTAGTGTGAAGACAAAAAAGCATCTCAAGTTAAAACAAAGGTGGACGATTGCATCTTTTGCATTGGACTACGTGCCAAGAAATGCTTTGGAGCCTTGCATGTGGATTTTTGGATCGAAGTGAACAAATGAAGATATTAACAACAGTGGACCAACGACTGTTTTGGCGGGTTGTTGAATTCGTAAAAGGCCAAACGTAGGAAATATGGACGTTTTGCCGGTAAGCTTAAGCTTGGAACTTCAATTTACTCTCAGCCTAAAGGCTTCCCTTCCAGTTTCAGTGTTTGTCATTCAAAGGAGATGTTACTAGCTAGGAAGCTTAAGGTGGATACAAACGGTTAAAGCTGTATTCCTGCATCTTCGTGTTCAGTTCTTTTGACACTGTTTAGTTGCAATAATTGTTAGCAATATAAAGTCTGGGGATTGCCACTGAAAACTGTAGCATTTAAATGTAAAGAGTTCAACAATTCTTTAGTGGAAATATTCTTGTTTGAAAGATATTATTGGAAGGTAAACAATCTTAAATGACCTCCATGTTTTAGCCTTTTTTTACGCGATGAAAACTAATTTACATTGCAAGGAAACGTGAATGATATCATTGTGTTTTTGTAACAATGTTTTATAGGCTGTTGGAAACTATGTTGTTGACCACATCTAAGGGCCTGCTTCTCTGCAGATGTCAAGCATTTGAGAAAATGGATGATACCATGTTTGACTAAAATTCATTCATTTTATTTATAAATTGGCTGTGGTGGTCATTTAGGAATTGCATCCATGCGTGTAGGTGCAAGTTCAAGCAGCCAACTTTGACTTTTGGTGGATGTCAATTCATGAAAGCTGTGTTGGTAATATGATGAACAATTTTACCCGCCCTTATACTTTAAGGCCCACCTTCACCCAAATGGCCTTGTGACCCTTTGTTATTGTTTTGAAATGGCTTTATTGTCCTTCTCATGATCTGATTGGTTGCCAGAATATTTCTGCAAGCGAGAAGTTATCGTCACATACATTTAAAACAAATCGAAACAGCGAACTCGTAGCAATTTGCACCAATCTACATGAACGACCTCAATCTACAAGTCTTTTGGCTTCCATGAAATGCATTTACTCCCCAAAACATTGGAATTATGTGTAGTTCGCCACATGAAAGTTTCAATGAGATAGAAAGCGAGAACTCAGTTTATGTTTACATTTCTAAGTGCCAGCAAGCGACTATCATTTACTGCGACATTCGATTGTTTTTATTAGCAAATTGCAATCTTATTGTCTTATAAAGTACCAGTGATTTTGAAGGTCTTTCCAAGTCATTATAGAGGTTGGTCTGAAGGGGAATACATGTAAACAGTGTATACAACTAGATAGCAACTCACTGATTATCGCTCGCAAAGTAGCACGTGTCTGGTGACTCCTGCATTACAATTGTACAATGTAACCTTTGAAAGCCAGCCATACATATGTACTAATCTTCGATCAAATCTACCAGAACCTAGGGCTAACTAAGAAAACTATTGTTGAATTCAATCATACGACGATAGACACAGAGGAAGAAAAAGAAAACAGTTCTGCAAAACCATTCATCCCGCGAATAAAATCGAATTGTATGAATCAAGCTTACTTGCGAAGGTCCCACATCCAATACAATCAGAAACACTACAAGAGATTCATTAAATCTCTCTCTTTTTTTTGCTTCATAACACAAGCTCCTCTGAGACCAATACTGACAATATTTTCCTTCGGGAAACATGCAGCATCTTCAACTGTAAGGTACCTTTGGCAGCAACATATTGCACAAAGTAGGAGTGAAAAAAAAAATACGTTTGGCCAGCACAGTCACAAAATAATTCCTGGAAACAACGGCTTGATAATTGAAGAATGAATTCCTGCATGCTAATGGACGATTTTCAACAAGACGACTCTGAAATAAACGGATTTTCAAAGAAAACCTCAGAGACAATTTCGTGTTACACGAAATTCATAAACAGCAACCGCGGTGCGCAAGGCCTTTTGGGTTAAGGTGGGCCTTAAATGAAAATTAAAATTTAGGCCGGTTGTAATTTTGTAAAAGGTTTGGACCCATGAGTCATATCATAAGTTGGTGAAGTATGATTGTCCGGGTGAGTGTAGTCCTGAGAAGGAATGTTTGTGGTGACATTGACTGACGTTTCGACAACCTGAGCGAATTCATAATCAGGGTCAAGCCAGCTGGCTCTGATGATGTCAATGTCAGTCAATGTCACCACAAACAGTCCTTCTCAGGAGTACACTCCCCCAGATGATCATACTTCATGGACTTATGGTTATAATTTTAAAGAAAAGATGGAGTTGTATTTGAACAAACATGCACTGAATTTTGCTTTATTCTCATTTCAATTCCAGCTTTCTTCAAATTTGAATTCATGAAATTTTGACTTTCTTACTTGGGAATATTGTTCATCATTTGGCTCCCAACCAGTGTTTTTAAGTCAAAATTTAGTACAATCAATTTTAATTTTAATTTTAATTGAATTTGCCAAAATTCACATGGGTGATCATGTGATTAGTAACCACTGTAGCTGATATTTGTTTATATCACAAGGGAGAACAATGAAATCTGTAACCATGCATTTCTGCAGATTAATAATTGGAGGTGATATAGCAGATTCGTGTTTCTGAAGGCACATTTTAAAAATTATTGTATCCTGTTTGTTGCAGCCTTACTTATAAAGTTCTTTATGCTCCATACATGCCTGCATACATGCAGCTGAAGGTAGTGATATTGAAGAACAATCACATTAATTTTTGAGGTTTTTTCGAAATATAAAATACAGAAAAAAGTTAGTGATTTTACTTAACTCATGAAACAATATCTAACAATTAGTGTCCAATAGTCAAAGCTCAACAAAAGAAAACAATGGAATTAGTGTGTAATAGTGCGTAATAGTTTGGTATCTATTTCACGGGTTAATTCAAATCACTCTAAGAGAATTGTTAATATATATTTTAAAATCATGTTTTAATTGTAAATCACTTGTACTTTCTTTATTTTCATTTTAGCTGCACGTAGTCTAATTGCAATACTGTTGTCTTATCAAATCAATTGATACAGACATGTATCTGACAATGTAATTTCCATGGCTAATGAATTCCTATTTGGCATTGTTCTGTTCTCTTTTTTTCATTGTTCCATGACAACATTATTGCAATTACAGTGCTGGAAATAATTTTTCTTACTTAGCAGGACATGTGTCCTTTCAGATCTTCAGTTTGGTCGGACATATTACAAATTTGATCGGACACTAATTTGCATAATGTAATTTGCGTACTAACAAAAAGAAACTTGTGTCAATCTGAATTACTTGATTCATAATGCAATTTAGAGTAGCAGTTGAACACCACTCTGAGACACTATACTTTGTTTACCTATTGGCCACAAAATACCATGTTTATTTTACAATCATCATTGTTTAGATGATACTATTGACTTCTGATAACAAGCCTTAAATTTCTTTTTCTTTCTATTAATTATACCGGTTTCGCACCAGTGTTATCACTGACGTATTTGATTGAAGCCTCTTGTCCAAGTCTTGGCAAGGTAATTGTAGAGAATCGAAAAGCGAGACATTTTTCTTGTGTTGAGATATTTGGTGACCTATTGTGATATAATTTGTGTGACATTGTTGCATGCACCAGGCAGGTGAATAATACGTGGCTTTTTGACATATTTGGCATATTTTCTCTCGGAATCTGTGATACGTAGATTGTAGATCGGGGATGCAAGACAGTATTTGTTGACGCGAATACTGTGAAAAGCTTGATAGATTGATAGTATGAAAGCGAATTAAAAGCTGTTGCGTTAGAGCTATCGGAGTGGTTGATAGAACCAGTCCTGAACAGTGATTATTGAGTGCAGGGCTACTTCAGTGTACTACCAGTGTAGGGCTACAATTCGCTCTGACGAAGGGCTAACGCTCGAAACGTCAGCTTTCAATCTCTTTACGGTGGCCAATTTACCTTATCGACTCAGTTGATAAATCCAAAATTTTGTGTTTCACGTCCCCACCGACGCAGCACCACAGTTTCTTTAGAAACTAACCCCTTGTTTACTTCTAAAATGGCTATTGCATCTACTATTAGCCTGACTGAAAGTCAGGAAATTCACAACTGAGCTGGGCGAGTAGACTTATCTTGTTTGCGTATTAAACTTGTACATTGTCTTGATGGTTGTTAAAAGCTGTTGCGTTAGAGCTATCGGAGTGGTTGATAGAACCAGTCCTGAACAGTGATTATTGAGTGCAGGGGTTCTTCAGTGTACTACCAGTGTAGGGCTACAATTCGCTCTCACGAAGGGCTAACGCTCTCACGTCAGTTTGTTAGATCAGACTAATAGTGTACAAACGAACTACCGTACGGAGAAACATTGAGAAGATAAGAATCGTGCAGTAACTGAACAAACGAACTAATGACGGAGGACGTTGAGAAGACTAATACTGTATACACGAACTAACGAACCAAGCACGATTGATATGACAACTGCGATATAGAAAAACGTCAAGACGAGACTAATATCGTAAGAATGAACTAATGTACGGGGAAACGTCAAAAAGACATATGGTTTAAGCAAATGTGATTGCTGAACAAAATCTTCAACGGAAAAGCTAAGGGGGTGTTCGGACATCATGTCCGACCATATGGCAAAATTGGTCGGACAATTTCGAAATTTGGTCGGACAATGTCCGATGACCGACTGTTATTTCCAGCACTGCAATTAGGTGTATACCAGTATTTATAGTGACTTAAAACCCTCAATGCTCCTTAAGGGGGAAAAAGTTTAAAATGGTTTTAAAGCACACAAAAGAAATTTTTTGTTCCTGTTCCAGATAATTTAAGAAAATTGAATTTTGAGCCAGTTATAATTTTGAAGAAAAGATAGTGTTATTGAATTTTCGTATATTGTCATTTGAATTCCAACGTACATGTATTTTCTGTAGATTGAATAATCAGAGGTTCTAAAGGACATCAGTCTTTCTAAAGGGTATTTCAAAAAACTATCCAGCCTTAATTATAAAGTTCTTTTTATGCTCAATGGATGCATGCAGATGGAGGTAGTAATATTGAAGAACAACTACATGTACATTTATGAGATTTTTTGGAAATATAGAATACAGAAGAATTTTAAGAGAATTTAATATATAGATATATTTTGAAATCATGTTTTATTTATACATACTTGTACATGCTTTATTTTCATTTTATATAATATATACTTATATGATTATAGTGTCTTATAGGTTCTAAAGGACATCAGTCTTTCTAAAGGGTATTTCAAAAAACTATCCAGCCTTAATTATAAAGTTCTTTTTATGCTCCATGGATGCATGCAGATGGAGGTAGTAATATTGAAGAACAACTACATGTACATTTATGAGATTTTTTGGAAATATAGAATACAGAAGAATTTTAAGAGAATTTAATATATAGATATATTTTGAAATCATGTTTTATTTATACATACTTGTACATGCTTTATTTTCATTTTATATAATATATACTTATATGATTATAATGTCTTAGAAATTTACATTAATGTTACTGTTAATTCAAATTCTGTAAGAAACTATTGTTCATATAAGAAAATGAAATAGGATTGAATTAAAAATGTACCTTTTATAGTGACAGTCAATTTGTGTGATGTTGCTTTTATCTAAGAAACGAATAGGGTGAATGTACGGGAGTTAATTTTACTCTGATTTCACAGTAACTACAACTCTGATTATGGAGTTAAAATAACTCTATTCTTTGATGGAGCAGAGTTAAAATAACCCTAGTCTTTGATGGAGCAGAGTTAAAGTGACTCCCTCGTTGGAGCTATTATAACTCCGAAATTGGAGTTAAATTTGGGAGTTAAAATGACCCCCAAAAAGGAGGTATTTTTAACCTAAAGTTTTTACTCCACTTTTGGAGTTATAATAACTCCCATATGGAGTTTGAATAACTCCTTTTATAGAGTTAAAGTGACTCCCTCGTTGGAGTTATTATAACCCCGAAATTGGAGTTAAATTAAGGAGTTAAAATAACCCCCCAAAAGGGGTTTATTTTTAACCTAAAATTTTAACTTCAGTTTTGGAGTTAAAATAACTCTTTGAAAATTACTGTGTGGGGATTCCAAACACTACTCATGCAACTAACTACTGGCATTTTCAAGGCAAGGCTTAACTGGGGTAATATAAACCTGAATCGTAAATATATGATAGTGATAAGGGCAATGGGACAGAACTGACCTGCGTTCATGAGCTTGCTAGGATTTTCAAGGCAAGGCCTAATTGGGGTTTACAAGTCTGATTGTCCTTGGTATCAGGACAGCTAGCCAGATTACATTTTCAAAAATTATTGGTAACTTGTCAGTGACGTTTTAGTGATCATAACACGATAAGGCAGCCAATTGCAAAGGAGTAAACCATGCTTCCAAGCTTGCTAATCCCAAAAAGGGATTGTAACATATTTGCTGTAATCTTTTGAATGGTAGACTGCTTCTGTGTTGTTGCTTGAAGGTGGAGTTGAGAACTAGACATCCTGAGCATCCAACTGCCAGGGCTAGTGAATTACTAGTCTAATTTTGTGGAAGGGATTTCCTGTGCAAGTTACCATAACCCATGCCCCTCTTAGTGTCTATTTAATATCAAGGGGTAGGGGACTGATGGTGTGAAGAATGTAAGGGACCTGGAATTTACAACAAAATTTTTCTAATTTTTCATAATTCACAATATACTTTTTTTCAGGTTAACATTTTTTGCCAAACAGGCTTGGAATTTGACCTTGCACTCATTGATATTGTCAGGTTATACCTTCATGACTTGTCATTATTCTCACCTCCCTGTTACTTGAATTTTCTGTCACCATATTCAATTTATTGCCAGTCAAATACAAGAAATGGCCACTGCAAAAATAAATTGTTCTTCATAGAAGGGGTAATGTTGCCTCTAACAGATATATGTATGGCACTTGATTTGATCATGTTTCCTTTTATTTTTCAAACATCAACAAAAAAGTGATATCAACATAAGAGCACCCTAGGTTGATAGCAGTTATATTGTGTTATTCCTTTACTCATTGTTAATTTTAAATTCTCATTAAAGAACTTCATTAAAATAATCATTTTTTCTCGTTTTCTCCTTGAACCCCCCATTTCTCATTGATTTCCATTTTTAAACAGTTCCAAACTTCACCCAAATAACTCAATTCATTGAAGTACTCAAGGAAGAAATTTCTTAAAACCTATAAAGGAATATTATCCCCAGCGCTGGTTGAACAAACAAAGAAGACTGTATCTATCCACTGTTCAAATGCGTTATTTGTCCATTCTTTACAGGCTCTTATTTTACTAAATTTTAACAGCCAAGATTACATACATAACTTTTTCCAAAAGTAGATTGTTGTTGATATCATACCTTATCATTAGCCCAATCAGTTATTAATAACACAAGTGTCAATATTTCTAACAATATTTCTAACTCAAAAAACATGCACATAAAGTATCACGGGGAAATATTTGTAAACTGGACAGCTAAAGCACAGAAAGCAGTATTGAAAGTGACAAATCCTAGGAGATCTGTAATTGAACAAGCAATTATGTAGACAGGAATGGGACCAAATAAATCCAACAATGCCAACATGACCACTGTTCCCTTTAAAGCCGCACCTGGGATTTGCTGGATTAAACACCACTAAATGTTTGACTATACAATTGCAACATGGCTCTCTGGAAGAGCACTTGCAATAAATGGGATGCTGCCGACGTCTAAATAAATCTTATGATGATGATGAACAAAGATTCATCCCTCATCTCAAGCATACCAGCCCTTACCGGTATTTTATTGTAAGCTCTGAAGAAGACGAAATATTAAAAATGTTCAAAGACTTATGTAATCACTCCTAATAAATAAACATGAGCATTTTTTTATCTCCAGTGGTTGAACAAGATAATGAGAAGTTAGAATTATGTGAATTTCATATATTAATGTTTATTTATTCACCATCTACAGGATAAATACGAACTCTCGATTGACCAGCTCCCAGTTGACTTGATAGCTCAGTTGGTTAGAGCGCTGCACCGGTATCGCAGACGTCATGGTTCGATTCCCGTTCAAGCCTGAATTTTTTCAGGTTTCTTCTTTTCAACCGTTTAGGTTGAAACACCTTCACTGCGACGATCTTCACATAATTCTATCTTCAAGTATCTGCAGTTCAAATATATGAATTTCATATATTAATGTTCATTTATTTACCATCTATGGGATAAATACGAACTCTGGATTGACCAGCTCCCAGTTGACTTGATAGCTCAGTTGGTTAGAGCGCTGCACCGCTATCGCAGAGGTCATGGGTTCGATTCCTGTTCAAGCCTGAATTTTTTTAGGTTTCTTCTTTTCAACCGCTTAGGTTAAAACACCTTCACTGCGATGATCTTCACATAATTCTATCTTCAAGTATCCGCAGTTCAAATACATGAATTTCATATGTTAATGTTCATTTATTCACCATCTACGGGATAAATACGAACTCTCGATTGACCAGCTCCCAGTTGACTTGATAGCTCAGTTGGTTAGAGCTCTGCACCGGTATCGCAGGGGTCATGGGTTCGATTCCCGTTCAAGCCTGAATTTTTTCAGGTTTCTTCTTTTCAACCGCTTAGGTTGAAACACCTTCACTGCGATGATCTTCACATAATTCTATCTTCAAGTATCCGCAGTTCAAATATATGAATTTCATATATTAATGTTCATTTATAATGAGAAGTGTTACCCATGAATTGAAAAGCTCAAGAAACAGATTGCTATGGGATAGCAAGCAGAGTAAAGTAACTTAAGATTACATCCAAACTTTGTTACTTGGACATATAAATGTTTGAAAATAAAAAGAAAGTTGTAAATAGATGTGCAGTCCATGCTAGGGTATACTATGCCAAAGATCTTTGGTACAGATCAATCAGTAAACAAACAGTCATAAGAGTCATACACAGTAATTTTCAAAGAGTTATTTTAACTCCAAAAGTGGAGTTAAAATTTTAGGTTAAAAATAACCCCTTTTTGGCTGTTATTTTAACTCCTTAATTTAACTCCAATTTCGGGGTTATAATAACTCCAGTGGGGGAGTCACTTTAACTCTGTAAAAGGAGTTATTTAAACTCCATATGGGAGTTACTATAACTCCAAAAGTGGAGTAAAAACTTTAGGTTAAAAAAAACTCCTTTTTTGGGGTCATGTTAACTCCCAAATTTAACTCCAATTTCGGAGTTATAATAGCTCCAACGAGGGAGTCACTTTAACTCTACTCCATCAAAGACTAGGGTTATTTTAACTCTGCTCTATCAAAGACTAGAGTTATTTTAACTTCACAATCAGAGTTGTAGTTACTCTGAAATCAGAGTAAAATTAACTCCGGTACATTCACCCTATTAGTTTCTTAGATAAAAAGCAACATCACACAGATTGACTGTCACTATAAAAGGTACAACATTTTTAATTCAATCCTATTTCATTTTCTTATCTGAACAAGAGTTTCTTACAGAATTTGAACTAACAGTAACATTAATGTAAATTTCTAAGACACTATAATCATATAAGTACATGTATATAATTATATAAAATGAAAATAAAGCATGTACAAGTATATAAATAAAACATGATTTCAAAATTTATATATATATATATTAAATTCTCTTAAAATTTTTCTGTATTTTATATTTCCAAAAAATCTCATAAATGTAGTTGTTCTTCAATATTACTACGTCCATCTGCATGCATCCATGGAGCATAAAAAGAACTTTATAATTAAGGTTGGATAGTTTTGTGAAATACCCTTTAGAAAGACTGATGTCCTTTAGAACCTCTGATTACTCAATCTACAGAAAATACATGGTTAAATAAAACCTTTTCAAATTGTTTGACTGAAAAACCGGAAGAACTCTGGTGAAGCCCTAATGAACAATCTTCCCAGGTAAGAAAGTCAAAACTTTATGAATTCCAATTTGAAGAAAGTTGGAATTAAAATGACAATATAGGAAAATTAATTCAATAACACTATCTTTTGTTTAAAATTATAACTGGCTCAAAATTCAATTTTCTTAAATTATTATCTGGAACAGGAACAAAAAATTCCTTTTGTGTGCTTTAAAGCCATTTTAAACTTTTTCCCCCTGAAGGAGCATTGAGAGTTTTAAGTCACTATAACTACTGGTATATACATAATTGCAATAATGTTGTCATAGAACAATGAAAAAAAGAGAACAGCACAAAGCCAAATAGGAATTCGTTAGCCATGGAAATTACATTGTCAGATACATGAATGTATCAATTGAGTTGATAAGACAACAGTATTACAATTAGATTACGTACAGCTAAAATGAAAATAAAGAAAGTACAAGTGATTTACAATTAAAACATGATTTTAAAATATATATTAACAATTCTCTTAGAGTGATTTGAATTAACCCATGAAATAGATACTAAACTATTACGCACTATTACACACTAATTCCATTGTTTTCTTTCGTTCAGCTTTGACTATTAGACACTAATAATTATTATTAGATCTTGTTTCACGGGTTAAGTAAAATCACTCTAACTTTTTTTCTGTACTTTATATTTCGAAAAAACCTCAAAAAATAATGCGATTGTTCTTCAATATCACTACCTTCAGCTGCATGTATGCAGGCATGTATGGAGCATAAAGAACTTTATAAGGCTGCAACAAACAGGATACAACAATTTTTAAAATGTGCCTTCAGAAACACCAATGTGCTATATCACCGCCAATTATTGATCTGCAGAAATGCATGGTTACAGATTTCATTTTTACCCCTTGTGATATAAACAAATATCAGCTACAGTGGTTACTAATCATATGTTCACCCATGTGAATTTTGGCAAATTCAGTTAAAATTAAAATTGATTGTACTAAATTTTGACTTAAAAACACTGGTTGGGAGCCAAATGATGAACAATCTTCCCAGGTAAGCAAGTCAAAATTTCATGAATTCAAATTTGAAGGAAGCTGGAATTGAAATGAGAATAAAGCAAAATTCAGTGGATGTTGTTCAAACACAACTCCATCTTTTCTTTAAAATTGTAACCATAAGTCCATGAAGTATGATCATCTGGGGGAGTGTACTCCTGAGAAGGACTGTTTGTGGTGACATTGACTGACATTGACATCATCAGAGCCAGCTGGCTTGACCCTGATGATGAATTCGCTCAGGTTGTCGAAACGTCAGTCAAATGTCACCACAAACATTCCTTCGCGGGACTACACTCATCCGGACAATCATACTTCACCAACTTATGATATGACTCATGGGTCTAAACCTTTAACAGAATTACAACCAGCTTAAATTTTCGTTTTCATTTAAGGCCCACCTTAATCCAAAAGGCCTTGCGCCCGCGGTTGCTGTTTATGAATTTCGAAATTGTTTCTGAGCAGGTTTTCTTTGAAAATCCGTTTCCCTTCAGAGTCATCTTGTTGAAAATCGTCCATAAGCATTGAGGAATTTATTCTTCAATTATCAAGCTGTTGTTTTCAGGAATTGTTTTGTGACTGTGCTGGCCAAACGTATTTTTTTTCACTCCTACTTTGTCCAATATGTTGCTGCCAAAGATACCTCGCAGTTGAAGATGCTGTATGGTTATCCCGAAGGATAATAATGTCAGTATTCGTCTCAGAGGAGCTTGTGTTATGAAGCAAAAAAGACAAAAAACAGAGATTTAATGAATCTCTTGTAGTGATCTGATTGTAAGTTTGATTCGTGCGATTCGAGTTTATTCGTGGGATGTAAACAAAATGGCTCGCGACTGTGTAATAAATGAATGGTTTTGCAGAACTGTTTTCTTTTTCTTCCTCTGTGTCTATTGTCGAATGATTGAATTCAATAATAGTTTTCTTAGTTAGCCATAGGTTCAGGTAGATTTGATCGAAGATTAGTGCATATGTATGGCTGGCTTTCAAACGTCACAGTTGTAATGCAGGAGTCACCGGACAAGTGCCATTTTGCGAGCGATAATCAGTGAGTTGCTATCCAGTTGTATACACTGTTTACATGAATTCCCCCTCAGACCAGACTCAATAATGACTTGGAAAGACCTTCAAAATCACTGTTACTTTATAAGACAATAAGATTGCACTTTGCAAACAAAAAAAATCGAATGTTGAAGTAAATGTTAGTCACTTGCTGGCACTTAGAAATGCAAACATAAACTGAGTTCTCACTTTCTTTTTCATTGAAACTTTCATGTGGCGAACTACACATAATTCCAATGTTTTGGGGAGTATTAATGCATTTCATGGAACCCAAAAGACTTGTAGATTGAGGTCGTTCATGTAGATTGGTGCAAATCGCTAAGAGTTCGCTGTTTCGATTTGTTTTAAATATATGTGACGATTTTCTCGCTCGCAGAAATATTCTGGCAACCAATCAGATCGCGAGAAGGACAATAAAGCCATTTCAAAACAATAACAAACGGTCGCAAGGCCATTTGGGTGAAGGTGGGCCTTAAAGTATAAGGACTGGTAAAATTGTTCATCATATTACCAACACAGCTTTCGTGAATTGACATCCACCAAAAGCAAAGTTGGCTTCTTGAACTTGCACCTTCATGCATGAACGCAATTCCTAAATGACCACCACAGCCAATTAATGAATAAAATGAATGAGTTTAAGTCAAACATGGCATCATCCATTTTCTCAAATGCTTGACATCTGCAGAGAAGTAGGCCCTTAGATATGGTCAACAACAACATAGTTTCCTGCCTATAAAACATTGCTACAAAAACACAATGATATCATTCACGTTTTCTTGCAATGTAAATTAGTTTTCATATTATAAAAAAGGGCTAAAACATGGAGGTCATTTAAGATTGTTTACCTTCAAGTAGTAAATGGTGAGGTTAACAAATACCACCTGATTGTCAGAGGTTTATTTTCGAATTTTAAAGCTTCTTTCATAATGTTCAAGCTCCTTGCGTCGCTTAAACATTATGAAAGAAGCTTTAAAATTCGAAAATAAACCTCTGACAATCAGGAAGTATTTGTTAACCTCACCATTTACTACTTAACCAAAACAAACCGCCCACCAAAAAATATTTTCAATTAAAGGTTGACAAATAAGTGTTATACTCGAGTTGAAATGACAGCACAAAACATAAACCTTGAAAAGCTATTGAAAGAACTAGATCCAGCAACGTTACAAGCTTTAGAGCAATTATTTGCAGAGGACGCTCCTGCTGTTCGAAAAACAGCTGAATGGAAAGAGGTACACAATGAGTTATTAAAACAACCTTTCTGTTATAAAAGACAGCAACTTGTGCGTATTATAATGTGCTTAGATTATGATGATTACTGCCGCTGGGAAGGGCTTTGTTATCCCTGTCTTAAGCAAGGAATCAATCATGAACTTTTTTACACTCCTCCGATTGAAAATATACCTTTAGTAAAGATTTGCTCTGATACTTACGACTGGCACAGCGCATATAACGATTTTATGGAAACTTTTAGCCACGGTGTGTTTATTCCATGAAGAATTCCAACCACCAAAAAAAAAAAAAAAACGAAACATAATCGAATATGAATGAATTTTTTTTTTATCTGATTAGATATTTGTGAGTCAAATTTGATGGCAACCGGATTCAACACCTGTCAGATAACGGAAGCAATTCAAAATCTACCACCAGAGTTACGTGAGATTATTTATAAACATTACCTCGCCATAAAACTGAAAGAGCGAGAGGCTTTGGGTTGGAACCAGGTTCACAACGAGCTTTTAATACAACCTTTCTGTCATGAAATGGAGCGGTTTGTGCATATTATAGTGTGTGTTGCATATATGCACTGTTGTCAGGGAGGGGGTTGTTACCCTTGTTATAAACAAGAAGAAATCTTACATGAAATAACCATTTCTGTCCCCGATATAATTGATTTAACCCTAATTGAGTTTTGCACTGATATGTTTGAAGAAGATTATCATAATCATTAATTTACTTTTTTAATCTATAAACAAAATATTCATTTCCTTCATCAGATACGTCAACACCCATTTTTTTAACAAAACGAAAAGGATAATATGTAAGATCTTCAACAAGACGTTTTGGGGTCCATACACGAAAATCATCATTAGCTTTTGATTTTAAAGTTAAAATAGCTGAATCCCCAAATTTGCCTTTTCGTTGTGTAACGTTTAGTAATCTGTATATTTCATCAGAAATAGCTCTCCATTTGAAAATTTCAACAATTTCAAAACCTTCTTCTGTTGGCCATTCTTCTTCGTCAGAGAAATCTGATTCTTTGTCAGAGAAATCCGATTCATTATTTTTTGATGGGAGATCTTGTGAGAACGTGTGTTGATCTGTGTAGACATTCATGGTGAGATACAAGTGGTATACAAGTGGTATACATTTGTTTAATAGCATGTACTTTTCTGCTCGACCAAAATTAAACCACCCAGTGCACAAAAAAAAAGAACAGGACACAATGAATATACATATTTAAATAAGGATTTTATTGAAAATATAAACAAACTGAAGTTATACAAAAATAGAAAGTTACAGCTTCTTGACAACGGCGGTCATTTTATGACCGCGATTTCCAAGGAGATTCAGCCTCTTGACAATGGCGGTCATAAAATGACCGCGGTTTCCAAGGAAATAAAGCCTCTTGACAACGGCGGTCATGAAATGACCGCGGTTTCCAAGGAAATAAAGTCTCTTGACAACGGTGGTCATTAATGACCGCGGCTTCAAAGGAGATTAAACATCAGTCTTGAAAATTTCCAAAGTTACGGTTTCTTGGTTAACTGAATCCAGACGCAGTTTTTCGTGTTTGAACGACTTGTTGCCAATAGGATACATTTGAAGTATTGCCTTCTGCTCCTCGGAGATGCCTGAAGTTTGATTAAATTGATCAGTGGTTTTCAATATTTGAAAGATTCAAATCGCAAGAGTTGTTTCATTCCATGTTTGTTTCCAAATGATAAAAAAATGGGGTGATGTCAGTTTTTATAGTCGTTCAGTTACAAGCAGTTACAACCAGTTAAAACCAGTTGAGGCTTTGTGAAAACGGCGCGTGATATATTTCGGGAAAGTTCCAGCAATGATGAAAGAAAAACAGATTTAGATGTGAAGTCATGTTCGAAAGATCAAGAATGTTCGTTTCAGAGTTGAACTGGATGTTTCTCGGGTTCATTGTTATATTAGGTTTTTAGATCGTTCTAGATGATTCTATTTACATAACTTTGACAATGTGATGAGTCATTTCCAAGGGAAAGTCCCGCGACCACCGGCTATGTTTTTAATGCTTTGAAGCGTGGTATGTAAATTTATATGTTTTATTATGGAACCACATCTTGGTCGGAAATGCCTTTTTTCTTGCTTATTCATTCAAATTTTTCCATCCAGTTTTTCAGATCAAGAATTTTTTCAACATTTTCCTTGAATTCTTGCTCGTATCTTGCTCTGAACACTATTTCATCAAAACACATCCCTTCCAGATTTGTGTAAAAATTTTCGACACCAATCTCCGCGTATTCTTCAGTAATTTTACTTATCTCTTGTATATCCTCTCCATCGAATACTTGTTTTGTGTACTCTTCCAGCTTTTCTTTGAATAACACGCAGAAGACTTCTATTCCTTCATCTGTTACTTCATACTTTTCTTGCAGTTTTTTGAGGAAACAATCCACGAAGTAGAAGCAACGCAAGTCCACTATTCTTTTATTTTTTACTGTCTAACAGTCTGTTTCTTACGGCTATTTCAATCAACAAAACTCGGCATACAAATTTTTTATATTATTGTGACTCTGTTGGTGAAGTTGTCAACTTTGTGAAGAGTGTTGTATTATGGAACAACATCATAGCCTGAAATTGGGTAGCCGTCTTCGTCACGAGTTGATAATTTTATTTTTTTCGAAGAACATTCATGATTTGGCGACATTATTTTTGAAACACACTCACGAGTAATGTATCGTATTTGTCTAAGATCAGGAGGAGTTAGAAGTTCAAGAAACCAATGACAAATAGTAACAAAAAGTGCAATCATTTTGTAAGGCGTATATAATTACTTGAAAAATCTACAATTGAGCGAATTTTTTATTGTACTTTTCAGAGATAGATAGCGAAATCTCCATACAATGATCAGTGATGAAATCATCTTTCATTTTCAAGCGATCAAGAAAGACCTTCTCATCGAAATCTTCGCCTCGGAGGTAAAAGCGAATCTCGTCAAGGATTTTCTGGTATTCGATACGGGCCAAATTTGCTCGTTCCATTTTCTTATCATAATTCTTAATGCTTGCGACTGCTTTCAAAAGAAGTCCAACACCAGTTAAAGTTGCCATGACAGCAGGGTTCAGTGTTATTCCTCCGGCTATCGCGGCACTTATTATTAACTTGCCAGCTGAAAGATTACAAACAAAATTTTTTCTTCGAAAACCGCGGTGCAACTTTTCATATCCATAATGTTTTTGTGGTAATGAGTACATAAATTTTTTAGAAGTTTAACTTTCTCTTTAGAAAGTGTTGGGTCGATATGGTTGAATTCGAAAATGTCCCGCATTGTGCTATATAATATATGTAAAAATATTTATGGCACTCTATATTTAATTAAAATTAAGAATTTTTCATATTCTGAGTTTCTAGAAATTAATTTAATTGAACAAAGACCATATCTTATTTCTAAATTAATATCTATTTTCTGTTTTCTAGTTGTTGTTTTTGAATGGAAACTTGCATCACCAATACTTTGATTTATTTGTAAAGAAATTGGTATAAAAGGACCTATTCTTCTTCTATATAATACTGTTACATCTAATATTTCACTTTTATCTGGAAGGAGTAAATCATCATAACTATTTAATGTAAAAAACAAACTTCTTTTTGAATTTTGCAAATCTAAATACCCATATAAATAATAAATGGAATCATTCAAATTATGTCTGTTTAAAGAAAGATCTGTTTGCATAACCATTTTTCCGTTTTCAATAACAAAAGCGGTGTCATAGACACTTGGGTCAACATTTGAAATTGTTTCTTTGACGCCATAGACAATTAGATGCCCGATTGTTAAAAACGATCGTTTACTTACTGTACCATGCAGATCGAAATAAAGGAATTGTGGGGGTGAGCTACCCCATCTGTGAAAGTGGATAACTGTTTTGGTGTACTTCTCGAATGTTTTGCTTGTTTCATCAGCAATTGAAATCGTTGTTCCTTGAGCTGTTACACTTATCATATTCATTTCCGGCGGAAACCATTCAACCACCATTGTGTAATATCCGACCGGAAGTTTATATATTAAGTTAAAACCGAGGCGTGACCGGTACTGGTAGGGCGAGCCTTTTTCAAACAAGAGTTTAAGTTGGTAAGCTTTTTTATTAATTTGATGTGGAGAATTGGGAAAATCAACAATACCCAAAACCTCGATATTGTTTTCACTCGAAGATTCATCAGTGTCTTCCATCAAATATCTGAAGGCGTCCCTTTTTTGACCTGAGTTATTGATCTGAGATTCACGAATTTTTTGAGTGACAAGATCTCTCAAATCTGATATTTCCTCTTGCACAAAATCAACATTGACTGCGGATTTCGAATTTCTGTAATCGGTTTGTAAGTTAATGATTTTATTATTGTTTAAATTCAAGTTTCCAGTCATATTGTTAGTGCCATCAACTTTGAGAAACTTTTTTTGTGTCATGTCATCAATTCTGTTGTTAACAAACTCGACACATGCGGCGTCTCTTTGGTTTGATGGAAGATCAAGATTGATAATTGAATTATTTTTCATATCAATATCAGATCCTTTATCCAGTTTTTTTTTCAAGCTGATTTTCGACATACTTTTTGTTTGTGGCTTGATCTGCCTGTGTTGGGTCTTTCACATTGAAAATTATATTATTATTCATATCAATATTTGCCTCCATTTTTCCTCCCTCTTTTTTTGAAAGAAAGATATTTCTCGTGTCTTGATAGCTTATTGCCTTCGACAAATCGCCGCGGACAGGATATGGGTTGCTTTTCAATCGCAAGATACTGTACTTATTTTGCATGTCAATATCAGCAGAACCGCTTACACTACCCTGAGATCCAGGATCACCTTTTTCTCCTTTATCACCCTTAACGCCCTTGTCGCCCTTGTCGCCTTTTAAACCCCGTGGTCCTTGTGCTCCCTCCTGACCTTGTGGTCCAGCGGGCCCTTTTTCTCCCCTTGGACCATAAGGACCCCGTGGTCCTCCAGGGCCTTCATCACCCTTTGGTCCAGGAGGACCCTCAGGGCCAGGAGGACCACCTGGTCCAGGAGGACCCACTTTTCCACTTTCACTCGTCGTAGTATGGCTAGTTCCACCTATTGGACTGTTAATATACCCCATTATACATATTCATTAAAATTTTTTTTCATTAATTTTTGAGGTTTGTCATAGTAAAAGAAAGAATATTTTTTATTGGCGGGGCGATCTAAAGCGTCATGATCCACACCTATCTCGTCTGCAATTCGTTTGTTTTCTCTTGGAAGAAATCTGAAAATACAAAAATGGCTGCAGTTATCAAGGATGTTTTTCGGCACCTTGTAAAAACTTTGAGTGAGGTAAATAACGCAGCAGTTTTTGTGCCGCCCGTTGATAAAATAATTAATGATATCGTTTTGGTTTTTTTCACAAACAAGATCATCAAAAACAACTATTTTTTGGTTGTCCACCGGAAGCTCTTCGAGTGGAATGAGTTCATCACCATAGGCCTCGATAACCTCATAACCAACCGTGGGGTCAGGGTTGACTTTTTCAGCGAAGTACTGCAAAAGAGCCTGATATTTGTTCTGGTGCAGGTTCTTTGAAAAGAGGTAAATTTTATCATACTCTAACAACTCATAAAGCATATGCAGTAATGTGTTTGTTTTACCAGAATTACTGGGCCCACAAATTAACATCCGAAAAACATCTGCTGGCATACAAGGGTGACCTTGCCTGTAGTCACTCTCGGAAGAACCTGGGTCATAATTTGGAATCTTCATTTTTTTTTTCGCTTCTATATATATAAAGCTGGAAATGTCATTGAAAAAATGGCGTCAGATTGCTGAAGAAAAATCGAAGCTAGCTGAACAAACAGAAGAAATTCGCCAAAAATTCAAAATGGATAAAATAAAAAAAGAGTTTGGTCAGCTTTCAGGGGAGGAGCTTTTTAAACCAATCACAAAAAGGCTTGATGAAAAGAGCAGCACCACTGTGGAAAAAGAAGAGGAGGAGCAGGAATTTCCTGATTACACAATGGATGAATTTGACGAAACTTACCCATTTAGTGATGAATTCAGACCGGATGCGCCAACACCAGCACCGTCACCACCAACAACACCAACAACACCCACAACACCTATAGTACCAACATCACAACCACCCCCATATCAAGAATTTGATGATTTTCCACTACCACCTGCACCTTTGATGGAAGAAACTGTTATGCCAGGATCTTCCTAAGATGAAACAAGGGAAGAAACATCAAAACGGCTTAGAACTGTAAAAAGTATTCTTGCAAAACATGGAAGTGAACCAACTTACAAAGTAAAAAGTAAAGGATCTAAATACTATGGATATAATGTGGAAGAACTTGAAGCTGAGGCGTTTAAACTCGAAACAATTAAGGCACATCAAGAACATGCAGAAAAGTTACTTAAAAGGAAACAACCTTTATTAACACAATTACAAGAAAAAAAGGCGAAATTGAAACCACCAAAAAAATAAGAAAAAAGAGAAATCTCCAAAACTCCTCTTGAAAAAGCTGTCATGAGCCGAAGACCTGCTTTTGAACTTTCTGACAATGAAGATGACCTCCCTGAACAGGATTGGGAAACTGAAGGAAGCGGCATCGCTGATGAAGCTGAAAAATTAATCGATCAACTTTATTTGAGATTAGGATCGATAAAAGCAGGAAACAGCTCAATAAAACTAAAAAATCAGGTGTTATATCTGCTTGATTTACTTGTTGAACTCGGGACAATTGGAAAAAAGGAAAAGAAAAAAATTATTTCTGATTATATACAATAAGCTTTGACATATTGCTTGACTCGAGCTTTGCAAAACTAGAAAGTGGTGGAGAACGGAATGTTTCACATGATTTCACAGTGAGATTTTATCCACCGATCGAATTGGGTAAAGGAAACTATAAAGCAGCTTTAGACGAACTTATCACAATGAGTTACTCTTGGAACAACATCGATTCTCGTTATGATAATAACAAAATTCGCTGGAAGAAAAAAACAGAACAAGCGTGGAAGACCTTAACTTTCCCAAATGGGATGTATGATTATAAAAGAATCAACACATTTCTTCAGCAACACACCGGTAGAGTTGACCCAACAAAAAAAGATAGCGAATACATTTTCACAATACATTTCGAGTTTTCAACTTATAGAATTTTTATTGTAGTACACCCAGATTATGAGCTTGACTTGTCTCAAGGAAATTTTGGTGAATTGCTTGGTTATAACAAAAGAATCTTGAGTGGTGGTGCTAGTTTTGGAAATAAAGTTCCAAATATCACAAGAGGTGTTGATTGGGTATATTTGCACTGCGATCTTATCTCACGCCGAACAAACAATATTTCAAGCGATGTGTTATACAGTTTCTCAACAGCAGATCTTCATGTTAGTTATCCATTTCAAAAAGAGCCGCGTCGGCTTAAGTGGCAACCTGTATATAAAAGTAATATAAATGCAATAAGGGTTTGGGTGACAGATGGAAGAAACAATATCCTGGATCTCAACGGGACAGACATTGCATTAAGGTTAATGATTGAAAAAGACTAAGAATTTTTTTGTTGGTAAATATATACAATCATGAATCATCCGAGTGAGTGGGCAAGATACTTTGATGAAAACACAGGAAGGTATCGATATAAACACAAAGGGTCAGGTGTGATCCGTGACACCTTCATGACAATTGGTAAAGTACTCAACAACAATGTAAAGAATGTTGCAAAAAAAAACTGCTGAAAAAGCCACAAAAACAATTGCTGAAAAGGCGGGTCAGAAAGCTGGTGAATTTACTGTTGAAAAAGGTTCAAAACAAATACGAAAATTACTGCAAGACAGAAAAAAACAAAAACCGTTGTCACCGAATGCAAAAAATAAACTTGCAAATATTTTGCAAAACCCAACACCAAAAAAATCGGACGCTCTTGTGAAATTGAATCAAATTTTGGCAAAGGAAATTTAATAAAAAAATTTTTTTCTATAAATATAGTAAGCACTTGCAACATGTTCAGAAGTAAACCATACCTCGCAGAGACAAAATACGTTCAAATTCCTTTAAACACCCCACTCGCCTTCCCTGGAAATAACCAATTTCAATCAAAGACGACCAACAAATTTACTGTAAGAGACCGGGACAATTTTTATGACTGGTACAACGCTTATTTTCGAGTTGATTTCAAGTTTGAAGCAAAAGCAAACGGAGGTAACATTGCTGCTGACACTGAATCAGCTCCTATTAACGGTTCTTTCTCATTGATCAAAAGTTTGAAAGTACTTTCATCAGGGAAAAAATTGTACGAGGCAAGCAATATTCACAAAGGTATTTTCATCAAAAATCTGCTTGATTTTTCAGACGATTATTCAAGAAGCGTGGCAAAAAATCAATTTTGGTATCTTGACTCTGACGCAACCACAGTCACTGATGGCAATGCGACAAACGTCGGAATGCGAGCAAGAGCGCTTCTATCACAGGGAGGTTTAATGGTTCAGACTATTATCCCTTTAAACAGATACTCTTTCTTCGAAGGTCTTTCCGATAAATTGCTGCCACCGATGCAACTTGAGTTTGAAATTCAACTTCAAGACGACCAAGAAATGATTTTTCAAAACAATAACACAGATCTGAGAAGAATTGTTGTTCGTAAATTTGAGTTGTGGACCCCCCAATTGCATTTCACTGATCAAGGACAAAAACTGGCCAATGAAAATTTCTTGAAACCAACCCAATGGAAATACCTGAATGAAACTTTGCATAGCAGCAGCACCCGAAGGGATGCGAATGGTATGTGGTTAATTACACCGGGGGTAAAAAACCCCAAGCATGTTTTTGTTTTCATTCAACAAAGTCGCAAACAAAATGATTACAGGTACAACCCTTACATCTTTGACACATTTGATATCGATGGTGATGACACAGCAAGATTGGAAACTTGCCGCCTTAATTACGGTACAAAATTTTACCCTGATTATTACCCTGATTATGACCAGGATTTTAAAATAAGAATTTTGAATGATTTGATCAATTTCCGATACAGAAAAAACGACTACAACACCGGCGTTCAGCTGCAGCTTTCAAATTTTGAAAAGTTATACCCAATTATCTATTTTGATCTACGAAACACTGAAGAAAGTGTAACAGGCGACCCAAAAAAGCTCGAATTCCATTACAAACTGAATCAAGCCGCAGACGCTCAGGATTATATTATCTTCGCTTTGGTTTTGAATGAAGAAGAATTCGTGCTGAAGCTAATTGGTAATGAGCTTGTCGCCGTCTAAACAAAATGAAAAAATTCAAAAAAATTCTGAATATAATATACACACAAGATGAGCACAACTTATCATCCATTCAAAATCGCACTGACTGATGGTCAGAAAAAAACACTTCAAAAATCTTATTTAACAAAGAATCCCGTCGGTCTGAAAGTTAAACCAAACCAAATTGGGCGTGGTGACGAGCTTCTTCTCACTGAAACTCAAATCAATCGATTGAAAAAAAGATCAGCTGCAGGGAAAGGAATGGTAATAAAATTTAGCCAGACACAGCTTCAGAAAACTGCGCAGCGTGGTGGAAATTTGTTTTCTACTATGTTAGGTTTGGCACGACCTTTGATAAAACCAGCCCTTGGAGCATTAGCAAGTGCAGGTTTGAGTTTTGGCGCTGAAAAGGTGCTGAAAAAGGTATTCGGAAAGGGTTTTGGACCAAGAGAAATCGAGCTTTATAAACTTGTCCAGCGAATGACTCCTGCTCAGAAAAAGGCGACAAAAAAATATCTTGTTGGAAAAGGTTTGGTGAAAGGAGGCGGCGCACAATACGGTGGTTTCCTTGGCATGTTGGCGTCTATCGGAGTACCTTTGGCCCTTGATTTGGTCAGAAAAATAATTGGAAAAGGTATGCAAACGCAACCACCGCCACCACCACGAACAAGACGATCACCAGGAATACCAAAAGGTAAAGGGATGCAAATTCAACCTCCACCTTTTTATGGAACTTGGGAGGATTCTTATCGTTTAAAAAAAGGTGAAATTTGTTGATAAATCTCTTTCCAACATTGACCTGAGAAAATGGTGCAACTTTTTACGAATACCCATCAAAGGCATTTTTAGCAGAAACGAAACAAAACCCTTGTTTCATTCTCCATGTATTATAAACTTGGATGATTTCGGAAGTTTGGGAACTCACTGGGTATGTTGTTGGCCAAAAGGAAAAGGTCTTTACGAGTATTTCGATTCATTTGGGTTTCCACCACCTTTGCAATGGGAACAGGAGATGTCAATGCATGGGATGAAACATTTTTTCAGAAATGACAACCAAATTCAATGGGAACAAAGTGTGAGATGTGGTTATTACTGCCTTCTCTTTTTAAACGAAAGAAATAAAGGAACAAGTTTTACCGATATTTTAAAAATATTCTCCAACGATTTACTTCAAAATGAGGAAATTGTGAAAAATTATTTTTCATAACTATATAAAAATGGAAAAAGTGTACTGTGTGAAAGAAAAAAGGCACACACCAAATGTACCTGGGAGTGAAAAAGTTGTTAAAACAAAAAAAAGAAATAGAAGAGTCTTGTTAGTAAAATGCGCAAGTTGTGGAAAAATGATACCGCTGGTTTCTTGCCGGGAAACTGAGTGAGCCCTCCCTTGCGGAGGGCAGTGGAATATTCGGTGACGTCGTTATGGCAGTTGGTGATCTTGCAATTACAAAAGGAATCCCATATCTTGCGAAAAAAAGTGTTGAAGCTGGAAGATATTACGCTTCTAAAGCAATGAGAGACCCTAAATTACAAAAGAAAGCAATAAATTACACTCTCAACAAAGCCCGCCCAGTTATTCAAAAAGTTGGAAGTGAAATGATTGATCAACTTTCAACTAAAGTTCGACCAAACCAACGTTATAAAACTGACAGACCTGATTTGGATGGCACCGGATTTGATATACATGCTGCAATTGGAAAATGTCCGAAACCAAAAAAAGGTTGGACATTACCAGGACATAATTTCACAGGGCCATACAATCCTCTTGAAAAGCAGGTTAAATTCAATCCAGAAACGGGTGAAATTCTTGAAATATATCAACAACCCACAGGTGCTACAGATGCGATTGCAATGCAACATGATGTTGATTATCATGTTTGTTCCAACCGTGAAAAAAAGTATGGTGAAAACCTGAAAAAATGCAAAAACAAAGCGGATAAAAAAATGGTTGTCTCTTGACGCAGTTCCTTACAAACAGAGGCAGTGGGGTCATGCGGCTGCAAGAAATGCAATCAATGTTAAACAAAAGTTAGGGTTGGGTTTGAAACAACAAAAAGGAACTGGTGCTTTGGATAAACCATTGGATGTAGTGAAATTTGCTGAAACTTTGACAAAAAAAATGATTCCTTCCACAAAACATGTATTCGATCGGTATTGGTCAGGTGATATTGCGAAAAATGCTTTCACAGGTCCAACTGGTGTCACAAGCAAGAAATTTTGGACTCATCCAAAAAAGGGTACTGTCATGCGTTTGGTGAAAAACCCGAAAACAGGAAAATATGAAAATGTTTATGAAGAACCTTGATTGGCTTTTAACCACCATTTTTCAAACTCCTTTTTTGCGAGCCACCATCTTTCTAAGTTTTTGGGAAAGTGATTAAACATATATTTCATAATTTCTTTTTTCTTTGGCCAACATTCAGAAGGTACTTTTTCAAAATAATTGTACAGAAAACAGTGGTAGTTCACTGAATTGCCGGACATCTTCTGAAATTGAGCAATAACGTTGCCAAGAAAATCTACCTCGCTGGAAGAAAACATTTCTTTTATGTCCCATTTTTTCAAAACCTTGTTTAAATAATCATTATTCGTTGGAAGATCAGTGGAACTTCTTCTCCAATTTTCTTCTTCAAAATATTCATAATCATCACATTCAAACACTCTACCACATTTTTGGCATGCATGACAGAACTCATTCACCACATAAATTAATTTCTCATCGCATGAAGGACAACGATCAATCTTTTTTGATAACAGGTTTATTTCATTTTTTTGCAACATTTCTTTAATCATTTTCGGCGAAATTTTCTCACCTTGCAAACAACCAAACGGGTCGCCCATTTTTTTATTGTGTATATTATACAATGAGCTCCCGTATTTTCAATAAATTGTCAAAAATTTATTACAGCCCGCAAGGGTATTGGAAAGGTTTTGCAGCAATTAAAAAATTAGCCCAGGCAGCAAAAGTTTCGGAAGATGTGGCTCAAAACTGGTTGATAAAACAAGCTCTTTGGCAAGTCTATTTACCAGCCCCACGGTACATTCCAAGACCTAAATTCGATGTTCCTGTTCCAAACAAAGTTCACCAAGCCGATCTCCTGTATCTCCCACACGATCGCCCACCACGCTCCCGTAAAACTTTTAAATATGCCCTCACAGTGGTTGATGTGGCCTCTCGATACAAAGAGGCCGAACCGTTAACCACAAAAGAGGCAAAAGAAGTTGCAGCTGCTCTGGAACGGATTTATAGTCGTGGTCCTTTGAAATGGCCGAAACTACTTCAGGTCGATCCTGGTCGTGAGTTTATGGGTGCTGTGAATCAACTGCTTTCAAAACATAATGTCGAGGTTAGACGTGGTCGTGTGGATATTCACCGTGATCAAGCAATCGTTGAAAGATTCAACCGCACCCTGGCTGAACGACTGTTTGGACACCAGTATGGGGTTGAAATAAGCCTCCCTGAGGGTCAGCGGTTCACTGCGTGGGTGACCCGACTGCCAGCTGTTATTTCAGCTTTAAATAAAGAAGTCACTCGACTAACTGGTCAAAAACCTGTTAATGCCATCAAAAAGAAAACTGTTCCATCCAAACCCTCAACACCTTATTTGAGACCCGTTGGTGTAAACGAAAAAAAGCTCCCCTCCGGTTTAAGTGTTCGCTATCTCTATCAACCCGGTGAACTTGAAGGTGGTCGGCGAAGAGCTACCGACCCAATCTGGTCTTTGAATGTTTACGAGATTGAAAAAATTGTGATGAAACCAGACGCTCCGGTTATCTATTATTTATTTGACGGTCCAAAACGTTGGTTTGTCCGTGAAGAGCTTTTGGTTGTTCCTCCAGATACACAACTACCACCATAAAACTAACAATGAAACTCGATCGGTTCTGTGTGAATACCGTCTTCCAATACCCATCGTTTGTCGTAGTAAGCGCTCAACCCCAGCTTCTGCTGTTCGTAAGTAGCCATTTGCCCGTCCCGCATCCTAAAACCTCTATTTGTTGCTATGTCCTTGCTGCCTTCCAAAGCTTTCTTAAAACGCTGACACGTTAAATCGTTTTGTATCTTCGATACCCCTTTTGTGCTTAATTTATTTTTTTTACAATCATGCTCTTCACCGAAATAACATTTAGAAGAAAGAGCAATCATTCTTCTTCCTTGAAATTCAAGTTTAAAAAGTCCTGGTGTTCTACTGCTCCATTTATCCCAAGCTAACCAATTTTTCTTTTTTACCTCAAATTCTTCTTTTAAATCTGGTTTGACTATGTCTTCCAACTTTTCTGCGCTGATTGCCATATAATTGCTGTCTGTGTCCATCTGAATCAATTCGAAATCTTTTCTGTCAAAATATCTGTCAAGAAAATCATAATAGAATTCAAGCATTCGAAGTTTTGCTAGTTGATATACAGCTATTCCTACCTGAAATGGTCTTCTGATTGTGATCCGAGGTTTTCGGCTTTCCAGCTCATACGCTTCCCCAATTTCATCAAGATCACTGAAAAATGCGCTTCGCAAGGCTTTGTCAACTTTCTTTTCTTCTCTGGTGTAAATAGTGTTTTTTTGCCTCTCCAAGGCTTCGATGAGCTTTCCATACCCACTATTTCGTAACAGTTTGAATACCTCAGCCAGCAGCGCCTTGCTTTTTTCTTTATCTCCAGTTCTACGAGCTTCAGTCACTTGATCCACAAACCAAGTAAATATTTTTGTTGGTTGGTAATCAATAGTCCGATAAACATTTGTAATCACTGCTCCATGTTCAAGATACCATCTAAGAAGAGGTGCGTATAATAATATCTTTTTTGCAGACAACGCCCCCACTAACTTCTTTCCGTCTCCGCGGTTCCTTTTTGTGCGTTTAAGATAGTCAAGCATATGTTGCGGCACAGCTTCAACAGGGACCTCTTTGTTGTAAAAGAACGGACACATTTCCTCAAACTTTGGGTATAAGTGTTTAGGGATCTCTATATCAACTTCTGCAAATCCAAACCATTTTTCTTCTTTGAGCCTTTGCGACAGTATGGGAGCGGCGGCTTCGTTATTGTAATGCGCGACCCTTCCTTTTCCACAAGGCATGTCTCTTAACATAGTTGACAAATACAAAGCGTTGGCGTCGTAACCCACTATATTTTTGCAAAAACGAGGTTCCGCTATTCGATGAGACCTTATTTTCGTAACTCCAACTTCATGTTCTCTTGTGAAAACAAGGCTCGGTCCTCCAACAACAGCTGCTTTCAACATCTCATACGCTTCTTTGCACGGGCTGTAAAGATCTGCGCCCCTCTCAACACATCCACGGAGCAAGTAATGTAAACTAACACCTGGGATACTTGCAGCATCTTTTAAAATATCGATTCCTTTATCGCTGTAGAATGCACGCATCTTTTCCAACGCCTCGAGACCAGGCACTACATCGTGATTATTGTAGTAACGCAGCCAATCTTCGAAAGTTTTCATCCCTTTTTCTTCAAACAACTTTTTACAACCCTCCAATTCTGTTTTTGTGAGAAGATAACACCTTTTCAACTTTGAATACCAATGTTCGTAGTCAAGAAGCCCTTTGAAATCAAGCTTTTCAATACTGTCAAACCATTCGTTGGGAAACCAAGATTTTTCACTTTCACATTCGTAGGCTTTCACCCATTTTTCATAACTTGTGCCCGGTCCTAAATAATTTATAATATCAAGAAAACGAGTTTTTTTAGTTAAAATAAACATAATTTTGTTTCCATTTTTTGCAACTTTTACTCTATCTGATGTATCAGCTAAAAGTTCTGCAAAATGTTTTCTGATAAGATTCAAATCATATTTCCCAGAGTTAAACCCAAGAACTGGCACCTGATTACACCATTCTTCTATTCTTAAACGCTGCGTTTTTATAAGCATATTTATATCGTCAGGTTTGAAGGCTGCTCTTACTTGTTCCCTTATGTTTTCTTCACGCCTTTCAAGTTCTTCCATAAACTTTTTAACCAAAACCGCAGGGTCTCTTTCACAAATATGAGTTGGTTCTCTTTCTAAAGAGTCGACAAGGCTAACAGAAGCTGGTACATGTTCATTTTCGATAATTAACGTTTTTGTTGGTTCTTTTCTTTGATTTTTATCTCCGTATGCTTCAAAGTCATATATAATTGCATGTGGATAACTTTGTGTTTGAGGTTTTGGTAACTTTATATTTATTTTTCCAACTTCACAAGACCATGCTTCGATTACATGGTAGCCAGCAGCTCTAAGCTTTTGTGTACGTGCAACAGTTGCTTTAAATCTATCTTCTCGTGTTTGGTTATTAGTTATTATTCTATTTAGATCATAAGGGTAACATTTTCGACATCCATGCCAATGACGTCCATGATATTGAAAAACAGTCTTTGTTTCATGGTTATAACCGTCTACAGGCGCACGCTCAACCCATCTTTCACCTCCATGCCCGCAAGCAGCGTGGTGGATGTGAATTTTACGAAATGCTGCTTCTTTTTCAACCCAGCGAAGAGATTCTGGAGAAGATGAATGTTTTGGATAAAAAGCTTTCTCAAAAACTGTTTGCGGTAATTCAACTTTTTCAGCCGGACATTCAATCACCGTCTTTCCTTCCGCACATTTTTTGATATGCCGTTGAAGATTCCAAGCTTCAGTAAATCTTGAATGACAATGAACACATTCATAAACTTTTGCAATCTTCGTAATATCTTTTCTAATAAAAGCATGCCCTTCGTAAATTCCAATTGTCAAAATATTTGTTAATTTAGCTGGTGGTGTCCTGCTTAGATGCCATACCACTTCACCATCCTTCAAACGTTCAGGCTCATATACACGAATACCCAACCAATCTTTTAAAATTTGATTTTCATTAAGAAATTTTTCAACCTTTTCAAGTTCATCTAAAGATGTTTTACGGCAGTCTTGTGGAGCAGCTTTGAGTTTGAAGAAACCCTTTGCAAGTTCCCGTGCTGCCGTTGTACTTCGATCTGGTCTTGAACCTCGGTGTACCGCAATACAACGCCAAAGACATAAATTGTCTCTGTAAGTGTCTAAAGCTATCATATTACGACTATGTGAAAGGTTACGCAACCAATCTGGTAATGGTCCCGTTCCTAAAAGGGGCTGACGATCAAGAATGACTTTTACATCAGCATTAAAGTAAGCTTCTAACACCCATTTTGTGTTCGGTCTTTCAATTTTGTCAGAGTCCAGACGTACCTTCTCCCGCTCACTTAACCATTTTTCCGCATCAGAAAAATTATTAAACCATGGTGAACCTTTGTTAATGTAATAAACAAAAACCGTTCCATCTTCAATGTTGCGTAGCTGATTACCATAAATATGTCTTGCGATGAACGATGTGTTTACTTTCTCTCTTATTTTTGTCATAAAATCGGGTGTTAAATCTTTTTCAAGATCTCGAATAAAACGCCATCTAATGAAACGGCGCCCTCTTTCTTCTTCTCCCTCATATTCAGCAATATCATATAAATCAAGAATTTCATTTTGATAGTTTGTAACATTTTGAATTTTTTCTCGAGGAATTGGATCAAACTTTCTCAAAATTTCTTGTGTTTTTCTCCCCCTTCTACGAGGAGGAACAGTTGGTTGATATGTTTTTGAAATTAATGGTTTCTTTTCCACTTTCTCAGAAATTGGTTCATCCAAAATGTTTTTAATGGTTTTTCGAACAGCAGGAGCGTCCTCTGCAAATAATTGCTCTAAAGCTTGTAACGTTGCTGGATCTAGTTCTTTCAATAGCTTTTCAAGGTTTATGTTTTGTGCTGTCATTTCAACTCGAGTATAACACTTATTTGTCAACCTTTAATTGAAAATATTTTTTTGGTGGGCGGTTTGTTTTGGTTAAGTAGTAAATGGTGAGGTTAACAAATACTTCCTGATTGTCAGAGGTTTATTTTCGAATTTTAAAGCTTCTTTCATAATGTTTAAGCGACGCAAGGAGCTTGAATATTATGAAAGAAGCTTTAAAATTCGAAAATAAACCTCTGACAATCAGGTGGTATTTGTTAACCTCACCATTTACTACTCTTCAAATAATATCTTTCAAACAAGAATATTTCCACTAAAGAATTGTTGGACTCTTTACATTTAAATGCTACAGTTTTCAATGGCAATCCCCAGACTTTATATTGCTAACAATTATTGCAACTAAACAGTGTCAAAGGAACTGAACATGAAGATGCAGCCATACAGCTTTACAGCTAACCGTTTGTATTCACCTTAAGCTTCCTAGCTAGTAACATCTCCTTTGAATGACAAACTGGAAGGGAAGCCTTTAGGCTGAGAGTAAATTGAAGTTCCAAGCTTAAGCTTGCCGGCAAAACGTCCATATTTCCTACGTTTGGCCTTTTACGAATTCAGCAACCCGCCAAAACAGTCGTTGGTCCACTGTTGTTAATATGTTCACAACGTCGACTTCATTTGTTCACTTCGATCCAAAAATCCACATGCAAGGCTCCAAAGCATTTCTTGGCACGTAATCCAATGCAAAAGATGCAATCGTCCACCTTTGTTTTAACTTGAGATGCTTTTTTGTCTTCACACTACGAACAAATGAATCTTGCTTCCGTCGAGCAACCGTCACTTTCAAAATGGCGCCTTCTCTAATGTTACAAAGATCACATGACTCAATATTGACAACTGCTGACCAGTGAATGCAGGCGCATTGATTTCGGGCTTCTGAATTGAATTATTAGAATTCACGCCATTTTAGACAGGAACTTACCAAACTTTTGATTTCAGTGCATGAATGACCACAATATCTTTTGCTTTATTTCCAAAAAATGCGTTCATAATTAAATTGAGATCGAAGTTTATCATAGAAATGATACGCGAGTACCTGCACTCCGCCTTCAACCCTAACCCCCCAAAATAAGATGTACCTCTTGTAGCAGAGTAAAAACTACAATAATAAAGTAATGACTTTGACAGGGAGTTATCCCAACTCCTCCAAAACGACTCCATCAAAGTCACTCCAGAATTACTCTCTAAAAGGAGTTAAATAAGTCCACGAAAATAACTCCCAAAAGATAGTTATTTAACCCTTGTTAGAGAGTTAAAATCACTCCAAAATTACTCCCTAAGGGGAGTTGAACTAACTCCTCCAAAATGGCCCCGAAAAGGGGGCTATTTTAACTCTCCTTGCAGAGTTAAACTGAAATTTAACTCCAAAAAAAGAGTTAAATTTAACTCCAGAGGAGTACAATTTAACTCCAGATTGGAGTTATAATAACTCCCACCAGCGTAACTCCAATTTAGGAGTTAACTTAACTCCCCTAAAGAAGACAGTAACTCCTTTACGGAGTTAAAATAACTCCTTTTGGAGTTAAAATAACTCCCAAAAAAATAACTCCACCTTAAGAAGTTAGTTTAACTCCACTACAGGAGTTAAAATAACTCTTTGAAAATTACTGTGTAAACAAACAGTCATAAGAGTTATATTTACCAAACCAAGTTGGCTAGGATCAGCAAGTAAAAAATAAATAAGCTTAGACTGGTTGAGCACAAATAGATAAATAAATAAATAATTTGCAACAATTTACTGTAAGATAAATTATGCCAATGCCGCCTATCCTCATGAAACAAAAATAAACGTTCGTTCGAGTGTATTCGTAAGCGAACAATTTCACTCGATCAACATTTAAAAGCAAGTGGTGGGGAAGATGTAAGACTAATAAATTACCCTGATTATTTTGCGCGCAATCTATAAGTTCAGCAAGCTTTACACTGTACGCACAAACCATATTAAATGAACGGCCAAAACAAGACCTCTAACACTTTGCCGTGTTCCTAAAGCCCGTATATGTATAACTTGTCTTTGTTTTTATCTTTTTCTTCACGCATGTTTGAACCAACGTTCAGCTTTTTCTGCCATTTTGTTTATCTTGACCTCAGCCGTAATCTCGTACCCAGATCTTCTCACTCACTTCGCCTTAGCCGCCATTTTGAATACATTTCCATCCTCGTTGGAAATTTTGGTCACGTGATTCTGCTGTGTGCCAGGGTCTTCTCCCGAGCCGCCGCCATATTGAAAAGCGAGAAGACCCTGGGGACGAGGTTGGAAAGACGATGACATAGATGACGACGCATGCGTTCTGCGTACTGCGTCCGCACAAAAACCAGTCAATTGATTTTTTGCCTACAGTTAATCTAAAGTTTAACATGTGTAGCACTGTTTCCGTAATTTTCAAATGTATTGAATCATTTTAAGGATGCAAAAATGGTGCGAAAAACATAGGGACTTTTGCATTTATCCGCTAGAGCATCAATGCCGTATTATTTTGTTGACAGCAGATATCTTTCTGAATTTTCTCTTTTGCCTTTTTTTCCACATATTTGGATACCGCTGCCAAACGTTTTTGCAAGATGTTCTTTTTTGCATAATGGAAAATATTATATAATATAAAAATATATATTATATATAATATTTAGTAACACAGCTGGTTGTAGCGCTGTTTTATTAGAATTCACCCATAAATTCGGTAATCTGCGATCAGGCTCAGGCGGGAAAGGCGAAACGTAAAATAGAGCCTGATACAATGTTTTACGGAACGTCGTCCGGCCACCTCTCTGGGTGACATTTAAAGAAACAACCAATCAAAAACACTTCCGCTGCTTGATACGCGATATGCAAATTTTCCATAACTGCAATCCATTGCTGTTTTTCTTTCTTTTGTGAGGCCGTTGTCTTGATCACCGTTTTTTTTTTCCAGATAATTGCGTTTTTTAAATGAAGTCCGCGGTGATTGCTGCGGTACGGAAACCCAAGTACTCCTCGAGTATTCCTGGATGTTTTGACACTTGAGCAAAGGAATAAACGCTATTCTTCTTTCACTGGGGATCAGTCGCTCTACCGTCTTTGAGAGTGACGCTTTCTGTAGTTTTTCAGTTGTGGAGAGTTTTCGTCTTTCTTATATTGTTCTTTTCTTTAGCCCAGATTAAAGTCTAAACTTATAGACTGTCCGACTCTCAGATTCAGTCAAAGCGAAATATAAGCTTAAATTGTGGGTGAGTTTATAACATGTTTGGTGTTTTTTAATCTCGAGGCCATTTCAACGGGTCTGTAGTTAGAGATCGAAATAAAATAGTCATTCACGTAGCTATAAGGGAACAAAACAAATCAGGTTTCTTTCACAGGATCCAAAATTTATGTAAAGCACAAGTTTTTTGATTCCATCGTAGAATCTTTATCAAGTGATGGAGTTTGACGATCAATGTTGTCCGTGATGAAAATGGTGATGGTGAAAACATGTTGACAAAACGTCCCGGTAGATCACCGGGAGCTCTTATCCGTTGTCTTGATTTATTGTTGTAAATTGGCAGTGTATTTTGATGGCCTCTCTAATTCGTCTCTTAAGAGTGTCATATTCCCTTGCAATGATCAAGGAGGAAGAGAAGTCAAGGGTATGTCCCGTCTCACTAATTGATCACCCACGGCAGTTGTCGATGCTCTTCTAATGTTGTCGTGCTCCTTGAGTCTAATCCCAAACGGTCTAGCCGTCTCACCGATGTAATCCTTTTCGCAATCCTTGCACTAAATTTTGTAGACTACCCCGCATCTCCTTTCTTTGGCATTGGGTCCTGTGGGTGTACCAATTGTTGTCTTATGATGTTAACAGGCCTATGGTAAGTGCCGATTCCTTGTTTTCTAAAGACTCGCTCGTGTGAGTTGTTCAGAAACACCTTGCACATGGGGAAGTAGGACACTGTAGCTAGAACCACCTTTCCTTGCCGTGCCTTTACGTATTTGGGTCGCTCTTTGAGGGGTTTGGACATCCAAGGTTTGTAGTTTATTGTTCTGGAGGACGGATTTCAAGTGTTCCATTTTGGTTTCCTCATCCTGGTCCTCCATGATGACTGTCCGAGCCCGATGGAAGAGAGCTTTCACCACCGATCCCTTATGTTGCAAGTGATGGTTAGAATAAAAATTCAGATATAAATTGGTGTGGGTGGGTTTCCTGTAAGTGGTGACCTTCGTTGTACCGTTTTCCTTGACGTGTACATGGGTGTCCAGAAAAAGGTAACTCTGTGTCATTTTTTGGTTCAATGGTAAACTTGATGTGTGGGTCCCTTGAGTTTTCGTGATCCGTAAAATGATCAACATCGTATTCGTGCAGCTGGGTAAAATTGTTGTCCACATGCCTGTACCAGATCTCTGGCGGCCTAGGGAAAGTTGACAAGGTTTAACACTTAAAATGAATGACAGGCTTTGAGCCGCCCAAAACCTATTATGCAAATTAGCTGAGGGCACATTGAATGTGCCCTCAGCTAATTTACATTAGTAACTTTATGCCATGGTTTGACACCTTGTAGCTTCATGAAGATGGGATGAGGTGTTATTTTAATTAGTTGTGTGCTGTAAAAGATGACAGATGATTGGCTTCTTGGTCACTTTGTTTAGTAGCGTAGCTGGCGGTATTTTTCCTCGCGAAGGCAAAAACGAGCGTGAACAATATCGCAACCTACGCTTGCTAATTTATAGGCTAAGCTGGTAATAATGATTTACGACAGAGCCATGGTTTCCAAAAACATTCACTTTATTTTTTCAGGGTATTGTTTGCCTTTCTCCAGCACCAAACACTACAAGCTTAGGCTTAGGCGAGATGACACGACACATCGCGCATTTAAGCCAGTTATTATCGCTCGATCGCTTTTGATTGCTGCAACGACAGAATAAGCCAAAGCGCGATGTTATACATTCCGCTTCCAGGTATCTGCTATCCAGGGAAGACAGAATAAGCTAAAGCGCGATGTTAGACATTCCTCTTCCAGGTATCTGCTACCCAAGGAAGACAGAATAGAGCGATAAGCTAAAGCGCGATGTTAGGCATTCCTCTTCCAGGTATATGCTACCCAAGGAAGACAGAATAAGCTAAAAAGCGATGTTAGACATTCCGCTTCCAGGTATATGCTACCCAAGGAAGACAGAATACAAGATTAAGCGCGATGTTAAACTTAACGCTTCCAGTTATACTCTACCCAAGGAAAACAGAATAAGCTAAAGCGCAGTGATAGCGATCAAGTTTCCAGGTACAGCATATTATCTAAGGAAATCAGAATAAAGAGCGCGATGCTAATATTTCGTCTGCAGGTATATAGAAAATCGTAATTGTGATTGCTACTTACCAAAGGCCTCTTGTTTCTTTTTGTCTCGATTCCATAGCATCGTACATCGGTCACTTCGTTAAGACGCGTGCTATTTTCAAAACCTCATATTTCCCGCCAGAATTGTGTTACACGCAAAAGACAAATGCAATATCATGTTTTAAAGAAAACCCGGAATTACCCAAGATATCGCTACAATATTTAGGTTGAAAACCTTCTGTACTTGAAATACAGTAAGTAAAATATCAAAAGGAAAACTCAATAAAGCTGGGGAATGTTAATACATGATACCAGTGTAGCTCGAATAAATTATAATTGGAGTCATGAAAGCGCCACGTCCCACGCGTCCTCTAACATACATTTCTTCGCATAAAAGTCAATAGCCTTAGTCTAAAAATTGATCGATGTCGGGTTCTTGCTCGACCTACATACAAATCAATGCAACTTAGTAAAAAAAAATTAATATGCGCAGCTTTCTAAGAGGCATCGAGGAGAATTTGCAGGCTTATGTAAATAAATAATAAATTCCCGCCAGATAATTCTCACACAAAATTACGATTCTGTTTTGACAGCCACCCTGGAAAATCTACTAGTATCACCCGGTTTTGATTGTCACAAAGGACTATGGTGGCAGTCTAGCAAAGAAAATATATCATAAACCTGAAACGATGAACATCATTACAAACGGCGTGACAAGACTGAATAATTCTCTGGTCCTGTTTTGGGTCTCGTTTCCTGGCGTATGGTGACAAATCGTGCAACTTAAACCTATTTTGTTGTTGGCATTCGACAGAGCCAAACGGAGGTTAACCGAAAATCAGACTTACTGACCTTAAAATTCCCGCACTTGCACTGACTGCGCTCGTTCTTTCCTGTAATAATTTTTGCATTACGGCGTGATCGCTTTCCTCATAATCTTATGTAGTCACGCTGTTAAATAACCGCACTTACACATGCCGACCGCACGTGTTGATATAATTCTTTACATTGCTGACAGAAATGATTCGCGTAAAATAACGCTTTTAATGAATACATGCTGCGAATTTTTTTCATGGCCTAAGTCCCTCATGCTATATAAAGGTTGGCATCAATGGGGGATACCGTAGATCCCATGGCTACGGCGGCCAACAGTGGCCTTCGAAAGTGAAAATTCAAAATCAAAAGTCGATCTTCAAAGTGGAAAGTCCAATTCAAATATCAAAAGTCGATTTACTTTTTTTTAACGGAGCGGAATAATAGAAGGAATTTTTCGTTCATCAGATCATGGACGACGATAAGGTAGGCAAGGACAGGCCTGCACGGACTCCCCACGTGGTTTTGTGTTTGAGTTGCATCACAGCCTTCAGAGTTTTGTTCTTACGAGAGTGTCTTTGAAGTCTTTACTTGTCCTGTATGAAATGATCGGAGGTTTTTTAGAAATTTGTACTCAGCAAGTGCTGATTTTGTATTAAATTCCAGTTTTCCATCACTTGTTTAAGGGTTTTTGGGGCGAGGTTTAAAATTAGAAAGGTACTCTTCATTTTTTTTTGAAGAGTATAGTCTTTTCGCCTCGCCTTTTACAAACCCTTTCTTCACGCCTAGTGGGTGACAGGAAGTGAAATGTGCATATTGAAAGGTTTCCGTCGGCTTGCTGAAGCTTTGCCCCGGAAAGTAATTTCCATGGGAAAAGGAAGAAGATATACGAGTGTGTATGTGACTTGTGAGGCTTGCAAGCTTGAAATGGCAGCGCAATCGGCTGAACGAGGCTACCAAGTCTTCCGATAAAAATGATAGCGGAGGGAGTGGGAGGGGGTGGTCAAAGTGGAAAGTGAGAAGTAAGAATTGACTTTTCCAAAAGGAGATTTTCTGTTGTAATACTTGATTTTTACTTTTGAAAAAAAATTCTCAGTTGTGAATTTTCATTTTGTAAATCGATATTTGATGTTGACTTTTCACTTTAAAGATCGACTTTCGATTTTGACTTTTTGCTTTCAATGGCAAGAATATGTGTTCTTGTCCTGTAGAAGTTTTCTGACCATGGTGTCATAGTCTGTTGAGTCCTTAATCACTGTACATCTACATTTGTCAGCTGATGGAATGTTGATGTTGTCGTTGGATTTCAAGGATCTCAGGGCTTGCAACTCAGCCTCGGAAACGTCGCATTTCGGTGGTTTGGCATTTTAAAAATTTTTTTCTACATCACTGCGTAGGGTGTCGGCTTTCACAGGATCGTTAACAGATTTGCAAGCCACCTCCGTCGATGCAAGGTAGTCTTTGATGGTGGACGGATTTGGGGGTGATGGCAAAGTTTAAACCCTTTTCCAGGACGTTACGTTCAGAATAACCGAGCGCATGTTTCGAAATGTTCACAACCCATCTCGACCGGTCCACTTTTTTGCCCTTAAGAATCCTGTCCTTAACACTTTGTTTCCTTTGGACTAGGTTGGGTTGCCAAATTTCTCCCGTTGTCTTGCTTTTGTTTTCTAAAACATGGTGTTCAATGTTTGCACGATGTGTGACTCCATCTCAGATAGCTCCCTTCGGATAGCACGTTTTTGCATTGATGTAAAATCTGAAAATGTCATCTCGCTGTTCTTTACGTTTTCTCAAAGTAAAACTACCGGGTGGTTTTGTCAAGTGGGTTTCATCATCCTATAAATCGCTGGACAAAACGTCAAACTCCATCAGTTGATAAAGATTCCGCCACAGCTTGTGATATACATAAATTTTGTATCCTGTGAAAGAAACCTGATTTGTTTTGGTTCGATATGACAGGATCCGGTGCCAATTTCTTCACTAATATAAGGGAGCAGTTTTCGGCTTAAGGCCTCTCTAGCCGAAAAGCTTCCAAAAACAGTTCTGTGGGTTCCTCAGAGTGCCATAATTACACTACGTGGCCGAAAAACTTGTGCAATTTCCCTTGATAATTTATGGGTGCTTTTTCGAGTATAAATTTTGGCAGTAAAATGCCAGCTGCTGGGGCAATATTTTTTTTAATGTTCTCGAAAGCAGACTTGTTTGACAATTGACATATATCTGATTTAAGGCTGAAATATACAGCCGTATCAAATTTGACATTCTGTCGAGTCGCTACCGGCAGCAAAGAACGACGTTGTCCTAGTGGGTGCATAAGAGCAACTGTAGTTTCACAGTTACTCTTCTTGAACTTAAATATATTTTCAAAGAATGCTACGCGAAGAGCTGTCGGTGAAAGCCTTGCTAAAGTGCTTTTAATTAATAAACAATCTTCAGCGTTTCCTCGGCGGTCTGCATTGCGTTTTTCTTTTTTTCCCCTTGTTATTTTGCATCTTTTGGTGTATAGCTGCTTATTTAAAATGTACCGTATTTTAGGGGCCAATAAGTTGACAGGATAGCCATCTTCACGATCCACAAATGCAATGCCTTCTAAAACTGACAGAGGCATTTTTGCGAAGGTTATGACTCGGGGGGAAAAGCAGATCTTACCAAGAGCTATTGGAATTTAAACAGAAAATTGTAGGTAACCACGCGTTTTTCAGAATTGAGCAACTATAATTCCAAAAAAGCTTAGAAATACAGAGAATGTATGTCATTTTCTTTCCAAATTTAAGCTCAATTATCTCTGCAAAAATGCCTGGTTCCTCCAATTTTCTTTTTGGATTCTGATAGCCCGTGCAACGATCTGCTTTTTCCACATAGTCATAAACCGCGCAAAAATACCTTTGTATTAGTAGGAAAATTCTTTAAGAAACCCGAACACTGGGAACAGGGGCCCGTTCCTTGAAATTCCTGCTAAATTTTCTTGCCCGGAAAGCTATTTTATGCGCGCAATGTTTACATTAAAGACTTAAATTTTGTTGGTTTTGGAAGCAAAGTTACAAAATTCTAATTTGATTAAACAAACTGGGCTGATATAGAGCTAAAAACTACGCCAACGTTCTAAATATTTTGATCTTAATATAGCTGCGGGCCCGAAAAGTTGTCAGAACTTTGAAGAAAAGAGCCCCAGGGCCCCGTTTCTCGAAACTCCAGTTAACGTATTCACATTCAAAGTTTTAACTGGAATTTACGCAGATGGCCAAGTCATTTTTGTTTCTAAGTTGTGGAGTGGTAGGGTTTCAAATAAGTGCGTAACAGAAAAGTCTGGGTTACTGCAATATCTTAAGCCTGGGGATAATGTCATGGCTGATCGTGGTTTAGAAATCACCAAATTATATTTTACCACGAGATGTTGGCCTTAATATATAACCTCAATTCAAATTTGTCAGGACCCAGCTAACAGCTTAAAAAGTGACTGAAACAGTTCATATTGCTTCTGTCCAAATTCATATACACATTATTTCCCCTCTACTACTGTGAATACATAACACACATACAAGGGACGCGGACACAGAAATAAAGTAAGAATGGACTGTTTCATTTCTTATCCCTATTCAGACCGGTGGGTGGGGGGGGGGGGGGGGCTTTGAGGCCCGCCTTCACTTTGAAGTTGCGTAATTTCGTAACCGTTTACGCTAGTACCACTAAGCTTTGTGAATTTTCCTAAAATTTAACTGGGAACATTTTGCCTTGAAAGTCATGTGTCCAACAAACTTGACGTTCCCATGGCAACCGCTTTGTGACGGCCATGTTTTTAAAAACTCACGATTCTCGCTTTAATCGCTGCTATTTTAACGTTTTCTAACCGAATTTGTACTTTAACATAAAATGATGCAACGGCTTATAATTTAGGAATAACCGCTCACTGAAAAAAGGAATTTAGTGCTATTTTGGGAAAACGTGAAATTTAAAACATGAAAATCCAAAATGGCGGACTTAACTGGTAAAAAAAGTGATTTCTCGCTATAAATGTTTTTAAAAACTCACGATTCTCGCTTTAATCTCTGCTATTTTAACGTTTTCTAACCGAATTCGACTTTAACATAAAATGAAGCAACGGCTTATAATTTAGGAATAACCGCTCACTGCAAAAAGGAATTTAGTGCTATTTTGGGAAAACGTGAAATTTAAAACATGAAAATCCAAAATGGCGGACTTAACTGGTAAAAAAAGTGATTTCTCACTATAAATTCACTATTCGCCAAAAATTTCAAGTGTATGACATTGTTAACTAATTAAATAAACTTTTTACAATCAACTGGCTTCATTTTCTTGTTTATTAAATGAAGCAGATGAATTTAAAGAAATTCAACATGGCAGATCCAAGATGGCGGATCCAAGATAGTGGACACCAAAATGACTATTTTAGCTCTAATATGAACTTTATTTGCAAAATTTCATGTGTTCTCAAAATATACATTCAGAAAATATATTGTAGATGCCCTTTATACCAAAAAAGTACTTTTACTCCTTCAGGCACAGTATTCAGTAAATTTATTGCTTTAGAGCTTCTAAGTGAAACATTGAGAAACTAATGATGTCATAATGACGTCATATCACGTCACAGTGACATCACAGTATCTGTTGTAGTTAGAATTAGAGAGTACACTATCCTGTGCAAACTTGGTGGCCATAGCGTGAGCGTTTTTAAAGTTACATAGTGGGGGGGGGACTTCTGAAGCTTCCCCACCGGTCCCACCCAGAAGGTCGAAAAAAGCTCGGTCTGAATAGGGTTATACATCTGACAATTAGGATTATCGTGACAATTACGCAATTCAACAGTCACAATATAAGTAGCCCTCCATCAAAGTGTAGTGATGTAGTCATGACTGTCATAAAATCAGCATTAAAAACTCCTCAACAATACCATACCCTTACTCAATCTGCACCTCACTTAAACAAGTGCAAACCAGACCAACTTCCATCGCTATTAGTATGTTGAAAACTATTACACTCAACTGCTGCGCACTCGTTTTCACGTCTTCGGTGCTTCCTTGTGTTGTTTTTTCTGCCTTTCGAAAAAACTGTCCGACTTTCAGCGCAGTGAACGTGAGCGAAAAGGACGGAAGGAAAGCAAATACAGGGTTAGCCTCGTCCCAGTGCAGAATTTGTAGCTGCTAGACGAAAATCCAGCGATTTCTAAGAATGAGGGAGCGGGGAATTCGAAACTGGAGTATTCTCGCATTTCAGACTGTTTTTATGGCTCACAGCTTTCTTTTAGATTCTGAATGATTGAAAACAACACCGAAAAGCCACATGAATCTATTTGAACAGCTTCAAGTAATCTTGCGCTGGAAATTAAATAATAAACACCTGACTCACCTGAAATCTGTCGGGGGAGTGGTGAGGAAGGGACGACTTTAATAGCCGCAAAACGGTTAAGTGGAAAATCTGCGGCAGTGAAATAATTCAAACGATAACCATGTACTTTGTTAGCCTGTAGTTTATCTTTTTAACAGGTTTCATGTATTTGTTAGTTGTTAAAAGCTGATTTAACGTGCCTATTTGTCCGTCAGCATATATGTCTATGTTATGAAAACATCAATTTTGCATAAGCTGTATTGAACCTTAAGAATGAATTACCTGCCAAGATTTTTCAATAGTGTTTAAGTAAAATCCTTTGGCTCTTTTGGGAAATGCAGATCAACTTTATATTGTTCCTACTACAAAGAAAAAAATTTCTTTGAAATTTGGTAAAATTGGCACTTTTCAAAACGGCCAAATCACCCTCTCTGTTTGAAATTATTGCTCAGCTGATAAGAAGGGCCTGGAAGAAGTATTTAGCATTTTTATGAAGATGGACGTCAGTTTAGTAAAGAAACATCATTTGATTTATGAAATGGGCAACAATAATTTCAATTTCAATCTGAAAATTCAAAAACTGCAGTCTTATCTCGACATGTGGAAGTCTAGGGCGTTAACCCTATATGGTAAGGTGTTGATCATAAAGTCATTAGGAATATCTCAGTTAGTGCATTCCTTCTCAAATTGCTGTATTCCAAGGGGTATCCTCGAAACTGTGAAAACTAAGGTGTTTAAATTCTTATGGAACAATAAGAGGCGACAAGATTAAAAGTGAAGGAATATATCAAAATTACGACAAGGGTGGCTTACGCATGGTTGATATTGACATAACTGCAAAGTCTCTGCGGTTAGTGTGGATATCAAGACTGCTCCAATCCGGCGCGTAAATTGGCGCATAATTCCGAACTGTTTCTTTAACAAATGTGGTGGTCTCAACTTCCTCCTTAGATGCGATTATGACTCAAAATACCTAGAAGGAGTACCAAATTTTGTAGAGAAATGCTCGATTATTTCAAAGAACTAAAAGCTTTATACCAAAACCACGAAGATCAGAATACCATCCTTTTTAACAATTACAAATATATTCATAGGAGGAAAACCTGTATTTTTAACCGGCCGCTGCCATATGGCGACCGCCGGTTTATAAAATGGACACGGTTTTTTTTCTGCGTTAGTTGGCTTAACATACGAGCAAGGTGCTGTTAAGCTTGTGGTACGGGTACTCAAGAGCGGTACTGTCTCATATAAAACGCACGCGCAAATTAGTCTGCTGAATGTTACCTTCGTGTGTTCTTGTCTTTTAATTTACAGTATTTAAAATATGAACGGCGAAGGGTTGTTATAGTATGGGGTGTCAGTATTTGTCTTGCATAACGCATGCGCAACTGAGTAAAGCAGCTAATAGGATTGAATGCGAAATTGCCCGTGTTGTCTGATCTAGTTAGTGGTTATGGTGAAAATTTTTTTAGCGCAGGAGTTTTGTTTTGAGGATTGACATTTTGAGGGATGTAAGAATGTGGGAGTGGAAGGGTTTGTGAATGTGAGGAGCATATCACGCTTCTGTGAATGTGCATGAGGGACTTAGGCCATGAAAAAAATTCGTAGCATGCATTCATTAAATGCACTATTTTACGCGAGTCATTTCTGTCAGCAACGTAGAGAATTATATCAACACGTGCGATCGGTATGTGTCCTTGCGGTTCACTTAACAGCATCACATGCATTAAGATTATGAGAAAGGCGATCACGCCGTGAAGTAAAAATTATTACAGGAAAGAACGAGCGCAGTGCAAGTGCGTGGATTTTCAGGTAAGTTTGTCTGTTTTTCGGGTAACCTCCTTTTGGCTCTGTCGAATTCCAGCAACACAAAGGGTTTAGGTCGCACGACTTGACACCATACGCCAGGAAACGAAATCTAGAACAGGACCAGAGAAGCATTCAGTCTTGTCACGCCGTTTGTAATGATGTGGTGCGACATGTGTTCGTCGTTTCAGTTTTATGGTTTATTTTCTTTGCTAGACCGCCACTATAGTCCTTTGTGACAATTAAAACCGGCTGATGTATGAAATTGCGATTTTAGTAGATTTTCCTGGTCAGGCTGTAAAAAGAGCATTTTAATTTTGTGTGAGAATTATCTGGCAGGAATTTATTTCAACATTACGTAAACCTGCAAATTCTCCTCGATGCTTCTTGGAAAACTGAAAGTTCATAGTTGTCTTTACCAAGCTGCGTTGCTGATTTGCATGTAGGTCGAGCAAGAACCCGACATCGATCAAATTTTTAGTCTACTGACCTTTATGTGAAGAAATGTATGTTAGAGGACCCACGGGACGTGGTGGCGCTTTCACGACTCGATTATAATATATTCGAGCTACACTAGTATCATGTATTAAACATTTCCCAGCCGCGAGACATTGCGCTTCCTTTAGATATTTTACTTACTTTATTCCAAGTATAGAAGGTTTCCAACCTTAATACCGTAGCGACCGCTTGGGTAATACCAGGCTTTCTTCAAAACATTATATTGAATTTGTGTTTTGCGTGTAACACAATGGTGGCGAGAAATGTAAGGTTTTGAAAATCGCGCACGTCTTAACGACGACCGCTCCACGAAGCTATGGAATCGAGACAAAAAGAGACGAGGGACCTTTCGTAAGTGGCAATAAGAATTACGATTTTAAACACATGTATACCAGTAGTTATAGAGTTGGGGGTACCAGATCATTTTAAAATGATCTGTTACCAAACCCAACTCTATATCTACTTTCCATATGATGGTTTACATCTGATTGTATTATTTTATGGAAATCTATATGTTTTTATTTCATGTGGAAACGAACGCATTTTCCATTGCGTGACTTCATACAACAGGAAGTCTTAAATTCTCGGAAAAGCAGGAAGTTTTTCTCAGAAACAAGTCTGGGCAGGTCTGGTGAAAACAGGAAATGACTCATCTATTTTCCAATGTCATGAGACGGTCGCATGATATCATATGATAGTCGTATGATTTTTTTCAACCAATTAAAAGCGTACCCATAAATTTATCAGTTGATAAATTTTCCGATAAAATACAGATTTTGATAAATTTTCCGATAAAATACAGAATGCCTACCTCATCGGAAGAGCTCAGTTCCAGGTTTCAATCTGGATTCTATTCAAGTCATTGAGAGTCAAATGGGCAACGAAGAAAGCTTTTCCTTTGATATAAACCGAGAGATTTTTAATTTGCAGTCGTTGGATCTCAATGCAGCGGGGAATACTGTGGATCGTTACATCATTGTTCTTCAAGAATGTGTGGTTCCAGAAAATATCCATACCCCCCCCCCCCCACGGAAGGTCACTAGAAATTCCGAGGGGGAGGGGGGTTCAAAGGCAGAAATTTCCGAGGGGAGTGGGGGGTTCATAGGAAGCTCATTTTCCAGAGGGTGAAGACACACGAAAAAATTGAAAGCAACGCACGATTGATGCCAAGCACGAAGTAATACTTACGTAGGCTGTTTTGACCTTCAAAACTACGCAAATATGTTGACCGAAATGCCAAATTTTGCGACTTTGATTTGTATAAAATTTCGGTAGACCTGATTTGCATATTCGCGTTTACGGAAAATTGCGTGTCTCCTTGGCCTTCGGTGAATATTGCACCGTTTTCAATCCTTTCAATGGGAAAGTTTTTCGTTAAACACCAAAGTTGTTTAAACAAATACAAAAATATTTTTATCGCGCAATCCAGCAAAGGGTTTTCAGCCGCTTTTCACCGGATATCATCGAGAGAGAATTGTTGCGTTACAGAAACAGTGACGCTCATATTATTTGAAAAGGTCAGATTTCATGCGTTATGCAAATTTGATGCGTTTTTGAACTGAAACTAAAAGTTCAGCCTATATTAGCTATTTCTTACAAATTCTTTTACAGTTGTCATTATCTTTGAGTTTCCATTTGACCTTCATTTAGCATTTCAATTTAAAACAAAGGATAAAGTGCGGAAAGACAGGTTCGATTTGTTATCCCTCCGTGCAATTTATTTTTAGACTCACGGTATGCAAATTCACTTGTGCATAATCCCAGGAAAAAAGCTGCTATTTTACTCTAATTCTCTTTCGAACATCATAAGTGTCGATTTTTAGTGTAATTTACATTCAACAGTTTCGCTTTTGACGGCAGGTTTGAGTGTGGAAAACACAAAATCGATTCTGAAAGTTTGGCTTCGTTGTTAATGTTTACGTCGCATTCGGAACGCAAATTATTCGCGGCAACCCTCGGCACCAACGTTAATAGAACGTTAAAACACTCGGTTTAAACAAATTTTCGTGAAAAACATAGAACATTTCAAACCAGATAGCAAACATGCAAATAGTATAGAACAATAACAAAGCGTTATATGTTGAAAATGGATGTTATAATAGTAACTGTTACAACAAAAACCATGTTCGCGTAACGTGGAAATTCCTGGGGGGAGGGGGGGTCATCAAAGACCCCCTTGGAACGGAAATTCCGAAGGGGTGGGGGGATGCAAACCAAAAACCTTCCGTGGGAGGGGTATGGATATTTTCTGGAACCACACAATACAAGAAAATGATAGCATCTGAAAGATCACGGAGGAATTTAGCTGATCAAATAACGAAAACTAATGAAGTTAAAAGTTTGAAAGATAATCTGAAGAATGAACGTCAAAACAGGAGATTATTGACTAACCCCTACGAGAAGAAGCAAACTCATCCATCACGAATGAAGAGGGATTAAAAATTACAAGCATGATGGACCATGAATTAGACTGTGATTGTAGAACTTGTTATTTTCATTTTTGTTTTGAATAATGTCCGTAAGCAAAACTGTTGATTCCATTGTTGACTATATATCTTTTGTCGTCGAAACAGCTGAGTGACACTTTGTTTATTTCATAACTTCCAAGTTGATGTTTGCTGCTTCGTATTGTTTTCATAGTATGATGTATTTGTTTATTTTCTAATAAAACATTCTTGTAGTCTTTATGTTTGATCTTGTTCTTTATTATGTTCTTTTTGATTCCTTTGGCTGTTTTTCCACCTTTCTGGTTGTCTTTTATGTAACTGTACATTTTTGATCGCAAACTGACAAATTCTATGATTGGTATTCCAGATGCTTCATCTTTGAATTTGCCGATTACCTTCTTGTTTGTCTTATCGAAATACTGTGAGCTTTCAGGGTAGTCGCTGTTATCGAATTTATTTTTATCATTCCAAAAGTCTTGGTATACATCATCAGCTTCGATTTCATAGGTCAAACTGTCTGTGTCAGTGAAGAGCAGCTTGGCTTTGTCTTCATACTTTTTTTTAATGTAGTTATAATGAAAATCATACATTAGAGTTTTGCTCAGATCAAGAATACACATACCCACATATGCCGGCCTGTTCAGGGTTAGCGTTTCCTTGATTTTATGCACTGCAACTAGATTTTCGTTGAAGATTTTACTGCTTACATAAGTAGGTTTGGAAGCCATCTTCAATAATTTCTTTTCATCAGTCACAAGTCTGACATCAACTCGTTTTCTTATATTTTCCATAGTTTTACCGAATACTGAGTTATTCATAAGTTTGAAGAAGTCTTTTTCGAATGAATTTTTCGCTTGAGTACGTTTTTGTGTATTGAAGTCTATATATTGCTTTAGCCATGGAGACTGGTTGAATTCTAACACTCGATGGATTTTCTTTATTTTCAATCCAAGATCAAGATACAGCTGTAGGTTTCTATAGTGTAGAACATATTTTTCTTTGTCGCATAAAGTAGGGATCAGTTTGTGTACTAGTCCTGTCGATATGTTGAATTTTTTCTGTATGTTCTTACAATATGCAGACAACATGTCATCAGTTACTTTAACCTTTTCCGGTCCTAGAGGGTAGTCGTTATGAAGATCATGCAACTCTTTTGGGTATTCTATATCAACTTCTAGTATTAACCCTTTATTGCTGTCTTCATTGTATTTTGCTAAGTTGATTTTATTTATTTGTTTTTCCGTCAACCATTTGAAACCACCAGTGGGAAGATATTGACTCATAGCCCAGCCGTATAAATTATTAGCATCAAGATACATAATGTACTTTGAGGGCGACTTATCATCATATTCTTTCATGTACTTGTTGTTTGCTTTACCATATCGATTGGCAATATAAGATATACCACCACGCATGCCTTTTTCAATGAATTGAAACATGTCTATGTCTGTCATTAGTTCTAGTTTAATATTGGTCATCTTTAACATAGAATCCCTTGACAAACCAGGAGATGTGAAGTAGTGACAGGGGTCAAGTTTGTAATACTGAAGACAGGTCTTACGGAAGTTTTCAAACACGTCAGCTAATAGAAGTATATCAGACTTAAGATATAGATTATGGTATTCACCCATCGTTTGTAATTGGAATGTAGTCCACACATTTTGAGCATGGCTATAATCCTCGTCTGTTATATGCTCATTATTCAATATGCTGTAAAATTCTTCTTTCGTTGGTAATTCTGTTTTATTGAATTTCTCAAAACTGTCCATGTAATCATAAGGATAAACACCTTTTCGTGTCATAAGATTGAATTTTTCTTTTTGAAATCTTTTGTTTGTATATTTTAAAGCTTCTGCTGGTAAGTTGCTGACTAATTTATCCAAACTTGAACTCATGAATTGGAAACTGTCAATGAATGTCAGATGGTTACCAAGCATGAACGCCATATATTTTTCCATATTGTTCGGTATGGCATTTATGTCCATTTTAATCTCTTTTCCGTTTTTGGTGTATGCATGTTTCTTAACAATAGCTCCAATCTCTTGCATTATAAAATGGCTGTCATAACCTCTCAAATTATGGAATATAACAGGAATTTTTATTTCTTCTGGATTTATTCTGAGTTTCAGATTACAGTCTTGATGTGCTGAGCCTCTGTATTTGCCAGTAATATGACAATGATCTCTGACCCGAATGTCTTTTTCAGTATATTTTTTATCACAGATGTGACATGTTGTTGCTTTTTTGAATTCATTTTCATCCTCTTTTGTCGTTCTCAATGGTTTATCGAAATGTTTTTTCATTACTTTTTTACAGTATTTTACTTCTTCTAACATATTTTCCATGAATTTGTATACAGCCTTTTCACCCCTATATAGTTGTATTGGTTTTGTATGCTTATCATCATAACAGCAAACCACTTATAACCATATCCACAGTCGGTATGTCTTTGGTAGGCTTCGGTGTAGGATTTATTACTGTCTGGTTGACATCCTTGCACCTTTTCAGTTATAGCCTCAAAATCAGCATAAATGACAAATGGCACAGGTTGCTGTTTATGAAAGTTGTTGAATTTCAGTATGTTATTGTCTTTGTCAGGCATTTTTATTGATTGCTGACCGTTCACTTGAATACAGTTTTCTTTGTGATTTTTTAATACTCTTTCAGAACTGAAACATTGCAGACAGTACATACAAAAGTGTTTCCTCTCTTTGTGTTTTGTTTGATTATACATGAACTTGTTGAAATCCTTTATGAGAACATAATGCTTGTTTTCATTTTCAGTTACCAGAAGTAGTTCCATATGATCTTCATACTTTTCTTTGGAAACATAGATGGGATATGGCTCTTTGTTTTCATATCCGAATACGTTTATATTGATACTGTTTTGCTTCTCAATTTTGTTGTAATGTTTGACATTAACTGGAAAATCAATGTTTGAATAATCTAACTTTTCAACGTATTGTTTGTCTGTCTTTTTTATTCTTTGAGGATATTTTTCTTGTTGGTTTAAATGTCTTATGTGGCACCATCTGAAACATTCATTATCCTCATTTTTCATGTTTATTAAGCCTTTAGCGCTGTTTCGCAGTTCGTAAGGCAGTTGGATATATGAGGATCCTTTCATGGGTTTGTATTTGACAATGTTGAGGTAATGACTATCAACAGATTGGATAATCCATCCTGAACCTTCTGATATCCACTGGGAGATCAGGTTTAAGATATTTTGTTTAGACATTTGTAATGCTTCATTGATTTCCATTTGGTTGATTATTGTTTGAGGTGTACTGTTGAAATATGCATTTTTAATCACTGTTTCACCATCAGACATTTTGCTAAATGTGACTTTCAATGTTTCAACATATTTTAAGCCTTTTATTTCATTCAACAGTGTGTTAATATGAGATTCTGTAGCCTTTCTGGTGTTTTGCATTTGAACCAAAGGGTCTTTATTGTTTTTAATGCTGATTTCATAAGACTTAGTGTAACCTTTTAAGGCTTTGTCTGTTTGTTCTATTTTGGTTCTTGGTGTTGGAACCGGTTTTTGAACTGCATTTTGTTTAGTTCTTGGTGCTGGAACTGGTTTGTAATCATCCCTGAATTCTGGAGGCGGTATAATGATGTTTTCTTCATATTCTTTAGCCATCTGTTTGACACGGTATTGGTCTCCTTGGTTTGTATGTTCTTGGTGCTGGAACTGGCTTCTTCTCCTGCTTCAGAAGCAATTTGATAAGTTCCGATTTGCTTAGTTTCTTCAAACTAGCTTTATCCATATTTATATGATTAGATTTTTTCATTATATAATATAACTATAGGTTTTATTTTTAAATGTTTATATTTTTGTGCGTTCAAACACAGTCAAGAATTCAAATGATCCGTTATTGGATTCTTTGAACTATATACATCATGTTAATTATTTTCATTGGCGTTTTTGATATGTTTTTTTGATTTCAAATGACACCATTTGCCAGCAAGAGTATAATTACGACCAGTATTGCAAATATCACAATACCACTCTTTATTCAACATGTAATTTGTTTTTTGTTGTCTTAAAGCATTCTTTCTCTCTTCTTCAGTTAAATACTTTTTTGGTCTTCCAGGACCTCTGTTACCTTTTTTATTCTCCATATATATATACTATATGTTTATTCTTAAATGACTTTGACTTGTGCGTTTAAATTCATTCAGTAACTTTGTAATCAGCATCTTCATCATCTGAATCAGTATCTTCATCATCTGAATCAGTATCGGAATCAGTATCGTAATGAATATATTCGTATTTGTAATTTCGACCAAATAATTTTTTAAGTTGTTCAATTTCAAGTCTACGTTTTTTAAAAAACCCGGAAAATCCATATCTCCAACATCTTCATCTTGCATCACTAGTTCATCTCGGCGTATTATATATTCTTTATATATCGCATTACGATACATACGTTCTTTATCATTTTTATGAACTTTAGTCAGAAGATGTTTATTCTTTCTCTTCAAACTATATTTCTTTTCACAAGTATTACAGTACCACTTTTGTATTTTAGTATTCATATATATATATACTATATGTTTATTCTTAAATATTTTAATCTTCGTTTAAACCTGTTCACCACAGCAGATGGTAGCTCCAGTAATTAGCGCATTCAGGATCCTTATATGTCAATTTACCATATTTATTCTTTATCATAGAGGCTCTTTTACGATATCTTAAACGTCTTTCTTGATTTCGGTGCTGTAAAAAATCTTCATACCTTCTATCACCAAAATGTATATTTTTACCGTTTTTGAGAGTAACAACATACTTTTTATTTCTGCGGTTTGAATATCTCAGATCCTTAGCATTGTACAAGTTTTTGGCTCTGAATTTTAAAGTATCGAAATCGTCTCCAAACAATATATTCATATAATATGGTTATATAATAGCCAGAAACGATTATATTTTTGGCTACCAAAAGAAAATAAACAGTATATACTGTATCAATCGATATAATATATGTTAGATAATTCTCTTTAAAACATTTTATATATCTCTTAAGTCCTTGAACGGTATCCAACTGTTAAATTCATCACTATACCCTCTCCACTTAACCAAAGCTTGCTTCTTTTTATAATCCCTCCGAATGACTTTATCTATTCTGAATACATCTTGTTTTGCTTTTAATAATTCAGGTTCATAAAAACTCCCTTGAATGTCTTCACCTCTGAGATCCTTTAGTTTGTAAGTTATTGGATTCGTATATTGAATTTTATCAACTTTAAAAAATTCCTCAGACCAATTTGGTGTATATCCCTTATCAAACACATTCCGTTTATACTTACTTATTCTGACATTATCACCAACTTTAAATTTTGGTTTCTGTTTTGTTGTTTCCATATCACCGTATAGATTAAAGTAAACAGTCCCTTCATTCTTCTTTTTACTTGCTTCTGTTGGCGTCATCTTTGTGCTTGAATGTCTGGTTTTGTTATACTGTTTCACTAATTTGGGTAGCATGTCTAAATACTTTGTATTACCTTGAATAGTAAACTGCTTCCACATCTTTGTTTTAATTGTTCTGTTCCATCTTTCACAAACTGACGACTTTTCCTCATTCTCAGTTGAGTACAAGGTTATTTTATTCTTGTCAAGTAGTTCCTTAACATATTTGTTGTAATACTCTTTGCCTTTATCAGTCCAAAGATATTCCGGTTTTCTACCTTCTTTGAAGATTGTTTTTAATGCTTCAGCAACAGTTTCTCCTTTCTTATCTTTTAATGTGACGATCCAACCGTATTTAGAGAATACATCTAAAACCATAAGAAGATATCTGTAGCCAGCGTTCCATCGACTGAACTGTTGCATCTCAATAAGATCTGAACACCATATCTCGTCAATATGATTTACAATAACACGCCGTCGAGTAAAATTTCGTTTTATGGGTTTGTGTAATTCATCAGCTAATTCTTTTTGCCAGTTTTCACTCGACGGCCTGTCCCGTTTTTTGTCTTCCTTTGTTTTACACCAAGACCTAGTTTCTGCTTTGTGTTAATCAAGAACCGAGCAGTTTGTCCCCATTTTGGCATCTGTCCATAAGGTATTTCATCCAATGACTTAACCATTTTCTTGTCACATTCACCTTTGTTTTTCCCCATATCATAACAAATATCATGATGAGCTGCTATTTCATCCACTTTATTGTAAGGTTGTACATGCCATTTGGTGACCTCTCCAGTGTTCCTGTCATACTCTAACTGTTTATCGAGAGGATTGTATGGCCCCATGTATTTATACTTTCCAGGAGTCCATCCAGCTTTTGGTTTCGGTATTTTCCCAATTAGTTTATGTATATCAACACCAGCACCATCCAAATCCTTCCTGTCAGTTTTATACTTTCTATTCGGTCTTATTTTGGTTGATAATTGATCAAGAGCTTGACTTCCGACATTTTGAATCATTGGATTCAACTTATCCAGAGCATAATCGATAGCCTTTTTCTGCAGTTTTGGGTTTCTTAATGCTTCTGATCCATAATATCGACCCATTTCAACCGCCTTATTTCCCAACCATGGGATACCGTGGTGAATCAATAAATCAGCACCAGTCGATGCTACTGTATCTAGTACGCCCGCCCCTTTCGACGGGCCAACCCGTTTCCCGCCTGTTTGACGAATTTCGTCTTAGTGATTCCACATTCAGAGCATTTGCATTTAAGCATAAGCCTCCCATTTTTAGCCTTTTCATATCGTTCACTCCCGGGTACACATTCTGTGACCCTTTTTTGTTTCACGCAAAATGATCTCATATATATATGAGTTAGATATTTTTAAAATACTGTTCTAAGAATTTTTCATTTTTAACCGTGTTAAATATGTCGAAAACTTCCAACAGATCAAAATATGATTTGCCCTTATTCATCTCATTTAAAAAGTATAAACAGAAGTAACCGCATGTTGTCGTCAGTAAATTTTGTATTTGATTGTTCTGATGAAGCAATGTTAAGTTCTTCTTTTTAGCATGATTGACCATTTCTTGGAAGGGAGGCAAACCAAATGAATCAAAGTAATTGATGACGTTATCTTTGACATATGTTGACACCCAATGGCTACCGCTCATATAACTCGGTTCAAGATTGTAAATGAATAGAGCCTGTCTATGATTGTGAGGAACATTTTCATCTCTTGACAATACATCATTAATTGGGATATTCAGATATTTACACCATTTTATTAAATCATAATTGCTTAATGGGACATTCTTATGGAATTTTGGTTTTACAACAAAATGTTTAACAGTGGGACGTTTTTGAAGGGTGAGTTCTTGCCTAATAGTAGACCTTCGCCCTTTTTCTGAGCTTTTTTTTTGGGAACTTTTTTTTTAGTCCCCATACCTAATGTTTGATCAGACCAATTTCCATAAAAAGGTGGAGTTCTATACATTGGGACTAACAAACCACCATCTTGATTGTTAACAGTAGTTGGTTTTGGTATAGATCTGGGTGGTCTTTGTTTAGGTTGTCCCATCTGAGGGGCACCTTTACCAGTCATCTTCTTTATTGCCTCAATAGCTAAAGGGACTCCAATTGATGCGAGAAGAGTACCTAAGAACCCACCTGTTTGTACTTTTGTTGGTTTTATATGAACACCAGAACCGGTTTGTAGAGCATTTAATATATCCTTCTTTTGTTTGGTTGTTAAAAGATGTTTATATGTTATCAACTGATCGATTTTATTTTGTGGTATGAGGAACCCACCGGTTTGAACACCTTTTCCGGATATCTTCTTAACAATCTGAGATGCTCCTTCGCTAGCTGCTCCAGCTAAAGCTGACAAACCGATGGTCTTAGCAATAGTGGGACCAGAAGTTCTTCCAAGCGTCAGAACTGTAGACAGTAGAGATCCACCTACTTGCTTTCGTATGTTTGTTTTAGAAAGTTTAATATCCATTCCCTTTTTCAATTTTCTATTTTTTTCCAATCGTTTAACTATATTCTGAGGTACGTATAGAGTGTCATTCCCAGATAGAGAGTCCTTCGTGAGCCTTAGAACTATTGTTTCTCTTTTATGATACGCGTTACTAAGATTCTTTTTCTGGTTTGGTGATAAACTAACTTCAATTTCGTATAGTTGTGTCATATTATATATGTTAGATAAATTCTGTTTTAAAAAACATATTCATTTAAATTTTCATCGATGTTAAAAAACTTATTCATTTAAACTATCATCAATTCGTTTCCAACCGTCTTAACCACAACCTCACTCTCGTAAAATACAATGCTATGAGCTCTGACGTTTGCTGTTGGGGCTACATTGAGACGATAATGGAGAATCAACTGTTTAGGATCTCTTGTCACTACCTCTTTTTGATATGTCAAATCGAAATATATTAAACCATATAAACTACTAAAATTAGATACATTAAGTTGTGTCCCAGAATTGTAATCGTTTTTACGAAATGCATAACTCATGAGATCATTGAATATCCTGATTTTAGAATCAGCATCATATTCTAGTTCAGGATAGAACGTATTGTTTCCATATTCTAAACGACAACTTGATAGAGAGCTATTAGCGTCAGCAGCATTCAATTTGAAAGTGTCAAACAAATACGGACTCCTCTCTGATTCATCATTATTAGGTCCGTCGGTCCTCTGGAGATATATAAAAACATGTTTAACGTTATCAATAGCTGGACTGATTTGGAACATATTCTGAATAGCTCTTGTATTTGCAGACTGATTATAGAGATCTCGCATATATGTCCAGGTTGTTGGTTTAAGAAACTCTGAAACGAAATTACTATACATGCTGTCTTTTGGGATTAATCTGGGGAGCCAAAGATACAATCTCTTTACTACAACACGACCAGCGTCTGTGCCATTAGCCATGTGAATCAGTTCACTGTCTTCGTTAAGTGTAAGTTCAATTGTGAGCTGCATCGGAGGCAACATTTTTCTTTCTAATTCTTGAAAAAAGCTGTATCTGTTTAAGGGAATCATCTCGTTATTCGATTTAGCTCCTCCGCCGCCGTTATTCTGATGAGCCTGGGTTAAAATACGACGGGCCTGGAAACCTGTATTAGTATCTGCTGTTGTTCCATCAGTATCAAGATACCAGAACGAATTCTTTCCAACGGATCTACTAAAATCATCACTATATTCGAGTAAATTTTTAACATTCGTAATTCTATGTAAATTATCACTCTCGTATACTATTTTACCAGACGAATTAATAACCATATGTTTGATCAAACTAGAAGATCCGTTTATCATGGTGATGCGATCCGCTTGAGCATATCCAGTACCATCTGCCTTTTTTTGAAGCTCTTTAGTTACTTCGAAATACCCATTAAAAAAATCGAACATAGTCGACCTATCGTTGATTGTGAATCTGTAACCCGTCTTTTTCTGTGATTGATTGTTAGCAGGTTGCTCAATGACATTGTCCAAATGGAAACGAACGTATTCATATCTTTGTAAATTATCACTTGTTCTGAAACTCATTATATATTGATAGTTTAGATAAAATTCACTTTTTATATAAACCATTTCCCACTTGCTAGTCTATTTATAATTGGATAAAATTCACTTTTTAATAACATTTTATCGTCTTAATCCAGTACCAGATATAAGTCTATTCAGAATTGTGTTGTAATCTTCTTCTTGTTTTGGTTTAGTAGGTTTGGTTGGTTTCATGGTTTTATTCATTGATTGTTTAGTTGAACCGTGTAATTTTCTCATAATAAGCTCTCCACTTTTTTCAGCTGCTTTTTTTCCCAGTTTGTCTCCAGCATGTGAAATACCAGATTCAAGCGCTTTTTTGGCAAAAGGTTTTAAAACCATTTCTGGAACTTTACTTAACACCCTTCCAACCGGTTTGAAAATGTTATCAACAATGATCCCAGATCCTTTATGTTCATAAACAAATCGTCCAAGTTTTGGATGATAAATATGCTTGTATTCGTACGATGACATATATAAATATTAGTTAGATTAATCTCTCTTCTCTCTTAAAATCAAACTGAATGAAGTGTCACTATGATTAAGATCTATGATTCTTCGTTTACCGTCGGTAATATAAATCCGAATTTTATTAATCGTATTTTTATTGACAGGATTGAACTGTACTCGTCTTGGCTCTTGTGTGAAACTATAACTCGGGGTGAGAGTTGAGGTACTGAAACTATATATAATATCTGACTCTTCACCATCGACAAGACTGTCACTTATCAAATCACAATGAACATTCAATATTTCTCTGTCTTGTGAGAGATTAGGAATGTAATCTCCAACATTTACACTACTTGTTAGAATCTTTTTATTGAAACCAATTAGATCATTAAAATCACTTTGAGTAAGATCTAATCTGTAATTTGAGGCTAGTGTTATTATTGTCGTGAATACAGTATCGTTAAACTCCAGAGTGATTGGATATTGAGGGTTTGATGAGGTCCCTGTTTTTGTTTTTTCTTTGATTAAATTGTCAAAATCAATGTAATTCCATACTCCAGGGTTGAATATAATTTCCGTCCAATTAGCACCACTATCTGTCGAATATCTTATTTTCTGATTATTGAGTTCTTTCGTAATGTTAAACCAAGTGAATGACATCGAAATGATTCGGTCTAGGCCGATTTCATATTGTCTGTTTGAATCTAGTATTATCGGATTACTGTATTTGATTATGAAATCCGATGGTTTATTACCACTTATACCTTTGACGGTATGACTGGATAATACAAGTTGTCTATTCATTTATATGATTAGTTTAGACTAAAATAGTTTTTGTATATTTTGTTGTATTGTGACTTATTGAGTATTGAATTTCTCAACAAGATGTCGAGAAGAGCGACACCTGTGTTTCTTAGCTCTATGCTATTATTACCAGCAACCTTTGATCCGATAATCAGTTCCAGTTTTTTCATCATTTCTGTCGGATTATTGAAAAACATTACCTGTCCACCTCTTTTTGTTTTTTTCTTCAAACCAGACCCTTTAATATTTTTTAATCTTTGATTGTTGTAATCGATATAATCAGTAAGAACCTTTCTTGTATCTTGAATAATTTTTCTTCGATATTGAGCCTCAGCTTCAGTCATTAAACCACTTTTTAATTTTTTACTGATATCACTCAAATAACCATTTAGTTTCAAACGTTGATCTTTAGCATTTTTCAAGATTTTGTTCAGATAAGCTTTACTCTTTTTATTATCCATATCCTTTTCTGTTAGACGTAATTCAACATCATTGTAGTTCGGAATATTCAATTTATCTAAAGCTAGGTTAATTGCATCCTCCTTGAGAATGTTATAATCAGGTCCTTCTTCGTATTCAGGTGGAAGATCTTCAGGTTCATACATAAATGCTGGATCTATATACATTTGTTTTTCACCTGATGCTATATCCTCGAGGACGTCTTCATAACTTGGAGGTTTTGGAACCAATTGTTTCTCGTTTTCAGGTAAAACAGGTTGATCAAACAAATCGTCCAATCCATAATCAGGCACTTCATCATCAATAGCTATTCCATAATCTGGAACAGGTCGCTTTTTCTTTGGTAATCTTCTCAATGGCATTTTTGGAGATGTGAGTTCCTTTAACTCAGATGTTATAGGTTTGAAAAGTTTCTCTGCCTCGACTTCACCCATTTGATCAGATATCGTTTTTTGTTTTATTGTCTCTCTTACTGTGTTAATCTTTTTACCAAGCTCGGATCGTTTCTCAGCCATTTCTTTCCATTTGAGTAAACTCATTATATCATTTGTTTACATAAAATTTCGTATTTTGTTCGAAAAAATTAGGGTTATCATATATAAAAACGCTCGCATAGCGTGTCGCATAGCGTGTCGCCATGCGATAAAATTGTATAACATAGTATCATATGAAGATTCAAAATTACGACATTCAAGATGATGAAAACAACGATTTTGTTCAATTAAAGAGTTTCATGCCAAACCGATGTTTCAAGATGCTTATTTGTGCTCCCTCTGGTGGTGGCAAGACTAACCTTTTGCTTGATATGATATATAGGCTATTATACTTTGATAAAATATATCTTTACGCTCGCAATCTCCAACAAAGCAAATATAAGCATCTGTTGAAATCACTCGAACCAATATCAAAATCAAAAGAGGTCGGTTATGACGTAATCGAAGCAAGTAACGATGAAATCATCCCTCTGACAGATTTGTCTGATGAAAACCAAAAATTAATCATATTTGATGACTATTTGAATACAGGTAAGAAAAATGACGAACGGATACGTGACTACTTTACCAATTCTAGAAACAAAAATTGCTGTTGTATATATTTAAGTCAAAGCTATTACGGAACTGATAAAACAATAAGACTGAATAGTTCACATTTTTGTGTTTTTGATTTTCCTTCTATAAACGAGCAATCGATGATTTGCCGAGAACTGAACATAAATAAATCAGATTATCAGAAAGCTACTAAGGATCCATATAGTTTTTTGTATGTTGATAAGGTCAAAAAAAAGGTAGCCCGAAATTTCGACGAAAAAATCTAAACTAATATTATATTATATGAGTTATACAAACGGTATTCTTAATCATGTTGATTCTCAAGGACAAGGTCAGATAGGCCCTAGAGGGTTGCCTGGGTTACCTGGTCCTAAAGGCGATAAAGGCGATAAAGGCGACAAAGGCGACAAAGGTGATCGTGGACCTCAGGGTAGTGCCAGCGGTTCTGCTGATATTGACATGCAAAATAAGTTCGAGATTTTGCGATTAAAAAGCAATCCTTATCCTATCCACGGTCATCTGTCAAAAGTAATAAACTATCAGGACACGAGAAATATCTTTCTTTCGAAAAAAGAGGGTGGAAAAATGGAGGCAAGCATTGATATGAACAATAATACAATCTACAACGTAAAAGACCCAACACAGGCAGATCAAGCCACAAACAAAAAGTATGTCGAAAATCAGCTTGAAAAAAAACTGGATAAAGGAGCTGATATTGATATGAAAAATAAATCAATTACCAATCTTGATCTTCCATCAAACCAAAGAGACGCCGCATGTGTCGAGTTTGTTAACAACAGAATTGATGACATGACACAAAAAAAGTTTCTCAAAGTTGATGGCACCAACAATATGACTGGAAACTTGAATTTAAATAACAATAAAATTATTAACTTACAAACCGATTACAGAGATTCAAAATCCGCAGTTAATGTTGATTTTGTGCAAGAGGAAATAAAAGATTTGAGAAATCTTGTCACTCAAAAAATTCGTGAATCTCAGATCAATAACTCAGGACAAAAACGAGACGCCTTCAGATACTTGATGGAAGACACTGATGAATCTTCGAGTGAAAACAATATCGAGGTTTTGGGTATTGTCGATTTTCCCAATTCTCCACATCAAATTAATAAAAAAGCTTACCAACTTAAACTCTTGTTTGAAAAAAGCTCACCCTTCCAGTACCGCTCACGTCTTGGTTTTAACTTATATAAACTTCCAGTGGGGTATTACACAATGGTCGTTGAATGGTTTCCGCCGGAAATGAATGAGATAAGTGTAACAGCTCAAGGAACAACGATTTCAATTTCTGATGAAACAACCAAAACATTCGAGAAGTACACCAAAACAGTTATCCATTTTCACAGATGGGGTAGCTCACCCCCACAATTTATATATCTCGATCTGCACGGTACAGTCAGTAAGCAATCGTTATTAACAATTGGGCATTTAATTGTCTATGGTGTTAAAGAAACAATTTCAAATGTTGACCCAAGTGTCTATGACACCGCTTTTGTTATTGAAAACGGAAAAATGGTTATGCAAACAGATTTGTCTTTAAACGGACACCAACTACGCTCTTCCATTCACCACATAAACGGTTTTTTAAATTCAACAAAAGGGGACAAAAATTTTGTTTTAAATGGTGCCGAAATAATTTCATTGCCGGGTGAAGCGATTTTGAAAAATATTGATATATATTGTACGCGTCCAATCACTTCTTCGGATTCTCATGTCACTGTACATAGACACAAAAAAATATCTTTGAAACTCAAAACATCTTTACGGAATTTTTTTAGTGGAACTCTAAGCTCTTCAAGAAATTTTACCTCAGAAAAAAGTGGGTGGTATCAAACGATAAACCCAAATTCTTTCCAAATGCCTTCGTCTGGGATTTTGGCTTTTGAACTAAATATGAATGATGATATTTGGAAAAGTTACAACGCAATTATACTTCGTATCGAGTATCAAACAAGTGCGTGATAACTTTCCACAAAAATTTTCATTTATAATATAGCACAATGCAGGATATCCATCTGATTGGAGCATGGAATGCTTTTTAGAATATATTATTATCCCAAAAGAAATAATGAGGATTCCGAAGAAGAAGATAATGAATAATCTAACTTTATAATATAATGAGAACAGCTATTTTAATCAACGAAATTATTGAGAATATAGAAAAAATAGTTCGAAACATCAGAAAATTATACATCAGTATTAAGAAATCGTTCAAAGAAGAAAAAAATGTAACCATTTAATATATATGGATAGACGTGAAAGCATATTCAATTGGAACCATGTTTCAGAAAATTTAACGGAAGATCAAATATCTGAGTTGAAAGCATTGTACAAATTCTATCATAAAAAATATTGGCTTGCAAAAATGACATTTAAATATTACAAAAAGGCAGAACTTGCATGTAATATTGGATCTGTTTTTTTGATAGTAACTGGGACTGTAGTTGGTGGTGTAACACTAAACCCTATTCCTCTTGGAGTGATATCCGGTTCTGGGCTCTTGCTTAAATCATATTCAGAGGCTAAAAATTATAAAAGGAAGATTGAGATGTCAAAATTCGCATACACTTCGTACGAAAAAGTTTTAACACATTTGCGATCTTTTATGAGAGGACTGGAATATAATGACAAAGAATTTATTGATTTTGTCAAAATTCTAGATGATATAATAGTAGATATGTGTCCGTTAACTGACAAATTTGAAAAGAAATATAATAAGGTATTCATCCAATAATAGATTTTATTTTATCACCGATTAGAAACATAATACTAGCCCAATATTTATTATAAAAAGCTAAAGTTTTTTTCGATTTACTAATTGGAATTTGTTTATGAGGTATCCCCATCATCTTGAATATCTTTATCATAATAAAATTAACGCTAATCATTCTGTTCCTTGTACCATTAACTTCATTAAGAACCTTACCGATCTCTGTAAACACTCTATCGATCTTATATTTCTGACAGTTTGATATTTTAATGTTATATTTTTCTTCAATATCGAGTAATATGTTGCTGATGTGGTACTCTCGATGGTAAACAGATTTTCTAATAAATTTATGTCTATTTTCATAAAAATTAACATATTCTTTCACATAATTATATCCTTGAACAATACCACAACTTAGACAGGCTAACATCCCATCGTCATTAATAATATACTGATTATCACAGCATTCATCATATTTCGGTTTTTCATTAGAATCTTCCAATTTTTGGTCACAAAAAGGACAAACAATATCTCCTGATTCTTTCAGTTCATCATGTAATTCCTTGTTACAATTCATTCTATACTATTATATGAGATATTTTTTTATATGATTCAAACTTCCTGTTTTCCGAGAATTTTAAGACTTCCTGTTGTATGAAGTCACGCAATGGAAAATGCGTTCGTTTCCACATGAAATAAAAACATATAGATTTCCATAAAATAATACAATCAGATGTAAACCATCATATGGAAAGTAGATATAGAGTTGGGTTTGGTAACAGATCATTTTAAAATGATCTGGTACCCCCAACTCTATAACTACTTATACCTTAAGGCGAAATATTAGCATCGCGCTCTAGCTTTATTCTGATTTTCTCACATAATATGCTGTACCTGGAAACTTGATCGCGATTGTTGCGCTTTGTTTTCCTTGGGTATGATACCTGGAAGCGTGACTTTTAACATCGCGCTTTAGTTTATTCTGTCTTCCTTGGGTTGCATATACCTGGAAGCGGACTTTCTAACATCGCCCTTTAGCTTATTCTGTCTTCCTTGGGTAGCATATACCTGGAAGCGGAATGTCTAACATCGCTTTAGAGCTTGTTCTGTCTACCTTAGGTAGCATGCATATACCTGGAAGATTCTGTTATTTGTGCAATGAAAAAGAAGCAGAACAAAACAAAAGATTAACCGATTGCCAGGTTTTCATGTACAATCAATGTATATTGAATGTTAAGTTGTATTACGACTCTAAAATCATCATATTTTTTTGAAAACCTTTTTCCCGGTCTTACAGGTAGCGGGGCGGAGAATTTATTCAATTCAATATTACCAGTTACAAAATTGTATTCTTGAGTTTACCAACATTTTATTTTTTTTTGATTTGACTGACTGAAATTGAAAAAGGCTAGTAAATTAATGTTTATGCCGCTTTTTTACTACCATATATTACTTGTATTTTAGTTTTGTTCTGCTGAGGAACAATTTTCAAAAAAGAACCATTGTTAAAATGTGTGTTCGTCTTTTCCTTAGTAAAATGGACAAAGCGCTCACTAATTACTGTTGTATCTTCATTAATCCGGAAATTGCGGTTACTTTCATTTCAGTCTAGCAGAGCGTGAATTACTTTTTTTGTGGGTGTTTGCCTGAATTCCTAGTGTGTTCAGCCAAAACCTCAAGAGACGGAGAGGTGTCAAACCTTGGCTTTGAATTACTTATGCAAATTAGCTGGCTGCACATTCAATGTGCAGCCAGCTAAATTGCCTAACATTTTTTCGCAACGCAAAGCTTGTCATGTTGCTTTGAAAGTTGCGTTTTTTATAGCAGCAGTGCAATATTGTGCTGCGTGAGAGGCAGTTTCCCTTGGCGTTTTATGGGGGGACGGTTTCCGAAGTGGATTGTAAATTTTCACATTGGGTAACCTGTATTTTGCAGAGGAGAGAAACGACAGCTGTGTTTGCAGCTTATTAGCACGGTAAGGAACGGTGGCTAGGAAGAGAAGGGATTGGCACTAGTATGATGATGCAATTAGTAGATTGCACCATCGATACATCATAGTTCTCGAGAAGGGAGAGAGATGAGTGTTTATTTGACGCGAGAGGTTAATTTTAATTGCATAAAGACGAAGGAATCGGTTATTAATAAGGAGATCAATTAATAAGGTAGCTGTTAAGAGTCTTTAAGTTAGAAAATAACTGAATATTATCAGGTGATGCGTGTGGTTTGCGTGTGGTGTTGGTTGTTTTTGAGGTAATTTTGTAAGTACGTAGCCGTTCCCACTCAACTTGTTTACTTTGCAAGGGATTCCCTAGTTAGCAAACCGGATTTAAACATCACGTCATGAGATATGCCTTAACGTGCCCCAGACTCTGACGATCTGCTTGAGTTCGTGTTTATCAACCGTTATACTTTGATTCTACTGCTATGTTCACTGTTTGTATTCACGGTCTAGGCACAACCGTAAATATTTCGTCATCCCTTTGTCGGCATCCTCAGTTGTGGGCAAATTTATAACGACATTCAACGTTTGAGTGAATTTGCGTTTTTCAGCAGAGATAAAAGCGATAAGAAAGATAAGCTGAGTCATCAGATTTTTAACATTACGTCATCCAATAACGCTATAGTCAAAATATAGTGTCACGCAATCACACTTTTCGTCACGCTGGTTCGTTTAAATACAGGATCGCGCTAACATTTGTGAAACCTAGGGGTGGGGAGGGTCCGAAGGGCCGGTTAAAATGCCTATTGGGCTTTCTTTTACCGTGAATGGTTTTCCAAAGGCATAATTTCAATTGAGCGGCTCTTAAATGAAAACAGCAAATTCATGACCTTCACGGACTTTCAGCTGAAATATCGCTGTAAAACAAATTTCCTTCAATTTTATCAAATAATAAGCTCAATTCCTAGCCACCTTTTAACTATGGCACAACAACGAATATCCTCTCTGCCATCAAACTATAGTCACAACTCAACAATGTTCCTTTTGGATCCCACCACTCAAGTTGCTTTAAGTAAGCTGAAAGCGAACAGCATTTATCAACTCTTAAATAACAAAATTCATACGGTAGATCAGACTGGAACACAAAAATGGAACAAAATTATACCCATGAATAATAATGAGTGGGCCGAAGTTAAGGTAATTCCATTTAAAGCTCCTCCATCGCATTGTTGTTACTAGAGAGGACCTTTGCAAATATCGGATAAAGTCTGATAGCGACTGTATCTACTGTGGCGAGGGAGACTCCTTGGGAAACACGTTTATGAACTGCTCTTTCACCAAAACATTCTTTGCGAGGATTCTAGATTGGTTTAATGAGAAATACAAATGTACTTTCGTTCCAAGTGAAAAGGAAATGTTGTTTGGAACAAATGGAAACACCAAAGCTGTGAGAAGACCAAACTACACCTTGCTATTCATGAAATATTATATTTACAGTATAAAACTCGAAGAGAAATCGCTCAGCCTAGAAGAATTTGTCCGTAAAATAAACTTGAAACTTAAAGTCGAAAAACTCGCCAGTCAGGGCTCTTAAGTATGGAATTTTTTTCTCTGCTCCTGTTTTTGCAAGTATATAGAATTCACAACTCTGCTGTTAATCTTTAAGATATTATGTTTGACGCTCAATCTGTGTATAAATATGTAACTGTAGTTTTAGTTAAGGGTAGTAATTTAAGGAAGAAAATTACTATTATTTCACAACCTTTCACCGCTTTGTATGCTAACATAGTTTCTTGGTTATAGGGCAGTAGTTCAATGACGAGATTACTGTAAGTGGTTGTTAACTTTTCACTGCTTCGTATGTTAGTTCACCTACTCAATTTTTAGAGGGTGCAATCCTCACTGCCTCTGCCGTAAATAAATTGTAACTATACGATGCCTTGTAAAATGAAAAAGTCTGTAACATAAAGTGTTTGCATTAAAAAAAATCATTTGATTTATGATTGTCTAACGTTTGTTTTGACAGTAGACATGAAATTTGGTAAATTTTAGATAAGTTTTTGAGCCAAAATTGTTCACAGGGGTGTCAAACTTAAATTGCTTGTTCCGTGACCACATTAGTATTTGATTGTGTAGGAGCCAGGGTCACGTGACCAGTAATTTTGGCGCAAAACTATACCAGTTTTGCACGTGTTGTATTCAGTCTGTGACGGTCCGTTTTATTAAAAGCGTTTGGAAGTGTCTTACATCTGCCTGTTTCACTACAAATTGGTGGCAGCAGTAGGGAAACCATGTCTGACAACGAGGGAGAAGGGGAAACTGGTGGCTCTAACCAGAAACCAGCAAAACCTCTTCATGCGTCCGGCAAGAAAGGCGCCACTGGCGGCGTAAAAACCGAGACAACAAGTCCACATGAAGACACGAACCCCGCATCGATAAACGACCTGATCAAGGCCATGACTGAAGCCTTCAATCTGTCTGTGGCTAAACCGAGTACAAATAATAGCGATTCAATGGGCCGAAAAATCTCTTTGAAGCAGCCGAAACCGTTTTCGCTAGGTCAAAACTTCAAACTGTGGTTATCGCAATTCGACGATTACTCGAAGCTAGCTGACATCCCGGAACAGAAGACGAAAGCGTTTATGATTACATTATTGGAGCAGCCAGCCTACAGAGCCGTTCAGCTTCTTCGAATCCAAGAGAGCACTTCATATCAAGAGTTCTTAGAGCGCATCACGACTCGGTTTAATTCAGGAAAATCCTTAGGAGAACGCCTACCCTGATGCCGACTACCGTTTCAAAAAAGAAGTAGCAAAAGACCGCTTCTTAGAGGGCGTTCGTTGTAGTGATGGATGTCGCGAACAGGTGTTCATGAAACAACCGGATAGCCTCGCAGCCGCCGTTCGCCTGGTACGACAGTTGGAAAGCGCTGGCACTGCTTCGTGTAATTCGACCCTGTCTAAACCGGCACGGTCGCAGTTGAACTTAATCGAGAGCGGTGAAGATTTTTCCGATGTATCAGAGCTTAGAAACCTGATGGTCTCTATCAACTCAAGGCTTGAAAAGTTGGAACAACAACGACCTCAACGCTGCCGACGCTCCTCACGAGGACTCGCCAGAGTTCAATGTTATTGTTGTCAAAATTATGGCCATTACGCCCGGGATTGCCCTAATGCTTCGGGAAAAGGACAGAGGGGACCACCAGGGGTCGATCAGTCCCCTTGAATCATCCAAGGACCCAAAGTGTCTCTACTGGGGAAGCGTCTAGGAAAGGCGCTTTGTTTGTTCTTTGTGGACGTGGTGTTTACATTTCTGGTCTGATCAATCACGTTCGGATTTCAATTCTACGAGATACTGGCGCTACCTCGAGTGTACTCAATGAAGAAACTTGGAAAAAGAGCGGACCTTATCGTCCAGATAAGCTTCAAAAGATTTACGCGACTCTCACGGTGGCTAATGGTGAAGTTTTCGCTGTTCAAGGAAGAACAATAATATCATTACGCCTCGGAAATTTTACCTTCAAGGTGCCGATGTTGATTGTTCGTGACATTCCTCACGCGTGCATTCTTGAATCAGATTTCTTCGAAAATGAGTCGTGTCGAATTTTGTACGACACGGGAACATTCGTGGCCAAGGGCGAAGAGCTGCCGATCTTTTATCAGATGAAGGCACCGAGCGTTTGCCGTATTGTCCTTACAGAACAAGTTGAGTTGCAACCAGGAGCGGAAGTGGTTTTGTGCTGAAAATTATAACCCGGACTTGAAAGGACACCCAGAATTTTGGAAGGGCTCAGGAAAGATACGGTGGAAAAGTTTGTTGACAGATTTTGTGTAGCACGCACATTAACTATTCCAAAGGAGGGTAAGACGGCTGTTCGCCTAGCAAATTTCTCAGAGAACGCCATCACTCTAAATCCTGGGAAAACAGTAGGACAGTTTCACCCTCTCGATCGCATGCCTCTGTGAACTTGCTCCAAGTGGATTCAAATACCAGTGAGAACAGCACATCTTTCAAACGAAACCAAAGTAATCAGGAACCAAAGGCTTCCCTTGATGAATCTGTGTGGAAGACAGGTATTCGTGCTGAGTAGTCAAACCTCTCGGTAGAGGAACAAACTTCATTTGCTAATTTACTAGAAGAATACCGGGACTTGTTTGCTACCGAAGACGGTTAGCTGGACCGAACTCATTTAATTGAACACACAATTGACACTGGCTCAGCCACACCCATTAAACAAGCACCCCGTCGTTTACCACCATTTAAGAAGGATCCGAGCACATGACACAAGGGAGAATCGAACCATCTGATAGCCCCTGGATCAGTCCCATTGTTTTGGCCAGGAAGCATGATGGTAGCTACCGCCTATGCATAGCTTACAGAAGACATAATGCAGTTACCGTAAAGGATGCTCAACCCCTTCCAAGGACAGACGATATTCTGGAATCCCTGGGTGGGGCAAAGTGGTTTAGCTACCTCGACCTGGCTTCAGGGTATAGGCAGTTTCCCGTCACCGAGAAAGACCGGCCCAAAACTGCGTTCGTCACGCATCAAGGTCAGTTCCAGTGGACCTGTTTACCGTTTGGGGTGATTAACGGACCTGGAACCTTTACGCAGCTAACGACCTTAGTGTTGCGGGGCCTTACCTGGAAGCACTGCTTAGTTTACTTAGACGATATAATTGTCATGTCCAGTACCTTTGAGGAACACCTATCCCGGCTACGATCAGTATTTGAGAGATTACAAGAGGCAGGGTTGAAGTTGAAACCGCAGAAGTGTGCCTTCCCTCAGCGAAAGGTCTCCTTTCTTGGTCACGTGGTGTCGGCTGAGGGCATCCATACTGACCCAGAGAAGACAAGTGCTATCCGTGACTGGCCAACCCCGACTACTGCTTCGGAACTGAAAGGTTTCCTCGGCCTTGTAAAATGCTATCGCCGATTCTTCCTTGCTTCTCAGAAAAGGCTGAACCTTTGAACTGCTTGACTAGAAAGAAAACAGAGTTCAGCTGGAGGCCTGAACAGGAACGAGCCTTTTGTGAACTCAAGCAGTGCCTAGTTTAACCACCTGTCCTCGCATATAATAATAATAATAATAATAATAACGAATTTTTAAACAGGATGGCCCTTCAGTACATGCGTACTGTTATCAAAGGGGTCCTGTAAAAGAAAAATATATATAACAATATAAAAATAAAATACATCATATAAAAGGATAAAAGGTAAAAAGTTAAAAATCTATTAAATTATGCTTACTTAACCTATAAGTATCCTGACTTCAACGCATCTAGTGGCCAATTTGTTATAGATACCGATGCGAGTGGTGGCCATGGCATTGGAGCTGTGCTGTCTCAGAAGCAGGCCGATGGTACAGAACGTGTTGTGACCTATGAAAGTCGCACGTTACACCGCCATGGAAGGAACTACTGTGCAACTTCCCTCGAGATGCTTGTGTTATTACAATTTATTGACCATTTCCAGTACTATTTGCTTGGGAGTAAGTTTCTCATCCGAACGGACCACCCCGCCTTGAGGTGGCTGATGTCGTTTAAACAACCCGAAGGACAAGTAACCCGCTGGTTGGAGAGACTGCAAGAGTACGATTGTGACATTGAACACCGTCCGGGAAAGAGTCACGCCAATGCAGATGCGCTCTCTCGTAAACCCAGGAGGAAACATGGAGGTTGTCCATCTTGCGGTAACACTGAATTTGTTGCGGCGGAAACCTTCCTTGAAGACAAGCGTGCTGGCGAGACACCTGAGTCCCGGGAAAGCGAGTTTTCGTGGTCTGCAGATAATATTGCGGAGGCACAACGTAATGATCCCTATATCCACCCAGTGATTACACAAATAAAGGAAGGAAGATCTCCACCCACAGCGAAAGAACTGCAGTCCCAGTCCCCTTGCGAAATGAATCTAAGAATTCCTAGGAATTCCTAGGAATTTCCTAAGAATTCCTAAGAATTTTTTCCGAAGAATTCCTAGGACTTCCTAGGAATTCTTAGGAATGAAGGAGTGAATTTTCACGGTAATTGGAACATGGAATTCCTAGGAATTCCTAGGAATTCCAAGCTTTGCATGGTCTTAGATTAGCTTGGATAAAATTCCTAGGAATTCCTAGGAATTCCTAGGAATCTGAGAAGATTAAATAAAATCTGAGAAAAAAATTGAATTCCTAGGAATTCTCAAGAATTCCTAGGAATTTCTGGGATTTACTGGGAATAGTTACTACTATGATCTTAATTATGCACATCAAACAACAAACAAACATTGTTTTGATTTATTGAAAATTTTAAACTTAATGCCTGTACTATAAAGCCTTAAAACCTTTTCTTGTGAATATATTTAGAGCATTTATTCACCACAGATTCAGCACTCTGGAAACTAGCCTGGAGACTACATCTTGTACTGACGCAGTGGAAACTAACCTGGAGACTACATCTTGTAATGACGCAGTGCAGCTGTGATTAAAATAACATCTCCACAAAGTTCACAAGAATCTTTATATGACATATTGAATACTATATTTCTTGGACATATGTACATGACTTACATGTATGTATTGTCCTCTGAAATTCACATCAGTGAATACATTTTTCAAGAACTGTCAACACAGTCAGTGACTGGAAGAAAATTCAATTCAATATTGGAAAAATTACAATTATTTAATTCTGAATACTTCTTTTAAATAAAGCTTCATCAGTATACGCAAAGTGAATCAGACAACAAAGTCATTGTCTTGGTTTTTCTTTTTTCACAAAATATTTTGCTGTGTTCAATCAGAGTGGATTAGAGACAACTTACAGTACATTTACAATTGCATTGTGTCCTGGTTATAAGTTTGAGTAGTTATTAAAAGTGACTTAGCTTCAATACTGAGCAGGCTACTCTTGACTTGACACTGCAGTGTTCTGGCCATGAGTGTCACATCTGTTCTCACAGCCGCTGATCAAGAATTGAATATATACCTAGTAGAGAAAAACAGAACATTGTGTGATTAAAATCAGTTCTGAGTTATTGTTGTATTCAGTTAACAGTTCTTTTCTTTCAATTCTCTAGAAAATGATCTCTATTATTGCTTTCAGATCAAGACATTGTAAACTCAAAACATCAGAGTTATCTTGTGTCCTTTTATAAACTAAAGTGATGGAAATACTCTGCAGTGGAAAGGCACTGGAGAACATTATATTTGATGTATCATTTTAACTTCTCTATAAACTGCACAACTATGCCATAACTGCTTCTTTAGTTAGATAAACCTGCCTCAAATGTAACTAGCTAGTTCGGCATGTAAATATAGCTTCGAATTCAAGAAGACAGGAGAGAACATGATCTTCTTAAAATCGTTAATTTTAAAGCGAATCTTTCATTACAAATCATTTTCTTTTAAACTTACCTCCTTCTTAAGAGTAGATATCCAAATTTTGTTGCTTTGAGACATCATTTAAGCTTGAAAGAATAGGAAATCCAAGGAAACATGTGTTGAACATTTGAAATTTGTGGCGCCGGAATATTCAAACCGTCTTCTCTGAGCCTGCAATGATAAGGCTGCTGACCAAAGCGGCTCATTCATTACCAGTGTCTCTTCACATATTCAGGATTCCAAAATGGCTGCTGCTCCCGGCTCCACTTTTCTTGCTCACTTTAAGGATTGCATTCTGCTAAGAAGTCACAACTGAATCGTTTTTTGGGACCTACGGAGACTTAGAACAAATTTACCCCTGCAAAAGTTCGAAACCTGCGGATTTTAATCGTTAAATTGCTAAGTGGCTGCGTGAATACATATGCAATCAATGCTGAACTGAACAGATTGATCATGTAAATTAACAAGGTAAAGTAAAACTGATTATTCTTTGACAAATGATTTTTTTCTGTTTTATGGTTAATTCTTGCCCAAACTAAGCATGACATTCCAATTAGAAATTGAAACTCAAAATGTGCTTGTCTGAAAGTTTGAATATTTTGACGGATACGTGTACTTTGTAGTAAATATAGCAGTTTTGTTTTTCGGTGGCTGTTTTGTTTTTGTCCAGGCGTCAAGAGATACTTGGTGTGAGAAAACTCCAAAGCAATTTAGCAATCTACACTTAGATAACCACTCTTAAATGCCCAAAAATAACACTAAGCTTTAACCTGAAAAGATCTTGAGAATTCTTAGGAATTCCTAGGAATTCCAAGCCTTATTAGATCTTATAAGATCTATTCCCAGAAATTCCCAAGAAATCCAAGCTTCTTAAATTGTAGGTAATTTGCATAGCTTGGAATTCCCAGGAATTCCAGGAATTCCAAGCCTACACAGAGCTTATATCTTTCATTCCCAGAAATTCCCCAGAATTCCACGCTTTCGTAGTCACAGCTAATTTGCGTAGTTGGGAATTTTTGGGAAATCCTAGGAATTCCTAGGAATTCCCAGAAAGCTGGGAATCCATTTCGCAAGGGACAGTCCCCTTACCAGAGCAATATAAGAGCAGTATCCGTTACTAGAACTGGAGGACAATGTATTGAAGCTGAGGCCTAAGGACAAACCGAAGCACTATAAGCCCCGAGTCATCCTCCCGGCGCGCTTGGTACAACCTCTCTGAAACGACTGCATGATAGGATAGAAGGTAGCCACCTTGGGCGCTTCTAGACTTTAAGCAAGGTGCAGGGAAGATTCTGGAGACTGGACCTCGCTAGTGCTGTGAAGGATTACTGCGCGGCCTGTTTGACGTGTGCTTAGTGTAAACCACCGAGGAAGACTCCGAAGGCACCGCTTCACCCCATTCCTTCAATCTACCCTATGCAACGAGTGTACATTGACATCATCGGTCCCCTGCCTAGAACCAAGCGTGGTAATCGTTACATCATGACCGTTCAGTGTTCATTTACCAAATGGGTAGAAGCTTACGCCTTGCCTAACCAGAGAGTCAAGACTTGCGCAAGGGCACTTTGGACAATTGGGTTTACCGATATGGCGCGCCTGATGCCATTCACACTGACCAAGGCCGCAATTTCGAATCATGGGTGTTCAGTGCCCTGTGCCAAATGCTGGAAATCAAGGAATCCCTCACGACAGCATATCCCCCAGCTGGTAATGGGCAGGTGGAGAATGCTAACAAGACAGTCAAAAGCATACTAATGGCGAAACTTGGAATCAGCACCTGGGATTCTGTTTGATGGCATAAAGAAGTGGTGAACATTCCTCAACAGGATACACTCCGTACTCGCTTATATTTTGGAGAGAGGTACGGTTGCCACTAGATGTAATGATGGGTGACTTAGTAACAAACACAGACAACCATGGGGATTATGTGTCAGGGTTAAAGAACCATCTCAGAAATGCATTTCGGGATGTTCGGGAACAGCTTAAAAAGGCCCAACACCGACAAATAGAATACTTTGACAAAGGTGTGGAAACTTGCCAATATGCACCTGGTGACTTGGTATTCCTGTTCAATCCTCAGGTGAAGACAGGCGAGGCTGCGAAGTTTCACTGCAAATGGAAGGTGCCTAATGAGGTTCTGGAGCGCACAAATGAGGTTAACTATCACATAAGAAAGCCAAGTAATCCCAGAAGTCGTTCGAAAGTTGTGCATTTTAACAATTTAAAGCTGTAACAGCGCAAACAAGGCGAATCTACAGGGGGACAGGAGAAAGATAAGGATGTGGCACCGTTGCCATGGACAGTCGGACCGACGGGGAGGAAAGTGACGAATTTCCTGCAGATCTTTTCTCTTTCCCACGAAATTCCATGGTGTTGTCCTCACCTGAAGACACCAACTCGAAGGCACCAATTGAAGAGACCACCCCCGAAGGGACCACCCCGCAAGTGCAAATTGAAGAGACCACCCCTGAGGACACCACCTCGCGAGCACAAATTGGACATGGAGCGTGGCATGGCGGCTTAGACGTTACACTTGTGCCTGCCGAAGATGTGGGCCAGGTACAAGAGAAAGCGGTTGGAAGCAGTGTGGCCACTGACTGTGGCGAAAGCAACGGTTCCGATACTACACGTACCCCATCACCGATTGATGACCGTTCACGCCCAAAGAGAATTACGCGTCCTCCAGGGTCCGGTTGTTCGAAAGACGATTAACGCTAATCTGCGATTTAAAGTTATCCGCGGTTTTCATTTTGTTTGTTGAAAATGTTTTTAAACGCTAATTTTAAGATAAAGATAAAGAAAATCTAATTCAAAACTGAAGGGCAAATATATTTTGGAAAAGTCCTTATTCACTGGTAATCAAACTGGAATCAAAGTTCACACTAATCCTGGGTTAGGTTAATCGTTCTTTGAACAACTGGTCCCAGATCGTTACGGAAAGTGGCACTTTAATTCTGTAATGCCTTCAGATTTGCCACCGGTTCTTGGAATGAAATTTGGGAGTTTCGGAAGGGTCTTCCAGGCACAGAAGGATCGAGTACTCCGCCTCAAAGAAGATTGTATGAGGAACGTTACCCGCCTAAAGAGCAAAGGGGAGCGGTGGAAAGAAACAGAAACTCTGTTGAACACTGGTGTTGAACACAAGCTGAACTAACTACCGGGCTATGACATTTTGTTTTCTTGTTATCCTTTTTTTTGTATTTGTATTTTCTCTTTGTTTAAACTCGAACACACGTAGGCTCCCACTTTCCTGTGGGGGGAGGGGGAATGGTGTAGGAGCCAGGGTCACGTGACCAGTAGTTTTGGCGCAAAAAGATACCAGTTTTGCACGTGTTGTATTCAGTCTGTGACAGTCCGTTTTATTCAAAGCGTTTGGAAGTGACTTACATCTGCCTGTTTCTCTACAATTGCTTGCTTGTGGCCAGCTTTCAGCAGGCAAAAGTTTGTTTGTGAACATTTTTAAAAATCTTTGAACCTCTCGTGGACCGGCTACTAAATTCTTAGGAATGTTCATAGACCAAAACATTCCCTGGAAAACTCACATCGATCATGTTGTAAAAAGATCTCTAAATCCACTGGTATAATTTACAGAACCTCTTTTGTCTTGTCTACCAAAACTAAGTTATCTTTATATTATACCATAGTCTATCCATATCTCAGTTATTGAAACATAACATGGTGACCTCTACTTACGTAACGAACTTAAACAGAATATATTTATTGCAAAAACGTGCTGTGCGAGCAATAACTAACGCTAGTTATCGTGCTCATTCTGTTCCTTTATTTACCCGATTAAAGCTTTTAGACATTTTTAAGATAAACTCTTTTCATATTGCAAAATTCTTGTTTTGTTATCATTATCGCTTACTTCCTTCTTCATTTTTATTCAATTTATTTGTTGCCAATAACCTATTTCACTCCTATGACAAAAGATGAGCCACAGACTATCACCCCCATGCATGTCAAACGAACATCAAATACTTTACTATTCTTTTTCAATAACCAAACTTTTGGAACTCTCTTCCAAACGACACAACTAGTTCGGAGACTTTGTTCTGCTTCAGAAGGTTACTTAATTTTTTTATAACCATTAATTAATCACGCCCCAAGCTCTTGGCTATGATTGCGCGTCAGCACGTGATTTATTTAAAGAGGAGACCTCACTCATACAAGCCTAGTGGTTTCTGAAGGTCTCAGTCGGCAAACCGCTTGAGTTCGCAGCTTTCCGCAGCGGTTTCGACGCCAAATATAGCAGAGCTAGTGCTTTTTGTCTTTTTCTGTCCACAACTATGGTTTTTACGGCGGTCGGAACACATTTTGCCAGGAAAAACACCAGCATTTTCATGTTGATAGGCAGCTTGTCACGAAGAAAGGAATAAGTAGTAAAATTAACATCTGAAAAATACAACAAACGTTCATGGGCTAGTGGGCTAGTCGCCGGCTTAGCACGCCGACGAGGCAAGTTCGGCTCTCAGTGAGGACATGAATTTTTTCTTTTTTTTTTTTTTTAATTGAACGACTTGAATGAGAGTATTTTCACAAATTAAAAAAAAAAACACCCCCCCCCCCCCCAAAAAAAAAACAACAACACAAAAGCAAAAAAGAGGGAGGGGGGGCTCGCTTTTAGGCTTGGCTAAATCTATATATTATTAGCCCTGTATGCAAGTTAGTTCCGGCATTTTGTCGATTGATGCATTGTCTCTATTCTCTTTCAGGTATCATGAAGACATCTAAGACCACCATAATTCTAATTGCCGTTGTCAGTATCTTGTTAACGACTGTCCATGAAGCTGGTGCCGTTAGTTTTAGAAAGAGATACGGTCGTTCAATAATATCTGGGAAGCGTGGACGAATACGGACGGCTCAAAAACATCGCATATCATACACGTTCAGCCCTAATGCAAACGAGAGCAAGGTAAAGGCGTTAGCACCTATACGCGTTATGCTTGCTGGCTTACCACCATTTTCATTACTACGCGACTTTTCTTTTCAAAACACCTTTGAGCACTTTGCAATACGCTTCCGTCAATCATACCTTATATGGGAAGTGTCTGATGTTACCGCAATTGAATTGAGCTCGTAGGAATAAGTTGACCCCAAATTATCCCGTAAATTTGCGCTGGCGAGTCATATATTGACTAGTAAGAGACTTTAGAGTCGTTGATGTTGCGAGAATACTTCACGTTTGGCAGACATTTGTAAAGAAAATCCGACATTTCTTCAGAATTAAATACCCGCTCGGTGGATTACCCTATCATACGCGGCGGATGGTAAGCTTGCGTTCAATTTCGCGAATAAGCTAAACCGAAGTGTGAAGTAACAATTCTTGCTTTTCTGACCTGAAAATAGCAAACGACATGTTATTCGCCAGGAGTATAATCTGGTGTACGAGGACGAAAATTCAGGAGCGGATAGAATCATGATCAGCGTGCCTTCGATCAACCCATTCGTGAAGAAAATGGGCTTAACAAGTAAGGTACGTAGGTCTTGTCGCCTTTTTTGTTTTTTGTTATGAACACTGCTAGTTCTAATCACCTATCACCTGAGGAATGAAATGAAGAACAAAGCATAAGCTTATGATGCGTTTTGTGACGTTTGTTGTTGAACGTTCGAGAATGTAAACATATATTTAAACGCTGTAACATGATAGGAAGGGGAATCGTTATTTCTACAGGGTAGGTACATTTCGCTGACCCCCAGTCCATGGACCCCCACGATGGACTACCAAAATGGACTACCTTGATGGACTCTCAAATGGACTACCTAGATGGACTACCTAATAAACTACCCTGAAAAAAAAATAGAAAGAAATATTACCCCTTGGTTGTTTGTTTTGATCGATTCGCCGCAATCCGCCATCTTGTTTTCATTTCGTGTTTATTACCGCTGCTCAGATGTTCTGCAGGCACAATCGTTCGCATGTGGCTGGCATGTCTTTCGGATGGTGAGTGAATATATTTGAATTTATAATCGTTTGCATCTCTGTCTTTCGAGTAAACTTTGGAAGACCAGAACATGCAAATTCAAAACCACATTTTTCCTTGATAACTGTCTTCTCTAAATTTGTAGACGATACCTTTGACGATTCCATGTATTGCTTTGGCCGTTTTGAAGCGTACAACTTCTGGAACAAGTCCACTCAGAGGTATCAGCCAACAGCTTCCACACGACATTATCACCTTAACCCAGTTTGTACCAAGGTGTTGCAGTCTGAAAGTCCATTACGAATCAGTGCTGGAAACGTCCAAATCAGTCAGCACCTTTGCGCAATTGTAAAGGAGCGCTTCTCATATAATCTCATTTAGATACGACCTTGAATTCATTTTGTGCACATTGTCCATCTTTGACTTGCAAAATTGAAATTGGAACTTTTGTTGTTTGACACACATAAAAAGCTAGTGTTACATGAACATGGCAGAGTTTGTTCCAAAACTCTTATGTTATTTTATTCTACTGTATGGAGATTTCATTTGGCTGGAAGGTACCATTTCTTGCTGATATACTCTGTACTTTTGAGAAGTGGGAAAATGTTGTTGTTATTTTCAGCATGTTTTTATAACCTTGTTTTGTTCATATTTACATTGTTCACAAGAACTGGAACTTCTGCTTGTGAATAATAGTTACGTTGCAACAGGAAATGTGATCTGAAATAAATAAATGTATTTTGTTATGATGGAATTGGTTTCCAATTGATATATACTCAAACTGTTTTTCCTGTTTTCCTATTGTTTTTTTTTTTGGGCCTCTCCCTAATCAAGAGAAAAGGTTATGAGAATAAAGAAAATGATCACCAAAGGAAAAAAAGGAAAAATGGTTTGATCTTTTAAAATTCTCCAAACCAATTCAACACAATAAGGAAATGTATGAAGATCAGTCAGAAGAATTGGTATATTGATATGGGATTAAAGGGCAATACTAAACCATCGTTTTCGTTATCCTTGCCTGTTTATCTTCTGGCTTGCAACATTTCCTAATTGTTCCCCTGTGTTTAACTGGCTATTAGATGTTACAGTTCCAAGAAGCCAGAGTTGTTTCCCGGCCTGGTGTTGTTTTTTTGAGAGGCACCAGAGCCAAGCAAGGAATCGTCTGCAAATACAGAAAATACAAATACAATACAATTTTTTTCCATAAAACCTTAGCCACTTGTTCCTGTGAAAGCACATTCAAAGATGGGGAAAGTTGAGATTTCAGTAATAAGCTTTGGGCTTACCTTCTTCAAAGGCATCAGCGTCGAGGACGACAGGCAAGGAATCGTCTACAAATTTAGAGAAGACAGTTATCAAGGAAAATGTGGTTTCGAATTTGCATGTTCTCGGCTTCCAAAGTTTACTCGAAAGACAGAGATGCAAACGATTATAAATTCAAATATATTCACTCACCATCCGACATGCGAACGATTGCGCCTGCAGAACATCTGAGCAGCGGTAATAAACACGAAATGAAAACAAGATGGCGGATCGCGGCAAATCGATCAAAACAAACAACCAAGGGGTAATATTTCTTTCTATTTTTTTTCAGGGTAGTTTATTAGGTAGTCCATATAGGTAGTCCATTTGAGAGTCCATCAAGGTAGTCCATTTTGGTAGTCCATCGTGGGGGTCCATGGACTGGGGGTCGGCGAAATGTACCTACCCATTTCTACAAGCGGGAAAGGGGATTCGAGGAAAATATTTAAGCTTACTTTCAAGTTTACTTCTTCGTTATAGCTCAATACGATTGCCAAAGAGCGTGATGAGGGAAACAGAACGATGTATTGTCGTAGGATCGCTGAGTTTCACCGAGGACAGTTGCTATTTATAGATGAGTTTGAGAAGTTCTGATTCATCTATAAATAGCAACTGTTCTCGGTGAAATTTAGCGATGACATACGACGAAATGTCGACGGTGCATCGCCCTGTTTCGCTTATCACGTTCTTTGGTAATCACAGTCAGCTATAACGAAGAAGTAAAACATGAAACTATGCTTAAATATTTTCCTTGATTCCCCTTTCCCGCTTTTCTAAATAACGATTTTCCTTGCTGTCATGTCACAGCGTTACATGTTTACATTTTCGAAACATAGAACAATAAACGTTGTAAGCGCTTATGCTTTGTTTTTCATTCCATTCCTCCAGTGATAGGTGATTAAAATTAGCAGTGTTTCTTGCAAAAATAATCCAACAAGACATACGTACCTTTTACTTGTCAAGCCAATTTTCTTCACGAATGGGTTGATCGAAGGCACGCTGATCACGATTCGTTTTCCCTTTGCATACTCTATCCGCTCCTGAATTTCGTCCTCGTACAGTTCGGGAATTATTGTCAGATTATACTCCTGGCGAATACCATGTCGTTTGCTATTTTCGGGCCAGAAAAGCAAGAATCATTACTTCACACTTCGGTTTAGCTTATTCACGAAATTGAACGTAAGCTTACCATCCGCCGCATAGGGTAATCCACCGAGCCGGTATTTAATTCTGAAGAAATGTCGGATTTTCTTTACAAATGTCTGCCAAACATGAAGTATTCTCGCAACATCAACGACTCTAAAGCCTCTTACTAGTCAATATATGACTCGCCAGCGCAAATTTACGGGATAATTTGGGGTCATCTTTATTCCTACGAGCTCAATCCAACTGCGGTAACATCAGACACTTCCCATATAAGGTATGATTGACGGAAGCGTATTGCAAAGTGCTCAAAGGTGTTTTGAAAAGAAAAATTGCGTAGTAGTGAAAATGGTGGTAATTTTTGACAAATGGAAAAGGACTAATCGACTCAGAATTAGTTGATTGTCTTAATTATCATTGACTTGATTGACCCATCCAATCAATCAATCAATCAATCAATCAATCAATCAAGTAATTAATCAATCAATCAATCAGTCAGTCAGTCAGTCAGTTAGTCAGTCAGTCAGTCAGTCAATCAATCAATCAATCAATCAGCAAATCGATTGATCAATCAATCAATCAGTCAGTCAGTCAGTCAGTCAGTCAGTCAATCCATCAGACAGTCAATCAATAAAAGAATCAAAGGTGTAAATAAGTTTTTCAGTAGCTACGTTCATAATTCGTGTATTGTTGGGTTATAGTGAGCATCCAATTTTGCCCGCAACGGGGTTTATGGATTTTGAGAGGGGCGCTACGACCAATTAAATGCACCTTGCGAAATTTTGCTTTGACCTAGTATCTAAGGTAGACCGACCAAGTTCACAGACAAAATGTGGAAAACGGTGATAAATTTTTGTGCACGCCGGGTAAAGTTAAAGACAACCTACTCTGACGCCTATAATGAGATCCCAAAAATAGGTCAAATACAATAAACAGTTTCGTATCGTTTTTCGGCCTAAATTGGGTAAAAAACAACATCACAGCAACGTTCCTACCTAATTTAATCAATTTGTGAGCTCAAACGTGCGGGTATCTCCCTGGATCACAAGCGAAAACAGGTTAGGACTCCGCCATTGAAAGCGTGTTGACATTTAAAATATCGCTCGTGTCAAAGGTCATTTGCTTAACCCTAGAAATTGGGAAAAATACATTTTTCGGGGATCCTAATCCGTTGCTGTCCGCCAAAACAAATGTCTATAGCTTTCTTTAATGTTCGTACATCCAATATTGATCCAGAACAGGATGACAGTTGCGTTAGGTTGATAAATATTCATGCGGGCGACGCTCGACAAAGTAAACAATGTCGGGTATTGTAGTTGATCCAAATTTCTGCTCCGGTAAGGAATAGAAAACGTTTTCAAGATCCCTAGAGAAAGAAAAGAAGTCATGTAGTTGAATGCTAACAATGAATTTAGACTGTTCAACACCTCCGGCAACTTGGACGGTGTCGAGACAGAAAAATATAATTTGAAAAGTTGCAACGACAATCGTCGCCGTAGTAGTCCAGACTCACCTGGAAAGCCCGCCAAAAGGTAAAATGAAATTATTTTCGTCCAAATCGCCTGAAATTCCGTTTTAGCCTTGGTTTTTTGAGTATAAATTGTGAAGTTCGCAGTAGTTAGAATTGCAGATCTCAGAAGACGTGGGACGACCCCGACAAGATTCTTGGAATTAGCTACGTCACAATTTGTCACACATCTTATCAATGTTGCGCGACTAGCTTAGTAGCGGGCGAAAATTGAAATTAAAAAAATCCTTTGCGCTTTAGGCCCTGTGCACTTTATGATAGAGTGGTTAACAGTTTTCATCTGGCAAGTGGGAAAAAAAGTGCGAGCGTGACGGGGCGCATTAGCGTACACCCAAAATATATATACAGTCAATTGAAAAAACGTTGTCGGGTAAAAAGAATAAACCAATGACAAAGCGACCCAATGGTGCTCTGGGGAGCGTGAATTCTTGCTTCTATTCTTAGTCACGAGCACATTATAATAACACAGCATGCCTTAATTTACTCTTTAAATTATCTTGGAAAGAAAATATTTTGAATGTCAAGAAACGAAACCCAGTAACAAACTTGCCCCTGTCATCTTCCCAGAGTTCCATTTTGTCGCATTGTCCATCTTTTTCTACGTTTCACCCGACGTTTATTCACACAGGTGTATAGAAGATATTACACAGCGGTGTGAAGATATATATATTATTTTCGAGTGGTAAAATATTGTTTTCTACCACGAGAAACTAAAATTCATGTATTCAAGCCACCGTGTAATTTTCGTTTTATTATATAGGCCAGAGTATTTTTGCACAAACAACATTGTAAGAGCGGGACATCGATATCCTCACTAGCGATTATATGGAAAATACCCCACTCGAGTCTCGGATGTAGTTTCACGTGATTTTTACGAGTGGTCTTTTTTCCAATAAAACACTCTTGTTTATATAATAAAAAGAAATTCGTCACAACCACGGTACAAAGTCAAAAATGAATTAAAATCGTTTCAAATCTAGTAGGAAACGTGATTTGTTCTCAAAAGCAGTTGAGAGAGAAAATGTTTCTATACTAACGACTAGTTTCGTAAAATAAATCAATCATTAAATACATATTCATACCAACGCCGAGTAATCACCGGACAAGGGAACGCTTAGCGTTCTTAACGCCACTTCAAATATTGGGCTGGATGGAGGTGTTGAAAGAGAGCATATTATTATTATTAGTATTATTATTATTATTATTATTATTATTACAAGTGAGACCGGAAAACAATAATATAATTATTAGTTAATCATTAGTAATACACATCTAATCAAATCAGAACCCTTTCTTATAAATTTTAAATAAGCCCCTGTTGTAGGTAATGTAAACTTAAACACCAACATTTTAAATGCTTTAAATGCTTTATTCAATAAGTGATTCGAAACCGGGATACTACAGTGCAATACGCTCTTATATTTTTCTCCTTATATGGCAAAATGATGCTACAGTTGAATAATTGTGTAACTTATTTACTTCTATTAATTCCCCGGGACGTTTTATTAATAATAGGAAGTCGTTCACCCTAAAACATTCTAAGGCATTGCTTTCTTTCTTGACTGCTCAATACTGATAGTGACTCAGAGGGAGTCGCTTGTTGGAGTAAATATGAGATATATACACCTTATACGATGTTTTGGTATATAATACGCGCGGATATTTTACGAGTTACGTAGTATTTTTCCGAGCCCCGCAGGGGCGAGAAAAATGCGAGCAATCAGTAAAATGTCCGCGCGTATTATCTACCAAAACATCGAATAAGAGGTTTCTTCTTCCACTGAATTTTTTTCTTTTATGCCAGCATCTATTCTTCAGCTAGAGTAATGCAACTTGCTCATTCTCTACAAATGACGCGCAAGAGCGAAGGCAAAACTCAAAAAAAGCCGATGAAATGCCTTTAAGAATTTATTTGATTGGATGAAAAGTTGACATAAATGACATTTTTTGACACACGGCGCTGAAAATAGCTTTGTGTCGAATCGAGTGTGTTAAATAACACCGAGAGTGGTATAAATTTACACGATACTCGTGTTACCACAACACTGACAGAGTGTAATTACAACATTACACCAATTTTGCGTTAGATAACACCAAAATGGTGTAATCGAATCAGGATACAACACCTTCTTGGTGTTTTTTTACACTTAAGCTGTGTGGCAAAAACCTTGCAAGGTTTTTTCAGGATTTAACACCGCTGGTATGTAATTTAACACTGCATCGTGTAAGTCAAGCACAAACAAGGTGTAAAGTAACACCAAATGTCAATTACATTTTCTTGTCGGGCATCGATCGGGCAACTTATTAAAACGACTAGATTACTTCCACATATGACGTCTGGGCTGCAAAATCAGCTTCTAATCAAATAGAATGTATTGTACAAGGTATAGCCGAAAAGATAGGTTTGCTGTTTAGACTGGTGAATAGCTCAAAATAACTACCGTTTGATAAGATCTGAAAAAAAAATCTGTCATTAAATATAATATAATACGTGGGACATTCTGATTATTTATTTTCGTGAGCAGCTAATGCGCAAAAGGTTTACCATAAGCCTGGAAGATAATAAGGGTTGCAGCGAATATAGCAAATTGCCCCGGTGAGACAAGCTGAATGCAAGTTGCACTAGCAGTGGTGGACATTGGATTACGCCACATTTTAGAGGAGTTTCATATGTATAATATCTCTTTTCGGCAAGGATTGAAATAAATATCAATGGTCAGTGCAGATGATAGCTTGCTTTTTTTTTACTTTTCTGACGATCGGATTGTCTACTACTGCCCGATAGTTATTGCGGTCAGCGGTGCCTCGCTGCTCTTGATGTGCTGTGCGCACGCTAGCACACAATGACGAAACGAGCACATGCTTCAAGCGAGTTTCGATTCTTTTCTTGTGCCTGTCGTTTATTCCTAGTACATTCTGGTTTCTGGCGTTGCCTGATGTCTTGCTACTGCAATCCCGTCAATAAGACACGCGGTAAGTGACTTCATTTTGGTAATTTTTAAAACGAGTAAATACAAACTTAGTACTAGCTCTGACAGCAGACAACAGTCATGAATGTCATCAAGACATGCCTTGTTCAAACTGTATCTTAACTCTTAACCCCATAATTATCACGCCAAAATCTCCAAATGACCATTTTCAAAATGCTTTTCTTGTGAGTAAAATGAGACAGTTCGATGAATGGTTTTTCGGGTGTTCGAAACGAGCGCCATTTGCAGTCGGTTATAAGTTAAATATGATTGTTTATAAACGGCGGTTTTGTTGTATTTGAATAATGTGGTCCAAAATATCGCCAAACACAGTTGATGACCTTTATTAATGTGAGAAAAGTAGCCTAGTACGAAATACAGAATACAGATGGCCTAAACGTGTCAGTTTCAAGATAACGAAATAACGGTACAAATAACGAGATAACGGTACGAAAATATATGCAGTTTTACCATTTCGGCGCCAAAAGTCGTTGAATTCAATGTCGCTTCTGCCCGCTCATTACTTGGACTGTGTTCCTTCAAAGGTAGTGATTATTTATCAGTGTTTGCCAGAGCGGAACAGAAAAAATGAGAATAGAAAAATCAACTGACAAATCTTTTACTTTCTCTTTTCATTTTGAATTCAATGTCACTGTGTGCCTTGCATAGTTGTGTAAAGTGGTTTTCCACTTTAAACTAACTCCAATGTTGAGTAACTGCTACCCGCTCATTACTTGGACTGTGGTTCTTCAAAGATAGTGATTATTTATCAGAATTTGCCAAAACAGGACAGACAAACTTAACTCACAAATCTTGCCACAGGGGAAAAGACAGTCAAACATGTAGCATTGCCATTTAAATTCCATCAAAGTAGCAGAGGGTCAGATTTGTACTGTAGTAGAGTCCTGGCCCTCATTACCTACATGTACAGTTTTAAACAGGAACAGACTGAGTGATTCATCCAACTTACTGAATAATATACACAAGGGACCAAACACATCTGACAAAGCATTGGTTACTCTGTTGATTTCGTTCTTTTGTTTTCTAAAGCAAAGAATTTAATTGGTTTCTTTTGTTTAGGTTTTTAGCAAAAGAAAACAGAAGATGGGGACCTCGTGTTTTGGCCTTTTCTAGAAAACTGAGTATAAACCGGCAGGAAAAAAACAGGGCATGTTCTCTGAATAAATTGAAGCCCACATGCAAAAGTTCAGGCACTTTCAAACTAAAAAAATTGACCAAAAAACATCTCTTAGGGGACTTTCCGCTAGCCTCTTCAAATGTTGTTTACATATAGAGTGGTCCAAAGCTGACTGATACACACAACTGACCAGCATACCACTCAGTAAGTCATGTTACCACTCACTGAATTGAATATACCTTTCACTCAGCTGTTTATACCAAATGGTCAATTGTATGGACTGCTCGGTCAGTTTTGTGTACCCCTGTGCCAGTTGTGTTTACCACTACAGTTGGTAAGTCAGTTATAGCACTAAGTGAGTTGCATGGAGTTATCCACACATTTCACTGAGTGGTTCCACAGCTGAAGGAGCATTGCATACAACTGACAACTGACCTGAATGATACAACAGACCCAGTGGTGTACATAACTGACTGAGTGGTAGCCGCGACTAATCAAGTAACTGGGTGGTACTCACAAGTTAGCAAGTGGTGCACACAACTCACAGGGTGCTAAATGACTGAGTGAAACATAGTTGTAAAAGTTATGTGTTCTGAGTAGTGCACATAACTGACTTAGTAGACAAGACAGGTACATGTAGTCACAACTGACTGAGTGTCAAACTGGTGGTCCACTCTGCTCTTCCAAGTGGTATAACGACTGTATGTAATATTACTCAACTTACTGAGTGATCCACATAACTGATCTAGCGGTATAAACAACTGAGCGAACTGATTGAGTGGTTTATTCAGTTGACTGAGTGGTATACAATACTGAGCAAGTATTAAACACTTAGACTGAGCAATACAGTACATGTATGTACAACTGTCTGACAGAGTATCCCAAGTAAGGCGCCGTTTACATGAGTTATTTCATCCCGGGAAGAGTTTCACCCCGGGATGACCTTCATCTCATCCCCGGATGACTTTCATCTCGGTGTCTGGTCATTTACCTGTAAGCTTTTACATGATTTGGAGCAAAAATGGGTTCGCCCCGGGATGATTTCATCCCGGTGCTGTAGACCGGGATGAAATCATCCCTGGGCGAACACATTTTTGCTCCAAATCATGTAAACACTCATAGGTAAATGACCAGACACCGAGATGAAAGTCATCCCGGGATGAGATGAAGGTCATCCCGGGGTGAAACTCATCCCGGGATGAAATAACTCATGTAAACGCCGCCTAACTGAACAATAAGTGTTACTGACGGCTGTTTTTTTTTTTTTGAGCTTTAGTGGTATTTTTTAAATTTTGTATGTAGCTGACCAAAATACATGTAAGTTTGTTTCCAGATCTTGGCGAATCCTCCAAAAAGGAATAAACTTGAATAAGTGACATTCAGTATTGCCCAATCATGGTGCGTACAAGTGGGTAATTAATATAGCATTACTAATTTTCATCAATTTTTTTTTTATTATAGTGGATTGATGAATCGGAGGTGGTTTCTGAACTGGGTGTGGCTTATCATCGAAATCACTCACTCAATCTGCATTTATTGACTTCACTTTTCTATAACAACTAGAAAAGTACTTTAAATTAAAATGTCTTTTGAAAGGCCTTTTATTTTTGTATGGGTTTGGTTTTCATTATTTTGGCACATCAACTTAGGTGTTAACAAAAATGAAGCATACAGAGGTTAATGCACTGTTTGGACTGGAATCTTTGTAGCTTTCTCATTTTTTAAAACTGTCTTAGTCACAACTTTATTGAATTCTAAGGCATTAGAAAAGCATCTTTGTATATTATAGTCAGTTTCCAAGGTTGCACTGAAAGGTTTATTTTTCTACATGTAGACTTATTGTTTTTTGCATAAAACCGTATTTTTGGACGCATTTTGTTTTAAGGCATAGTATACCAAATAAATATTCACTGCGAAATAAATTTGGAAACTAGTTATGTCTGTCTCCTTCAGGAGCAATAATTGCAATGTTTAAGTAGCCCACATGCATCTTTTATTTTAGTGTTGAAGTACACTAGAACAGTGTTAACATAACACGTGGAGGGTGTTATTCAACAAAGTTGGAAGTGTTATTTTACACAATTTTAGTGTTAAATTATCTCTGGCGTAAATTAACCTTGTTTTGGTGTGCACACCGCTGCAAGTTGTTTTACACCATTTGGGTGTCACAAGCACACAATTTTAGTGTAAAATTATCTCTGGTGTAAATTAACCTTGTTTTGGTGTGCACACAGCTGCAAGTTGTTTTACACCATTTGGGTATCACAAGTACACTTTTTTGGTGTAAACGTACCCGAATTCCGCGTCTACATAACACTGTGTTGGTGTTTTTTTTACCCAATCCAAATCGGAATTGTTGGTGGTTCACACTATTGTGGTGTAAATGTACACCATGTTGGCGTTACTTTAACACTTAATTCGTGTTCACACAGCTGCACAAATTTACACTTTTTCGGTGTTGCCATAACACTCTCACTTTTTCTGTGTGTCAAATTTTTCATTGAAAGCAATAGCGTATGATTTTCGCAAATCGAGGCTGAAATTAGACTTCAAAAACGTCTTCAATATATAGTTCTTGTAGCCGTAAAAGTTAAAAAAGTTCTTAATCGGCTAAACAACACTACAAAGTTTCTCTAAAGATCATCGTCACTATCAGAAAGAGGCAAGATTCTCTTGAATTTTTTCCTCTGAAATAAGTTGGAATGCTCGCCAGTTTCGAAACCATGTGCATCGAAAGCAAAGGTGAACTGAGAATTGTTGAAAACTGCTCCAGTAAACATATTTTTTGCTCCATCATCTTGCTTGCCATTTGAAGCAGTCAGAGGCTTCAGGATCTTCTCTTCAACTGGCGTTTTACGTGTTTTCGAATCTTCCATGAAGTTGCTTAGTTTTGCTGACATGGTCTTTTGCTGCAAGATAGAGGTGCTTGAATAGCTTTCTAAGGACTTGAGGTTTCTTTGTCCAACAAGTGCAATGATGTTTAAAGGTTCAACGTTCTCTTTTCGAAGAGTTGAGATCATGGTTCTTCGTACTGAGTGGTTGGTGTGTCGTGTCGTTAACCCCACAGCCTGGCTCATAGACTTCATGAAAGAACCAAGCGAGTTCTTACCAAGTGGCTGTTTCTTGTACCAAATAAGTGAATTATGGAAGCGGGATTAGTAATGGCTGCCAGATAAAAGGGAGGGTCTTCACTGTTCATCTCAGGTGGTCGTCTTGCCAGATATTCCCGGAAAAATTTCACTGGACAGCGTGGTCCTGCGGTAGCGTACATTTTCGGGTTAAAACTACGGTCATACATACACATACATACATACATACATATACCAGTTTGTCAGGAACAAACTGGTGCTCACCAGTGCGGGTTTTGCTTCCACGGTTCGGTAGACCACTCAACGTACTCTTTTCCTTGGGGTCCGTCTTCTCTTTTTATCTTGAAGTCGCCGAACTTTACTCGGTGGTGTTCATCACGAGCCCGCCAGCCAAAGAACATAGTGTTGTTGAACCAGATGGTACGCAGAAGACTTTGGGGGGAATGGTCTCCCAACTGTTTTGCTGTCCACAACTGTTGAATTTCATCTTCAGTCAATCCAGCGGCTTTATTTGGCCTTTGACCTTTGCCAGCACGACAGAGCTGCTTTCGTTTGGACGATAAAGCTTCTCTGGCCGTGGAGAACTGTCTGTCTGTCTGTCCGTCCGTCCGTCCGTCCGTCCGTCCGTCCGTCCGTCTGTCTGTCTGTCTGTCTGTCTGTCTGTCTGTCTGTCTGTCTGTCTGTGAGTATACTGTATTGTTTTCCTCGTTCACGCAAAAAACGGTCGATGCTTCTAAACAGTGAGGTTAGCGTGTCAGGCCCAAACTCGTCTCTGTTTTGTTCACGTACTTTTCGAACAAAGTGAGCTAAAAGCTTGTCCAGTTCTTGTGGTTAAATCTCGTCCAGTTGTCTGGTTTCCTTTAGAGTTTTTGCCCATCTGTAAAACACGTTCAGGTCACTTGCAGTCTTTTTCTTGGTATTTTTGTTTCTATTTTGTTCAATAAATGTTTCAATATCGTCATCGTTCAGTTGACTGTTTTTTCAGTTTGTTCAGTTTCCTCCGTAGGAATACCAGTTTGGGTTGGTTCAGTGTTTTCCGTGTATTCAGTTAAAGATTCGTCTGCTGTTATAAGTTCGTCGTCCAAAACGTCAAGTTGGAAGGTTGAAAACACGTCGAAATTCGGCTCGACCAGATCCAGTCGGGCCATTTTGTTTTTGCTTCGTCCTCCTTCAGCAGAAAACCGGTCAAACCGGGATTTTACTGCGTAATACGCTGGCATATGTTGTGCGTTCTCTTGCCCTTATATGGTGAGATGACACTACAGTGGAATAATGAACACCCTGTAATTACGGTAAAAGCTCTAATAAGTCCTGCTCTCTAATACTCCTTCTTTCCTACTACTAAATTATTTGTAACTAATTATGTCATGACATTAGAGCTTGCAAATTAATTTTTTCTGACTTATGCCAGAGATTATTTTACTGCCAGAGGAAGATGCGAAAACTGCAGCATGATACATCTGTACATGTAATTTCTTACATGTAATTCAGGTGAATCAATTCGTTCATCTATAATTTAAGTACCAATCAGTCGATCAATCAACCACTCAACCACTCAGTTGATAAATCAGTCAATTAGCCAATTAAAAATCAATCAATCAATTAATCAATCAATCAATCAATCAATCTGTGACTACAGTGTTGCCAATGCAAATAGCAAATGGCCCAGTAATTACTAGTGACTTTATTTGATACACAGATCATGACTCACTCTGTTACTACCCCAGACCGTGACGGCAGTAGATCTTGTGATTTCAATTTGTTTTTGGTTCGATAATCTGTCACCAATGAGCATATTGATTGTTACTGATTGTCATAATCTGGTACCAAAGAAAAACAAAAGTAATAACCTCTTCCTAAATCATTTCAGAATATTCTGAAACCTAACAGGTAATGAACTGATGAGAAGGGAAGATACTGTGGTGAATCAATCAATCGAAATAGTTTTCCCCATAAAGAGAATTCAATCAAATAGGTCTGACTCTTCATTCCTGAGATAGAGGGGGGTGGGGATACTCCCAAAAAAAGTTATGGGTGTGTTCATCAGATATTTTGAAGTAAAGCCCTAAAAGGTACCAAGGTATTGTTTTGTGGGCGTGGCAGTACAAGTTACTTCTACTGCTAAGAGGTACTCTTGGATTCATTCCATTCTCACACACCAACCACTTAGTAGTACTGAGGGGAAATTAAGTGTCTGTGGTTACAGTCAAACTAATAAATGACATCAAAATAAAGCATAAAAAGACAAAAAATACTAATGTATATAAACTTATTTCAAACCTGGCCTGCTCTGCAATTTTTTTTCATTTGAATTGATAATGTTTGTCTGGGAATATCGCTATGAGAACACATTTCTTAACCGAAGCCTTAGAATAAACCGCCATATGATGGAATAAAAACCTATAAGGAAAACAAAGCAGATTTTAATTATCTCAATTGCCAATAGTAAGCCCATGGCTTTTGGAGGTTTTAAATGTCTTGGTAAAACCAAAATAATATTTACAGATACAGCTGTAGGTTAGCCTAACTGAAGAGCTTGCAAGGAGGAAGTCATGCAGGCACAAAACAAGCACAAATTGTCACCTGGATGGAATCGCCATGACAAAGATCTTGTTCATAATCCAGCGAATTCCCAGTAGCCCATGTTTGATATACCAACATTCTAGCATGCCTGCAAGGCTTTACAGATAAACCTCTATTTGGTTTGGGTTTCTTTGTCTTCAATCTCCTCTGGGAATCAAGAGACAAAGGAATCTTGAAAAAATTGCAATATTATCGGTAAATGTATTGCTCATTAGCGGTATAGATCAGCAAGGGAGACTTTTGCCTGATTGGTTAATCATTTACTAGAACCCAGATTCCTGAAACATGCGCGCCAATGAAATAAACAAAGATGGCGGTCTGCGGAAAAGATGTAGGTTTCATCGCTTGATCACTTATTCTTACCTTTTTTTGCACATATAACAAATCCAGGCGTTTTCCTAACTCCTCAGCAGCGGAAAGAAATTTGGAAAAAGTATTTTAACGCGGAAAAACGAGTGTTTTGCTCGGGCTTTTGCATTTGTGAGCGGGAGAATTTTTCTTCGCACCGCAAGAAAATATGTTTTATGAAGTGAGGAAATTAGGAAGGATTCAAAGTTTTGGAGGACAGTAAGCGTTTAGCCTGTTGCTGTTTTCACCAAAGCAGGTAAGGTATCCTACTCACAATTTTAAAACAGTCTGCTTACAACTTTTTGTTAGCTTTTGCTACATAACAATCGATCAGTGAGCTTCCCTTCGATGTTTAAAAGGGCCGTGGCGGTCACTCAGCGGTCAAATAATCTCAGAGTGCAAGAGGTTTAAAAACCATAAAACACTTTAGAAGACCTACCATTAATCACTGGTTGGTTAACCATGTAGGCAAACGGGAATTATCTCAGCTAAAATAACTTAAAGTATAATATCATTTAAGTTCATACTTTCAGTAGCTGATAAAATTTAAATTGCAGCAAATCTCGCTCAGTTTTTCCGTTTGATCTTAGTTTTACAGTTTTGCCAACTTGTAGCCATCCTATGGACTGTCAAAGTTTTTGTTAAGACACAAAAGGCCATAAGTTGTGAGAATGCAGATACAAAAACGTTTTGCTTGAAGAATGTTAACGACATGCAGTCAATGTTAACTGTTTACAAACATTGACTTTTTGGTTATTCAATTTGTAAAGCAAGTTTTGTCTCATTATTTAGTGGCCATTTTGTTGCCATATTTACACCAAAGGATTCCATGTTGAAAGTAACTCAGTTTTGTATGACTTCAGTTGTGTTTGTTACTAGTAAAGTGTGCTTCCCATCACTTTTTGCCTTTTTTTTAATATCTTCATCTTTAACTATCTTAGTTTTGTGACCGAAGGGCGTTTATGTTGTGTAATTTAAGTCAGAGTTCCCATTGATGGCAGATGCTTTGACTTCTGAAAGGGCTGCCCTTTTGAATTTTAAATAAAGGAGACTAATCTTAATTGCAACAGCCTTAGATGTACTGTACACAGTTACCACCTTTTATAGTTTTCCATCAGTCATACCAGCCCCTGACAGTTCTTTTGTTTTGAAACCTTTTCTTTCAGGAGATTTTAAAGAAGACCAGCACCCAGTAACCTTGAATATAAGTTCACGAGCTTACGTTGAGGATGGTTATTATTTTTAGAAAACATTTGTGGACCAAAGGATTTTCACATAGTTGTTGTCCTGTCATTAAGTTTCAAAAAGCTGTCTCCACAAAGTACAATGAGTAAAAAAAAAAATTGCAGCTCTTGACTTTAACTTATAATTTCCTATTATGATAAACCTTTCTATGGAAAGCTACATTCATGTTTTACCCAGTGTTTGATGACATTGTCTTTTAACCTTGTTCAAAAAATGGCCTCAGGATATTGCTTGCAAATGCAGGTGTTGCTTTTTTTTAAAAGGATATTTCCCTTGGTGACAGTTGATTTGTAACTTTTCATTTTAAAATGTCTCCAGTTACTCTTTAAGAGACACCAGTGGCAAACTCGCTATTCCTCTACCCCGCATAAACCTTACGAAAAATAGTTTCAGTTACTCTAGAGCATTTCTTTGGAATAGCCTTCTTGTTGAGCTGCGACAGGTGAAGTTCAACTCTCTTGGGGCCTTCAGGGCTGGCTGCAAGTAATTCTTCTGAAGATCTCTCTGCATGGAACTTATGTAAAGTAGGCTCGTAGTCTAATTAGGTTTTGTCATGATGTTAATGTATTATAGCAGTTTTTGCATAGAAATAGTGTTTTTAAGTCCTGATGAGTTGACCGTGGTTAAATAAAGTTATCCATTCATTCTTTAATTTCAATCAATAAAGGGACTGTTCACTTTTTATAGGGTAGGGGCAAGTCGATTTTTTTAGGGGAGAGGGGGATGTAAAAGAAAAGGGACACCTGAAAAAAGAGTCTGCAAATAACATGGTTGTTATCCTCATGAGTTTATAAGTTAAAAGGAGAAATGAACTTTCCTTATTTCATGATCATCCAAAACAAATAGACCTCTGAGGGGTCCAAATCAATTTTTGGTCCATAAAACTTCATCCCCCCCCCCCCCCCCCCACTCCCAACTAGTCTCATTTGCTCTAGGTTTTCATTTCAGCAGATTGAGAGTTTAACTAAATGGAAGACCACGGCAGCTGCAAAAAAGTCTGGGTACAATATCTTCGCAAAAATCATTTTAATTCCTTTGTCATATCAACTTCTTATTTTTGCCTTAGCTATGCGTTTCATTTTTTAAAGTCGGAAATATTTTTAACCCAAAAAGTGGTTTTTGAGGCAGATGCCATTTTTTACCTCCCTCTTGTAAATGTATTTGTCTTTCTTCCCGTTTCAAACACAAATAAATTATCTTCCAATGCGACAAACATTACACATTTCCATTGACGTTCAACTTACTTTATTGATAGTACTTGCTCTTGCATTGAACTCTGTTATGATAATGAAGAACAACAGCAGGGAGGCAAAACTTTTGCCTGCTTATCATAACTTTTCAATTTACCTTCGCCCATTTCTCAGATTTGCAATCCCTTGCTGTGATTTTCTTCACGATGAATTATTGAATGGCCATAGTGTTTTCTCTCAAAAACTGAGTTTATACCTTCCTCTAGATGTTTAAAGATAATTATGTAACCTGCACACAGATGGCTCCTATAGCAAGGGAGATGTCTGCACACAGGCTTAAGATAATGTTGATGTGCATAGGTTAAGTTACCTATCAATAATTTTAGCAGAGTTTTGACCAACAAAACATCCACAAAGTCCTTGTGACACATTATCTTTAATAAGGGACTAGTAAATTTTAGTAATGTGTACATTTAAGTAATAAAAGCAAGTGGGAATTAAATAAAGCCCAGAGAACCATTAGCTACACATTATGTACATTTCTGTTTCCAGCACACTGGTTGTACACACAGTGCCAGGTGATGTTAATGTCTGGGCAACTATTCAAAGGTTTTGGTAGGCAAAGGAAAACTTAAAAGTTTAATAAGGATGCAAAATGTGCTGATGAAAGTTCTGTGTCTATGAATTTGTACGAAGGACAAAAAAGTAGTCATTCAAGTATTCAAGGACCCGCCACAACGATACTTTCCTATTAACGTGAGGGCCTGTGCCATACTGTTTTTCAAGCGAACTGTCAAGATCTGTGTGGGAAAAATAAAATTTATGTCAAAAGTTAACATCAGTAATAATAATCACTGTTTCACATTTCTTCTACAGTTCACATATGAGTATTTCGTATATTCACTCTCATTAATGTACAAAAAACTGTTAAGTACCTCATTTAGCAGGAAAATAAAAACTGAATATTGCGAAGAAACATGCATACGTTTGTGTGACAAAATCGAGTGAAGCACTGTGTCACGCCATTCAAAAGACAAATATGTCAACCGACTTTGGCCTTTATTTTGACCAACCAGTACATCATTTAAATTTAGTTTGACGTCACCAAACTATTAGGGTAGTCCTTGAAACTCATCTCCCCAAGCCGATCCCCATATCACGAATTAGTTTTTTGGCTATGACCAAAAATACAGTGGCAACACGATTTTTACGCACAATTTAATTTCACTTGCGAATCACCGTCATGACAACAAATGTCAAAAAATGATAATTGAAAGGTCCACAAAATTGACATTTGGCACAAAGTAAATTGGAACTTAGTACTACTTGGTGAACACTTTATATTAGTGGTTTGTTGTAATTTGTGAGGTGTAGAAGGACTAAAATGTGTGATATCATATAAGCAATATTTTGAAAATGAAGCTCGACCCGCGAAGCTTTGTTCGGCAAGAGGGTATTGGGGTACACCGTCGAAATAAACCAAAATCTGCCAACAGCTAGTAAATGAGTTGACCCATCCCTCAATGATGGGAATTCCCATATCACGAACGGAAACAAAAGTCTCGGAGGTTTGATGACAAATTTTAATTTCAGGTCACAGAAAATCTAAACTTATCGATCAAAATATTCACTTCGCCTGATAATAAAAAGTGTTTAAGTAGTACGCTAAGGGAACCCAGAAAACGGTAAAACAAGTTCATTTCAATGTTGTATTCGATTTTTATGACGAAATGATGAAAACTGAAAAGGTAAGATGCCCTTGTTGAACGACACCGTGAAATTGAGGATGACAACAACATGGTTTCTTCAAAACCTTAAGATGAAGCAAACAAAAAACCTAAATACAAACTCAAGGAGCCAAATATGCGATTTACTTACCACAATAGACATAGCCCTTTCAGTAGGCGTTGAATATGACGTGAAGTACAGCCTAGGAAGACAGGTAAGTTCATTGAAACCGGCCCTGCCATGTAAAGACATTGCTGACAATCCGCCATCTTACGATCAACACGTCCACATGAAAAGGTCTTCATCGGCAGCAGAATTACCACAAGCGATGTCAAACAAGCTTATCTGTCTCCATATTGAGTTCCTTTTAATGGCAAAATGCTCCACTTGGCATGTCGACAACGTATCTATAAATGCTTTCCATTTAAAGTTTAGGTTGTCAAATTCAACCTCGCCGAAAACCGCGTGCTCATCGAAAATCCCCAAAACAAAAAAAATTTGAAAACTTTTTCGAGCAAAAGTCTCCCTTGCTGTAAAGATCTGTTTTTTAGCTCTAATAGAGCGAGTAAAATATCCATGGAAGAATACATCCTTTCTACTTGTAGCCCCCCCCCCCCCTCCCCCCCAAAAAAACAAGTTTAAAGGGTTAGAACTACAGACTGGCTGTTATTTCACTGGAACAAGCATGCTCACTGCTCACAGGACACTTTGAGACTTTGTATATGAATGCAATTTCAACTGGGGCGACGTGCAGGACAGTCGATGTGAACGCGCCAGAGAAAAATTAGAGACTGCTCATTGTCTATGAGAATGGTACCAACTTAGGCGAGTACGACTTCAGATCAACTCCATACTAACGCTTGCTTCTGTTTACATGAAGGCGGTATGAAAGGGGAAGCCAGTATAGAACAATTATCATCTCAGGCTGGTTTCACTGATCACCATTGCTGAACTGATACAAATGACTCGCACCGTCTAAAATTAGACTGGAGAACCATGTAAACGGGAACTGAGTTCAAACCAGTCTGCGATATTTGTTTTGAGTATGCACATTTCATAAGTGGCGTTGAAGCATTCCAAGCTGGTGGATAATAGATAAAATGGATTCTAAGGGATGGTTGGTCCCATGCAAACACTTCATTCCAGTCTGACTTTCAGACCGGTCTCATGTAAACAAAATCATACTGGTCTGAGTTTGCACTGCTTTCATGAAACCAGGGTATTACTGCTCCTGGGCCTCCGAGCATGTTGTTCAAAATCCTTGAGAGCTGCTCAACTTTAGCCTAAGGGGGTGTTTACATGGCACTGGTATGATATTCATTCTAGTACAAGTTCATTCTCCGTACCTGTTTACGTGATTTCATCTGGTGTGCGAGTTCACCCCAGTAGTGGTACCGGATCAAATTCTCATTCTGATGTGGAAACCCGTACTAGACAACCAGTATTGTGGAAACATGGTATAACTGCCAGAATAAACCCCACATCACCATGAAAAATGGATTTTATAACTTGTAAGTGTAAGTGTAAGTGTAAGGTTCAATTTTTCTTTTTCTTTGTGAATAATAGGATTGCCAAATTTTCTTGAGCCAAAAAGACTGATTTAGTCACTCAGTCTTTTATGTCTTTACATGGCAATGTGTAAAACAGATCATGGTCAAATTCCACATTACAGACATTTGTGCTTGTTCACACACACTAAAAGGCAGATGGATTACATATCTGGTATATTTGAGAATCAAACACAGCTGTTTGCATATTTTTGGTTTAATTGTGTTCAACTACTGAAACCAAATTAACTAGATCATGGCATTTAATCCAGCACTGTAAGACAAAGCTGCATCACTGATCACTGCTGGCATATATACATGTATGCTTAGAACAGATGAAAAAGGATCAATGAATAAACAACAAATTCAGGGCTAAGAATTGGCAGTTGCCCAAATGCCAGTGGCGATTTAAGACCGAAGAGGGCCACTAAAAGTTGACGTCTGATCGCCAGACGGGCGACTACAATTAAAAAATGTTATAATTTACGTAGTTAAAATAAAAATAAAATAAAATGTACTTTCATTGGGGTATCTTTCTTTTCTTTCCCGTCCTCAACTCTAAGTTCATTAACTGTAGTAAATTTTTAGTTCTTGAAAAAATTCAAAGCCATTCTGGGGTATTAGATCAATTCACAATATACCAAGACACCATCTTGTTTTTATTGACACGACTCCAGACTTACCCACAGTTCTATTGGCAAAATCCCTCGATAAAAGGCTTGCTTCCCACCCTGGCTGGGAGGGATTCATTCAAGTAAATATAGGTTGTTTACCATTTACAGGGGCAAACCGGTTGATCTACGGTTTATGCAAATGGTAAGGAAAGCCCTCCCGAATGGGAAATTCCGTTCGAGATAAGCATGTACCATTTGTGCGATTCGCTCTAATTTACATAGAGTCTGGAACTAGTCTGACAATTGGCGTAGGTCTTGGAACTGGTAGGAAAAAGTAAATGGAACACAATTTTCCGTTTGGATATTCCGGTTGGGAATTTTGGAGTACCTCTGAAGACGTTCCGTTTATTTCGGAAATTTTCCGGTCGGGCGAACCAAAATAGTCTTTCCATTTACATTCCAACCGAAATTTCCGGATTTTTTCGGCAAATGGGAAACACTCGTAGTTTAATTTTTTTTTCCCGAACAGCAACCGGACACTGAAGTTAATTTTTGACCCTGCAAATTACGGAATCATTACATGTAACTTAATCAGTAAAAATAGAGAATAAGATTTCTACAAAATTAAATCCACCTTCTTTCAACTCTATTATCTTAAGAAGCGTATTTTCCCAAAAGTGATCAAAACATAAGCCGAAATAAAAGTTATAAGACTTACCTTATACGAAATTTTAATTTGTTGTTGGTCATCAAAACATGCCAAAACTATAATTCAAAGTTTCGTTTAAAAGGCAAGTCTCTGTAGAGCTTTTAAACGTGACTTGATATAACAAACAACCGTAACACGTTAGACATACATAAACATTTTGCAAGCAGTCAAGAAAATCCCAGCTAGTCATCAATCGAGTTGGAAATGTTTACAACAATTAAATGATGCTACACACACAAAAAAATTAAGCTTATCTGCCAAATTCAGCATTTGTGGAATAGCCTGAATTTCTTGCTTTAAGCAGGAACTGTTGGAAATATTAATTTTAACAGCCACGCTGTAATTAAAGCTTACTGAAAACAAAAAAGATGCTTTTCTACCCTTTAACATGCCCAAAAAATAACACGATTGAGTCGCAGTCGAGTGTACAAAACTACATCTCTCGGCTGTTTACAACCGGAATGAAATTTCAGTTATGTAAGCACTGGACTAACCATAAATATGAAACAACAAGCTAATGATCGATCGGAAAAGCTCTAAAAAGCTGTTTACTGAACACAAATAATAAGCTCAACCAAGCGTATTTCACAACAAAAGTCATGAGAATGTCAAAGCAGCACTTATAATTACACGTACCTGACATTGCGACTTTGTAGCCTGTTTGACTTGACAGTTGACCCAAATTTCTGAGCAATGCAGCGAAAAATGCAGTGTTGTCCACTTTCCGAGAAACTGTTACAGTGCAGCTACTCGAACCGGGCCACTTGGAAGAAAATTGACCAATCACAACGCTAATTGAGAACAAAAGAAGGCAACATTTTTTCATAAACTGACCAATAATGTTGAAGGATCTAGACAATACACCTCCAAATAAATTTGAAACTGTCTCATTCTGTGGACCTCTCGGGAAATAGTCGAATTTTTCCATTGGTTAGCTTCAATGATGGTGCGGTGTTGACTCGATGTGACTGAAATCTGGCAGATTGTTTTTACGCGTCACATAATGTTTCCAAAATGGCTTTCACCCAGAAAAAACAAGTAAGACTGAATCGAGAGGGCGACATATACGGCAACAGTCACCGACATTCCCATCCCTGAATTCCCAGCTATTACGAGATTACGTTTCAGACTTGCACCATGCTCACATAAAGGATTTGGATTTTCTTGCAGTATTGAGACCGCGGCTGCGAAAGGGCTGCAGAAGCCAGAATCAATACATCAACGATATGAAAGACCTGTTGATTCAAAAAGCGCTTAGTGAATAAGGAGATTTGTGAACAACTGTTCATAATTGAACGATCAAAGGGCGCAAATGTCGATATAAGATCTGTCTTTGTTTATACTCGCTGAGCTGAGTGAACGCTTATCAGAATCAAGCAAGCTCGGTGAGTTACCGAGTTTCATTTCGCAAAAGGTTTGTTCTATAAACAAACTCATGCATTATCTGTACTGCTGAAGCGAAAGTATTGTTTAAGGTTTGTTTATGGACGAAAATTTTATTATCAATTGCGAATTCGACATCTCGATGTTCTGCTCAAAATTTAGCACATTTAGGATCGAAAGCAACCAATCATAGACGTGACAGTTTCCCGAGCGGTCATGATCAGAGGTCACGGTGTCAAAGTTTTTCGAACGTGCATTGTCTGCCTGCTTCAACGTTATTGGTTGGTTACAAAAAAACTTTCCATCTTTTGTTTTCAATTAGCGTCGCGATTGGTCAGTTTTCTTCCAACTGCCCGGTTGGAGTAGCCGCACTGTAACAATTCTTTAGTAGAAATGCACGACAGAAAGCTAGCAAATTGCTAGCAAACCAATAATTTAGCTTTTGTCGCGAGCTGTGCGACCGCGCCTGAAAAGTGCACCAGTTAAGCACCAGTCTCCCTGAACAATCCGTGACATTAGTGCCCAGTATTCTGCGTGCCTGCAAAATCAAATCCCTAAGCTATATGACAACGAATTTTTTTTCAAAAAACTGTTAACGTAGCTAGAAAGAGCATAGTCTGAAACCAAATACGCTGACTCATTTTTACATTTATTTTAAAACACCACAAAACAGGGGATTATCAAAAGTTTAAGGTTCATTTTTCATTTTGGTGCGCGTATCTCCAAGTGGTTGACAGGGCCTGCCCGAGCTCTCTCCCATTTCTCTTCTTTATAATATCATAATTCGGTAAATTGTGATCGTCCGGGTGAGTGTAGTCCTGAGAAGGACTGTTTGAGGTGACATTGACTGACGTTTCGACAACCTGAGCGGAAGTCATCAACAGAGTCAAGTGAACTGTGAATCGTCAGTAGATGTTATAAGTCTCTGGTCGTTGCCCTGATTGGTCGACGATCTCGTGATGTTATTGGTCGTCTGTCAGTTAAGCCGTGATGTTATTGGCTGTGAAGACTGTAAAACGTGATTGGTGCGTTTCGATCCGTCTTTTGTTAGTCAAATGTCCGTTGGTCTATTGTTAGTCAAATAAGTCGGTTTGTCTATTGTTTGTCTGTCTTGTTATTGTCAGCAATCAGTCGTTTGTAAGGTGCAGGTAGCTGTTGGCAACGGTCCAGTGGTGTTTGTTCTAAGTTAGTAAACCAGCTTTCCAGACTGATTCGTTGATAGTAGTCCGTACTGTAGGTAACGCATTCAGCAGAGTCCCAGTCGATTCTGTGGTTTGTTTTTAAATGGTGCTCAGCAATGTGATTGTTGATATCACCATTTCTAGTCGCTCGTTTGTGTTCAGTCAGTCGGACGTTCAGGTTTCTGCCGGTCTCACCAATATAAGTGGCCTGGCAGTCGCAGCATGTGATTTTATAAACTGCTCCCCGTCTGTCGCTCGGTTCGTCTTTGTCTTTAACGTTCGTCAGTAGCTGTCGTAAAGTAGTGATAGGTTTGTGAGCAACGCGGATGTTGTAGGGTTGTAGGATTCGTGCGATAGTTTCAGAAGTCCCTTTGATGTAAGGTATGGTTGCAGTAGTGACAGGTGTCGTGTTAGTGTTTGTAGCGTTTGGTTCGGAGTTTCTGTAAGTGTTCAACTGGCTCTAGACTGCACTGAGACCGCCATCAACAACTCTACTATTGAACTACCACTACCTACAGACGACTTAATGGACTTACTGAACCTTTGTCTTACTTCTACGTATTTTCAGTACAACGGCACGCACTACAAACAGTTGCACGGAACAGCTATGGGCTCACCAGTTTCCGTTGTTGTTGCAGAAATCGTTATGAAAAACATCGAGGAACGAGCCCTCGCAACTTACAAACGAACACTACCACTCTGGCTACGTTACGTTGACGATACCTTTACAGCCGTACACAAAGACGAAATGGACGATTTTCACGAACACCTCAACGGACAAAACGCCGACATACAGTTTACTAAGGAGATCGAGGAAAATGGTAAAATACCTTTTCTAGACTGCTTAGTTACCCGCGACAAAAACGAACTACGGACGACAATTTACAGAAAACCGACACATACCGACAGACTACTCGACCAATCATCCTACAACCCAACTTCTCACAAAGCTACGACTATACGGACCCTGACAAGACGCGCACAACTAGTTTGTGACTCACCTGACAGCTTAACGGACGAAATCAAGTACTTAGACAACGTTTTCAACAAGAACAATTACAACCGGGACTTTATTAGACACAACACTTACAGAAACTCCGAACCAAACGCTACAAACACTAACACGACACCTGTCACTACTGCAACCATACCTTACATCAAAGGGACTTCTGAAACTATCGCACGAATCCTACAACCCTACAACATCCGCGTTGCTCACAAACCTATCACTACTTTACGACAGCTACTAACGAACGTTAAAGACAAAGACGAACCGAGCGACAGACGGGGAGCAGTTTATAAAATCACATGCTGCGACTGCCAGGCCACTTATATTGGTGAGACCGGCAGAAATCTGAACGTCCGACTGACTGAACACAAACGAGCGACTAGAAATGGTGATATCAACAATCACATTGCTGAGCACCATTTAAAAACAAACCACAGAATCGACTGGGACTCTGCTGAATGCGTTACCTACAGTACGGACTACTATCAACGAATCAGTCTGGAAAGCTGGTTTACTAACTTAGAACAAACACCACTGAACCGTTGCCAACAGCTACCTGCACCTTACAAACGACTGATTGCTGACAATAACAAGACAGACAAACAATAGACAAACTGAGTTATTTGACTAACAATAGACCAACGGACATTTGACTAACAAAAGACGGATCGAAACGCACCAATCACGTTTTACAGTCTTCACAGCCAATAACATCACGGCTTAACTGACAGACGACCAATAACATCACGAGATCGTCGACCAATCAGGACAACGACCAGAGACTTATAACATCTACTGACGATTCACAGTTCACTTGACTCTGATGATGACTTCCGCTCAGGTTGTCGAAACGTCAGTCAATGTCACCTCAAACAGTCCTTCTCAGGACTACACTCACCCGGACGATCACAATTTACCGAATTATGATATGACTCCTGGGTTCAAACCATTTACAGTTTCTTTATAATATCAGTTGCTAAAAACAAAGCTTCGCTAGCAAAGCGAAGATTGATTTACGAGTATTAAAGCAAGGTCTATGTAACATTGTTTATCTTCTAGCTTAGCCTTATTATTTAACCTAGAGAAATAAGGGGATTGTTCGGCGAGAGTGTACGGGAAACCAGGGCTCCAGAAGTCGCGGTAAGTACGCTTTCGGGTTTGGGGGGTGTTTGTATGTCTTGTGTTTGTTGTGTATGTGTTTATTTTGTAAACCTCCACGTTATTAACAGATCAAAAATTTTGCTTAAGAAGTTCAAATATGCTAATTTTTTCGAAAACATTTTCAATAACATCGAATCTCGTGGGAACAACTTTGTTCAGAAGATAATTCATAAATAATTCCAAGAGTAAGCCGGAAAGCCTGAAATTGCTCTCTCTTAACGTGACAGCCTTGATAACTTTCGGATAGTTTTTACTTACAATGCAAAGGACTAATTACAAAAAAAAAATTTATGATAAATTGAAGGACATCCGGACGCGTATACGGCTGTGGAGTTCTCGAGGTCTCTCACTATATGGGAAAGTTACCATTATTAAATCATTTTTTTTTCCAAAAATGTATATATATTCTCAGTTCTGCCAACTCCAGAGAAATTTATAAAGCAAGTTAATACTATTATATACAACTTCTTATGGAAAGGCCTGATAAAATAGCTCGATTAGCAGTAATTAATGACGTCAAATAAGGAGGCTTAAACTTGACGGATTTAGAAACTTCAATTAAATCGCTGAGATTAGCTTGGATTGGCAGACTTTTTACTGAAGGCGCATCTCCCTGGAAAGCTTTTATTAATCAGCTACTTGAAAATTTTGGTGGAATTTTTCTTTTCAGGTGTAATTGCTGGTTTGCATGTGACGTCATAAAATTCTAAAATCAAAACTCGCTAGGCCTGCTGAATTTTTATCGCCAACAGGTGTAAGATGACATAAAAATATATCGTTTTACAAGTTCCCAGCTTGGTAGCGTCCTTCGTTTTTAAACTAGAGCATTTTGAATTTTCGAGTTCTCCGCCTAATACGTGACATCAAGATGGCGCCGTAAAAAAGCTGTCTTGTTTGAAAAAAAGGCCTCTCCTTAGGATTTTTAGCAGTTTGAACATTTCAAGTATTAGGTGAGGTGTTTACGTGAAAGTATACTAGCTCATGAGCGAAAAGTAATCGCTTTCATAGCAAAAGTGAATTCCAGGTGTTTTCTATGATATCCGGCCGCCATATGGCGTTTCCATTCTGAGCTCTATAAATTTGGGTGGAACGGTTTGGCAAATAACTCAAGAACGCTGTACCGCACAGACCTGAGACTTGGACAAATTCTTTATTTATTAATCTTTGATAACATTTGACATTTTTGGCTTCTTTTATTGAATGGTTTCGACTTTATTTTTGTATGGCGTGACAGTGCAACCCGGCAATTACGATGTAAATGATTTTGATGTTAACTCCGTATTTTGCAGAGAACTTCTTCAGTGGTGGGCTGACTTTAGGGTAGCCTTTTCTACGAAACCTCCCGTTTCTGAGAATATAATTTGGAATAATACAAATATTAAAATAGATAACAAACCAATATACTATCCACATTATGTGAAAGCCGGAATCTTAACAAGTAATCAATTGCTATTTAATTTGGATAATGTAGAATCTTATAATAGAGCCAAAAGAGAAGGTCTAAGAAACACAGGTTTCTTAACTCGGACCGGAATTCATAATGCGATTCCATTCGAATTGAAAGCTTCAGATGTAACCGAGAATGAATTAGGACCCTTACAATTCAATTACGGAGAGAATGTATTCAATCCTATAACAAGCAAAAGCAAGCGCTTCTATGAACTACTTATTACGAAAAAGGCAAAAGTTTCAAGAGGTTTTGAAAAAGTGGATTGCGGACTTTGGCTTGGATGATATAACTGTCTCAAAATCTTTTTTGTGCTAGGTCTGTCCCGTCTGAAACTTTCATTAAGAGCTTTCAATTAAAGATTTTGAACGATATCCTTTTCACTAATCATCGTCTGGCCAAAATAGGTTATATTCCAAGTGATTTGTGTACATTTTGTGGATCTGAATCAGAAACTATAAATCATTTATTTTATGAATGTTAATTTACAAGCCAGCTTTGGAAAGAATTTGAAACATTTTGGTCTCTACTCAGTCGATCGTAAACGGGTAGATCTAATATAACAAGATGTGCTATTAGGTAAATTAGATGAAGGAACTGATCTATTAAACTACTTTATAATTCTTCTAAAACTACATATCTGGGTAAGTCGAAAACAAAACGTACATCCTAACCTTAACGTATTCAAGGGAACCGTAAAGGCGAAGTTTAGAACTGAGAAGTACATAGACTCAAAACACAATACAGAACAAAAATTTCAGGCTAGATGGCAACCATACTTAAATAGTATGATGACAGTTTAATCTGGGCTTATCCTGATTAGATACAATAGATATACACAAGTGATGTTGTTGATGATGTTATTTTCTGTCTTGGAATAAACGTATGAACTCGAGTGTGAAATAAAAAGTGGAGAAAAAAAGGTTCATTTTTCATCGCGCGTTTTTCAAAAGAAAAAGTAATTACGGACGTTTTCGAATAACTTATGTTACTGTGAGAAATTACAGATTTATTGAGCTTAAAGCAGTTTTAAAGTGATTTAAAATATTCCGTGCGCTGTAGTCACGTTATCGATAACGTTACAACAATAAGCATATCATGATCGTTACTTTAATGTGAACTTCCAAGCTTAGTTTTTTTCTGCCTTAAACTGCCATAGCGACAGACTCTCCACCAGTCCCCTGGGAAGTGCTCCTGTACAGAGCCACCTTAACTTTAAAATGCCAGATGTCAACTGGCAATTTCCAAATTGCCCATTCCAATGACCATCAGGGCACATTATCTGCCTTTAATTTGATAGAGGCCTGTTCTTGCAGTGAGCTAAAATATCTTTTTTGCCATACTTACGTGACTAATGACGCCATCACCCTAACACGCGGTTGTAAATAACACATGGTACAACATCCTCTTCGACCACAAGTTAAATAAATTATTTAGCATTGAAAATTTTTCAGGTGCAAAGCATGCTGGGAAGGTTCTTATTATTATTATAATATTGTTTCTCATTATTATTATTATTATTATTATTATTATTATTATTATTATTATATTTATTATTATTATTAGCTCCATCATGTCATAGTATTAAATAAATCATTTTGAAGATTAAAGGAGACAGCGAAACAAAACCAGCCGTAGGAAAAAGAATCAACGACTACAGCTGAAAAATTGCATAGGTGTGGCTAAACATTTATTCAATCCAGAAATGACAACTTATGAAAAGCTAGACGCCCTTTTTATATCTTTATCAATCCGTGACTCGTTTGACCAAACTGCGTTTCCTACTAAACGCAACGACATTTGTCTACATTGTCGAAGGAGGTAGATGAGCATTAGTTCTTCATCACATTAGCCACGGCAATAAAACCGAGTCACAAAGATCCTGAAGGTTCCAGTCAAGGTGCTCTGTTTGAATGCCAGGAGCCGGGATGTTTCTGTGTTCACCTCATCAGGGGGACTTCAAGACCACATCCACTTTGGGCAGCACGACAAGACAGCAACATCAGAGGGTTTGTATGAAAGACGTGACTGGGCATCTACGGTTTCATCAGTGGCACTAGAATCCAAGCTATCAACAGTAAAGTTTTATACGGGGAGGCTCCGCCCCAAGGATCAAACCCTTACCCTTAACCAAATTGCACCCCTTTCATAACCTAGAGTAAAAATGTAGCCCTCTCTTGACATGTTTATACCTCAAGGATAAACCAAATCAGTAGAATATCCTATTGTCGCGGTCATATCTGGGCTTTTAGTCGCCCTGGGTCGGTTACTAAAAGCCCTCAACTTTCGTGTGTTTCGCGATGTTATTTTTGGCAGATTTTGGCACCCTTTTATATGCATAACTTTAGCTGATGTCTCTTAGCAGTGCACCTTGGTGACCCTTATTATGTTAAGACAACAATTTTTCCAACCTTTCACTATGCCGCTGGCTCAAAAAAGTCACCTCTTTCGGGCGGAGCCTCCCGATATACTCCACTATACTTCCCCTCCTCCCCCCCTGGGGGAGGGGGCAACGGAATTAGAAATGGTTCCTGAAGTAACAAACGAATTGGCTGGGCACTTCATAACCACTGGTTGAAAAGTGGGAGGATCGAGGTTTTTGGAGAAGAAGAACCCTACAACGCAATTTATATATAATATTGGCAAGGAAAGACTGCGAAAAACTGATTTACTAGTACAGGTGGCAGCGGACATGAGAAAGGACAGAGAAACAGATGGAGGGAGAAGATTTTAGAGACGTGAATGGCCGACAAAGGCTCAGGTGTAACTGACGTAGTTCAGATTGCCATCAAGCAGAAGAAGACTATGAGTATTACGTGAATTTGATAAAGATGATGAAAAGCCTCATGGAAGATGGATTAAATTACCGAGATGAGAAGGCAGAATACCATAGATGAGGTTGTAAGTCAGTTGGGACTTAGTCACCCAATAACTTACGATGGTTATGACGTGTGCGAGCAAGTCAGGTTGAACACGTTATCTAAATTCAACCTGACCATGCTTAAGGCCATGTGTTCGCATTTTGAACCTCCCTACAAAACTAGAGAAGTGATGAAGGCCTCTTTATTAAATAAGCCAAGAAACATGGTAGAAGAATGTTCTTGTTTTAAGTAGACAACTGTCTGCAGTGTAAATGAGTTTTGGAAGTTAAGTAATCTCTGACACTGAGACCTTGAACTACAGGACCTATAGAAATTTCCTGTGATCAGAATCAGATCTTTCGTGTTGAAGTACGCTTTCTTCACGACCATAGAAAGCACGCTGTGTCGACAGCCTACCGCACTAACGAAACCTTGCTAAAAAGTGCGTAATGTGGATGTCGCAGAAAGGTCTTTGCTAAGGGTCTCCATTGTCAGTTTAGGGTTATTCCGTTCCATAAATTTACCCCGCATGCGGTTGTAGATATCTACAATGTTCCCTACATTGTATTCTTTCTGCGGTACTTGTCAGGCTAGAAAAATGTTGCGTTTACTAGAAAACGCACACTGGCTACACCTATGCAATTGTCGGCTAGTAGTCGTTAACTTTTTTTTCTACGGCTGGTTTTGTTTCGCTGCCTTCTTCAATCTTCAAAATGGTTTATTTATTACAACATCCGACCCTGCCCTATATTAGGAGTGGCGCTAAGATAGTTTCATAGCGCTCCTCAGTCCGGTCATTACTCGGCGTTGGAATGAATATTTATTTAATAATTGATTTATTTTACGTAACTAGTCGTAAATATAGAAACGTTTTCTCTCTCAACTACGTTTGAGAACAACTCACGTTTCCTACTAGATTTGAAACGACTTTAATTCATTTTTGACTTTGTAACGTGCGTTGTGACGTATTTCTCTTTATTATTGCCCCCGCCGGGTTTTGGCCCAGAGGCCAAAACCCGACGGGGTATACTTGGAGTCCCCTCGTAATAGTGAAAACAAAAGGCGTAAAGGCGTACGAAATATCGATCTTGCCGACCAAGCGAGCAAGTGGTGTCAGTTTTCAGTATGCAAATAGTATCGGGAAACTAAAATCTCGACCGCTGGTCAAGGGGAACCAGGACGCTGTCTACGTACGAGGGTGTGGGAAATACAGCATTTGGTTCAGTTCGACGCCATGTTCTGCATGAGACGCTATTTTACGGGTGAGTGGACAAATAATCATATTTTGTTAATATTAAATCTTAATATTGAATCTTTTGAGGTAGAAGTTACAAAACGTTTTAGAAAGCCATTTCATTTTAGAAACATCGATCCAGAATTTGATTTGTCAGACACAAATCAGCAAACTCGATCCATACCGAGACTTGCCAGACGCAAATCAGTTCAAAAACGAACTTAGTCAGGGTCAGTAAGTATAACAGCCAACTAACCGACCAGTCGATTGATAAAAGGTTGCACATTTTCCAGTTAACTCCTTTGTGTGCTTTAGTAATTCGAACTACGCAATCAATGACGCCGCGAGTTAGTGGCGATGAAAGCATTGCTGTGAAATGTAACAAATTTAGTTGTGTCCGGTTTTGTGGATTTGAAATTTAACTTTAAAGAGGAAAACCTCTGTTGTAGAACTTACCAGTGCATTAGAATTGCTGATTGAAACTGAAAATTTTCATTGTGTCGGAAATTTGAACTGCGCAATAATCACGTGGTGCATCCTCTAGAGGGTTTCGTTCGACAGTCTTTAGCGCAAATTTATCAGTATTTAAAAAGGCATTTACGTTTTTGTCTCACATACAAGTTTTTGTTTCAGAACGGAATAACAGAAAAAGGAGACATTGACTTGGGTGAGCATTTATAACTTCATAATTTTACCTGCTTACAAATACCCGATGAAAAGAAATCTTTTCTTGTTTTCTGTTGGGTAAATAAAGTTGATTTCGTCTATCAACTCATCTCAAAAAGTAATTTACGGCTTATTTGATTTTAGTACGTTGCCGTCCAAAAACACGGGTTTGGCAATTGAAAGGTGGCACTTCACAAATTCTGTTTTGGATAATCCAAGAGCTTACTCAGGTGCTGTTGACAGTGTACGTCAGCCTCGAAAAGAAGGTAAAGGCTACATACCCAGCTACAGTATTCCCTAAGTAATATCTACCTTCCACGGACACGATATCTACATATACAAAGAAGACACAGCACACTTAGAAGAACAGCTACTGCTCCTCGATAATGTTGACTTTGAACAGTCAAAAGATCGAAAACTACACAGGCATCAGACACTATGTGGAAACAGAACCTGTCCAAACAGAGCCAAATGAAGAGTCAACCAAAAACCCGACAATCAAGAGTCAACCAAAAACCCGCCTCAAGAGATTCCACAATAGTTGGTCAAAGCTTATCACTATAAAACTTATTGGCACCTAAACGAGCCATTTTGTTGTGTCATCACAGTTGAATCACTAGTTTCAAATACTGCATCTATTGTTGGAAAATACGTGATTACCATGGATACACCATGGGCATGACATGAAAGTCCTAAGATGTCACACCAAACGTAAGACAAAACAAAAGATTATAACAATAATAACTTGCATATGCTTTTCCATTTTAATGGGAAATTCATTTAATCTTAACAGTAACTTCTATCCTGTGTGTTCCAAGAGCAACACCTACAAATTACAATGTTGCAAAACAGTGAAGCATAACGTGAAATGAAAGAGACAACCAGTCTTACCCTCAACTGGCTCAGAATTGACCCTTTCACAGTTTTTTTCAACTTTTCACATGGACCAGTTAGCGAAAATTCGACACTGCTAAAAAAAGCATCTTAAAATTAGTAAACTTGCAAGTTTGAGAGTGATATGTCTGAAACGAGCTAAGATATCACTCTGCAAAGTCGCGAAATTTTACAGACGTTTGTATAGTGGGGGCACAAACTTGCCCCCCACCATACAAACGTGAAAGGGTCTATCTAAGGTAATAATAAATTATTACTTTGCACCTCTTACAAAGCTTTCCATAGTGAAGAAAGATACATTAATGAAAAATAAGCTGAAATAAAGAAAGTTCACTTCAGTGTACTATTTTAAGAATAATGTCAACAGACGGGCTTACCTCGGTATAAGAACCTGACAGGATTTTCTTCGTTTGTTAGCTATTATTATGTTGTAATCAGTTCTTTAATTGCTTTTTCTTTCTTTTGTTTTATGTCATCCATGAGTTTCACAGCTTCTTGAACCGAGATAAACCCAACAGACACAACATGATCAAGAAAGTAGAATAAAACATTCAGCAACAGTCCATGCACTCTTCACAGGCAGTGTATATGATAGCTGTTGTTATACTAATTAGTTTTTGGAAACTGTTGTTACCTGACCTCAGTGGTTACAGTTAAGATGAACAAAATATGAAGGAAACAAAATACCAGGTACCCTATTAACCCGTTGCGCTACAGTTTAACCACTTTTTCTTACAGTTAAAGTTACAGTTACAACCTACAGGCATTAATTACTTCAGTGACTGCAAACTAATGCTTCCACAGATTAAGTAAAGTATCCTCAACAAATTACTCACAGAATTCTTTTTGGACGATAAGAAATAGACTTTTTTCCCCAACATCATTCATATCTAATTCCTTAAAACAAGACAAGAAAGCCAAATGGACATCTTAACCGGCCGTTCTGACCCTCCCCACCCCTAGGTTTCACAAATGTTAGCGCAATGCTGTATTTATACGAACCGGGGCGACGAAAAGTGTGATTGTGTGACACTATGTTTTGACTATAGCGTTACTGGATGACGTAATGTTTAAACTCTGATGACTCTCGTGATGTGATGTTTAAATCCGGTTTGCTAACCCGGGAATCCCCATGCAAAGTAAACAAGTTGACTCGGAACGGCTACCTACCAGACTACGCACTTACAAAATTACCTCAAACCCAACCAACACCACACGCAAACCACACGCATCGCTTGATAATATTCAGTAATTTTTTAACTTAAAGACTCGTAACAGCTTCCTTATTAATTGATCTCCTTATTAATGACCCATTCCTTCCTCTTTATTCAATTAAAATCAACTTCTCGCGTCAAATAAACACTCATCTCTCTCCCTTTTCAAGAACTATGATGTATCGATGGCGCAATTCACTAACTGCATCATCATACTAGTGCCAATCCCTTCTCTTCCTAAACCACCGTTCCTTACAGCGCTAATAAACTGCAACACAGCTGTCGTTTCTCTCCTCTGCGAAATACAGGTTATCCAATGAAAAAACTTACAATCCACTTCGGAAACCGTCCCCTCATAAAACGCCAAGGGAAACTGCCTCTCACGCAGCACAATATTACACCGCTGCTGTACAAAACGCAACTTTCAAACTCAAGTGGTTTAAGGACTGGGTGTACAGTATGTCCGGAAAATATGGTTGATCGACTATATTTCCCGCTACGTTGCCTGGAACAGGGTGAAATTTTCCTTGAAGATAATTATTGTTGTTCTCTTTTGCCGTTACATATTGTTTTGATCACGTGACTTGTCACGTGACTTGTCACGTGATCACAATTTTAAAATTACGTAAATCAGCGAATTGGTGGCGAATCTTAGTGTTACAGATAAACAAATTAGCGTTTCTGAACTTTCTACGCTGGGTATGGTCTTCCTCAAGATTTAAAAATTGAATTACTAATTATCACAACCGGAATTTTGGAGTTAAAGACGACCTCTGCCCCTTCTTTTTTTAAGAACCATGGACAATCATTCCAAACGTGAGGGGCTGGAGATAGTTAATTTGTATCGGAAAAGTGTTTTTATTTGATATTTTATGCTAAAACCGTCAAATACGTGTTTTTTTTCCCGAGAAATGGTCACGTAACATGTCACGTGTCTTAGTAAAACTCATATTGTACTTGAAAATGTTAAGGATGACGGGAACTTTCTATGTGCCAATTTTCGTTTCACTGTCATTTATCTGGTCAATGATATCACGAATATCGAATTTATCATTTTTACCAAGGCCCTTGCGCCAGGCCTTAAAGTACTTGAGAAGCAAATCACATTCACAGAAGCGTGATATGCTCCTCAAATTCGCAAATCCTTCTACTCCCACATTTTTACATCCCTAAAAATGTCAATCCCCATAACAAAACTCCTGCCCTAAAAAATTTTCACCATAACCACTAACTAGATCAGAAACACAGCCAATTTCGCATTCAAACCTATTAGCTGCTTTACTCAGTTGCGCATGCGTTATACAAGACAAATACAGAAACCCCAAACTTACCAACCCTTTGTCGTTCATATCTTAAATACTGTAAATTAAAAGACAAGAACACACGAAGGTAACATTCAGCACACTAATATGCGCACGCGTCTTATATAAGACTATTGAGTACCCCTACCACAAGCTCTACAGCACTTTGTCCGTATGTTAAGCCAACTGACGCAAAAAAGAAAACTCGATTCATCTTATAAACCGGCGGTCGCCACATAACGACGGGCGGTTAGCAAGAGTGTTTTTGCACAAACGACAGAGTAAAAGCGGGAGATGATGTCATCGATATCCTCAATAGTGAGTATATGGAAAATACGCTACTCGAGTCCCGGATGTAGTTTCCTATGAACTTTACGAGTGGTCTATTTTCCACGAAAACACTCTTGTCTATATAATAATCTATGTTATGACGAAGCGGAACTGCTTCTTAAAGATACAATCAAATATAATAACTTTAGGACCCCGGAATCATGCCAGACAAAAATTGCACTCTAATATTCTGGATCTTTTTGTAGCACAGGATCCTTCACCACATTTAGGTTTATTTTTCGCGCGGCTTTCGTGGGGTAGGCTGGATCAAATACTGTGACGTCATCGTTTTCGAAAAGTTCCGTTTTCACCGTCCACACGAAATGGCAGACGAAAACGGCGTTTTCAAAAATTTCCACTCTGAAGAGCGTTTTCAATCACCGTTTTCACGAGATACATGTGGACGGAAGGTGAAGCCGCAAAGAAAAAGTTGCGTTTTCAAAAGAAAACGGATATGTGTGGACGAGGACTCAATGGCGGAGTTCTAACGTGTTTCCGCTTGTGATCCAGGGAGATACCCGCACGTTTGAGCTTTCAAATTGATTAAATAAGGTAAGACCTTTGCTGTGATGTTGTTTTTAACCCAATTTAGGCCGCAAACGATACAAAACTGTTTCTTGTATTTGGCCTATTTTTGGGATCTCATTGTAGGCTTTAGAGTAGGTTGTCTTAACTTTACCTGGCGTGCTCAAAAGTTTATCAACTTTTCCCCATTTTGTCTGTGAACTTGGTCAATCTACCTTAGATACAAGGTCAAAGCAAAATTTCGTGAGCTGCAATTAATTGGCCGTAGCGCCTTTCGATCACTGCCGGAAACCCCGTTGCGGGCGAAATTGGTTTTTGGCTTGGAAATAAATAAAGATGTTTTAATACATGTGCACCAAACCCTTTTCACAAACCAAAAATGAAGGAAAACTATTTTCGGTCGCAACTTTTAGCGACCATCATTTATTTTGTCATTATAAATAAGAATACAGTTGATTTTAGTACCTCATGCGCGAATTAAGAATTCAAAGTGGCAAAGAGGAACCTCTTACTAACTGAACGTGAGGGCCGTACTGGGGAATATGCGCCCAAGGTCGTACTACTACGGACCAAGCGCAGCGAGGTCCGTACAAAAATGACCGAGGGCCAATATTTCCCAGTGAGATCCCGGACGAGTGAAGTCAGTAAATACTTTATTATATAGCATCATCTTTTGTGGTTGAGATGTCACTCTTGGTGGTTTCATTTCAATCAACTTTCGGTGCGATATCACGGAATATCCGGATGACGCGAGCAACACAAAACTGAAGCGATGTGACAGAACGAGTTTCAACACATCAATTGTAAGGTGGAGAAATTATCTTTGGGCAATACTCACAGGAAAAAGAGCATGCATCTGGTGAATCAAGAAAAGTATTTCATAATTGTACAACAGCAAATCAGTGGAGTTTTAAATCTAAGCCCAAAGTTTTCAAAACTGACTTCTTGTGAAATGTCAACCAACGAACAAGCTAACTTACATTTATTAGTTTTGGACGCTTCGTTTTGCTCTGAATCAAAATTCCTGGAGCCAAACTTGGTTTGGAGCATCGAATTTTCCTTACTCGAAGGGACCCGAGTGATGACAGCAGCTTCTCCATCATCTTCAAGTGCCTGGGCAGCTTGCGTTTTGTTCAAAAGTCTTACCTTTCCCGTGATTGTGGACAAAGCGCGACTTCGAAGGTTCGCAGCAATGCCTTTCCTCGACTTTTCCTTGTGCTTCGGTATGTTTATTGCGGACATTTCATTTGAATGCTGCCCTGAAAATCATGGATATATAATGCCTGTCAGGTGCACTGTTCTGAAAAACTAGGGACAGCACAAGGTCATGGACGCTTGGATGCAGGTCGGGTTTTGATGAAATTTCTCATTTCAATCCCTTTTATACGAAAGAGGAGAGTGTACAAGTCAGCCATTGTTTTCTCAGTATCCCGGCGTAGTCAATCGAAAGTTGGGTAATCGAACCCAATCGAGCGGATTGAGTTCCATTAGGTTCGGTAATCGAGCAAATCGTACTCACCGAAACATTGTGCCAATTGAACACAATCGAACGTTCGATAATCGAACTCTCCATCAATCGAACTCTCGAATGATTGAATTCCTAAGCTTGGTCTGCGCCAATCGTATCAAACCGGTTTTAAACAGGACTTTGCGTTCAAGTTATGTGTCGGCTCTAATTTTAAACACGAGTTACCAAGCGAGCCAGCAAGACGTCGGTGAAATTTACAATTCTCGACGTAGTTGTTAAAGGCTCTCACGAGTGTTCTTTTGACGTCAGTGTCGGAGAAAGATACGTGGTCATAGGGAGAAGGGGAGATCGTGGGTCAGCTTTGAGGGTTAACGATATCTTTGCCATTTTTCTGTTTCACCGAACAAAATCAAACTAATCGCGCCGATTCAGTTCGATTCGTTCGATTACGGTCGGTAATCGATCTCACCGAAAAGTTCCAGTTCGATTATGTTCGATTACAGAACCAATCGCAAATCAGTCCAACCGATTGGGTTAGATTAAGGTTAAGTTTGATTGACATACAATAATATAGAGATTTAGCAAAGCCTAAAAGCGGACCTCCACATTTTTTTTCGATGGTGCTTGTCAATTTTTGATATACTCTCATTGAAGTTGTAAAAAAAAGAAAATCTTTTTTCCCCCTTCGGGAATCGAACCCCTGTCACCTAGTCCGGGGCCACATGTCATTCCCGTGGGAGTTTCATGATCATTTTAGTTTCTTTACTTAAAACTATAGTTTCAAGTATTTTATACAATTTTATACAAATGAAATATGACGTCATAAGGTAGCTGTTTTGTAATTATAAAAGAGGCTAAAATAAACATACACAGTTAAAAAATCATTTGTCATCGTAATTTTATAGTTGGAGCTAGGTGTGAGGGCTAAAATGAAACTTCTTAATTTGGAAAGGTTGTTGAAATTTATGCTAATTATCTATGACGTCATACATTAACATGAAATATTAAAAAAATGAGGGAAACCTATACATACCGTTATGTGCAGATAATTTTTACAGATTAATACATGGTTTGCCCATCCGTCGTTCAGAAACAACAATCGTTTTTGATCCAAATGTATGAATTTCAATTTCACCCTCGTTCTGTGTGTTAATTTATGCAAATAACAGGGACGTCACGGATTCATATTGGCCGCGGAAGAGTGAGCTGGTGTTATGTATATCACTTTGTTGTCTAACGCACTAGCAAACTTTAAATAAAAAGACCTTAAAAGGTAACGCTTAAAGAGCACAGTTTAGTTTAGAAAGTGTTTACCATTGTCAGATGAAATTTTACTCCTTACAAAACGAGATCCTCCCATCACTGTTTTCACTTTCAATGCTTGCTTGCTCGCCAGTCCTGTTTTGAAACTTTTCCTCACAGGAGCCACACATGTCCGTACATTTTAGGTTGTGTCTTCTGCAAGAACAGCTCATGGTTATGCAGCTTCCTCTCCAACCGCACTTGATTAGTTCCAGGACAGCCTTGGGAGCTGGAAGGAGGGTTGTGGGAATAGCTTGAAGTCGGACGCCATCTTGGCTCCATCCATGAGATGTCGGCTCAGGAAGATCTGGGTGTGGGGTCCCACATTCCTTCCAGACTAATGCAACATAGTTGGCTCGTTTGATCATCTGTTCAAGAGCACCCTTCGTTGGTGGTAACTTCTCATCCAAGTACTGCCTCTTGCTAAATAAGAACCACCGCAGTTCCTTCACAGTTTTGATCTGGGTTAAGGGCACGTACAGCTGGCACTTGTATAGCTCTAGCTGCTCAGTCACATCAGCAGTAATCTGCTCTGAGCTTCAAAGGCTTGCAAATGCTTCCAACACTTGTTCGTCAGCTCTTTTTTAAGGTATTCCAGCACGAGATTTTTGACTTTCCACATATGGTGCCCGTTTGATCACATCCAGTGAATGCGTGGAAACCGGGTAATGCTGCCACGACGTGAGGTCCTAAAGCGTTGCACAGAGGGCGCAGTGGAATTCATCGGCGCTTGGCTCCTGTACCAACTACCAGTGATGTTTCTTCACAGAGACTCGTGTACTTCCATAAAGCCAGTACCAAAACGCCCGTGTCGGGGCTCTGGATACAGAGGGATGTTGCTCCTCTCTCTGTGGCATCGATGGCGTGCAGAATCATGCGTGCATCTGCCTCCTCTTGGGTGCTACTGAGGTGTTCGACAGATAGCTTGTTAGACTTACATTCACCCTTTGACGTTACCACATAGGTCTTCCGAGAGTCTGTGTTACACTGGAGGATATGAGACGCAAAGTAGATGGCCAACGACTCCTTGTTGGTATTACTGCTTAGCAGCTGCTTGAGCGTGATCTTTTCGATGACTGCATCATCAGAGATATGGTACACCATGGGCCTGCCTGAACCTTCACGAAACTGGCGAGTTCCCTCTTTGAGAGAGTTTGGAAAATCGTAACGATAAAAAATGACATGGACCTCCTCGCATTCCTTTGACTTGTCATTGATTTCAAGGAAATGATTGGTTAGGTCACGACCAGTGCGGACCCATGTTGGTTTTCCCATCGATTGAATGATTGCCATCCCATCAATGATCACAACGCTCCCTTCATCATGGTACTGTTCTGTCTGTCCGTCGGAGAGTTGTTGAGGAAGCAAATTTTCCAGCACGTTCATCAACTTGCTCTTGCCAATACAAAGGCGAAGGTTACCATCAGAATTAAAGAGCGATCGTGGAAATGCAGCCAACTCGAATTCACTGATGCTTTCCTTGTGGTCAATCTCAGGTCTCGAAAGAACCACAACAAGAAAAGGCGCGAATAGAGCCCTGTCATCCTTAAGCGCGGCAACACCGGGCGCTGTCTTGCTCTTCTTTGCCGCCCTTGTGGTCTTCCATGTCTGAAGGTTTACTTTCTTCATTGGACTCCAAACGCTGAGCTTACGCTCAATGATCCTTTCTTTCACAAACTTTTCAAAAAGATCTTGGCCAATTTCATCACGCTTCAAAACTGTTTTTTTCGCTACAACTGGCATGACAGCCTTCGTGATGATATTGAGGAGTTCACTTTCCTCCATAACAAAGGGATCATTTGCTTTGAAAACATCTTTCAGCTTCTTCACGTTCTCCTCGTAACAGTTAATCACAGCGTTTGATAAATCATGGTGGTGTGTCAAGCTGTGTGCTTGCACACCAAGCATGGCTTCTGCTTCGGCAGCCAAGCGACTTAATTCTGGTGCAATAAGAAACCACCTTGCCATAGCTGCTGGCTGCTGGGTTAAACCCTTGAGGCCTCCTTGGACTTTCATGGTTTTGTTCTCATGTTCAACTGCGTGGTCTGGACCAATGGCGCAAAAAGGGATGCCATTCTTGTTCAAACAGAAGTTTCCTTTCATGAATTCCTCGTGTATATCAGGATCGGTTGATTCAAGCAGTTCCATCTGCGCTAGATAGAGCGATACCATTCGAGCGTAATTTAGTCGAGTGTGAGCGAAGAAATACTTCGACAAAGCCCTTAGTGATTCTAAATGAAGTTTCCAGTTACCTTGTCTTGTCGCACGAAGGAACATCAATATGCACTTTACGAACGTAATGTAGTCGTTAGCAAACTTGAACATTGGCTGTTGTGGCTCCAACATCCCATTGAAGTTTTGTAGCTTCTCCTGAAACTCCTCGCTGATCATTGCACTTAGGAACTCTTTGTGGTTTGCCCCGAGCTCGCTGTATTTGCCTTCCTGACAGGATGCATTCATTTTTAAGGCAGCAACATGCAGATTTGGAAATTCCGCTCCACTTTCGTCTTTCTCTGCCCTCAAAAACGCGTCCACGTGCAAGTCGCAGAGGGTGGAGTACGTCATAAAATGTGCAGTCAAGGATTGCTTCATATGGTTCCCTTCTAGAATCTGGTGCTTCGTAGTGGATCCATATATCCCAGTTTCCACCCAGGCATCATCAAATTCTTTGTCCTCAATAGACGTTCCAAGAGCACGCAATGCTGCCATTAATGTATGCATCTCACCAAGCCTGAAAACAAGGAAATTCAATGCTGGCGCTTTGTGCAGCTGCAGCTTGACGGCCTTCTCATAAAGCTGAAGATCAAATGCTATCGTTGTCTTGTGACCTTCCCCCAATACCGCAGTGGTGATGTTCTGTGCTTGCTTTAATACTGTCAACATGGTGCTCCACTCGTGCGCTGGTGCTGCTAGTAGCGGCATCATGGCTACAGTGGTGACTGGTAACGTTGACGAACCTACTTTCGAATTGTACGCTGCCCATGTTGGGATATTCGGATCCTCGGAGCTCGATCTAGCCAGTGTTTGCACTAGTGACCATGCCAAATCATCTTGTGCTGCGGCATCGGTGATGTCTGTAGATGGGTTGGTGTCTAACCTGTCATACCTAGGGCATTTTGGCTCTGCATTACTGGGGACATGACACTGCATCATTTGGGTTTCAGGAATTGAGCTTGTTGGTAGAGATTTGGACTTGGGATTCTTGCTGACATCTAATGTAAGTTTAGGTGCGTTCACTGTTTGTCTCTGAAAGATGGCCATCGCTGTAGCGTGAAGAGTGTTTTTCCCCTCTGGGATGTCCTCAGAAAAATCGGAGTTGTCAACAGCGAAGTAGATAAATTGACCTTTGGTAAGCGCTGGAGGTATGTAAATGCTGTTATCATCTGAATGACTTAGAACTGCTTGACCGAGCTGTGTCTCAATACTTTATATGCGCGTGTAGTCAACAGACAAGCCAAGCTTGTGTAGCACATCAGTCGTAGATCTGCTTCTCATCTGTTGATGGGCTAATATACCGACTCCTACTTGTAACGGATATTCACGCTGATGTCGGAATGGCTTCTCCTCTGTGTTAGGTTTGGGTTCATGCTTAACCTGACGATCTGTCTTAACTTCGTACATGAATAGTTGGGCAAGGAGCACGGCCTTCCTGTTTACTTCTTCAGCGCGCATCTCGGTTTGAATTTCCGTGGCTACACCAGAGAGAATCCACTGAAGCAGAGTAAAGAGCTTAGTAGGGACCATCTCACTCGTGTCTGAGTTCAATGTGCCATCAAACTGCCCACTTCTTGCTTGTAAAATGTCCTGACGCAGAATCTTAGAACAACAAAAAATGACCTGTAAATCGCTCTCTGAGGAGTTGTTCAGCGCAGAATCTATAGCAGCAATTTTTGCCCCAGTCAAACAAAATCGAGATGACTCGTTGCGTCGAAATCCACGCATGAATTCGATGCCATCGATGTTGGCACTTATCAATTATCAATTCTCAATTCTTATCAATGATATTTTAAAATGTCCAAATAAGCCTTGTGGGCTTCGTCCAGTGACAGTATTCGACCCTTTTCGAGCAATGTCCTGATTAAATTTAGGTACTCGATGCTAGCTGCAATCTCATTTTCCTGTAAGACAGCTGTTTCACTTTGTGGAGTGTTTTCTACAGCACGTACAACATGTTTTGTCCAGCACATGCGGTGGTAATGAACGTCAATTGATAAAGCATCATCTGGCTTGATTGCACTGCTTAAATAAACTTTGAGCAGGTCATTGTCACAGTTTTTAACGAAATCGTAGAGCTGTTTTCCCCTGTTTTCACTTTGTATGGCGTGGACAGGTCGTTTCTCATCGTGAGTTTGACAAATAAAGCACAGTTCCTTGTTGGACGCGGCAGTGAATGAACGCGATATATGTTGTGGTGCATCAGGTGTGGCGTCAGGACTTGTAGAAATGCATGATTTAGATTCAAGTGACGGTCGTCCCGCAGCGCGAGAAAGAACAGCGACATCGTTAGAAGCAACTGCTTTCTCAAACCTGGTTTGGGCTCTTTTGAGTTTTTCAGAACTAACGGTGGTTTTCCTACAACTGGCATGAAAGCTAGCACTATTCTCTTTCAGGTCATCTTCTGACACTCCTTCTAAACATTTACTTGCTTCCAAAAACTCACTTTCACCATACTTTCCACGAGACAATACGTAAAACAAAATGTTTTTGTAAGCATCGTTACTAACATTTTTCACTAGAGGCTCAGTCGTGTCTGTCTGACATATAATACACTTCTTGAAGTCGACTTTTTCTTCAGTTCGTCTTTTTTTCTTTGGAATATTCATTGCTAGGTTAAATAAATACGCAACTTAAATTATTTTTGTGCTGATTTTTTTAGAGTTACACAAGTTACAGCCTTCCCCTGTGTCAGGACCACAGTCAAACCATGGTCAACCATGTTTTTACCACGGTTGATCATGGTCAGCAACCATGGTCTACCATGATCTGTCAATGGTAGAACCATGGTTTGACCATGGTTAACCATGAACGTTAAATGGCACAAATTCGACCACAGTTGACCATGGTCAAGATAAGTTGCAAATAGACATGAAAAAGACATGGTCAACCATGTATAATCACGGTTGTATAACATGTTTAGCCATGGTCTACCATGGGAAATTACTCAAAACTGAAACCATGAAAAAACATAGTCAACCATGTTTCAGGTTTAAAAGAAACATGGTATAACATGGTCAACCGTGTTCTGTTTTCATAATATAAACCATGGTATGACATGGTCAACCATGTACCGAGGGATTCACCAAACATGACATATCATGGTCAACTATGTTTTTTTTGCTGGGGGAGGGGGGGGGGGCAAACCATGACAGAACATGATCAACCATGTTTTCTGGTTAAAAGAAACCATGAAATAACCCAGTCAGATCTTAACAAACCATTTTCATTTAACATGGTCAAGCATATACTTAGATGGAAAACAAAGCACTGCATACGAGCAGATGACAAATCCATCCCATAAAACTTTCTTACATTGTCAATACCTGGGGCATGCTGTGAAAACTGTTACAAAAATGCAGGGAGGAGAAGAGCGAACAAAATTGTAGAACATTCAATGATTGATAAAGTCTTGAGGAAGTCAATAATCATTGCTACATGCTGAGCTCTGATTTTTTTAATGCTTTAATTAATTAATATCCATACATGACATCTAACAAGACAGAACACCTACAGTAATTCAATGTATGTGGACATGAGAAATATGTTTTACACAGATCAATCAACCAAAACAGTTTGCAAGACTTTCAGCCCCTTAATTAAAACTGCACTAGTCAACATCCTCACTTTATAACCACCAGCAGTGCCCATGTTTCCTCCACAGGGCTGTGATTGGATTGTATCATTTGCAAATGGTAGCCCAATTAAAGTGGGATGATTCACAACACCTGGTGTTACAGTTAGAAAATTAAAAAAATTACCCTGGGGTTGTTCAACTCTGTAGAACCAAAATAAATTTAGGGTTCCTGTAAAAGTTCCAAAAACGCCACATCTCAGTATTATTCCAGTAATAATTTTGTTACACGCAAGTCTGCACTTTTGAGTTTGCAAATCACGTAAAAATGCTATTTTGACTTAATGAAGTCTGAATTTTTTTTTAGATTCATGAAACATAACAACGACTAACAACAACAACAATAACAATAACAATAAAATTAGTAGTAAAAGTAATAATAATAACCTATAAGGGTAAGGCATGTCTTTATTGATCCAGTCATCAATTCACTTTCTTTTCTAGATAGCTTGTTACTGAAAACATTATAAGCCTAGATTCTTTGAAGATGGATTTCCATCCCTGGGGTAGATTCTGGAATAACATAACTCTTGAATGTCCCATCCATGGGATTTATAATTTATATGAGCAAAATCCCCACTCATGCCTGGAGGGCTGGCTGGGCACTGCTGGGTTCGACTGAAAATGCTACGAAGCAAGCCTCTACAGTCTACAGATGACATTAAAACTCTTATTAACATACTCCTGGATGTCAGAGGCTAAGTGGAGCTGTCTATCAGCCACCAAAACATGTAAGAAAAGCCTCTGCTACCCAGTGTACAATTAATTTTGTAACATTGTTCCAAAAGAACATGTTCTTAAAACTGACAATTACAATTTTATAATTGTGTTTTCACTGTTCCACACTTAGCTCATTAACTGCCAGTAAATTTTGTTAGGTAATACTGCACTTCCAGCAAAAAAAATTGCATCCACATCAATCAGGGGCCATTAAACTACAATAAAACAAAAACAAATGTGTTGTTAAAACCACTTAAAACCAGCATCATTTTTTCTAACGGTTAGCATTTGTTTAATACCTCCTCTCTAGTCACACCAGTGATATTCACTTTACAGTAGCTAAAAATGTTTTCATATTATAGTTGTATTTGTGCCAGTTAAAATTATCCATAAGCTGCATGACACAAATAACACAGAACGTCTGATAACACATCCAGCTTTTTTTCATTCATCAAGAATAAAATCATATCACTGTGCACTCTAAGAACTTCAAAATATTTAAAGAGAGGTCTAAAATACAAACACTTCATCACACAAAGTGGGTTAAAATATAAACTAAGAAAACTAAGACTTCAGCTTACGCGCTTCACAGCGTTCGTGTATTTAAGTTGATCTTGCCTATCAAAAGTTATCATTTTCAAAAGTTATCATCTGTTATTAAAACTTACCTCGTTTTTAAAATGTAAGTGGTCCATATTCACCGTTTTATGAGTCATTTTAAATGACTTTCTCCAAGAAAACGTGAAGAAACTGACCGTTGATCTGCAATGGCGAAATCGAACGATCCCTCTTGTGAAAAGCCGCTGACCACGCGCTGACCACGCAGGCTTATCTAGTCACCAGCTCGTTCGCATCCTTTTACTGAAAATGACGCCTGACGGTAACGGTTACATGTTGATTACTGCTGATTACATATCAGTCTTTTCTTCCCTGTTTAAAGGGTTTATGCTTTACTAGAAAACAAAGAGAAACCATTTAAAGAGATCTATAGATGACAAGAAAAAATTACATCTATTCTTGTAAAGCAAGGAAAATATGGAATCCCATTGTGAGAACGAACTTCACTGCGCTGCCACATTGCCACCTCTTTCGACTGAAGTCTGACTCTATTAAAATAGGATGAAACTCGAGCATACTAGAAAGGTAAAGCCAGATTTACAAACAATTAATATTGAATTGGATAAAAATGTATAGCGTATTCCAGTGGCAAAACCGAATCAATTTCAGTAGAATATTTGAATGACAATGTGAAAGATGGTCCAACATAGTTAACCATGGTCACATGAATCAGAATTGTTCAGGATCTGAGAATGATGGCTTTTGTAATCTATCGAGATTTGCCAGTGTCAAACTAGCCGGTTTTCAAAGTTATTGTATGTTTACTCACAAACTAGTGTTGTCTTTTTTGTTTTGTTTTGTTTTGTTTTGTTTTAATTCAATTCAACCTTACACAAGGTCTTTTGTTAGTTTTAAGAAAACTGTGGATTGACATGATTTTTTAAATCACTTTAATCTGGTTACTACGTTCTTCTCATCACCAAAGCATTTCACGTGTACACCTTAGTCTTAGATACTTGTCAAATAAATATTAAAGATGGTTTACTGTCCAGTTGTGTTGGTATAATTTTGTGAAATAATTTGGTTAAAATTGAATTAGCAAAACATGGTTGAACATGATTTATCATGGTTTCCTGGCGAAATCAAACATCAGTATTTTCACTGCTACAGCTGTGAAAAAGCAATTTTTATAGTTTTCATCCACCATTTGTACATTTTCCTTAATCATACCACAGTGTCAATAAGTTTTCAGAAATTAAATAGTTCAAAAACTAAACCATGGTTGAACATGGTTTAACATAAACTGCTGGGGGAAAATGTCGGGTCTGATGTCATGTTAAGGCTAAAGCATGATCTTTTGATTTCTTATTACCTTTGTTTAGTGCCAAATAGAATAAGATGATATCTTAGTTTGAGGTTTGCTCCAAATAAAAAAATATTATGATAAGTGCTCATTTGACCATGGTTGACAATGTACCATGGTCAACTCTTATTCAGAGACCATGGTCAGACACCATTGCCACAACACTGTCAACCATGGTCAAACATGGTTGGCAATGAAAAACAATGGTACCATGGTCATCCTGTCGCCGGGGTTGACTTGTGTCTGTTTCGACAAGTCATAACTGGGAGTAATAACTGTCAAAAGAAAAAATATATATATTTACTTTATTTAAGCAGAACATAGTGAGTTCACGGCGTAAAACAAATAATATTAGTGAGAGGCATATTCTTGACCAGAGAGATTAAAAAAATCCAAGGAAAATACGAAAATTGTAAGGATTTAAGAACATGTTACACGAAGTGCATTGTGGGAAAAACAAGTGTGAACTGTGAAAACACCACCAAACGTCATTTCTAAGGTGTTTTGAAATAGTTTTTAGATTCCATTTTAGTCACTACCTTAAAATGTACATAAATTCTAAAATTAAACCTTGTACATACCATTTTCGCGTAACACAGCCTTGAAGAAGAAAGAGGACAAAACAAAATGGCCGACCCGATTCGAAGCGAAGAATAAAGAGACTGAAAGGTGGAAATTGCGAACTACACATTCTTTACGATTTATCTTCCACCTTGAAATGAAACATTTATATTAAAATGAGAGACTACACACATTTCTTCTTGATTGATAAGGACTTATCAGTACAAATAAAGATCGAATATATAACTTGATCTCTATCACCACAGGGAACCTACCTACATAGCCTTTTGCAGTGCTTGAAATAATAGAGAAAAATTTATCTACTGCAAAAAGAAAAGAATTACATCAAAATACAACAAACAAAGATATATACACATTTATTGAGTTGATTAAGATAATTTTTATTCAAGTCTATACGTTTTAAATGCGTTTCTTATGAACATCAAATGTTGGCCTATGACGTCACATTTCATTTGCATAAAAATGACGTCACCATGGTTGAAAAAATTGGTGACAAAGTTTTTTCTGTTTTTTTATGCTTCAAACAATAAATCTAACCTCTGAAACTAAAATGATCATGAAATTCCCAGGGGGGCCACATTTTTTTACACAAGGCCTCGCACTAACCGGCTCCGGAAGTAAGCAGAAATGCACTAGCTCTGCTATATTTGGCGTCGGAATCGCTGCCAAATGCTGCAAACTCAAGCAATTTGCCTTCCTTGAACTTTTCGCCTTCTACCATAAAGACAACTGAGTATTGTTTTGAACTTTTTCTTTCCATTATGGCGGAGCTCCTTTACGGCCGAGGGTCGCAGAGCGCAGCACCATACTCATAGAAAATAGAATATATAAATCCATGGGAGTTAATTTTGATGGCCATGACGTCACGTGACCGTACGACGACAGAGGTACCTTGTACCATGCCCTATGTAAAATATTCAAAGTGTCTCAATACTCGCGCGTTCACATACTGGTGAAAAATGGAGGGACTACCCTCGAACTTAAACGCTAACCACCCTTTTTGAGGCTTCAAGTAAAAAGGGTGTACTCTCATTGACATTTTACCACACTAAGGTCGGAGAAATAACCCTTCACTGAACACTGACAAGAAAGAATTCGGATCGCCTGTTATCACAGAAGAAATTTGATCTGATGTTAACAATATTGCTGCAAGTTCCTCATACGGTCGATTTTCAATACGGTAACTTTACATTCTTGTAATGAAGAAATTCCTTTTCATAGCTCATCATAAAAAGGAAAAGACGTGACAAATTGCTTAAAACTCATCGGCGCATATAGAAGCAATTGGAGAGCTTGAAGGCAAAATCCTTGTTCGAGGACATGTTGGTTTTTTCAAAGGAGATCTGGAGCGACCATCTGCAAAGGACCCGGCGACTTTCGTTCGCATTTTCAAGTACTTCTTTCAGTGCAACGGTTAAGTAAACTACATATTTGATTGTGGATTTACATTGTAAGAACTGTTTAATTGATCGCGTTTACATGTTTACGATATTTTTCTTGAAATATTTGAAAGACTTGTTAAAAAGAATGTTCAAAATAGCCGCAAAATCAATTCCCGATTCGAAAAGAGTTGCTTGCGAGTAACTAAACTCGAGACGGCAATTAAATTCATTCTGCTTTCCAAGGCAAACAAGTGCTAATGTGAATGTAATTTTATGTTTTTGAAGGTTTCTTACAAGTCCCTTTTTATTTGTTCGATTCATTCAAGGAATATTTATTAATAATCTGATATGTAGGCTTAAGCTTAATCTCCTATTGCAATTTAGTGCGTAATTTCCAAGATTTTTTCTTTGAGCAATTCTTTGTTTGCAACTGGTGTATTTCATTCAAACATAGGCACGCAATGCGCGCAGAGGCAACGACGTTTTTTTTTCACTATATGGTGAAATTTATCCTGACAACCTTGGGTTTTCATACCTGCGGTAAGTCCCACCCTAACCCCTCAGCCCCGCCTTCGATTCCCTCGTCCCCACCAAGAATATTGTGGCTATCCACTATAAAACCTGGTCATGATCGAGCAGCGTGGCCACGTGACAGTTAAACATAGCGTGACATCAAGATTGCGTGTGAAGTAAAGAAACCGAAGAAAGCTGTTTGTTTCACTGTTCTTCAAAGACAACATAGGCAAAAACACTCACCGTCGAAAAATACTGCAGACATAATTTAGGCAAAGATCAGTGGAAAGTTAACAATTTCACTTCAGAAATAAAATGTAAGTTGCTGTTGAACCATTACGTTTTCAGAGCTCATGGACGGTCAACTTTCGATAGGGTGCCGTTCTGACGCTTTGCGTGATTTGCGTGACATGTGACTCGTTTTACTTTGTTTAATTCAGATACCACGCAGCTCTTAACGACCTCTAATTTCATTGCACCTTGGTAGCACGAAGCTCTATTGTTTTCAGGACTACGCTACGCGAAGCGCGTCGCACACTACGAGAATCGATTTGCGTAGCGTGAGATTCACTGAAGCGGCAATTTTGGCACAAATTACGAACGATAACCGACCAATCTCGTGAAGCAGTTTTCACGATTTAGCAACTGCACTTCGGTCCTTTGCTACCACTCCGAGACAGAAAGATTTGATGTGTTTCTGGTTTTCGTTTACGCAATTGCAAATATCTTTGAGCGTGTGAGTTTGAGTTTGTGAGTTTTACAATCCCGTAGTGAGCGACTTATCTTACATTGCAATCGACCGTGAATATGTCCGTAGTTTTCGACTGCATTCGCTACGTGTTTTGCCAAATTTCTTTTGGCTTTGTCGTCAATAAAACATGAAAATCAACTGGCCGAGTGTTACTATCCCGGTACGACTCACGTTCAACACATTTACCCGTTAGTTGGCCATAAACAAGTCCATTGAAGTTGTGTTTTGAAGTTTACGCTCCCGGCATTAGTGACACGTCGCTTCAGTTCGCCATAAACAGAGATAAAGATGTCTTTGAGTTTTCTTTTAGCAAGCTACATATCTTTTCTTCTGTTCGCTTCAATAAAGTAAAGCGATTGAGTTTGTAAGCAAACAAGCTATATAGTTAACCTTCAGTTCACTAAAACTGATGGGCCCAAATTGACTTCACATCACAAATTTGCATAACTTCAAAACAATTGTGGTGTGTAATTTGAAACCTGTCACCAACGCACGATGCCATCCAAAATCAAGAACTTTCGAAGGTTTACTGAGGAATTTGTTAACCCTCAGCCTATTCTCACATCGCTTTCATTCACTATAAAACTTGATTCTATCGATTGAAAGCATATATACCAAAGAAAGTTGACGAGCCATTGTTGCATGTTCACAAAGCAACGTGTGCACTCATTCGGATCAGCTGTTCGGATCGAAAGATCGGTGAGTTTACTCTTTTCAGTTTTCTGCAATCTCAATTTCGATAGATCACTCTCAAATTTAAAACATAGACAACCGAGAGCAATGAAATATTATTAGTTAACTAATCCAGCAGATTTTGGTAACAAATGCGTTTCTCTGTTGATCGAGACTTGCCAATGCAAAATACTTCAAAGCCCGGGGGTCGCACTCCCATATAAAGTGTATGGGTACGTGCCGCTGATAAGGTAACGGTTTCAGTGTCCCGCTGGCACACCCCACCCAACATTTCACAGAATACCCCCCCGGAAGATTGAAGACAGATACCGTATATCGGACAGCGCCGTTTTTTAGGCTTTGAAGACATTAGCCATGACGTCACTTTCGTGACGTCATTGGCTAAAAAGTAGAAATCATGGCTATTCTGGACTGATTCGATTCGGTGTTGTTTTTTCCATTTAGGTTCCGTTCTTCGGCACCGCACATTGGGTTGTTTTGATTGATTACTAATTTATTATCAAACAACTGAAGAGTCGGTATAAGTCAATGTAAAGCTCTATATATTCTTTCAGTTGTGAGATATTTTACCTTCATTATATTGTTATACTTTTAGCTTCCTCATTTGAAGTGAATTGCATTTATGTCCCAATTTAGCAACCCATGTTCTTAAGTCTATTTCTTACATATTACAATATGACAATGTCAAATTTATTCGAAGAACATGTGGAGATTATGGACATATGGAGTGCAAAATCTTTTTCACTAATTGTGACTGCTGACCAAAATGTTGTCAATGGTCAAATGCCCTCAAATTCCTCAAATTACACCGGCCACCATTTTCTTTTTTTTGGGGGGGGGCAGGGTGACGGTAATATTTCTTATGATCAAGCATGGCCACTCTGAATGCCTAACCCTTCGCACATCCGGGTGGGGTATCAAGAAAAACGGAATGGTACATTTCTTTCTTTTGGAAAGTCTCTGGAAAAGATGGAAATCCTCAAATGTATTGCTTTCATTCTATTTCAACCGTACCCTGTGGTACAGTTGCTCGCTCCATTCCATTTTTGAGCACTTTGATGGAAAATCCGTACCACTGACAGCGTTGGTTTTCTCCCATTTTGTTCAAAACCCAGTGGAAAACACCTTCGCCGTATTCAATTTACCGAAAGCGTAGTGTCCTCCAGATCTCCTAAGCTAAGTGCTTCAATGGATATGTAAAAAAATATGCAACAAACAAAGAAAAAGAAACATTCAGTTGATCTCTGCCAATCCTCTTTCCGCATCCTGTAAATTCGTGTAGATTCTGCTTGTTGCCCGTCTTTATGATTGTACGTGTTTTGAAAAAATAACAACATAAACAATAACAACTGGTTTAAATGCCGAACATTACCGTCTTGCCGTAAACGAAACAAATCAGTGCCACTTCATGGGTTGATTTCCTAATGCAAAAAACAAGCCAAATTGATTTCCCATCGCAAATCACGACTGTAAGGGGAGGCCCCTTGTGGACAGCATGTTCTTTGTGAAAATGAAACGAAGGAGCTGAAGAAGAAAAAATTATCGTTGACCTGATATTTTTAACAAGTTGAACAATGACGTGGAAATTGTGCACGGGCGCACGTGCAACAAAACAAAAGTATATATCTATCTATATATTTCTCTGTATGAAAACGTTTCTGAAAATGGCAATCGTGATTTGCGATGGGAAATCAATTCGGCTTGTTTTTGGCATTAGGAAATCAACCCATGAAGTGGCACTGATTTGTTTCGTTTACGGCAAGACGGCAATGTTCGGCATTTAAACCAGTTGTCAAAAAGGCCTGCAAGCCTTCCAGTCAGCTCCTATGAAAACACTAAAATTTGTCGGGAGGCCCGTGAGCAATAAAGCCTTAAGTTCGGCTGCGTTGTTGCGTGGTCGTCCTGTTTTAAAAATGTTCACTGGCGAAGCCAATACAGTGCTCTACTTGCAGCGAAGGAGCGGAATAAACCAGTTGGTGAACTACTCAAATCTTGAGTGAATGGACATTTAAAGAGCCAGTGTCACCCAAAGTGCTTTGCGCGCCGAGGTACAATTTTCATATATGAAAACTACGCCATTTTCTTGATTGTCGTGAAGTCTGATTTCTATCTTCTTCCATCGCTGCCGTTAGCGATCCGAAAGCACAAGTGTGAATTTTGACTTCACATTTAAGTGTCGTCGTATCGATTTCGTTGTATATTTCCGAATTCTGAAGTGTTTTCGCGGTGGAGAAGGAGATCTTTAAATTGGATGCCTCGTAGGGTTCAGGAAAGTTGAGGCGAAGGCCGAGTCCTCAGGGCTCTGACAAAGTTGTAAGGCTGAAGGAGTCCGTGTATCAGTAGCGGAGGGAAAGAAAAACATCTAAGGGCTTCAGGTGCTACATTCGTTGTCGAATGAAAACAGAAGGAACGTTAATTTACCACAAAATAACAGTAGCTACGGGCTTGCTCCAAAATAATGCTTATGGTCATGAGCTTGTGCTGTTCTGCTTAATTATTCCTTGTGTTCACTGTCGATTTATGTTTTATTTTTACAAAAAGTGTAAGTGGCTATTCTGGTTTTGCGTCCATCGACATCGGTCGATGTGATCGATCGCGCAATCAATCGATCGGACTGTAATAGATCCATGTATACGCATTGAATGCAAAGTCAGATCTTGAGTAGTTTTCTGCAGTGACATCTAGCGATGAAGACGTCAATATTCTTACTACTTGTTTTTGTCTTATTATTTTTATATCGAGTGGAAGTGGCCACTCTGGTTTTACGTCCATCGAGATAGATCTATCGATCGATCAATCGATCGGTTGTTATAAAAGCTCCACACGCGTTGACTACAAAGTCAGATCTAGTGTTGTTTTCTCCGGTAACATCTAGCAATGAAGATATCACTATTTTCAGAGGCTACTACTGTAAATATCAGCTTGCTGAAAGGCCAGTGCGGCAGGGTATAATTTGCGAAACGTCCAGCAAACGCGCCAGCCAAACTTCAAAACAAAAAAAACAACCGCGCAAACCACTTTGGGTGACACTGGCTCTTTAATACAAACTTGTTTCGTAGGCCCCCGAAGAGGTGACCCACTCATCAGTTAAACTCCATCTTACACTGAGTCGTTGAAGTCTACATCATTGTTTTGATCGTGTTATAAACGGTTACAATTTTAAATTTTACACTGAACAGCGCTTGCGCGCGCTCGATCGTCTACGATGCTTATGCCAAAGTTTAACTAGTCTCACTAAGTGCTCACGCTAAAATTAATGTCTTTGACATGCTGAATTGAACCTTGAAATGAACTTGCGCCGATGCCTGCATGTTGAGATAAGCTCATTTCGCTTGTTAAGTGTTGCCATGTGGGGCCTACAGATTAAAAATAATTTCTCTGTGTTACAAAGATCACACCTTTTTGTAATGTTTGTGTAAGGTTTAGCCTTGGCAAGGATTTTCTACGTGACTTTGAATTCCTTGTTTTCCCCTTTGAGCTGTCAGATGTGTTTGCTTAGTTCAGTCTCTCTTTTTCTCTTTTCGTGTATAAAGGACATCTGATGGTTCCCATACCTTGCCTTGAAGTTGTTCGCTGTGAGGCCGATGTATGTTTCTGTTGTGTTTGCGGTTGTGACCGTGGCTTGGTACACGACCTCATCCACCATACATTCACCATTCAGTGGGCAATCCTCCTTCTTTCTAAAGTTACACTTTTTACCTTCGTCTCGCTGTCAGTGGTGTTGTTGCTTCTGCTTTCTTTAGAATGGCTTTGTTGTGGCCATCTATGATTTGTTTGACGCTAGGCATGCAACTGTAGCTGAGTTTTAGGGTGTTCCTTTTAAAAATTTTCCTCAGTTTGTTGCCCGATGGGAAAGATCTTTCGATAAGGCTGATGAACTCACGCCCGATGTTGTTTTTGATGTTTCTGTTATATGGTGGATTAAACCTGTAACATTTCTCCGGCGTTTGCGCTTCTGTGATGGTGCTTCCTGAGGTGGGGGTTTGAATTCAAGCTTGAATGTATAGCCTCTCTTCCGTAGCGCATCTTGATGCAGGGTCGCTGCTTCGTCAAAAACCTCTTGATCGGACGAAATGCAGGATAGTCGCCGATTGATCGCTTCTGGTATGTTTTTGATGATGTTAGGAGGGTGGTTAGATTGGCTGTGTACGTAGAGAGGGTGCTGGATGGTTTGGAATACGGTTTGAATTTTCCGGTGTACCCATGGTTACGTCAAAATTTTATCAAGATCAAATTCAAGATCAAATTCAAGATCAAATTCAAGATCAAATTTTGACGAAACCATGGGTAGCTACGACGGAGCGGAGACTTGTGAGCTAGTGGGTTGCTATCTCTTGGCACAACTGAAGCAAATCCCCGGTATTGAAATCGGCCTCTACAGAGACGACGGGCTCGCGATTCTCAATCAAACACCAAGGGAGATAGAGAAAGCAAAGAAACAAATATGCCAATTTTTTACGAACAACAATCTGAAAATTGCCGTTGAAGTAAACAAGAAAATCGTCAACTTCCTGGATGTAACACTGGACTTAAACACCGGAAAATTCAAACCGTATTCCAAACCATCCAGCACCCCTCTCTACGTACACAGCCAATCTAACCACCCTCCTATCATCATCAAAAACATAACAGAAGCGATCAATCGGCGACTATCCTGCATTTCGTCCGATCAAGAGGTTTTTGACGAAGTAGCGGCCCCGTAACAAGATGCCCAACGGAAGAGCGGCTATACATTCAAGCTTGAATTCAAACCCCCACCTCAGGAAACACCATCACAGAAGTGCAAACGCCGGAGAAATGTTATATGGTTTAATCCACCATATAACAGAAACATCAAAAACAACATCGGGCGTGAGTTCATCAGCCTTATCGAAAGATCTTTCCCATCGGGCAACAAACTGAGGAAAATTTTTAATAGGAACACCCTAAAACTCAGCTACAGCTGCATGCCTAGCGTCAAACAAATCATAGATGGCCACAACAAAGCCATTCTAAAGAAAGCAGAAGCAACAACACCACTGACAGCGAGACGAAGGTAAAAAGTGTAACTTTAGAAAGAAGGAGGATTGCCCACTGAATGGTGAATGTATGGTGGATGAGGTCGTGTACCAAGCCACGGTCACAACTGAAAACACAATAGAAACATACATCGGCCTCACAGCGAACAATTTCAAGGCAAGGTATGGGAACCATCAGATGTCCTTTATACACGAAAAGAGAAAAAGAAAGACTGAACTAAGCAAACACATCTGACAGCTCAAAGGGGAAAACAAGGAATTCAAAGTCACGTAGAAAATCCTTGCCAAGGCTAAACCTTACACAAACATTACAAAAAGGTGTGACCTTTGTAACACAGAGAAATTCTTTTTAATCTGTAGGCCGCACATGGCAACACTTAACAAGCGAAATGAGCTTATCTCAACATGCAGGCGTCGGCGCAAGTTCATTTTTAAGGTTCAATTCAGCATGTCAAAGACATTAAAAAGAGGCTCGCAACAGTTTTTTGGGCCTTGGAGTGTATCTTTTGAAGTCAAAATTTCGCATAGAAGGTAAACTTCGATTTCCTTGATACTACACCACCTTTTCAACATATGATCAAAGTTTATTTTCTCGCTGGTTTCCTAGCAACAGCTGTCACCATAGCAACGGTAATAGACAACCCCTCATTTTAAATAATGTCGAATATCTCGAAAACTAGTCAGTCACTTTATGACGAAACTTGAACTATTTGAACTACTTAACCTACACAACTTGTGTGCGAAATTAGGAGAAAATCTGTAAGAGCGTTTTCATGTAAATCATGACTCATTTTTTACGGGCTGATTTTGGTCATTCCTGCAATTTTCTCCAATATTTCAAGAAAGATAAAACTTAACACTTTCTCTTGTCAGTTGAAGGATCTTTTATGATCTCAACACATTCTTAATGTACATTGAGCTTTCTAGGCGGCTGCAATTTTAAGATATTTATAATTAAAAACTACTAAAATGCAACAGAAATCAGCCAAAAAGTTCGTAATTTGCATAAATAGAAATATTACTAAATTGCCCTTACAGATTTATCTCTTAAATTGAAATTTTTACATCAATATGATCGTGTAAGATTCGCCCTTACAATATACCGTTGCAAATCCCGTTACAATCGACCGTTGAAAATCTCAAATAGACCGTTTAAATAAGTGTGGGCGCTAAATAGCCTGTGCGGTGTGCACAAAAACTGCACGCACAGCATTACCCGCGCAGTGTCGTTTAACTAAATTTAAGAATGTACATTCTTTTGTGCTTACAGGTAGAAATTAGCTGATTCCGCTTGTTTAGCGTTGCCATATGTGATTTAGTAATGATAAAAAAGTTCTCTTTTAAGCATAGATTACATCGCTTTGTGATGTTCGTGTAGGCCTTCGCTTTAGCAAGGATTTTCCATTTTATCGTGAAGTTTTCTTGCTTGCTTTTAAGCTGCCAAAGGTGCTTGCTTAGTTCAGTGCCACTCTTTTTATATATAAATTTTACAGCATTTGTTATACCTCTTAAGCTTTTCATTACAGTGTGCCTATTTTTTGAGCAACTATCTTTTAAGAAAAACATATTATTAAATTCGAGTAGCTTGCAAGATGAGAATTTGTATGAATTAGCTTTATACCTTTTAGATGTTAAGTTTACATAAGATGTTTCATTAGATTATGTTAATAGTTAGTCATTTTGGTAATAAAAGTTGTTTCTCATTGAATTCAAATATAATAATAATGATAATAATAATAGTAACAAACACTTTATTTAGACAGGGCAACTAGAATTACAGAAGTAATTTCCATCTAGGTCCTATGAAAAAAATATTTAGAAAGTAATAGCAATGAAACTGAAAATGAAAAGTAAGAATCCCAACTGGCCGGAGGCAGACCAGTTGGCTATCTACAAACACAGCCGAAGAGTTGAACTCGGACTACCGAGAAACAACTCCAGCTACAGGCCAGAGCAGGATTTGAACCCGGGGCGACCGAGTTGAAATCCAGGGCCCCACACAACTCGGCCATGCTGTCCCCTTGAATGACTGATTGATTAAGTTAATTTTGAATGTCTCTGCTGGCAAACTGACTGAATGATGGTCACTTAGTCTTGCGTTTTGTTTTCTTTCCAGAGGTCTAACCTTCAGACAGAATGACATGTTAGTGCTTCCAAGATCAAGATGTAAATGCCATGTTTTCATGAAGGCCGTATGGTGCCTATTTGTAACAAGGCAAGATATCATAATCCAGTGAAACTAAAATAAAGACGTTTCAAGATGCAAGTGTCTCTTATCCTGTGTCTTTTTCTCTGTGACTTTAACCATCACAATCATCAACACTGCTAATTTGGTAAATCGGTCAATCAGTGATGCTGTTCTTGACACCTATCTAAAGACAATTAATGAAGTGTATGGTTCTAAATTTATTGTCGGGTGTAAATTTTGTTTCGAAACCTCCTTGAACCCCTGAATAGTTTCCTATTAAAGTTGCAGCTTTTTTGACCAGATTAGAGCAAATTGAAGACCTTTGTTCTAGTGAAAGCTCGGTTTTCCTGCCTGTCGTCTGAATGGCATACAAGACATTATAGTTCTCTGAGTTCCGTTTGCTGTAACTAAGTAGATGTCTCATTGCCTTGCCTGCTCCAGCCAGCCTTAACAACAATTGGTGGTGGCAATCATATGCTGTAGTTTTGAGGTTTGTTAGTGGCGAAGGCCTTGGGCAAACGGACTCAACAGCATCCAACATTTTTTTTAAACACAACTTTGTGTATGGCTGTTCGATGGCAATCTATCTTTGTCTAACACTATTCAACAACATTCGGCATCCTACAGAATCATTAAACTTCATTCAACAGGCTACCCAGACGCGTTTAACTTGCGAATTGAAAAATATTGAAGGGGCCGGTGTTACAAATAAAATGTTGAATCCGTTTGGCTTGACCCACATTGACAATTTGACCCACATTGATAATTTGCCTCTGTTTGTACACATTGCATGTCTACAGTGTTATGAGGCACGCTTGACCTGCCGTGATTGTATTGTATAAGTAGTTTTAGGTACTAGTTTTAAAGTCTAAGGTGATAATTCTCTGGTCCTTTGAGCCGAATATAGCAAGCGTTTGAAAGATAACGTGTCACGGAACTGGCATTAGGCGCTCTCGATTTGAAAGCCACTCTAGTTGTGCATTCAGCGATTCCGTAATATCCCTTTGTTTTTGGTTTAGATCTTTTTCCGTGGCTTACGTTGATCTTTTGTTTCTTTATGGCTAAAGTACACTTCACACGAAAAACAGTTTGCTAGACCTGATGTGGTCGTTATCTTAATTTAATAGTTTTGGAAACAGTCTTGGTTCCGAAAAGGTATATGCACTGGTTAGCACTTACAGGGTTACGTATTAAGTTTCTTCTTATACTTGCCTAGCTTAGTGCTTTTCCAGTTTATGCAAATCGGCTCCGCCGAGTACTCCTGTTTATGGCTTTCGAATCACAAAGAAAATTTTCAAGTGGGTGTTAGTCCTGTTGCCAGAACTCATTTACCCCCCTCCCCCTTATAAAAAGAGTTAACCCCTGGGTGACGTTTGTTAAATCCTGTATTTCGCAGGCGCAACTTTTTCCCCCAATTTGGGAATGTAAAGACTACTATTTCAAAGCCATGTTGCCAGAAGTCACTTATTTCCATCCTATTTAAGGACTAGGCCCTGGACGAAGTTTGTAGATTATTTTCCTTTTAAGCATTCTCAGAATGGATAATGAAAAGCAGGAAGTTCCGTAGGGTTTTTTATGCAACTCTGTAAGACTCCGAAGGCGCACTTTGAAATAATAGTCTTCACATTTCAAATTGGGCGGAAAAGAATTGCTTCTGCGTAAGAGAAAATTCATCAAAAGTCACCCGGCAGGGTTTAACTTTTTTTATAGGGGGGGGGGGGGGGGTGGGGTTAATTGAGTTCTGGCAATAGGACTAACACCCACTGGAAAATTTTGTGATTCTCTTTGGAACCTAAGCCATAAACAGGAGTACTCGACAGAGCCGATCGGCATAACTTGGAACAGCACTAAGTTATGCATTTATATGAAAGAACTTAATACGTAACTCAGTAATCTTACAATGGTTTTCTCTAACACACGCCCTTCAAGGATTTTTTCCCAACGGCCAAATCTGTTTTTGGTGGATGTCAATCATCTGTTTCTATGACAATTCAAGAACGCACCCTGAATGAAAAACAATTTGGCAGTAAATTAAGCGCTGAGTGAAACAATGAAAAAATCTTGCGGAAAGTATTGACCACGTTTTGCCAATTTTGTGTATTTCTAACCGACAGCAAAATATGGCAGACTTTGAATTATTACTTGAAAGTACCAAAACAAATCGCTAGGCAAAGGTTTATTCATTGAATCAATAATGGCTTCACAAATGCATTCAAAACACCTGAAAATACGCAATGCAAACTTGTTTTAACGAAAGTAAACTTCGGAAACAAATTTGTATAAAGCTCACCTTTATTCTATTCGAAGAAGTGCTTAAATCCACTGAATTACTTCTCTGAGTTCGCGGTCGATCAGCAAACGTCTAATTCTCGCCGCTCAAAAATTTTCGCTGTCAGACCATCACAACTGAATAATCTCTTCTTTTTGCTTCGCAGTTGGTTTCTGAGAAGTTCAGTCAATTAAAAGTCAAAATTTACAGAATACCGATTGTGTCCTCAATGAATATTTCCAGAATTGCTTTAGTTCTCTCGCAAAAATTTTAAGAACCAGCGGGCACAACAGATTCGCAAAATCAATTTATTCACGGCCCCAGACAGGATTGCGTTACATGTGACAATCAGTAAGAGCCAATCAGCGCGCGAGAATTTGAAAAATTGTCATGGATGATACAAATTGACTTTGTTTTGCGATCCAATAATGCGAAGACTTTTGATAAAGTTTCCCCAAAATAATAATAAGATATTAAGTAATTTCCCGCTCTTCGTCAAGTCGTGTGAGCTTGTTCAATCTAATAGGCAGTAGCCAATAGAAACGTGCATGGTATCAATCTGACTGTATAAATGATCACATTGTCTGATTCTGAGAAGCGTCAGTGTAGTCATTGTTCTTTTTCTCTTCCCTTAGTATAAATTTCGTACGCCATCGTTCAACTAAACGCCCAAGTGATTTCCACAGGACGCAAGCAGGCGTGGTCACCCGTTGTTCACTGCCTGCGTTGAATGAAGCCACCCGAAAACATAGAGTAACCTGCTTGTTCGTTTCAAATATGAATTTTTCGCTTATTATTCTCTGTTTTCATCAAGTGCTATCCATTTTTATCCATCTGCCACAAAGAATTTGAGCTACTAACCGTAAATCGAATACGAAAAAGCAATGTATCGCTCGCCGTAAAAAGCTATTTACAACTAGCGAAACAGTTTTCTCTGGTAGTCGTGTTAGACAAATGAGAATCACCTTGCAGAAACAAATCAGGACAGCAAATGCAAGACTGCTATAAACATAAAACCAAATCTTTTCAAGTAACTGAGAAATTTTTTACCCGAATAGCAAAATTAAATCCACCACTAAAAGTTTTGAACTGAATGAAGTTATTTTCTATCCAGTGACTTCATAAGGTCATTAAGGTCATCTACAAAAACTCCTATGCGCATGCGTCTCTCACCTCTAGGTAAATAACGGAATACGACAAGAATGTTGTTGATTAGATAGTCCGCTCTCATTGTATCATCATCCGAGTTTCTGTAAATAAGTCACTAAAGTTAAATCTATTCTGAAATCCGAACGAATTGGGAGCTTCGCCACGCCGTAAGTAAACTTTATTTTGTCTTTTAGTTAACTTTGGTAAGAGAAAATTTCAGTTTTGCGGGGATTAGCTTTTGTTTTCTAGTTATTTTTTCACGGTTCTTGAGGAAAGTGCAGGTTGCATAAAATATCGAACACAGATTGCCTTTTTTCCGGTTCTGATTTTGACATTCACTGAACCAAAATCGCCCACTCGCGTGGTGTCAAGGCATTTCAAGAACCTATATATCTTCCAAACTGAGCATCAACAATAACATTAATTTGAGATAATGAGACTAATAACACTAAATCAAAACATCCTTTCCAAAACAAAACTATTTTGATTTAACGAGATTCAGACGCAACAGGTCTGGTCATCAACTATGCTTGGCAAACGTATCGTTGTGACACTCAAACAATTTAGTTTTAGATCTTTTGTTTTGCGTAGTCCGTACTTGTTATGATATACCAACTATTACTACTCCCCCGCAAATTTTACTGTTTTAGATTTCTTGGGATCTATGACTTAGTTTAGTGTTTGTGAGTTGACTGTCAATTTTTCATGGCATTTTTCATTTTTTTGAAATGGCTTCACGTTAGGACGATTTGTACGGATAAAGAATGCCAATGCTTTCAGCCCGTTTGTTAAGACTGTTAAAACACCGAATTTTCGATGTGGATTGATTTTCCCTTGAGGCTCGCTTCACAGTGAAGTAGACGAATTTCTTCTTTCAAAACAAATAAATATATGTTTGCGCGAATTTGATCCAGTACAATAGACCATTTCTTGGTACGAAAACGTTTGCAAATCATGTATCCATACTTCCAAGGCATTCGTTTGTGGTTTGGTTTTACCTGACCTCTTACCATTTTAACGACACAAGTAATTTACTAAATTTTACTACCGTTAAACAGCTTTTTTACTTATCGGTTCCTCTTTAGATTAACGCGTGATCTGCAGTCGCAACAAAGCAATTCAAGCACTCAAATCTGGTACCAGTTAATTCTCCGCTAAGCCCTATTCTTTTCTGGTTTGTACCATTCACTTAAACTCAATGTGCTTGTGGATAAATTGTTCGCCATCTTGTGTCGAGAAGGTGTCGTTAAGGTGTATGACCTCACTGACGGCGATCTGATCGAGCATTAAGGTCATTTTTGACCTTTATCTTGAGTTGAAGAGAATCGCTTTTTAGGCCAACTTAACCTTGAATCTGCTTCTTTGTTTTCCGCAGCAGTTTTCAAGAAATGAAGGGCGAGAAAGTATTCGTGTGCTGCGCGCTATTCCTGTCAGCCTATATCTCACTTTCAAGCAGTCAGTCTAGTAAGTGCATGGTCTTCGTATCTTTCGCCATGTGATTTATGAATTCATTTTTCCCTTTCACCATCATCCTAACCCTCCCCCTTGCCCTTCCAAGTTATATGTTGCAAACTATTGAAAGGCAAACAGCAGCAGAAGAGTCTACCGATAAATTCTTTCATTTGAATGGTCAAACTTTAGGGTTTCATTCACTATAGCCTTGAAAATCAAAATTACACCACATGGACCTTAGGGGGAAATGGTGCATCCAACTGTTTCTTGCTTTCGTCGGAAATGAAGACACGTGAAAACAAATATTTTCCATCAGTTCAGTAGTACGCAGAAATGATTTTCTAGTATACCTTAATTTGAAAGATTCCGTCTCCGACACAAGTTGCTATTCGTAGCCTTATTAAGTCAATATTGGTTGTAATCTAATTCAAATTTTAAATTTTATTAATACTTAACAAAAGGGTATAGAAATAAACTATGATCCGGAATACTAAACTTCATATAGAAATGCGCATAGCGCACCCCCCGCCTCGGATTTGTTTTGTCGACGAGTTAGACTCTGAAAGTAAAAGGCAGATATAGAACAGGTTCAGATGACATAAGGCATGAATCTAAAACTAAGAATCCACATGACGGTGGCCTAAGGACCCGGTACGTGTGGCAACAAAAGGCGAAGTTACAGAGAAAATTCACTAGGCAAATTATGAGGTCTCAAAGTGCCTGTGGTGCAATGCACCGCCAGCTGAGCTTGATGAAGCCGTTCAAAGCTGCATAGTTACACAACACCTTTCAGAGAGTCACTTTAACTCCAAAACTGGAGTGAAAATTTTAAGCTCAAAATATACGCTTTTGGGGTGTTATATTAACTTCGGAATGCTTCAAATGGGAAGTTGGAACATACTTCATTCCTCCAATGGAGATGCAGTGTATTCGTACTCTTTAAGGAGTTATCTTAATCTCAACGCTCTCTGGAGTTACAATAACTTCAAAAAATAAACTCTTCCATCAGGAGTTAACTCCACTTTAGGACTCCTTGAAAGTTATTGAGTAGTGGCGTGAGGTCGATTCGTTTATGACCGTAAGAAACACGAGAAACATACTACAAGTTGAAACCTTGGTTCTTTTCCTACAGTGTTCGCAGTGGAATTGCCCTACTTCATAACAGCAAAGCACTCTTCATACTCATTTCACGTGTGTGATTTTTCGTGTATGTATAAACACCTGGGATCACGCACACCATCATAAATTGAATTTTTTCCAAATAGGAACCAACTCAGCCTAGAGTATTTGTAAGCATCCGAGTTGTGTTAAACATGTAGATGTACATGTTAATGCACATGTACATGCACATGTACATGTGTTAAACATGTAGATGTACAACTACAAATATGTAAACTTACTGGAAATCTGTTATTTTTAATTACAGCTCCAGCGCCAACGACAAGAGCCCCTACAGCTTCTGGTGCGACCACTAAAATTCCAACTCCCACTGCAAAGCCTAATGGATCCGTACCAGTGAACCCAGACACTTTGAAGTGTAAGTACACGCACTTGCTCAAAATGTGCAATCGAGTCTAACGTTCACGTTCTTATTACATTTAATATTGTTCCGATGTGAAAACACACCGTTTCCTTTAAGTGTGTTTTCCTTTAATCTTTAAGACAATCTATGGGGGTTCTTACAAATTGAATCATTTTCTGCTACTCATAAATACAAGAAGCGTGTTGCAAATTGCTTGCTACATTTCCACGAGGCTTGCCGTTTGAGGCTTTTAATCAAGTTTCCGGAAAATATCTCCAATTTTTCATAAAAAACGTTTGCACGTTTTTATAGTTCATAGTTTAAAACATGCTCTTTCGGCCCCTTAAATATTTTTGGTGGAGAAACGCTCTGTTTGATTTTCCACCCCAGCGACCCTGCTTTTTTTCACTGACAAGCGTGAGGAGCTCTTGGTAATAAGCACGCAACAGTAGCGCGGTTTTCATTTGCGTGTCACAGAACCAAAACCAAAGCAATAACTCTGAACAATCACAACCCACGCAAACAGCATAATGAACCAATCAGAACTCGAATCAAATACATGTTACTTGCGTCAAGTGCGGGAAAACGCATACAAGCAAGTCACGGTGGGATTTGGTTTCAAATCTGGTTGGTTCAGAAAATGGCGCGAGTTTTCTTGAGCGATTACAGAACATTGTGAAGCAAAACCAAAGTAAACGCGAATTGCTTTCGACACTCAGTTTCAGCTTAACCCTTTCAGCCCCAATAGTGATCAGCATCAAATTTCCCCCCACCATATCAACGCATTATAACACGTACAGGCCATGAGAATTAGGGAAATAATTACCAAAGACAAATTGTCTTGATGAATAAGCAAGTTCTCCCATCTGGTACTCAACAAAATGTATGGAGACCAGTAAGGAGAATTTGCATTATGATGCTGGGGTTTAAAGGGTTTTAAAAACAAAACAAAAACAAAAAACAAAGAAATCTTTATTACTTTTTAGGTACTGTTTACAACCTGACTCTAAAGCTTACGAATGCTACCTATGACGATAATTTAGCCAACCCACACTCACCTCAATTCGTCAAGCTTAGAATGGATTTTGAAGTTGGAGTAAGTAAAGTGATTTGTAATACTTTTACAATCTGTGTATTGGTTTTCTTAAGCTAGAATTAGTACAGGTAATTGTACAAAACGTTTTCGGAGCCAAGCTCCTTCACCAGCGTAACACTTTTGATTTCGCAAAATCGTACTAAAAATTTATGACTGCCGTCAGGTTTAATCGTTTTCTTCTATCGTTAAAGCATTAATGTAGAAAACAAACAAACTACTGTTTCCAAATAAGTCTTCGAAGAACAAAAGGAACGATTGCGTTTGTGGGCCGATGTGATCCTTTACGCTGACGCCGATTACACAGGCCCAGAAATGCAATGATGGTGAACTTTTAACAGTTCTTTAAGGTGTACCAGATACTTTGAATTGAGTGGGCTCGTGTAATTAAATTTTGCAAAATTGCGATGGGTCCACCCTTCAGAGTTTTGAGAACTAATTCGACTTGAAACCTGGTCTTTCTGCTAAAAATATTCTCTAGGCTTATCGGAACTGCTATATTCCAGTACGACAGCTAATGACTAACCTGTTATCATATTGGTTTAGATTTTGCAAGTGTACGATGGGTACAAGCCATTTACTGGAGTCACTACGTTGAGATTCAGGTAGTTAACGATATTTTTACCTTTTTGCGTTTACTATGGCTACGTGCAGATAACAAGAGATTAATCTCGTGCGATCACGAAAACAACAAAAGGCAATAACAGCAACAACAACAATAACGAATCCGGTTGTCACTTTGGCACCGGGGTTCCGTCGCAGTTGCTTGTTAATCTCTTTATAATAATCACCACTTGGTAGCTTCATTTGAAAAATGCATTTTCAACGTTTTTTGGTCTTGGTCTTCCAGATATTCACCTCGTCCTTTTCTTTACTTTTTTTTATTTGCTTGCCATTTTTTCTCTTTCTTGAAACAGCAAAGCACCTGACGGCAAAACCATCGTGCATTTCTGTGTGGAGTTCAACGCTAACGGAACTCACCTTCCAAACTTGACAAAGGCCATTGCCCTCGGTAAACTGGGAAAGCTTACCCCAGTGCCCGTCGCTCCAAAACTTGGACAAGCAGGTGAGAGATCACACACAAACTACCGCACGAACTATGCCATTTAACAAGAGCAAGCAAAAAATTAGTACAAAACATCAGTCAACAAAAAAAAAATGCAATCCCACCTGAACATAGCATCGGGTAGTCGAGTCAAGGAGTCACAATTAGAGGGAATTGATATATTTACAGAGTAGTGGCAATAGATAATGATGTTTCGGATGACTAGAGAAAAGTTCGATTTACTTACAAGAAACAGAACGTGATGACAAAAGGGCGATGGGACGAAACAAAAGGGCTGCCGTACGGATATAGATAGTGATATATTGTCGTAGCCACAAGTTAATCAAAGTGCTCAATTCACGTGCAGTTAACATATCTCGTATTCCTGTGTTCATTGCAGCATGTTACAAGGAGCCAGCCCCACCCGTGTGCCCCATTCCTTGCCCATCAGCCTGCGCTCCTTCCTGCTACGACACCTGCTGTCAGCAAGGTTACCAACAGACCTACTACATCCCTCCTCCTCCCCCCGTCCCACTTCCAGCCACCTGCCCCAATTCCTGCCCCAGTAGCTGTGCAGCGGTAGGATGCACCCCAGCCTGTTGCAACACAGTGTACAATCAAGCGCCTTACAACTACGGCAAACGCCACCACGCCCCCAAGCCAGTGAGGGGAGCAAAGAAACACCATATCTTTCACAAGCATCACAGAAAGAATTAGCGAAGATCTGAAGTGGAACTGAATTAGGGAAGATCGAAGAAGAGCGGATCTTTTCAGTCTGTTTATTCAGTTTTATTTGCATAAGAAATACCTCGTTTCCAAGAATTGATTGACCTAAAGGAGGACATGAGGGATTGACTTGGAAGACAGCTACAAACAACCAAGTACGATGTATTTCACACATGGGTCCTCCAAAGGATCTGCGAATGAAATTATTAAACGGATGTTACGGTTGCCTGGGAGACATGAACTGAAAATAATCACGAATTAAAACGTTTCTTAGAATGATTCAAAACAATAACTATATCATTTGTTTACAAAAGCACTTAAGATTTACAGCACTATAATTCTGTGAATTGCCACACTGTTAGGCTATGAACAGCTATTTCTGGCTAGAGAGCTGGTTCACTGGCTAATACTAGATCTGTCTACTTCTTGCTTGGCTAAACCGATTTTTACAAGGTAGAATTATTGAATAAAGTTTACTTTTCTGATTTTGTTACGTTGTAATGGCTATAGTGAAATCTTTATTTCGTTTCTTTTATTTTAACCGTTGTAAATAACACTCGGACAGTGGAGCCATAACTGAGAATAAACTATACGTTCGAAAATAATCTGCTTTTTGAGGCGTTTCATATAACTTACCTTATTCAGCCAATTAGCGGCTTGAAACTGAGTATCCATCTATGATAACACTTTTTCACTACCAAAAAGTTACGTTCATACGATAAAGTAGTTGCACATTTTGTTTCTCCAAGTAAAAGGCAGTGGCAATATACTAACAACCACAGAACGTCACCCTTGAAATTTTGAGTACGCAGCCGTTATTCGGGCCGTCACGCAACGCCTGGGAGAAGTGTTTCGTGACGACCCAAATACGCGTAGGGGAATGGCGAATTCCTGATTACTGCCCTAGTGATACTCAGGTTAAGTTTAAATTGGCAGCATCAAGACAGAAGTTATAAATTGTTCTATCGCTCTTCACTGTTTGGCCAAAAATATTGGCCTAAAATCGATCTGGACAACTATAGTTTGAACGTCTGAACGGGTGAAAAGCAATGCGTAGCGGGTGACTTCCTGGGTGGCGCCTATTGAGCGCCATCCGGGCTGCTTCTTCGCATACCGATCAAGTACTATCAAGACTTTTCATAGTTTACATAAATGCCTATATACAATCACTCGTTTCGATATGGTCTTTGCTGAGATCTAAGTGGTTCGTTAGCTTATGAACTCTAAGCCTGATTCTCAGTGGTCCAGGTCGCTCGCGGCCACACATCCTCCGGGAAAGGGGGATAAAGTGTGGCCGTGAGTGACCTGGACCGCCTGAGAATCAGGCTAATGAACTCTATTTACTTTTTAAACTGAATCAAGCGCATTTAATTTTAAATGCAGTCTTCATTTCTGTATACTTTAATAAACTCTCGTGAGAATTCTTATTATACTCTGCAAAAAGGAAGCACTAGTACTCTAGCCTAATCACAGAAATTATCGACAAGCGTCAGCACATCCTTCCTTCATGAATGTTAAATTTTATTATTATTTTAGTATCACTGGTTTTGACGTTTCTCTTACTTTCACCGCAAAAAATAAATTAAAATAAGCTAGTTTTACCGGCAGAAATATTGGACAATTGAAAACTGTAAGTACTCTTGTACTGAAACTGCTTCAAAATGACATGGCAAGAGAAGAAAGCCTCGTGAATTAAGGTGGCTTGTAACAGTTTTCAGTATTTTGACAATGTAGATTTAAGGCGCCGTTTACATGAGTTAATTCATCCCGGGATGTCATCCCGGGATGACTTGGATCTCATCCCGGGATGACTTTCATCTCGGTGTCATCCTGATGTCATCCCAGGATGAAACAACTCCTGTAAACGGCGCCTTAGGCCCCGTTTACATGAGTTATTTCATCCCGGGTTGAGTTTCACCCCGGGATGACTTTCATCTCGGAGTCTGGTCATTTACCTGTGAGTGTTTACATGATTTGGAGCAAAAATGGGTTCGCCCCGGGATGATTTCATCTCGGTGCTGAAGATCTGGATGAAATCATCCCGGGGCGAACACATTTTTGCTCCAAATCATGTAAACACTCACAGGTAAATGACCAGACACCGCGAGATGAAAGTCATCCCGGGGTGAAACTCAACTCGGGATGAAATAACTCATGTAAGCGGGGCCTTAGAAAAATTAAAGGCTAAATAACTGAGATGTGTATTTAGTAAGCTGACCAAAAATCACTATTACTTCGTCATCAATGGTTATCATAGCAACGAAACTTGGAGATTATTTAGGCCTATTTTTCAGCTTCTGACGCTTATAACTTGAAAAATTTCCCGGTAGCCCCCTGTTTTTATTATTTCAATATTTTTTGCTTATTGGAAGAAAACGCCCGTTGTATAACTTTATAACTGTCAACTGACGCGAATAGGCTTCTCACAGGGAAGAGATTTGTCGGTATACTGCCGTCGAATCATTACCGCTTGCGTCAGTATGTGGTCTTGTTGTCTGGATAAGCTTTTAAATCTTAATACTTTGTCATAGCCATTTTTATCATAACCTGTCTATGCAACGTTTCGTTTAATTTGTCTCGTAACAAAATTGCGACACAATTAAATTGCCCCAAAAATGCCTTCTGTAACGTTTGCACTTTGGCAGCAATTTTTTTACCTACCCTAGCTATCGTCAGACACTAGCCGGGCCTGTCTTCTCTCCTTGGCAAGATGTAACTCTCAAATTCAGTGGTTTTGTTTATTTTTAGGTATTCTTTCCAGCAATATTGATGGATGTTCTGTAAATGAAGAAAAAACTACGGGATTATCTTTGCCGATATTATCACGGCATGGTGACACCACATTTTTAGTCTAGGGAAACAAAAGGAAGGATCAGACGATTTACAGCAGATTCCTGCCGGACATAAAAACGTGCCATATTTTTGTATTCCGCCTTTAACTGATGTTGTAAGACGGTAGACGGTGTATATCATTCACTCGTCGGTTATTTTTAGGCGGCATTGGATGCGTATGCCTCTTTGCGATGTCTCCCTTTCCGTTAGAAACAGTGAAATTGTTTTTATGTGTAAGAAAATGTGGTTTCATTGCATGAAATCAAACTAGCAGTAGAATGTACATGTGACGATAATCAGATTAAGTTTGCTTCATAACGCGCGCATGTGTGCGTGTCACAATACTCTCACGTTTTAGTATGGTGCAAGGTAAAAATTTTGGGTCCTTTTGACACAATCAGCAAGAGTGATTGAGTGACTGAGCGCAGGTTTTGCTGCAGTAGGCGTCAGTAGAACTGAACGGAAATTATAGGGAATTTTGTCTACCTTTTTTCCTATAGATTTGCGAGAATTTGTATCTAATTCACGAAGGTTAATGGAAAACTTTTTACCCTTTCAGCGAGACTACACCCAGCAAATGTGGGACATTGGACACTGATTTACAAGCTAGCGCACTAAGGAATAACGACTGATCTTGGTTTCGGCCAGTGTTTATAGCCTCACTGCCACCACTACCGGTAGCTTATTGAAAATGAAAGAGCATCGGTAAATATTTGGTCCGTTTACGGGATCAGGAGTCCTTAACATTGTAGGGAGGTAAATAAAGAGTTTTGTGTCTTCATCGAAAAGCCTAGCGAAATTTTACATATCATGCCGAATTAGTCGTTTAAAAAATTCAAGAAAGCCACTTTAACGATTCAAACAGCTCCGACAAAATAAACAAATTTCTACGTTTCCGACTTAATGTAAATATTTGACATTACGAGAAATTACGTTTTGACGTTTAGAACCTAAAAAGTACCGTTGAGGATTTTATCCTGGTAATTTTATTGTCGATATTCAATTTCCTTTCTCTTGCTCTCTCTCTCTCTCTCTCTTTTTTTTCACTGACTTCTGTTACTATTATCTGCAGCCATTATAAATGGAAACTTTTTCCAGCAAACAAACCCACGTAATATCATCACAGATACAGCAATAAAATAAACTCGAGGCAAAAACATTTGTTTTTCGAGAAAAGACACACACCCTGTCAAACTTGCAGCAATGTAAAAACTTACATGTAATAATACCCTCGAGGGATATTTGTAATCATCATGACAAAAAACAACTGTTGTACCTTTGCATGTTTGGCTCACGGCGACTAACCCTGGCTGTCACAACTGAGAACGTATTTGTTCAAAACGGGGAAATTGAAATGTCGGTTTGCAAAATAATGAGAAACAAACAATACCGACAAGAAAAGACGGCTCCGATAGCTTTGGTTTGACGAAGACGACCTCGAAGATCCTTTTAGTTTACCTATTGTAAATGACGGGTTAAAGGGTAAAAATTTCCTGACGCTCTCACCACCTAGTGCATTAACGTGTAGTAAAACATAACCTCAAGGCAAGAAACGAATGAAAATTCCTGCAAATTTGTTATATATTTGTTCAATTAATTAAGTGCACAAATGAAAATTCAGTGATATCTTGCGTTTTATATTTTGGTTCTACTCAAAGGATAACCTGTTCAACTAAACTAACAACGTGTAAAAATCGATTTTGATACCTTTTTAAGATGGGCAAATTTATAAACTGATGGACGATGATAGGAAAGACATACATTTTAATAGCTGATGTCGAATTTAAAGCAAGCATTTCAAATATAAACACAACAGACTAACTGTAACCCTTGTTACTTGCGGCACACGTTTTTCTTTCGTGCAAAGTGAGCAAGTAAGGGTGAGAGTTGGTCTCTGTGTTTATATTTTCGAATTTAAATTGTCTTCATTTTAAAGTCAACACCTTTAAAAATCATTGCAGGTTGGCATTTTCGCATGTTTTCCTGTTTCATTTGATCGTAGATGCCGCAGGCGTAGTAATATTTCTCTTCTCTTTTACCACTGGGTAAAATAAGCGTAAAAAAGGATCCTCTGAATGGCTCTCATTTGATCATGAATGGTAACGCAAACTTAAAAAGTAGAGGCACTTTTAAACAACAACGCTTTCTCTTTGGAGTGAATAGACGAAGACCTTAAATAACACAGCAAGACAAGGCAAAATTGTCTGTAAAACTGTCACAAGAATCTTATCATCTTCAAACATTAAGCAAAAGAACTAAAAGGAACAGTTACAGATACACCTTTCTAAACCCTTAGCCACTTTAATAGGGTGAGGAAAAAATCAACAATTTCTACATGATAAAAATGGTAAAACAAAGTGCAATATCTCAATATCGGTCAGTATCTTTCATTTACTAGTTATTACTGTAACTAACATCTAAAGTTTGATAGTATAGGCTACACTTGACAGTATCAAAACGTTAGCTTTAAGCACAAACACTTTACAAGTTATTCTGATGAAAAGACAACAACTTTTTTAACCGTTTGATGCACTCCCAAAACCTACCAATTTAAAAGTAAACCAAAAATTAAAGAACAAACAGCAGACGAAATACTCCATAACGCGCACTTGAATAATCACGCTTAAGGATTTCATCCCCAAATCCATGAGTGAAAAGCCCATTATTTAAGTCTCGTCACAACGCTTTTTGCAATTCTTTAGAATGAAACTGGCGGTATAAAATCGACTCCAGAGGTATAAAATTAATATTGATTTCGAATGATGCTTCGCAGTGTTGAATGAGGCTCGCACAGAAACCTCTTCGATCTGCTGCTTGAAAGAACACTTATATTTAAAATTGGCAAAAATGTTCTTTTGATAATTATATCTTGCCCACCAGAGACGAAATAGGTCGATGAATCTTGAATAAGCCCATTGTTCAACAGTTTTTTTAGCTCTTTAAGTTCCAATAGTGACCAACATCTACCTTCTCCTTACAATATCACTGCTTAATCAAACATAAAGGTCACGAGAATGAAGGAATTGATCATCAACGATAAAATGTTAAGCATAAGAAGGATAATATGCATGCTGATATTGCGGCTTAAAGAATTAATGAAATTCGAAATTCACTGACCCTCGCTGATAGGCAAGATTTAATGTTAGAATTCACAGGTCTTGTGAACAGTAGGGTGCACCTCTCATAGTATCTACTATCAATGGATTGTTTGTCCGTGACTAAATTCAAATTTAGAAAAACAGAGTGCGCGCAGATGATCAAGATTGGGGAGGTCAGGTTGTAACAGATTATGAAAGGAAGTCTTTGATCTCTGTTTTACCAGGCGCAGCATTTCACCTTGTTTGTTTATATGCAGACGAGATTTATCATTGGATAAACATTTTCATTCACTCTTTCAAGTTTACAACTCTTAATGGAGGATGCTACACAAGAACCGCCAAAGTTAGTGAAAACCCTTTTACGTAACTAGTTGGGAAAAACGAAAAATTTTAAACTGGCTATTTAGGATTAGATGTGCTAAACATAGCTTCATTTTGCTAAAGGACGTGACCTTTGTTTGAATGAAGGTCAGTAGCATTACTCATCAGTAACACTCTAAACGTTTTAAAAAGGAATCAAATAGTGGCAATATAAACTAAAGCACAGTAAATCAATTGCGACTTGAAGTCAAAATTAAGTGTTGGATGTCATGCCTAAAACAAATGCCTCCAACAGCGACTTTCCCTCCAAACTCGAGAAACTTAATTAATTTCTTGGTCGGGTAATTAAAAAATAATTAATTGCGGTCACTTTAACCATGGTTGTCCACGTCTTGTTACAGAAGCCGCTTATTCACCTTTCCAAAAAGATATGTCTAACCGATAAACTTACTGTCAAGGTCGAAGCTGCCAAGCTGACAAAGAAGATGCTCATTTCAAACTTTTTCAAATCAAAATGTGCCATATCTTCAACATCCGGCTGACAGAAATAGAAATAGAAAAAATAGAAACGTAGTTCGACAGCTTTCGCAGGCTTTTTCATGTCCAAGCGTCAAAAATATACTCCTTTCCTTCCGTCCGTCTTCTAGGCGATTTATCCTATAATTAAAGTAAAATTTCAGTTTCTACCGATTTTCAAATTACAACTATTAAAAATAACTGATAAAAGAAACAAATCCGTAATCCCTTAGTATGGCAAAACATTATCTTGCCCTTTTCTCTTAGGTATGTTCTCCTTGAGTTTAGGCAATTCTAGAATCACTGTGTGAATAGGGTTTTACCACTACAGAAACTACAAGCTAAGGTGATATACTATTTTTTGAGGGTCACAGAGCCATGGTCGTCGCAGTCCGGGACTTTTATGTTGTACGCTTTGTTTGTCCTTAAACTGCGAACTGAAGTTGTGGTCTTCCAACGGTGTTCACTTGAGTTGTGTTTACGAAGATCCTGAAGGACAGTTACCGATCTGGGCGGTCATAATCATTGGCTCTTCCCTGTTCTGTTTCCTTATGTCCGAGCGACTTCGAGACGAAGCTGGCGATTTCCAAGTTATAGATAATGTCCTTTTCGCCGCATTGCGATACTCGGAGCTCATCAGCCCGAAGATGATAGGATGGCAGACGCTATTGAAGAAGACCAACCACATCGTGACGATGTAGGCGACATTGGAAGCGAATGGGTCTGCAAGCATTTCAGGACTAGCAAGCATCCTCCAACACATGAAGCCGTTATAGGGGAAAAGCGTAAACGCAGATGCGGTGACAATAACCACCAGCATAACAACGGCCTTCTTTCGCGTTTTTAGGGCGTGCGGACTGACTTGTACCATGGCCGAGTTGGACAACGTTTCATCCTGTTCGTTGGATCGGCGATACTGCAATCTCGCCCTGATCTTCATGATAGTCACCATGTGAAGACATATCATGAACGTGATCGGAACGAAACGCAAAGCAACCGCCTGTACGATGTTGAATATCTGCCGAGTCTTGAAAGATGGCCAATCTTCGATGCAATAAGCAACTCCATGAAACTTTTTTACTGTTCTGTAGCTCAGGTACACTGATGACTGAATAATTCCAACAATCCATCCGCCAAGGACCAAGTAACGAACTTTAGTTCGCTGTGAACGCACATGAAACGGAAAGTAAACAACCAAAAACTTCTCAACGCCGATGATGAGCAGGGTGAAAAGAGCGGCGTTTATAGCCACGTTTTGCACAAAAGTGACAAGTTTGCAGGCGATGAGACCAAACACCCACTTGCCCATGATAAATAAGTCGATTACGAAGACTGGAATGCAGAACAAGGTGATGAGAATGTTCGCAAAGCTGAGACTCAACATAGAAAAGTTAGTCGAGCTCCTCCGTAGTCGCTTATGGCGTAATATAGCGGAGAATAAAACACAGTTTCCAACGAGAGACACAAAGAAAATCATAGTGAAAAAGAAAATTATGATAACCCTCTCGCCAAATGTAAACTGGCATTTCACGAAGAAGCAGTTGGGTACGGTCTCGTTAGAATCGGTGCCGTTCATTTTACCAATAGTCACAAAGAGTCCAAGTCACCATTATATATGAATCCTCGTGCAGATCGAAAAGGTGCTCGTTTTCGTCAACGAACCTTGTTAAAACATCCGCGTTGGAGGCAAGCAGGCGCCGTAAAAACGCCTCAAACAAGCTGCAGAGGTTTCAAAGTTTTCATCTCTTAATTAACGTCTTTTCATCCTCTTATCTCTAAATACCATTAAAACAGGCAGGTGTGAAAGATTGATTGAGTATATGTCCATTAACTTTTGCTTGGGGACATTACACTAGGAAGGACCTATTGTAATGAATCCTTACCTGCCGTCAAAAGGAGAAAACATGCCTATTTAAAAATATGAGTTTTGAATAGGAAAATATAAACAACCATTCACATGTTACGGTGGGGAATAAGAGATGCTCGGCCATACTACTTTTTTTACATTTTATAGAAACATTTGAACTAAATAAGTCTCACTGTGGTTTGTCACTCGTAAATCCAGATATTTTACTATTGAAAAGCTGCTAATGTTAGCACATTCACCGGATAGATTTGAAGAGGGTCCCTAATGATACATAAAATTTTCAAAATAATGGAGATGTTTTAGAATTAAATTTACTCGAATTTTTAATTATGCTATGCCGTGCACGTACGCCATCAAAAATCAGAAACTGGTAAAGAAATGTTAACAAGAAATGATCTGCAACCTAGAAAATAAATAAAATAAATTTAAAAAAGCGAAGATAATCTAAATCGTCTTGTCAGCTCAGTTTTTTTTTTCGGTACCGGCGACAATGAACAGGAAATTGCTAAAAGATGCAACGAAAAAAAAAGATAGGGACAGAGAGTTAGAAATCATCGGATTAAAATGCAATTATTTAGGTTTTCGCAAAAATGGAAATGAGAAAAATCACTTGTTATATATATATAATTTTTTTTCCTTAGCATTTATTCTTTGTCGGCAAAGTGGTGATGTAAATTGCGAGGTTAATTTGTAGCGTATTTGTGTCTCACGAATAATCACTCAAGATTTTATCTCTTTGAAACCGTACACGGCGATGTTACAACTAATTTCCTAGAACAAGAGCGATAGCTTAAACGCAGCATTGATAGGAACACTTGCTGCGCAGACTGTTTTTGAAATGGCTTCTAATTCATGGAGACTTCGTACATCGCTCATTTGCATTTTATATAAAAAACCGATTTAAGATATTTAAATGTTCTTTTTCTTGAAGAAGCTAGCTTTTTTTCAAAACAGCATTGTCTGCTTAAATTCCTGCCTTGTGAGCTAGAGAAAGCCTTGGTTTATCTTCTGTTTTCAAACGGAAATCTTTAACCTTCGGTTTACAAAAGAAACATTCTTTGGAAAGTAATAGCTTTTTGATGCATCCGATTCGACAAAATTTAGGGTTTCAATAGAAAATTAAAATAAAATACACTTAATTTTGCAATAACATAACGTAGCAAGAACATAATATTTCTGAATCAGGACGTGAAATTAAAGTACAAGTTAAAACACTACCTGAAAGGGAAATTGCGAGGTTATTCCTATTACATATAATTTCCAAAACTCAAAAATTTCAAACATTTATAACTTTCGCAAAAATTCCAGAAAAAAAATAAGTAAATGTTCATATAAATTTGGAATCTCTTAAATACGGTGAGGGACACCGTTAGCACTGATGCGTTAGTGTTACTTTATTTGAAGTGAAATATATCTATTCGTAAATTAGTGCGTTGAAACCCGCATTTCAATGGTGGCTTTTCGACTGACTGAGCGAACACCACTCAACATGATGAGACCACGACACAGCGTAAACTACAAGATATACAAGACCGAGTGTGAGTCAATTCCTTGTTTACGTTTGAGCCATGAGGGTTGCTAAACCGCAAATTGATCCATCAACAAGCATGTTTTGTCCCGAAATTATGTTGTACCCAGCAAGAAAAGCTACAACTAGTCGGCATGACAGGTTATCAGTAAACGGGCAGGCAATTTTCACTATATTTCCATGTGATGTTGATTGTTCAACGTAGATCAGGTAGGATTTCGCAGATTTAGGAGCAAACTACATGTATTCCTATCTAAGGGCTTCCCTATTCCCTCGGATCAAAATTTAACATCGATACGTTTGTCTAACTCTTCTTTTAGCAGAAAAGACGGCAGAGAATTTAGGTTATTTATTAAGTTAGTAGAACCATCAGATGGCAAAATTTTTTTCTGTTTTAGTGCACGGTAGTTATCCAGCGGATAAGCGACCACCTTACGTTACAGCTTAGCTTGAGCTGACAAATGGCGGTCGGCTCGCTTCCGGGAGGTTAGCCTATATTTTATAAACGCGTTTTTAATCGTTCATAAAGTTTTCATTTTAGTCGCTACGCTGCAGGCTTAGCTTCCTACCATTAATGAATAATGGTAATGACCAGGGGGAAAGGCACACTGTAATTACTATCGATCCGCGAAACATAAAAGGACCCAAGTTGAATACCAAATCCCAGAGCCATATTTTGAAAATTTTCATTTTCTATCGGATCGGCCAACTCAATACGTTGTAATATTCGACTCACACAACAAAAATAAATTAAAATACATTCTCAAATATGAAAGGTATTATCTATTTTAATTAATTTATCTCTCAGCTTATAACAGTGTTTTTCTTTCTTTTTACCGAGGCGTCTGAAAAGAAAGGGATAAATAACTAGCTGAATAAAAAGAAATTGATTGATATCAGTACGTCATCTGTTCGAATCGATAAACTAAGAAAAAATGAATGTTTGCAAATATTAGAATCTAACCCCCAAAGATATATTATTATTCAAAATTGGCAAGTCCAAGATGGTGTAACAGGCCGTTTATTTTACGTTACGTAACCGGGAATTCATTCGTTTACAGCACGCAATTTGTGTCAAGAATCGCTTTAAAATACGGTGACCTGCAATATGAATTCACGAATTTAATCTGATCTTGACTGTTGACTTGATCAACAGCCAAATAAACAGATCTAGCCTACCAAAAATAGTAGAGTATCTCTCCAACTATCTAACCTTTTCCATCGCAGGCCAAACTCCGAGTTATGCAACATGGTTCTAGAGCGTTATCCTGTAGCCATGATGAAATCCTTCATTGTGAGAAGTCAAATGACTCCATTCAATTAATAGTTCTAGCATTATGTGTTCTTCGATTTCAATTTTTAATTTCTTAAATAAGAATTTTCGTATTAACTTAGTGTCACGTTTTGTGTACTTTGAAATGGAAAAAAGAGCAAAAATGTCAAGATCACCTACGCAAGGGAATGCACACTTAGCTGGAATTTTAGTGCAGAATTTTGACCTTTTATCAAACGATATAAAATAACGTAAAAAATTGTTATCCATTGAAACAATACGCGGCAGACCGAAAGCTGAGTCGACGGCGCTCTCCTTTGAATTGCTTTGGAGTGTCACGGAGTGCATGAACTGACTGAGTGAGTACAACCAAACGTGGAAAGAAACGTCAAGAAAGAAAGTCTTAAAATATGCACCAAATTGGTGAACAGTCTTGAGGAACAACTTTCATTTCGCAGCTTTAATTATCGTGGAAATGATTTGTGTCATAATTTTGTCCCTGTTAATCGCCTTTGATCTGGATTAAAAATTACAACCTTTAGCATGATCATTTCAAGTTTGGACAGTCACGAATGGCGCTTTCCCTTTAAAAGCTGTTAAGCTCGGCAGCAGGTCCACTTGAAGAAGGTTGCTTATTTTTACCGGTGCAGACCTAATTCGAATAATTCTTACTTCTGTCGTGCTTAACAGGGACGCCTGACTTTAGTTTTCATCCACAGTTAAGGTAACTGATTCAAATATATTCTTTGCGTCAATTTTTCCGAGAGCTCCCTGTTTATGTTAGCATAACTGTAGTTTAAGCTGTCAAAAAGTTGGTATAAAGAGAAACATACAATGATATAAATAAGGCCGGACCTACAGCAGAGTTCAGATAGCTACTGACCAGCAGCTCATTACCCCGCGGGATTTGCAAGTCGCTCGGAATCTTCTCCTCTGTGCTGGAACCGACTTCTTCTAAACTGAGAGGGCTTCCTGAATATCCCTTTGGTTTACAGAATTGGCAAAAAGCGAAAGATGAGATGCAACAGAATTTTTCAAAACTCACCGCAATACTGATCTCTTAAGAGATCAGATAAGAACAGTCGTCATAGTCTTGAAAAGAACTCTTTGTTCCTATTTTGTCGCCGAAGGCGTTGCTTTAAGAACTTGTGTGGCGCCAGCCCGGCATTTAATCTGGAGCAGGTCAAATCTTTTCCCTCTTTTCGGTAGCTTCGTTTCTTCATCCTTGCCTCAAGCTTACTCAATTTGATTCAATACTTGTTGGAAAAAAAGCCGACAACACATGTACAAAAACAGAAAGACACGTACTTCGTCTGTAGACAACACCTACATCAAAGAAATGAGTACCGGTAGATCTTGAGTCTAGGTGAACCAACAACGATGGGAAATGGCGACAGCGATGGAAAACAAACGGAAAGATTTTATTGCAATAGTTCTAATCGTCACTGATTGTGGTTTTATTTTCATCGATTTCAGTGAAACAGTTCCAATTTGCTAGTGACCGATAAGAGGCTTTTTGGCCGGGTGGGTGCTTGACTCTTAACCTTATTAGCTGACTTAAGGTTTGACTCTGGGATAAAAAGGAAACAACAACTCGAAATAAAACAGCTGTTCTTCGCTAAAGATTTCTCTCGTGCTTTCTCGATATCTATCATACAAACCCCTGGCGTGGAGCTCACAACTGATATTTACGTGTATTTCAAAATCACTTGTTTACCTTCTGATAGATTCGTAACAGGAGGTGAAATGTCTGAGCTCAGGTGCCGGACTAAATAAGTTTCTTCAGGACTTTCTTTTTCTGCGCAAGGCCAAAGATTTAAAAAAGGCGGACTAAAACAGCTTACGTGAGGACTTTCTTTCTACTCAAGGTCAAGACTTAATCAGCTTAAGCTGATCCCTGGTTTGATTTTAATTGGCACCCCGCTGATCACAATTTTCTTAAAGATGGGATTTTTTTTTTGCTTGATCCCTGACCTTCTCATTGACTTTCTCACGAATATTTATTTGGTGTCTCAATATAAGCTCTGCATGATTCAAGACGTTGAACTGAAAGTTGCTTGTTTTACTGAAATAACTTTTCCTATGAAGAAGAAACAGGGAAACAACGCAAACGGATATGTTGCGAACTTCATCAGGACAAACATATTGAACTGTGCTTTGCGTATTGCCACTTTGCAATAACGTCGCTCTTTGTAATAGCCTTGTTGTTTGTAATTAACGTTGTAATATTTTGCAAAATCTCCGGTGCGCGTTTTCGAATAACCCTTGTCAGGAGAATTTGTATTCACACCTACATTTCATGGTTTATTACAAAATTTAAGATTGACAAGTGTTGTTATAATTTGCGACCAGTGTCATTGATGAAAACAGGGACTAGAATGGTTCAAAAAATTGATTATATTGAGGCACTACACACGTAAAGGATAATTCACATGTATAAATCAATCAACCAGTACACAATACACTTGTCTATAGAAATGACCGATTGATAATACCTAGGCTGGATTACAGCTTGCTCTATTTTGGTCACTGTTTGGGTGTAAGCATCAAAAATATCCAAAAGGACAACGTACTATCTTTGTTACTGTAGCACACTTGAAAACCGTACTTTGTAGCATCTAGATATTTCCTAATAAGGTAAACGTGCTATTTCCGATACTACAGAACAGCTAAAAGGCGTACTTTAATTTCTGGCTCCAGAAAGTGCCTAATAAGGTCAACATATGCTATATTGGGTACTATAGAAGAACCGAAAACCTTTCCCAGTTGGCACCAAAAGGTATCAAAAAAGTATCAACGTTCTATTTTGAGCACTAAAGAACAGGGCCCGGTTGTTCGAAAGCCAGTTAACGCTAACCTGGGATTAAAATTTAACCAACGTTCCTGTTTCTCCTGTTCAAAAGAGTTCTCACAGCAAATAACAAGTGACCGTTCAAAAGCAACCGAAGTCAAAATGTAAGGCAAAAAGGGATTTACAGAAATCCCTATCGTTTGGCTATAAAACGGAATTGAACATGGACGCTAATCTTGGGTTAGCTTAATCCTGTTTTGAACAATCGGGCCCAGCTGAGAACCGTACCGTAACGGACGTTGTCCAGATAAGGTTAGGTACTATTTTGGTCATTTAGATCCTCCAGCTTGATGTTGACGAAAACCGGTTGCAAAATTGAAAGCGGTTATTTAAATAATACTCCTGTGCATGCCGAAAAGAAAACTACTTGCTACTGTAGGTGAGGCGCGACCGACAGGAAATGTAACAACGGACGACGGGTCCAAATCTTCCTTTCCTGTTCCAATTCCCAATGATGTCATGGATTGTATTGTCAAACAAAGTTGGTTTTATAAATCAAATCAGACTAAATGCATGGCAGCTGAAGACTAGGTGAAAAGAAAAGACTGTGTACAGAACAATTGTTGAGAAGAGCAAGCTGGCAGCTTTTCTTTATTTAGCGTATATATATAATGGGGGTCATTGATGAAAATCCGTTTTTAACTAAAATATCACAGGTGTGCAAACGGTTTTTTTTAACAAATCTTAAGCAGGACGCAAAAAGGGAAGGGGGGAGAAGAATCCGCGCTGACGAACAAGAGGCTAATGGGGAAAAACAAGGAAAAACCAAGCGAACAAAATAACTTGAGATCAGGACTTATTTATATTTTTTAACTAAAGGATTTCTATATAACTAAAGAAACAGCATGTAGCCGGATATCTTTTCTGCAGTGCAAAGCAAACATACCGCAGAAAACACAATGACCGGGAAGTAATCGTGAAAACTTAGAAGCCCAAACAAAGACAAAATTTTCAAAAAAACCACAGCTTAAAAGACGATTGAAAAGAAAAGAGAGAAAAAAAAAACACGTAAAATTAAAGGCACAGTTCAGATGCATGATTAGTACTTCACAGTACCTAACAGTTCAGATGGACAAAATGGTAAGCTGCAAGCTGGGTGCATTATAAGTATTTCTGTATAACATTGAACAATTAGGGTGCCATAACCGTACAGTTAAGATGAAAACATGTTAACGTGCAAGCTTTTAAAAGTGTTATAAGAATGTGTAGGTTACATCGTCGGGTTTGCCACCTTACAGTCCGGATAAATAACAAAAATTAAGGTACTGCTACTAGCCTGCAGTACATGTGTCACATATATATCACAGAAATCAATCAATCAGTCAAATAATTCAACTTTGTTAACGAGGGTGACACCTGGGACTGACAAACCTGTGGCCCTCGAGTTCCGGATCGAATTGAAATTTGGAAATGTTGGTTTTTGAGGAGAGGGGAAAACAGGAGCCGGAGAAAAACCTTTCGGAGCAAAGAGGAGAACCAACAACAAACTCAATCCACATAAGACACCGGGACCGGGAGTCAAACCCAGGCCACAGTGGTGGGAGGCGAGCGCTCTCACCACTGCGCCATCCCTGCTCCCCTACATATTATATCATACATAATTATGTAATACATAATATCACATATTATTATTCAACAAATTGCCACTATGCCCATATATGGTAAGGAAGCCCTCAATATCTGTCATGCGTACATGACAGATATCCTGCGATATACGTAAATGACCATATTTGGAAGTGCACTGCAGATTTTCTTTCACGGTTTGTCTGGCGGCCATTTTGAAGAGCGAGGCAGTTTGAACAATGTTTTCCGGACATTTTAACTCCCTGGAAGAAACTTTCCACGATTAAATGCTCTCAAAAAGTCAACGAGTATTTTCTTCAGCTTACAGAAATATTCAGAGGTTGACTTGGAATTTTTTCTAGTGAGAACTCAACCAAGAAAATGCTATTGCGAACGAAGCAGGTCACTTGCTCACGGAAAGTTGTAAAGTTGAAAAGATTTTAACGCTTAATTCACAGGAAGAGGACTTATTCTCGGTAAGGTAGCAATGTTTTTTTTACTTTGCCTTGTCAGCTCCAAACATTAGTTTGTAAATAAGTCTGTTTGAGTGAACGGTAGTAAACTTCGACTTCTTGAAGTTTTGTTTTGATGTTTATTATGTGTTGCTAGCTTTTAGCGTTTTTATCATAGGACCATAATTTTTGTGGTTCTGAAAATGGTAGTCCATGAGAATTTGTTGAATAATAAAACAATTATCCTGCTCAATCTTGTGGAATATCCCCTGATTTAGCCAACTCGGCCTACGGCCTCGTCGGCTAAGTATCAGGTGATATTCCGCGCGATTTCGCAGGATAATTGTTAATTATATGGGTACATTAAATTGTATTCATGTATTACATCGCAATATTGGATGTGCTACCATACAGTTCCAAAGGAAAAAAATGTGCAAGCTGGCTGTAACACCAGTTTTTCTACCTTATATTTAACTGCGTTGGTCTGCCATCTTACAGTTCAAGTGGAAAAAGGTCAATGTGCAAACTGACTGCATCATTAGTATTTCTACGTTACATCAATCAAGTGGGTGTACCACCTGACAGCTGGGATCCAAAAAAGGTAAGGTACAATCTGGCTGCAGTATTGACATTTCCACGTTACAACGAACCATTTGGTGTGCCACTCTTGAGATGAAAAAGGTTGAGGAGCAAGCTGGCTGCATTATTGATATTTCCACGTTACAACGAACCATTGGGTGGGCCACCTTACTCTTACGATGAAAAATGTTGACAGGCAAGCTGGCTGCATTACCCTTGCATCAGGAGCCTGGCCAGACCGGAGTAGACCGGGGCCAAAGCCTGGCCTGAAAGCCGAGGTGAGCACGGCCACAAGCCAGGCTTTGGCCGGGCTGGCCAAGGGATAAAAAAACCGGGGAAGCCGTGGTCAGGCGGCCAGCCCGACCTGGCCTGGCCGTGGCAGACCGGGACCAAAGCCGGGCTTGAAAACCTTGTTGAGCCAGGTCACAGGCCAGAATGGCCGGGCATAAAACACCAAGGCCAGCCTGGCCAGTGACAAAAGTAAGACAACTGTGGCTGCCAAGATCAGCTGAATTTTCATTTAGTCAGCACTCAGACAAATAAAAGTAACCAGGAGATTAATTACTGGCAGGTTAGTAAGTTGCCAGGCAAACTGCCCAGACATTACTATTAAATAAATAAAATTGAATTCCATTTCAAAAATACTATCAGAATAACATTTAATTCAATGAATTATTATGCATTGTTGCACGTCAAACATTGAAAGTTTTTCATTCAGGTGCAGTATTTACAACTATTATTTTATAACAGCATCTTCGTATTAATGGTTATATACAATGTATAATACAATAATGATATAATAAATAGCATTTCGTTCAGAAAGGAATAGTGCCCAAGAATCAAAAACTAATAAACTCAAAAAAATTGGTTTGACTTATGTTTTCTGATATACATGTATTTGCTCTTTTCATTCTTGTAAAACAAGAAGTTAAGTTTTAATTTCTAGGCAGCTATGAAAAGTGTCTTTGAATTTTTTGAATGTTTGTCCCCATGTGACTAAACATATAAAAGGCAAACATGGGGAGCATTAGAATTTAGACACAAACACCCCATAAATATAAATTCCATTCAGTTAAAAAACAAGGTTTTACATTGTCTAGCAAACCAATGCAATCAGTAATCGGTTCAACTGACTAAAACATCCCGGAAATTGCAATATTGGTAAATTACAATCTATCTTAGTTACTACACAAAGAACTGCTGACACCATAAACTTATATGTATATGTGTTATGGAAATACAGAGCCATAAGCTTTTAAGCTTATATTCATTTGAATGTCCAGAGAAATCAAATGCCAACTATTTAGATTGCATTGAAAGACTTGGTCACCACTTTAAATGTCTTAAACCTACATTTGAACATTGTGTTCTGTAATTATGAGTCAAATAATGCAAAAGAAAATGGTATCAACAGAATTTAGTGCCATGTTTAAGCGACTTAGCTTATTAAGAACCAGCATTGGTGACTTGATATTGCTCTGCTGTTTGAGTGTCAGTCTCCCTCACCTGAAGTCACTGAACAATGTGTTGAATACAGTCAATATCTACAACAAAACATAAATGAATGGTCAAAACCAGCTTATCTGAATGATGCTGCATTAAAACATGCTTAAAGAGCAATGTTCTTTTAAATTATATACTCTAACAGTCCACAAGCTGTAAGCTCAAGTTTCATTTGCCCCAGCCATTTCACAATTTAGGAGATCCTTTGAGCATTTAAACAAGGACTCAAATCCTCTGTCATTCTTAGTTACTTTGAAAAAATGTGCACAAGCCTGGTAGAAAAAAGTATCCAGATTTAAGCTCAAACTTTAATAAAGGACGTCTGTCTGCCTGCTTCAGATCCTCAAACATTTGCAAACATTTTTAAAAGCTGCTTAACTCAGAAGCACATGGTCGATCTTTACTTAAAATAATCATTAATTTTGAATCCAATCTTTCAAAATTATCATTTGCCTTCAACTTACCTCAGCCTAAAGGGTAGCTGATCCACATTTTGCCGCTCTGATTCTTCATTCCAAGCTCAAAAGATGCAAACATTTCATGCCACGAACTGAACACATAAAAAACGTACCGAAAGCGAACAAAAACGGTCACTATCTGAGCCCGCAGTGGTCTAGCTGCTGACCGAAACAACCCAATTTGTTTCCAGGCTCCTCAGAAATGTGTTGTGAATTTCAAGATGGCGGTTGCTCTAATGGCCCACATTATCAACAAACTCCGCTTTCTCTCCGATTTTAAAGCTAACATAATGCAAGAAAAGGATCAAAAATCATTTTTTGACTTATACAGTGGCTCTAAAGAAATTGACTTCTTGGAGAAGTTTGGAATCGGGCTCCTGCTGTGGCTGTTTAAAAGTGGAACGGTGACTTGGCGACGGGGTGCTGGAACCAGTGTTCTGGGAAGTGGGATGCAAGGATGCGAGGTGATACGAGACCGGGGCTGCGGGGACGTGAGATCAGGGAAATGGAGACATGAAATATATTTTTTATTTATATTCTGGAGGAGTTCAAGCTAAAGCAGAGCTTTATCGGCTGTCATAGCAAAGAAGTTTGCAGGCGCAATAAACAGGTAATTAAGATTGTGTAACACACCAGAAATGGCCGTGTTATTTAAAAACTTTGAAGAAAAGAAAAAAATAATAGTGTTCTTACCTTGAGTTCGTCAAATATTTCAGCAAGTTGCGTGCATCCAGTAAATTGATTGGAAGGTTCCGGGTCACCATTATACGCGTGGTAAATATTACAACCCGAGGGACGTAATCGCTACGGTTTCAAGCCCCATCAGACGTATCATAACCAAGAAATAAACGGCTTATTCTACCTATTTACACCCACATAAGGTCATGGTCATCAGTCCAATCCAATTTGGAGACCTATGCAAAGAGGTTGCATCTGCTTTCTCTTTCCAAAACGACACTCTGTCAGCGATATCGTTAGCCAAATCCGTTGGAATAAAAGTCTACCACGGTTTTATGCCCTATTTTTGCCTAAATTTCCGTAGCGTTCACGGTCTTAAAACATCACAGTGAGAGAAAATACGGCGAAGAAATGTCACCTCGAAGCTCATCTTTTTCACCTCTGGCCGCCATATCGCCGCCATATTGTTTAGAAACAGCCTTTGTAACCGCTCCTTGTAGTTCCCAGGAACAGAACCGAGGTAAAAGCGCGAAATACAGAATTAAAATTAAAAAATTGTTTCGGCGTGAATTCGAACCGTGTAAATTATCATTCCTGGCTTGTTATGGAATCTTCTCAATAAAAAAAATCTAACTGCTAAGTTGGTTTATCTTGTGGGATACGTCCGCAGAGAAAGGACGACCAATTAGCGTCAAAGAGAATCTCTGAACAAAAGCTTCTTCCATATATATATATATATATCTGACTGATTTTACCAAAACATACCTATACAAAATTCAAGACAGTTTCCAACTTTGTTCAACTAAGGCCTCTGCTAATCAATAGGCAGCCCTAAATTAGGGCTTATTATGACAATTCTAAATCGAGTAAATGTTTGGAAAGAAACACGTTTAATTTTTAATGCAACTGAAACTGACATACATTTTTGACAGACTAGGAAATTAATCATTACCTCTGATCTCTTGAGAAGGTGGGCTGCAAATTGCAAATCTCACTCAAAATCCGACCCGTTTGAGTTAAAATTTATCTTTCTAAGGACAACTAGCCTTAAGCAAAGTGAAACAGCGTTTTCAATCGGGACTTGATCGAATTCCTACATTATTCACTGTTCCAAACAATTAAACAAATGCAGCCCGCTAAAATTTACTCACACGTCTGGTAAATGTTACGTCAACTCTTCAGCGGAAATAACACAAATCGACACTTTGAAAGCATCAAGGCCACGACATAACTTCCCTCTAGCGGCAAAAACAAAAACAAAACGAAAAACTATTCAAACTCACGCTTTTTCGAGGCAAATCTCTTCACAAACTCTTTCTCTGCTCGCCATTCTAGTTGAAGTCCCGGATGTTGAGAAAAATTCTAAAGATGGCCAGGTCAAAATTCAAGTCCAATTTTGCTCTGTCCGCTTAGAAACGATCCCTAGGACCTACTTTTCAAGGCCAAAGACTTGTTACCACCTCGACCAAGCCCACAATATCAATGCCTGCAAATGGACCCGAGTCAAAGACCCGTTAAGTTCAAAAAGCAAAACAAACTGCAGGTAAGATATTAGACGACGCATTACCAGTAAATCGTAAGACTTTTTCCATCACTAGACTTCATGACGCCTTCAGGGAAACTTTGCTCAAGGCAGCCAACTGAAAATCTAGATCTATTCGTTTCAATCTGAGCGAAGACCGCGCCAATTAAAAAATGTCGCTAATTTGCGTAGGAGAGAGAGAGAGAGAGAGAGAGAGAGAGAGAGAGAGAGAGAGAGAGAGAGAGAGAGAGAATGGGCCAGAATGAAGAGAAACCCTTCCCGGGGATGGAGGAGGAGGGGGGCGGGGGAGAGTGTGTTGGGGAGAAAAAAGCCTCAATAGCCTAACACTCTGTTCTTTTCATTTTTACCCATAAATGCTTTGCGATTGCCGAAAAGAAAAATAAATAAACAAACAAGAACGGCATGAACAACTTATGATCAACTAAAATTTCTGTAGGTATGTTTTATCAAATCCAGTCAGATATATATATATATATATATATATATATATATATATATATATATATATATATATATATATATATATAAATTATCAAATTCCAGTCAATGGTGAGCTAGATTTTTTGAGGTAGATTTTTTCATGCCTGAGACGACATTGCCCAAATTCAAACCCCGCCTTCCAATGTCCAAACTTTCATTTTTTTTTTATTTCTGCACAATACACTACTTTACATTACAAAGCGCAAAAAGATAATGTGTGACTATTTACAATACAACAAGTATTCCATTCCGAACAGAACTATAACCTAATAATACACTGTCCAACTGTAATAGCACGCTTACACTGGAACATAACTTACAAAAGTGAATAAAATGAATTAGATTAAATTTACAGTTGAATTTTTATGAAACGACTACATAAACAACAGACACAACGTAACTAACTGTTAATTTATGAATTTTGACCACTTCTTGGAAAAAGTGCTGTATTTGTTAGACATGATAGCTACGTATTTTTCTACTTCTATCTTCTCCTGTAAAAGAATTATGAAATCTGCAAACTGAAGCTTAACACCATTTAATGATTTACAATAGAGAAGGTATTTACCGATAAGAATTAACTGATTGAGGGCTGAGCAAGAAGACAAATTATTCAATATACCGTACATAATTTGGTTTTAACAAAGAGTTATACTGAGTTTCCTTTGATAAAGACTGATAGCAACGAGTAAACTCGGACCCGAAGGAAATTGTAATTGGACAGGATACAAATAAATGGTTGACTGTTTGCTCTACATTGTACAGTACGGACAAAAAGGTTCCTGAACTTTTTTCATTTTGTATAAAATAGCATTCGTATATAGTATGTTATGAATAATTTTGTACTGAAACATTGAAAGTTTGATTTTTTTTGTTACGAGAAAAGGGAGAGAATAAATCTTTTGAAGTTCATCCTTGCTGAATCCATATTCCGTTAGATTTTTTTCTGCCGTTGGAGGAGAGAAATCTTGATTGTTGATTAGTAATCTATGTATTGTTTTGCAAGTAATCTTATCAATGGCTGGTAAATTAATTGTACTAGCTTGATTTTCTTCTTTTAAATAATTTTTCCACTCGCTCAATATTGCAGAGGTGAGGCCAAAGTACTGTAACCAGTTACACTTAATCGAAAATTTCTGTAAGAACTCTTTAAAAGTTAGAAGCCGATTTCTATTTCACTCTACAAGAGAGGAAAGTTTGTTGACACCGGCTTGGTGCCAGTTTTGATAAAACACGGACCCATTATTAATTTTTATAAATCTATTGTTCCAGATGATTTGATCAAGTACATCTTCCTTTGTTCTAGGGATCACGTTATTAAGTTCTTGCTAATGTAGAACTATATCTTTGTAGAAAGTGGGAAGTCCTGCATTTAAGGTCAAATATTTCACGTTGTAATTGCAATAAAACAGAAGTGTTCCACCAACATTAGAGAGCAAACGTAAAGGGATGAGCTTCCATGGTTGATTACCTTCTGAGCAGAGACGTCTTACCCAACATATTTTTAATGCTTTATCAAACAAAGTGAAGTCTATCATATTAAGGCCTCCTTTCTTCTTGTCTTTTACCAAGGTGGATTTTTTTATCTTCGGGATTTTGTGTTTCCATATAAAATCGAAAATCAGTCTATTAACTTCAGCTGCGAAAGTGGCTGGGGTGTTCAACACACTACAGACAAAAGTTAACTTCAAAATTGCCATTGTCTTCACTATGTGAATTCGGCCATGTATTGATATATCTCTTGCTGAGCGAATGTTCAGAAGTTTCCTTAACGAATCTCATCGGTCGAAAAAGTTCTTTTTGGCTGCAATTTGTTGATCATAAGAGAAGTAGACACCTAGGGCATAGGTGGGTTCTTCATTTAATCTCAAGTTTTGAACTGTATCTTGTAGATGGCGTAAAGATCCTAACCACAACAATTCTGACTTTGACTAGTTTATTCTTAACCCAGAACAGCTTTCGAACTGGGTCAGCAACTTAAACAAGTTGTTTAGTGACTGGGTATCTTTAAGAAAGGCACTGGTGTCATCTGCGTACTGCGATAGCTTTAACGTATTTCTTTCGTCAATTTCAATGCCTTTTATTTCATTTGAACTTCTTATGGCATTGCCCGAAATTTCTATGCCAATGTCAAACAAGATGCCTGACAGGGGACAACCTTGCCTGACTCCTCTGCCGAAATTGAAATGTCTAGTAGCGTGACCATTGTTTAAAACGCAGCTTGAAATATCGCTGTATATTACCCTAATCCATTGCCGTAACTGTCGGCCAACGTTGAACACTTCAAGGCATTTCTGCAGATAATTCCATTCAACAGAGTCAAATGCCTTTTCAAAGTCGAGAAACACCGCCAGACCCGGAATATTTTGCGTTTTTGTGAAAGACATGATGTCTGAAATCGTTCTGATACTTTCTCCAATGTACCTGCCCTTGACATAACCTGTTTGACTTTCATGAATAATTTTAGGAAGAACTTTTTCCATTCTGAGTGCGATGGCTTTTGTGGCAATTTTATAACCATTATTTAATAGGGAGACCGGTCTCCAATTTTTTAGATATTCTAAGTTTTTGTCTTTTTTCGGTATCAGGGAGATTATTCCAAGCCGTTGTGAGATCGATAAATGTCCATTTTCAAAGCCGTAATTATTTAAAGCTGTCTACCGTAAACGGGGCAACAGCATTCCAGAAGTGCCTATAAAAGTCTATAGTGAGACCATCAGAGCCTGGTGTCTTGTTATTTTGGATTTTATTGAGCGCCTCGGAGCATTCCTTTATCGTGAGCAAGCCTTCCCAACATTCAGCTTCTTTGTTATCCAAAGTTTTCAAATAGGCAGAGTCAAAGAAGTGTCTGAACTCGTTTGATTCAAGATTGGTGTTTTTAGATTGATATATTCCTCTGTAAAATCTTTCTCCTCCTCTAATATTTCCTTAGGGTCCCGTTGAACAGAGCCATCATCTTTTGTCAGTGAAGTTATATGTTTTTTTCTATGATTTATTTTCTCTAAATTCAAGAAGTATTTACTGTTTTTTTCGCCAAATTCATACCACCGTGCTCTGCTTCGGACCATTGCACCTTGGGTTTTTCGCCCAATTACTTTGGACAAATTATTTTTTACACGATCTACTTCTGCTTTTGTCTCTTCGCTAAAATGTAATCTCATTTTCTCTTGCAATTCATTGAATATTTGCGTTACCTTTTTTTCCTCGTCACGTTGTTGCTGAGCTTTTCTTTTCGAAAAGGCAATAGACGCAGCTCTGATTTCCATTTTGGTTAATTCCCAGAGGAGTCCTTTATCTGCCACATCGTGATACTTTGATGCAAATTAAGGTATTTTTTTAAATTTTGGAAATTAATTTAATATATTCTTTATCAGCTAAGAGTGAATTATTAAATTTCCAGAAACCTGGACCTCGCTCAGCTTCTTTCTCGCAGAGAGCTAAGACTAAACTTAATGCGGAATGGTCTGAAAATACATTTGGGACTATTTTAACAGATTTCAGAGAAGATTGAAAATCTTTAGCAAGTAGGAAATAATCTAATCTGCATTGAATTTTCATCGACGGATTGCTCCAAGTATACCCTTGCACATTACGATTGTTTAATTGTCATGTATCAATAAGATCATAGGTTTTCATTAAGTTGTTCATTTCTTGGATAACAATTTTTTTATGTTCAATCGTTCGACCTCCTCGTTTATCGAAGTCATTTAATGGACAATTAAAGTCACCGCCTATCACAAAAGTTTCATTTGCATAGCTGTTGAGGACGGAGTTGGACAAATCCCTGAGGAACTTAACTTGTTGCGCTTGATCGCTTGGTGCATAAATATTTACAAAAAAGAGCTTTAAACCATCTATGACTGTTTCGCTCAAATTGTATCTGCCGTTTTTATCTCGAATAACGTTACCGATCAAAACGTTGATTTTAGGTTTAAAGAGAATCATCACACCGCGGCTGTGAGTAGAGCCGTGACAAGCAACCATTTTGCCTCCCCATTCAGCTTCCCAGAGTTTGGCAGTTTGTACGGACGAGTATGTTTCTTGAAGAAAAATTACCTCAGAATTTTGCTGAGGCTTGGTACCCACTAGAGACATAACGATCACAAACATAATCATAATCATAACCATAAACATAAGGTTCTTATGATCTAGTGGGAACCGGTATCTTAAAGGGGCATAGTCACGCTATTTTAGTTCACTTTAAAAATCAAAAATATGTCCTCACATCAATGAACGCCCACAAATAATGGTCTAGTTTTGTTACCAAAGACCATATTACTTCACTGAAACTATTTTCTGTCGTCTGGTGCTACGGATGGCACTGATGGAAATGGATTGCAATTTGAAAAAATTAGGCTAAGCTTTTCAAATTCTTTCAGCGTGTTGACATTAAATCGATATTAAATGGTCGTGGTTTGTTTTCTCTCGATGAAATTAAGTTAATATGTTCCTCTAAAGGTTCAAACACAATGTTGGGCATGGATAAAGTTAGCTACCGATAATTTTAGCACAGTTTTGACCAGAAATCTGCGAAATCTTCGTGATTGTGCTCCTTTAAGGATGACATAGTCATAGCCAAAGATATAATCATAATCATAAGAAAATGGTCGATCAATTTCTTATGATTATGATTAGTCGATCGTTAGTGCATTTATGATTACGTTTTTAGGCGTTTCCACTCGGACATTAGCGACATAACGGCGTTTTGTTTGTGCTTATGATTATGATTATGATAGTTATGTCGCTAGTGGGTACCAAGCCTGATGTAGCCATCTAAATACTTGGCGTCGTTTGGTAGACTTGTTCAGCCCCCTAACATTCAGCGATAGAAATTACCAGTTTCTGGCATTGAGAATAAAGCTAAATATTTGTGATTGATAAACAAAAGCGTACATATGCAGTACTTTACTTGGCTTGTTTAATGGTTTTGCTAACACTAAGAAAAACTATTGAAACGCAACAACAATACACACAAACAATTTCACTACATTTAACTCTTAACATTACCTGTATTAAGGTCGGCATTTCCTGTCTGAGACGAGTATAAAGATCCTAACGTTTTTAATAAAGGCGATAACATCGTTTAACTTTGGAATTAGCCACTTGCCATAATACGTCCGTATAGTGGAAATTTCTTGGTTTCTGGTCCGTGATAGACATAGTCATCAATGACTAGTTTCTCGATGTTGAAGAAGGCTCTCTTCTTTTCTTGTCTCGCTTTTTTGAGTAGCAGTTATAAGGTATTTCTAATCTCTTCCACCTCGTTGGGGAAGTCGTCAGCAACACCATATTTTTTACGTTTTGGTATGTTTTTAATATGCATGTGATTTAATAAATTCCTTGTCCCTGAGGAAGGATACTTTCGCTATAATGGGCCTTGGTTGTGTTTTCTTTTTGGTGTTATGTCCAAACTTTCTGCACATCACTGTAATATCACAGGGACCCCCGGTTCACAAAGCCGGTAGAATACACCAAAAAATCTCGTAGTTTCTGCAGCAACCAAAAGATAAAAGCTGGCTGAAATGCTGCTTTTCAAAAAGGCTTCAGGACAGTTAAGAAACAACACATGGACAACGCTTGATCTGGTACGTAAACTTATTGGTTATTTCAGTATTGTTTTTTTTTCGTTTGCTGACTAGACTAGCGATCAATTTCCATACAAATCCTTTTTTTGTCACAAAAGTGGTCTGTTCGTAAGCCCGGGTCCCTTGTGATAATATAAGCCAGAACAAAGAACCCAGGGAGTTATTTTCAATAAGCTCTTCATGATCCTCTGTCAATTCTAACTGAAATCGAAATAAAATAAAACAGCAGCTTCATGGAATCCATTTTGATTTATTATACATTAAAAAAATAATAAGAAACAACATGTGCATTGTCAGTCATCCTTTAGATGGTGCTAAGTGGAACAGTCTAACAGTGTCAGGTTTATCAGTAATGTAAAGTTGAATCTCTTGTGAGAGACTATTACCGGGTATCGGCTTACAAAGGATGGTTTTTCAGAGATATTCAACTTTATAATGAAGAAAAAAAATGTAAATAAAATTACTTACGCTGATGTGAGGCAGCTTGCCCCACCGAGCTCAGACAGTAAAGTGTTAGCCGTTCAAAGTTGAGATGGTGTGTGTGATGTATTTGCCTCGTTTTCACGGCAACCTCGGTTTCACGTACCATGTGCTCGGGTAGTCAGCCAGGGCCCAGTCAGCCATGTGAGTTCTAGTTGAATAAATATTGTTTAGTTCGTTTAGCTGTTGCTTACCTGTTTTACGATACGTTAACGTCCAAATACGCCACAGTGGCGACGAGGTAAACTGGAGAACGGCCAGCCGACGACGGAAAGCGGAGATTTATCGACGAATACAGCTGTTGAACTAACGGTGACCAGTCAAGCGCCTGAAACACAAAACGAGGCGAGCGCTACGGCGGGCAGACCACCGTTCGATGGCTTCAACCCAGACTCGGAAGATACTGAAAGCTACCTCGGACGTTTGCAGGAATATTTCATTGCTTACGACATTAAGAGCGATACGGAAACGGCTGCAAAACGTAGAGCGATTCTTCTAACATCCATTGGCAGTAATGTTTATCGAGTGTTAAAAGATTTATCCTACCTGGACGCCCCAAACAAGACTTTTGACCAGCTAGCAACGCTACTTCGCAGTCATTACAAGCCTACTTGCTTAGAAGTCGCGGAAAGATACAGGTTCCATTCTGCTAGCCAGCGACCGGGGCAATCCATTATCGTACTTTGTCAGAGAGTTAAAACGCCTTGCGGGAACATGTGAATTTACGAACAGTTGAACGATAGTCTACGTGATCGCTTTATTTGTGGTCTTCGTTCCGAACAAATTAAACGGAAGCTACTGTCGACAAACTTCACATTTCAGGAGGCAGTGGATGCTGCAATTGCCCAAGAAACAGCGCAAAAAGATGTCCGTGACCTTGGTTCGAATTCTCAGGACGAGAATCCGTCGCCGAGCGTAAACAAGGTCAAGCGCGACAATTTGTCGTCACGCAATCGCACTTCAGCGCTGGGTCGACGTCACGGGCAAAAATGACAAACAAACCCAGCCGACGGTGGTTAGGCAACGATGTTTTCGCTGTGGATTAACCAACTATTCTTCGGACAACTGCAAATACAAGGATTCAGAGTGTTTTCGGTGTCATAAAACGAGTCACTTGCAGTCTTAGTGTCGCAACACGAAGTCACCGCGCCAGAAGGCGGAAAGAAAACAACATGTCCGTCACGCAGATCAGGATTCTGAAGCGGAAGTGTCGGAGGGCGCCTCGATTTTTAGTTTGGATGGCTTACACCATACTGAGTCTCGGAACTCAGGAATTTCGGCTCCTGCAGTCAAAGTTCCTGTACGGATCGAGGACGTTGAATTTTAGATGGAAGTGGACACCGGAGCATCCGCATCTATCCTCAGCTATGCAGATTACGAACGGTATTTTAACTACCTTGCACTAAGGCTGGTGGAAAGATCGCTTCACACCTATGCGGGCACACCGCTGGACATTGCAAGGCAGATCCTGGTTGAGTGTAGAGCACCACGACCAACACGCAATGCTACCTTTACTTGTTGTGCGCGCGGAGCGATACGCCGCTCCATTGCTCGGAAGATCCTGGATGACAAAAATTCGTCTCGACTGAAGAAATCTCTTTTCACCTCCAAACGGTCAGTTCTCGGTCAAAAAGAATGAGGATGTACGGATTGAGCGCCTCAAGGAACAGTACGCTGAGATATTCACGCCTGAGCTAGGAACTGTTAAGGGTGTCGCGGCAAAACTTCACCTGGAAGAAAATGCAACGCCAGTATTTCAACGTGCACGCTCAGTACCCTACTCACTACGTTCTGTCGTTGAGGAGGAACTTAAGCGCATGGAAAACGAGGGTGTTCTCAAGCCTGTAGAAGTGAGCGATTGGGCTACACCTATTGTTTGTGTTCCCAAGGCCGACGGATCAGTGCGTATTTGTGGTGATTATAAGGCACGGTTAATCCAGCAATCCAGACCGAGCAGTTTCCCATCCTGACATTGGAGGAGATTCGGGGAAAGGTGTCAACATGGAAGGAATTCACAAAAACTGATCTGAGAAGTGCATATCAGCAACTGGTTTTGGACGAGGAGTCACAAAAACTGTGTACGATCAACACCCACAAAGGTCTTTTCCAATACACACGTTTGCCATTCGGCAGCGCTTTATTGAGCAAGTGTTTGCGGGACTTGACTTGATGTGTGATCATGGATGATCTGCTGGTGGGAGGCACTGACGACGATGAAAAATCTGAAAAATTTAGAAGCGGTTTTCAAACAATTCCCTAAGTTTGGATTGAGAGTCAAACTTCCGAAGTGCGTGTTCATGGCACCATCCGTGATATACTTCGGATTGTGTTTCTCAGAAAGGGGACTTCAACCAACTGATGAAAAGGTTAAGGCCATAAAAGAGGCCCCACTCCTCGAAACGTGACGGAATTACGCTCCTTCCTTGGAATGTTAGCAGTACTGACTAATTTCATTCCAAAGCTGCCAACCCTCGCTCACCCCCTGTACGAGCTTCTGGGAAACAAACCGTGGAATTGGACGCCAAACTGCGAACGAGCCTTCAGTGACGTGAAACTCGCTCTATCTTCAGAGACTGTGCTTGCGCATTGCAACCCCAGCCTTCCAGTGGAGTTATCAGTGGACGCCTCACCATACGGATTGGGTGCTGTCATCATGCACGTTTATCCCAATGGCACACGATGCCCTATTGCCTATGCGTCACGAACACTGAATGAACACAAGAGACGCTACGGTCAAATTTATGAGGAAGCATTGGCTATTATGTTTGGGCTGAAGCGGTTTCATTTATACCTGTATGGTCGACACTTTACAATTCTGACGGACTGCAAGCCTCTAGAGCGAATCTTTGGCCCCAAGACAGCCATCCCTTCCTTGGCAGCCATGCCTCTACAGCGTTGGGTTATCATACTGTCAGCCTTTGACTACAGCATCAGGTTTATTCCTTCGAAGGAAAACGCAGTTGCTGACGCATTGTCACGATTACCCCTGCCGTCAACGCTAAGTGGCGAGAATACTATTTTCAAGGTTGAAGAACGACTGATAGACTCGCTACCCATCACGCACAAGGAGATACGTCACGCAACACGAGTAGACCCTGTCCTATCAAAGGTGTTGGAATTTGTCAGGCACGGTTGGCCACAATATGTCGAAGATCTGCGCCTGAAACCCTTTTTCAATCGTCGATTTGAATTGTCAGTTGAGCAAGATCGTCTATCATGGGGTTTACGAGTTATCATCCTTAGCCGCTATCAGGAAGATATGCTGAAAGAATTGCTTACGGGTCACCCAGGCATTGTCCGGATGAAAGAGTTAGCTCGCAGTTACCTATGGTGGTCGAATGCTGATCTAGAAATTGAGCAAACTGTGAGAAACTGTGCTAGATGTCAGCAGGTTAGGAAACCACCAGCTGTAGCACCACTAGCGCCGTGGATGTGTCCAAGTAACCCCTGGCATCGAGCTCAAGTCGATTACGCTGAAGATGAAAACGGGCATTATCTCATTATCGTTGATGCGCATTCCCGCTGGCCAGAGATCTTCTTTATGGCACGAAACACGTCAGCTAAGGCAACAAACACCATCTTACGAGAACTGTTTGCGAAATACGGATTGCCAGTTCACTGTGTTAGCGACAATGGACCGCAAGTTTGCAGAGTTCGCACATTTCTTAAAGATGAACGGTTGTAAACACATACGAGTAACTCCCTATCATGCGGCAAGCAACGGTTTAGCCGAACGGATGGTTCAGCCCTTCCAGAACCACATGAAGACCTGTAAGGGCAGCAAGCTGTCGGTTCAGCAACGTATTGGCAATTTCTTGCTGACTTACCGGTCAACCAAGCATCCTACCACTAGAACAACCCCAGTTAGTCTGTTCCTCGGACGCGAGGTGCGAACGCCGTTAACTCTTCTTCGTCCAAGTACGGGGGTGAAGGTCATGGATTCGCAGGCAAAGCAGAAAGCAACACACGATGTGCACGTTAAATTTAAAGAGTGCTACCCAGGTGACAGAATTTTGGTGAAAGATCTTAGGAGAGAGAACACGCGGTGCCCAGGTTCTCTAGCGGACCGAAGTCATACGTGGTAGTGCTTGACGACGGGCGAGTTTGGAAACGACACCTGGATCACATAAGACGAGATAGTATGGACAACGCGGTTCCTCAACCAAACGTCACAAGAGAACCACAGGACAGTACTTTGGATCCTCCTTCACACGCCCCTCTTGGTACAGATGTTACCACCACAGGTACCTTCAGGCATCCCAGTTATGGATCCAGCGCAATTCGGTACTCAAGTACCATCCGAAAAGGAAGAATCTGTTCCTGTTGCGGAGAAGTCGCCTACAGTCGATACCCGATCCTCCGAAGTGGGCCAGACTCCACTTCGTCGATCTAGTAGAGTGCGCAAGGCACCGGACAGATTAATTGAGACAGTTTGAAAACTGGAACACTGAACGTTACATTTGTTCTATTTCAATTGCGTTCAAAAACTGCCAAATCTAGTCACTGACTTACTAGACACTGGAGCCAAGTTTCAGATCCCGTTTTTCAGTTAGTAATCATTGTTCACATTAGTTTTTTGGGTATCACCTAGAAGGGGGGAGATGTGATGTATTCGCCTCGTTTTCACGGCAACCTCGGTTAATCACGTACCATGTGCTCGGGTAGTCAGCCATGTGAGTCCTAGTTGAATAAATATTGTTTAGTTCGTTTAGCTGTTGCTTTCCTGTTTTACGATACGTTAACGTCCAAATACGCCACAGTGTGCATCGGAAAAATCCAGATGAGCCATCTTAAGTAAACAAGAAAATCTAGCATAAAATTCCTCCATGCAGCTAGAAATGTAAAGAAGAAGCAGATCCTGAGTTCGCATGGCCTATAAGAAAAGTAGGGTCAGCCAGAAACCATTTTCCACAAATCTTTCACAAATTCTCCTTGACAACCCATCTAGAAGAACAAATTTGACCTATGATGAGTTTTCATTGATAAATAAAAACTGGGACGCTAGCTTTTTAACAGAAGCATTTCTTATCTGAAAAAAAACAATTTGCTCTTCTACACGGCGTAGAAAATTTCATAGAAAATTTAACTTGCTCGTGTGCATGGGCTTAACATAAAAAATGCATTGAATTTCTTTAAAGAAAATGCTATTTCAAACTTTCTCATGCTTTCTTTGTGTTTCATTTGTTTGTGTTTCAATTCAGGTCCCCCCCCCCCTCCTTAACCAAACCTCTTTCGCATTAGAAGTCACGTCACGTTAGTATAGCTAGTGCTTCTCGCACTAGAGGGCCATTAGAGCACATAAAAGGCCATAAGAGCTGCGCCCTCTTTGGCCTTTTATCTTCGATCGGTACACTCTATCCCACCATAGTTAATAAAAGAATCTGGTTATGAAGCTCAATTAAGTCCTTTGTTTTATGTTTTTGTTACCGTTTTTAGCCTTGACAGTGCACAAACAACAATAGGTTTTGAATTTTGCATGAGCAACTAACCAATAAGAATGTCACTGTTAAGTTATTCAGCCATAGTGTGCGAAAGTAAAACAAAAGATTGTGCACTGTCGTAGTACTTTCAACATAAATTGCAGCACCTTTGTTAAGGCCTTTGAAACTTGCAAAGTTTCATAACCAGTCCCTCGAGTAACTATGATCCCACGGAGCACTCGAGGTCATTGTTTTATTCTTCCTAAAATGCAAATATGGCTTTGTTTTTTGTGATCATGCCGCATGAAGCTTGTTGTCAAATGAGAATACGCATTAAAAATGAGCGTGGTGTGAGTAAGCAATCGAAACAGGTGTGATTTTCAGTGGGTTTTCATTGAGTATCAAAACTCAAGGGATGAATTTAGTTAAATCTACTGGCTTTTGACCTCGTTAATAATTCGTTGTTTCAACATCCCTAATGAAAGCGCGATGGAAGGTTTTGAACCAAGTTCATGCTTGCAAATGCTGGCGGTAAATGACAAGACATAACAGGTTGCCAACCGTCGATGTAAATGTAAAACCGATTTAATTAACTCTGACTCACCAATCGCAAAATAATCAACACAAGGAACAAAGTAGCGTACATCGCGATCGTACTTCTGTCATCAGAAATGAAAAAAAAAAACATAAAATTGCCAGAAGCAAGTTTAGTAAAAATCTGAAAGCGAGTTAAGTCCGTAATCACAAGGCTCGATTAAAAAATAAGCTTTTTTCTATTAGTATTCAAGAATAGAAAAGAACGAAACAATCTTTCTCAACAATCGGAGACTAATTCGGGAAAGGTCTTTGATGTTTCGACATCAATGAATTTCTGACAACCTCCGATCCTGTTTCCATACGCTCTATTACCATCTCTATATATAAACATAATATACCTGATAATGCACTGTAAAGGTGTAGTGAAGGTAAAGTAAACAAATATAACAACGCTATGCGTCAGTTTGCTTCTGGCTTATTGTAGATTCAAGGTGATTCCATTCCATTGAATTGCGCATCCTTTCTGCGCATCATTTTTTGCGTCATTAGCGCACGCACGTTCGGAACTTGAAAGGTTTTCTATGAAAGCTGAACTGTTCAGAGAAATAAGTGGTCGTCGTTTTCTCCTAAACGAACTGGGTGAACCCCACTTTTTTATTCCATTTATTCAAGGAAAATATGACTCTACACGACATATCCAAATTTGGGTTTTTTTTTTTCATTATTCAATTTTCAACAAGAGATCCTCTCTTGATTTTCAAATATTCCGATTGATTCACTATTACAATCTGGCTTTCGGCGTTTCACTGGAAGCGTTCAGACACTCGATTTGCCTATTATTTCATTACGTTCATTTTTACGGCAACTTTAAGGCGTTTTACCGTAACACTGTTTTGTTATCGCAAGACTATTATTTAAATTTCGTTGCTAGTAATTACTTTGTTAAAGTAATGGGTGTCTCTGACAAGGCTATGTTTTTTTTTATATTGCTGTCGAAAGCTAGCAAATTACCTACAATATATACTACAACCTGATAGCGTGAAATAAGACTAGGTGACCCCCTCTTTTTGTATTATTTTTTAATGTACTAGGTGTGATTGATAACTGTGCAAAGTTTCAACAAATTCTCATTCCAACTTCTTTTTCGATGGAATCACCATAAAGTTCTGCGACTAGGGATAGTTTCTCTCTCGCCAACTGGCAGTATAATGCTAATTGCGGATAACTTTGAAGAGCCTTTCAATTACAATTTGCAACTGACAGACAAGTAAGATCCAAGTACGGTAGGATCGGTTAATAATAATTACTTGCCGGACCGCTGATCACGTGAACTGAACGCCACAAAAAATGTCATGCCATAGGGGTACAACTTACAATTATTAAAAATATATGATATCCGCCCTATTGCGTACTGTATTATGCCACAGTTTTGCTACCATTGTAACGTTGATTTTACAAAGGAAGGGAAAACAAATGTTTAAATATTGTCAGATTATGCCGTCTCTGCAACTGTCGCTTTGAAAATGTCGATTGTAAAATCATTGTCGGCGCCTTTTATCAGCCCAATTTGTACCAGAAATGTATTGGTTGTTTATTATTTAGCCCTGAAAATCAATAGTAATTGAATCCTTGTAGATGAAGAGTCTGCATGAAATGACTGATCCGTCTGTCTGCTCGACAGTAGACAAGCCGACAATGGTGGTTGTTGCAGACATTACAAACGCGTTTCGGTCGGGGCTGTGGATCCTCTTTGCCAGCTTGACTGTCGTCTAAAGCTCCCACTATGAGTGTTCGAGCCCTCAAGCAACAGAGATTCCGGGTTGGAACCGTCTCCAGCCATCCTGCAGGTCCGGAGGCAGAGTGAGCAAACTTCGAAAGTCTCTTTGCCTTTTTGCGTAAAAAAGAAGTAAATGAAAGGGAAAACGGAGCAGTGGGAAAACAGTAGCCACGCACAAACAGTGTAGCCAATGTTGACACTTCGCACGCTAAATTCGAGGGCAAAGTCAAACAGGAAGATCGCGGACAACATATGAAAAGGTCCCCAACAAATAATTATGGAGATTACTGTTAGGAGGACAATCCTGACAGCTTTTCTGTGTCGTCGGTGTTTTCTAAGAGCTGCTTTAAACGATTCTCTTTCGCTCCTGTGTACTTGGAAAGAGTTTCTACCTTTATGAAGCGTGTACATTGTGATAGAGTGAAGCACTATTATTACAAGTAGGGGACAGAAAAACATTGCTGACTTGACAATCAGCTTATTTTTGTATGTCTCCGTGTCCGGCCAATCGTCCATGCAATAATAAGTGTCTTCACCAAATTGTTTTATCTTCCTGAAATGGAGGTAAAAACTTGACTCCGCCATTGCTATGATCCATGCGACGGGCATAAAGTGGCAAACTAGCTTTTTTCTTAGACGGAGATGAAACGGAAACCGAACAGCGAGGAACTTCTCGCACGTTATGGTCAAAAGGTTCAACAAGGACGCTTGGATTGCAGTATTTTGCACAAATGTAACCAGACTGCACATGAAGGATCCAAACACCCAAGCGTCAAAAACGTACAGATCGAGCGTAACAAACGGTATGCAAAACACTGTCATAAAGAGATCTGATACCACTAGATTAAGAGTCGAAAGGTTCGAGGAATCCCTCCGTCTCGACGAAAAGAGCATAACAACCAAAATTGGAATATTTCCTGCCAACGAGATCGCTGCAATGGAAAACAGCGATACAGTAATAAGATCGCGTTCTCCTTTCGTGAAGATACAACTCGAAGAGCTACAAAGGTCGGGACCACTGGAGTTGTTGGCGGTTGTGTTAGTCATTCTTTTTGGCTGTTTTTAAGGCTAGTGGGCTTTCAGACGGTTGGTCCGTTTTGCAAAATGTAGATATGCAAAAATTTCGACGGTTTACTGGCGTGACATGAACTGACAGCCTCCTGCGCGAGCGACGCCAAAGTTGACTGCCGTCGAGTCGACAGATTGACTTGATTACATCTTCTTTTTGTTTATAATAGTCCATAAGTGTAGTCGCTTGCACGATATGAGATGCCTAGAGGTGTTCAATTCTCTCACATGCGAATATAAAAATATATTTAAAAACTAATCAATGTGATTATGCCCTGCAGCGATAAAGAGCTGCGTATCGCTCTTCCTAGAAATATTTAACCGGATTGTAGACATACGCAATATCATATAAATTTATCGGCGATCTTTCGTTGATTATCCGAGAAGAAAAGATAACATCGTTGAATAATTAAGCGCAGAATACTCATCCGGCAATGGTGTACTTTTCGTGCAATTTAAGTTTGTTCTTCCTGCGAAGTCACCTCTTCCAAACACTGACAAATTCAGGTTTCTTGCGGCAGTTCACCTGCATCCTGCAGAGTAAAAATAATAATAAAAAAGACAATATAGGAGGAAATTACAAATTGCCAAATCGCTTTGAAAATGAATGCACCAAAGTAAGTGAAGAGAAGGACCGGGAGCAATTCAAGTGTGTATCCTCCTACTTGTGCCAAAAGTGAGCATTTTTCACAACATGTAGCAATTTTTTGCGCCTTGTGGCTTGCAGAGTCTCGCTAAAATTTTCCCCAAACACGCCATTTACGAAACATCAACGCATACTTCACAGTAATCAGCTATAGGTGCTATTTGTGATGTCTGCCGATCTGGGAATTGGCTATCGGAAATTATTTTTCCCCGCTGGGCGATAAATATCTTATGGCAGCCATTAGTCATACACTAATTATTTCCAGAACAGCACCGAGGATAAGGTAAAACACACCTTTTATGACTTGGTGTCTTTTGGAAGAACTCCCCATTCCGATTGTGATTCCGATTGTGATTCCGATTGTGACCACGATTTCCGATCCTAATTCTGTTTAAAAAATAATAAGTCCACAAACTTTTTTTTACAGTTAAACACATATGTATGGAAACTCCATTCTCACTTTAAAAAAGCGAAAAATCTTCGGGGATATTGCTTTGGAAATAATTTATTAATGAGATGTTTTAACTTCTAATAAACCACAAAGCTTAACCGTTTCCCTCCCGGAGTCCAGAGACCTTAAGTCATGTAGGGCTGTCGAGGTTGTTACGCTTGTGTATAAAATCCCTAAGTATTACCATCCACATGAAAGCTGTTAAACAGTACTTTCCTGTGGTGCTGTTTATTTTCCGCTTTCTTTCTTTAATTTTGGAGAGTTTTTCAATTTCATTATTCGGCACACTTGTGGGCTAATGACTAGATGCAAATTTGTTTTCAGCTAGCATGCCAGTCTATTATTTAAGTTGATGTTAACTGTGTGAATACATATGGAATTGCACTCACTATCTTTGCTATCAGGAAACATCTTTTACTCAGTGATATCCATAATGGCGTTCAGGACTTCATTCATTCATTTTGAAATAGTTTGATGAATAATATTACTGACAAATTTTCTTCAAGACACAATATGCCACAGCTAATATTGGACTGACTATGTGTAATCCCATACGAAACACATTGTCATGGAAATTCGTGGTAAAAGGTTAACCGTACGTGATACGTTATATTCTCCGTGGTGGATCACAAGATGCCACCTATATTTTGTTTTTACTCTATTTATCGATTTTCTATTGTTCAAAGGAATACAAATCGTAATAATCAAGAAGCAGATGCACACCATGCAGAGACAACTATGTTGAAAAGAAGAAAGGAAGATTTGCGGAATACAAAACAAGGATATTTTTATCTTGTGGAAAACGACACAGAGACAAGAAGGAAATAAATCTGATTCTATCTCCGATGAAATTGTGTGAATGAAATAGGATGAAGTGTTACCATTCAAATGAAAGCTTTTACACAGTAATTTTGATGTGATGCTTTATAAACTGCGCAAGGTGTTTTAAACGACTGAATCCGTGGGTGAAATTACAAGGTGATGCCAATGAAATGATTTCAAGCAGTAAAGCAGCGTTTTTTGTGTGAAGATTGTTGCACTTTAGTACAATCGTGACGAATCAAAATCTAAGGACATTATTTAAAATCTCCGATTTGCCACTCACAGTTTGGGGTTTCTGAATGAATCTAAATGCTGCACACAAGATGAAAAGAATAACTAATTCCACCCACGCCGTAAGATAAGACGACTATAGTAGACCGTGGCTAAGAAAAAAGAAAACATGATGTAGAAAATTACATCTTTACATGGATGCGGATTTTCGACAAGAGCTTTTGAGCATTCGGATGCAATTGGTCACAATAAGGCTAAAACTCATAATTTGCACAATTTTCATGTCAATTTTGCCACTTATAACATGCACTTACTGTTGATACTAATTTAAAAGCTGTCAGAAGGTTTTATGGACAAGACAACTGATAGATCTATTATATTATTGACCAAAACTATCACGCAGAAGGAGATTAATTTTGGCGCAATACTGGCACTGGCGCTTTCTAGCAGATAGCATTAGATTGTAAACCGCAAAAAAAACTTCACGAATATAAAAATATACACGAGTGTTTGAAATGAAAAGTTTCACCGTTTTAAAACAGTTACTTTTTCTAAGTAAAATTTTGTGCGAAATTCTCTTCTTGCAGCAGGTGTAAAAACATGCTGATTGAAACAATTTGGTGAATAATTAACTAATATATATTTTTGCTCAAGACCCTTGCCTTCGATTTACTTGCCAAAGAAACCGTTTCCACAAATGCAGGCAGGTCAATTTGTTTCGGACCTTTACTACATGGTCGTTTTCGGTTTCTCTTTTTCTATTATTGAGCTTGAGGGAGTAATTTCCCTCTTACCTACAGAAGAAGACAGGAAAAAAAATTGAGTCCCTAATTTTATGACAGGTTTCAATTCAGTGGCACAAATTCCGTTTTATTTTAAGAAATTTTTATCAGTTACCCATGTGACTCAAATATCAACTGTGGTAGTCGAGTTGTCGCTATTAAACCACGATACAAATTCTCCTCATGCATGTTTTGTGATGTCTACACTACTGCGGATAAAATAATTTGCATGGTTTGTTTATTAGGGCCTACAAAATGTGAAAGCGTGCCACTTAGATCAATTTACTACATTTCAAGACGAAAATACCCGGTGAAATAACTAAAAAAGCCATTGAATTCGTTGTCATTATCTGAAGAATGTTATAAAGATTGAAGATTATTTTAAGTCATGAAAATAAACTACACTAATAAAAAGCGCCCCGAGCAACAAGGTGGCGGAAACTACATGTGGTATAAAAATGACTATTCTTGGTCTCTCAACATTGAACGAGGTTCTTTTGAAAGAAACCTTCGAAGTTATGGGGAAAATGTGGAAATTCCTACACTGTTGCCGGTCAAAAGAAGTTTATATAAGAGAGATCGTCTTGGCAACGCATACAAAGCTAGAACCAATGCTATACCAAGTGAAATACGAGTAAACGACGTTCTGACGTTCTTGTTCTTGACTTACTTGCACGGTTAACATTAGGCGCCAATGTTATGCAAAATAGAGATAGCTATTATCAGTTAAATTAAAGTCAAGTTATTTTCAAATCATAGTTGTACACGGTCACGTTGAACAGAAAATGGAAAGAGCCAAGTTGTTAGGCACAAAATAAAACAATGGTCGAGGTAAGTTTTATTGTGGAAGTTCCCGTCCTGTCAGCTAGACCAGTTGATTTTAATTTTTCCCTGAAATGATTGAAAAGCGAGCACTACGTATCATTTAATGATTAGTCGACCAACGGACGGTTTTGAAAAGATCCACCTCTAATTTGTTCACTTTCAGAAGTGCTCAAGATAAAAATATTCGGAAAAAAGAATTAGATTTCATTTGGAAAACATTACCAAAAGAACAACACAATATGAAAATACTTGTTCAGAAGCTTAAATGGTCACAGCGTTTCGTCCTTTCAATTAAACATCACACAAAACTTATCTAAATCAAGGCTTGGCTTTGGTAGTAACATTGTGTACACGCTACAACAAGAGAAGAGTAGTGGTCGAAAACGGTGTCTCCGTTCAGTTGTTGACTGCATCAGTCCAGGGACATTTTCAGCGGATTTCACTAGTGAACAAACAATGGCAACTAATTTTACACACCTTGGAAGAAAGATACTTTGGATATCGGAGAAAGGAGACGTCAATTGTCAGTGTTCATATATATTGTTTTCTGCATGGACAGTCCTAGTCACAGCGACAGATCCAAAAAGAAAAGAGCAGAAAATCATTAATTCATCGAGCTTAGAAAGCATGGCCTATCTGTTTTTTCAAACAGCAGAATTAAGAGAGGAAAGCAGATTCAATTCCATTCAAAATATCGGACACGAGGTCAGAAAGGCACACGATGCTGAACTTTTGTGCAGACTTAAATCTGCCCCGGAAATTTGACAGACTGCTTGAATTTATTTCAATTTAATCTATCTTGCTCCTTTTGTTTGTATTACCATACAAGTTTTTGCAAGGAATCTGATTTTCTATACGTAGAATTAAAGCTGCCGGTTAATGGGGTTAAAGGTTTCCGAGTATTATCTTTTTTTGGCCTAAATTTAGTGCTTCGCATTTGTAAATTGTCTATGAGCTTAGAAATTTATCAAGATATGAGATCTGTATATCTTCATCACTTTATCATCAAATCACAGTAGTGGAGGTGGGCAAACGATCCAAGGCAGCCTCAGTGTCTAGCAGCACCGATAGGCGTCAACAGGGTTAAGTGACTACAAAGTTAATAAGAACTTCAAAAGATTGTCACAAGGATTTTCAGAACTTCATATTGTAAACAACAAAAAAAAGTCTCGGAAGTAACAAATAGAACCTAAAAACTGAAGCTAGTAGAAACCCAGAATTTGATTTCTAGCATAGAGTGTAGACAGCCGCTCAGAAAAGTTTCTTTTTCGAGGAGATTGTTCGACTGAGTGACTTCTTGTATATTTTGCACTAGTATATATAGTACTGCACAAGTAAACAGTGCCTTGCGCACGATCTGATTAGCTACTCAAATTCCTGATATCCTTTACTATTCACCCCCGAGCTAACAACAAAATGGCTTGCTGAGATCGGCTTGCAAGCGTTTTTTTGTCATTTGACAGAAAAAAAAGTAACTATTCAGGCAGTGGAATATACTAACACTCCCCTCGGAGACAGTGAATAGAGGTGGATATTTACCTCTCGGTAAACATCCATCACCACTTCACTTTCACTTTGCCGAATAACTGTCAATATGCAATTTTAATTTACATGAGAACGCCATATAAACCTCTGATAAAATTTTATTTTTAGGCAGCTATGCTGCCTTCGAAACTAAATAAGGTGTAAATTTTCGAAATTCTGCTGATTATGAGGCGTTCCATGTTATGGGTTCGAATCTGTGCAAGAAGTAAGCTTCGTAATTTGTAATTCTAATCAAATCTAGACTTATAGAAATCTGTACGGCATTACGTGACTCCTCAAAAAGGAGAATTGTACTAAATATGAGGTATTCTCGTTCAGTTGCGTCGACCATTTTCTCTATCCAATCCATCCATCTAATTTAAAATAAAAAGGAATATAAACTACAAGTGTTGAGTGGCGAAACAAGGCACATATATGTATTTTTTTTCCAAGAAAAGTCAAGTTGAGTCAAGAGACTAATCTTTGTTTGCAGAAAAATTTCCTTATTAGCATAAAACACGTTTTTAATGGCAAACATAAAACTTTAATGTATTAACTAAAGGTATTTTAGGAGTGGACATTGGCATTAATCTTGGCAGGAAGGAGAAGATTAATGTGAATACTGAATGAGATATTTCCTTTAATGAAAAAAAGAATGAAAAAAAAATGAAAAATGCAACTTTAGAAAGCACTAATGACACTTCCAATGCTACTGAAGACTAACCAAACTCAAAATTAGGAGTTTTATTCAGAAAATATTGAAAAAAAAACCACACGAACACAAAAACTGACAAGACACCCTCATAATAAGTACTTGTCGAAAAGCTTTCATCTGAATGATAACAATTGCACGCTATGGAATCAAAGTTCGCGCTCCGACATGAACAAAGATTTTCGTGCTGTGCACGTACTTAAGACACTTTTTAGTAGTACAGCGATATAATATGACTCAATGTTTCACTCTAGGTGTGGAATGGTTAATGCCAGGATTGAATCGCTTTAAGGTTTGTTACTTTGTAATGTAGCCTGCCTTTTTTCATTTCCTTTAGAATCGACAAATATAAAGACATATGTACACTTGGTTGACAAAACATTTTAGACAACCATGCCCATGTAAGTAAATATTGCTCTGTATTATAGCAGGGTTCTATTTTTTCTTATTTTTAGCCGACAACGAAACTTGACTTGTTCTATCTCGTTATGACATTTATGTCTAACAGGCGATTTTCTATTTCCTAAAAGTAACAATAACGTCACAAGATAGGATCTCAGTCATACAAGTTTTTTTTTTCAGTGTTCTAAAACAGGAAAGCGTTTTAGATCTCGGTTTCCACAAAGGAAAGTATTTGGTTAATTAAAAAGCAAAACAGATTTTTGAAAATTGTTATTATTCCAGCGGAAGCTTTATCTCATGGAAATCATTACAAACAAATACCATTTGACATATTTGTCTCAAATTATTTTAATATATCAACACAACACACCGTGATTCAACAAAATATCGTACACTGAGAAGATTAGAGGGGTCTTATATCCTGATAATGCAACATTTTCTCGAATTTGGCTTCAGTGCCCACCGGATGTGGAAACTAATTACCCCAACCTCTGGCACGAGTAGTTCATTAGCATGTTTCTTTAATAAGCGTTCATTTATTGATCGACACCGGCTTAAAAGCCAAAAAATGAAGATCCAAAAGTAAATTACATGCAAAAAGACAAGTTACAATTTTAAAAAAGTTATTTTACACACAGCAACAAAAAAATATATACATTAACATAACACTTTTCAATTTTTAATAAGTGGATCATATCTACTCTTTTGTCAACGTTGTGAATAAAATGGCCACACCTAGGACACACGCAGCCTAAATGGCCGGAGCACAGCTTTACGTATTTTTTTCGGTGTTGTTAAGCAACTACGGTTGTTACTTCTTTGACCAAGATAGGATGCTAGCCCACCGCAGGTCTCCCTTTAGCGTCTTTGTAGGTTTCCTTGACGGTGCGTCGCTACTCATTTACATTGTTACAGCGAGAGGCACAATATGGAGGATTTGTCTTGTGTGAGGAATCAACGCAATGGACGAGACCAGGGGATTGTTTCTCAAAATTGCTTTTAAAAACGCAAAGATCGTGTGTATGCTATTTAAACAGCCAATCAGATGAGGTTATTGTAAAGTCCAATCAGGTTCACATGCCGAAAAATGCAAGCAGTGAGTAAGAAAATACTAAACGGTAACGGGTTTTTTCTTTACGAGATTGATTGATTCACTTTTATTTGATTACGGTAATTTCGTAAGTTTTCATAAGCTCACGAGAGAGAGAGAGAGAGAGAGAGAGAGAGAGAGAGAGAGAGAGAGAGAGAGAGAGAGAGAGAGAGAGAGAGAGAGAGAGAGAGAGAATGAAGTACTTCTCAACAGCTTTCATTTAAATGATCAGGGTTTCCTTAGACACGTACCTTAGCCACAAATTTCAGAATTTCATCCAGAAACGTAGAAGTGGTACACACACAATATATGAATCGACGTTTCACTCTAAGAGATAAATGGATGGTGGCACGGTTGAGTCGCAGTTCAAATGCGACTGCGAACGGTTACTTCTACACTACAGAACTATATATATATATATATTTTTTTTTTTTCAAAAATAACACAAATACCAGTTCACGTTTCACATCACAGTGTATAATCACGCCTGACTTTTCATTTCCTTTAGAAATGACAAATAAACCGACATATGTACATCTGGTTGACAAATAATTTCAAACAGTAATGCAAATTCTGTAAATATTGCTCTATATTATAACAGGGTTCCATTTTTTTTCTCGCAACCTACAACTTAATCTGATTAATGACGGTTGTTTCTATGATGCCATTACTATTTGCTAAATGAAATAATGACGTTTTTTTTCAGTTTTCTTAAGCATGAGAACTCACGTTACATCTTGGTTTCCCTCAAAGGATTTAAGTTTCGAGAGAAAATACTTGGTTAATTAAAAAGAAACAGATTTTTTAAAATTGTTTGTTATTCGAGCGGAAGGAACTCATGGTGATCATTGCAAAAAAATAACAGCAGTGACATATTTGTCTCGAAGTATTTCAATATATCAAACACAACAGATCGCGTTTCATCAGAATATCCTACACTGAGAAGATTCGAGATGCTTGATATCCTGATGATACATTTTCTCAATTTGGGTTTCAGTGTCTGGATTAGATTTCAGTTTTCGAGTTTGGTTCAGTGTCTTCCATGATCTATCTTTTTAAAACTGTGCAAAAAGGCGAACGAGAAAACGAAAAGAAACAGCACACAAAAACAGATCACTCATCCAAAACTGCCAGACTGAACTTCACTTCCTCCAAACTGAACTTCATTAAATACAAATTGGAACTGAGAATAAATAACAAATGGACTAGGGATAATTAACGTGCAATCAAAGTTCTTCTTGAAGTGCCCTCACTCTAAAGTGTATACAAAAACACGCCGCCAAAAAGGACTTTTTTTCTAGCTAAATGCACTTTTTTTCTAGCTAAATGCTGCCTACTCTAATCTTGTCAACCTTGTAAATAAACTAAGACAACAAAAAGCGTAAACGGCTGGAGCATGACTTTCTTTTTTTAAAAGTAAAGCAACTGCGGGTGTTAAATTATTCTTTAACCTACATACGACGCTAGCCTATCAGGCTTTCCATTAGGACTTTTGAAGGTACACTTGGGGGTGCATTGGTAAACATTTATACCACTACGCGGAGCGAGAAAATGAAGAGTAAATTCCTTGTCTAACGAAAGAAAAAAAAAACACGATGGAAGAGACCAGGTGCGCGTTTCTCGAAAGCCCCGAAAACTTGTCGGCTTCTAAAAGCCATTTGTAATAATACGAACCACTTGTTTTTCAAACCTGTTATTTTAGCATGACTTAAAGATAAGAAATATTTAACTTATCACAAAGTTTCGTGCTTATAAACGTATATAAAGATACTGTGTGATAAAAAGATACTTATAAAGATACTGTGTGAGTTATCGTGCCCGAAATCAGCTCGCAAAGTTTCGGGGCTTTCGAGGAAAACACACCTGAAGCATATTTCTCAAAACGCTGGCGTTTCTTGCCTAAGAAATTATCGTAGATCTAAACAGCTTTCCGGCTCGGAAAGGTCTCCAGGAGTCTTTTAAGATTTTTAAAAAACACGCTCCAGACGCAAGGTTTTATCACATAAAACAATTTAATTACAGATATTTTTTGTGTTTTACATATAAATTTTATTACAAATAATTTGAATTACATATAACGACATGCAGCCTTCGATCAAAAGCAGCCAGTTACTTTGGGCTTGTGTACAAATATTCCATACAAAAAGCAAGGGACTTGCCTCTACAGCCACTGTTGTCAGTTTCAGCAAAGTTGACGACATAAAACAAATCACCTTTCAAACGATCCCTAAATTTATTCAGAAACCGAAGGCTGTTAAAGGCCATGTTACACGAGGCAATTTTCTCCGTAACTTGCAACGCAACGGTGTTGATTGAGAGATAAGGTGCGGACGAAATTACAGCTGTAACATCCCCTCTTCGCAACATGTCTCGCAATAAAAAGTTCCGTTGCGAGTTGAGGGAAAAGTATTCCAGGTTTCCACTTTTTGCAACGTTGTGAGATAAGTTCAGTGCAGCGTGAAATATAATATGCCAACTTGCCTCGCCATGTTGTCGTCATCTATAGCGTTGCAAGTCGCAAGAAAAATTTCCTCGTGTAACAGCGCCTAAGGTAAAGACATGACTTTTTTACGTTTAGTTTGTAATAACAAATGGAGTGATTCTATTTGGCTACCGTTAAAGCATTGCGGTAGCTAGTTTAAAGTAAGTGTAGACAAAAAATTACTTAAACTTCATCATATTGTTTTATCTTCCCTATCACTAGAAGGATCTTATATTTCCAGTTTTTATACAAATACAAGAGAGTATCGGCAACATTCGTATTCTAAATTTGTAAGGCTTTTAAAAAATAAATATATATACCAGAAATGTCTTCACAAAATGTTGCTGTAATAGATTAGACGAGTAACTAAATAAATAAACTAATAAATCAAAAAAATTAAATAACTATAAAAAATATAAATAAATTCATAAATTAATTAATCTATTAATTAATTAATTAATAGTAAATAAAAATAGCAATTCTGGACTGTTATTGGTTCACCTGCAATGAGGCTTTAAGCTCACGTTCAAGTGTAGAGAAGTAGCTAGAAGAAGAAAAGTACAGAAGCGGTGGAAATAGTGAAAACAGAGACGTTGCCTATAGGTAAATGGTCAAAATAAATATTATATTAAGTAACTAAACCACTGTTGCCTTGTTCTGTCTGGAAGCTACCGTGAAGGAAAACATTCGTGTCGCATTCGTGTCGTACTTGATCATAAGAATGTTGTGTGTTTAGATGTGAATCATCTGGTTCGTCGTACAAAGGTGGATGATCCTGATGATTAAAAAAAGATGTGAATTGCAATACATTCTTTTTAGTCTTTATTACAGAAGTGTTGAGGATGATGGACGGACGGACGGACGGACGGACGAACGGACGAACGGATGGATCAGATGGATGGATGGATGGATGGATGGATAGATAGATGGATGATGGATGATGGATGGATGGATGGATGGATGGATGGATGGCTGGACGGACGGACGGACGGACGGACGGACGGATGGATCAGATGGATGGATGGATGGAATGGATGGAATCTTTTATTTATACACGAAATCTTATCAAATTTAAACATACAGGTTTAAATTTGGTTTCCATAAAATCCGTGAATTAACTAATTAATACAATACTTTAAAATATGTACTTAAACTTAACAATTTACAAGGCGATCATTAACTAATTACTTTACAAGTGCCGGTAGTAAGCCTCTTTTAAACTTTTCCAAAGACCTTTCTTCTTTGAGGTAGCGAGGGAGAGCATTCCAGACCTTGACGCCACTGAAAGCAAAACTATTCTTATAGTAATTTGTTCTGCATTTGGGCAGTTCTAGGTCGTAATTAGAAGATCTCAGACCGTAATTGTTTAAGGCGTTATTAGAAGTGAACATTTCGGTAAGGTATGGAGGTGCCAGGCCGTTAACGATTTTAAACATCATAATGGCCTTGTGAAATTGTCTCATGGAATTTAACTGAGTCCAGCCTAATTCCTCAAAAACTTCTCCAGAAGGCTTACTATAAGCAGCACCAGTAACAATACGAGCCGCCCTATTTTGAAGCCTTTGAAGACTATTACTTATAATAATGTGTCCCAGACAAGACAACAATAACTGAAATAAGGCTCAATAATTGACCTGTATAAAGTATCGATGTTCTCACTATTTAGAAAAGGTTTAACCTTTTTCAGTATTCGTAAGTTGGAGGACACTTTTTGCTTTACACTTTGCAAGTGACCTTCACATGTCAGGTTCTTATCAATATTGACACCTAGGCATTTAGTGGACTCTACTTGCCTAACATCCGTATTAGACAAGGAAAGTTCTATGTTACCGTCAAGAGCGGCAATTCTTTGTCTAGACCCTATTAACATAAAATCTGTCTTTAACAAATTAAGAGTAAGTTTGTTGACATTAAGCCAGGCGGCAATTTCATTAAGATCATTACTCATTTTATTTTGGATGGATGGATGGGTGGATGGATAGATGGATGGATGGATAAACAAATTATAACATTCAGACCCCAAAATAGAGGCTGTCATGCATGCATATTTATAAAGAACGATTGCAGGTCAAGACGCAAACAACGGACGGACGAACGGACGAATTAGATAAACTTCCCTTACCAACTGTAATATCTCATTTAATGGTGGCAGGTTTCTTCTGCGCCGCCTAAATAGGGTTGTAGAGACAATTAATGAAATAACAAACAAAAACAGAAAGAAAGAGAAAGAAAAAAGAAACAGAAAAGATGCAAATGAGATAAACGAATCGCAGTAAATAAAAGTTGAAAGGATAGAATATTTAACGTTAGACTATTTTGTGACATTTTTAAAGTGAATGCCTAATTGCTGCTTCACTAGGCCACTACCAAACATACAATCCGTTAAGGAATAGGCAATGTTGATTTAGGCGACTCCCAAATAACTAAGCAACACCTTTGGCATATTTTAGGCTGAGAGCTTGTTGTAGACTTTGTCACTCGGATTGCAATGAGAATGAAAGTCTCAGCGGATTGGTTAGAAGAAAGGTGTAGTTAATACATGTCATCATGCATTTTTATTGTAAGAAGTATTCAGTCACTAACGGCTCAACTCTACATCATAGTGATACAATTTTCACATTTCTAAAGAAGTGAAAAGCTTAGCCCATTCTCAAGGAATTGAGATTTCTAGACAGGAGAAATAGGCAGGTACCTCCCTTCCCCACCGCAGCAACAACAACAATAACAAAGAAGAAAAGAAAGAAAAAAAGCAAGAAGGGAACAACAACGGAAAATAACAAATAAACAAAAGATACTGGCAAACTATTTACTCTTCCTTACCTTTCTCTTGCGCACTTGCAGGCAGCAAGAATGAGTATCACTATTACAACGACTGCACTGGCCAGCGGTCCAATAATATCCCAAGGAACACTGGAAGTGGAAATATCACTCTGAGCTTTATTTATCTTTATATCCCTTGCAACGCCTGCAACAAAATGACGCTTTAGCTTAACTTGGCAAAAATGTATGAACAGTACAACGCGTGCTGTTTCCTGGCCTTAAGAGAATCTAAAAAGGTTCCAAAAGATGTTTATAAAGTGCAAAGAGTGCAAGAACGAACGCTGACTAATTCGATAGCGTCTTGAGTGCTTTTTTGCCGGCATTTTCTAAAGACTCTCTACCAACATGGTTATGTTTAAGCTTGAGTGTGTAAAACTGATGCAAACGAACACGCACAAACAGAAACCAAACTCCAATGCTTGCCTCAAAGGCGAGATAGATTAGATGACGAATGAAAAATCTGAACAGAAAACAGTTTTTTCCTAGTCTTAGGATCATTAACACTTTGTTTTTGTTACATGCTTCTTTTTTCTTCCTCATTTCCAAACGTTTTTAATGACTGCTTTCTTTAATGAAAATGAATAATAGAAAGACAACTAAATACCCTTTAACACTAAAGGAACACTCTTCGGTCCACAACCTTCCGATGTGCACATGCTGATTTGAGTTTGGTAGTCAGCAAAACGTTTTAATCCAAACAAGGTAGCTTTATTGGCCGATCCATTGTCGATTACCAAACTCCTTGAAGAGTTTGGAATAGGGATCAAGGAGTCATTTTCTCGGGGTGAAACCAGCCAGTAATCGATTGCAAACGTGTTGAGAACACCATTCCACGTATTTGATGGTGGCAACTGTCAAAAAAGTAAGACGACTGTCACTTATATAGATTTATATGGCTATAACAAGCATAGATCAAATCCGATTAAGTGTAACGCGCCTTCTAAGACAAGGCGAGATTTCTGCAAGAATTGTTTTGACGGCCATAGCTCTCTTTATATCAGCCCTCTGCCTTGGTAAGTAGGTTTCTGTTGTCCTTTCGGCAGACTTCTCCTGGGCGTGAAGTAAAGGGAATAGCAGATGTCTGCACGCAGGTTAGAAATTGGATGGCTCTGTACTTTCCTTCGCAGCTGCGTCAAATACAGTCCGGTCAATAGCTTTATGGCATTAACACCGAAAACAACAACTCCTGGAGCTGGAAAAGGCACGGCCTGAAAATGGCTGCAGGGCCGCCGGTAATGTGCATTTCAGTAAAACGTTTGTTTTTCTGCATGTTTCACGCTTTTTCTAATAGCCAAGAGAACTGTCAATTAGTACAAGATTTCTGTGTAAGACATTTCCTTTTCTCTGCTTGATTTGAATTGGAAGCTGCACATGTGCTCTTATGAGACATTTTCCTTCGTTCAACAAAGAGAGAACCAACACTGCAATTGAAAATTTCGTATGCTTCAGAATTTTCACTTATGAAAACAAGCCTAAACTCCCCCCCCCCCCCCCTCCAAAAAATGCTTTTGAGTAACCCATCTCAAAAACAAAAAGGAAATCTCAGGTTACCTTCCACGACACTATGACATCACGCTTGTCACTCTCAATGTTGTTAACTGACCGATAATTTTCGAATTCTGGAGCCTTGGCTGGTACTGAAAGAAACAAATATTGTGAAAAAAAAAATTATTCTTGCGGTTTTCTATCAAAAGGTGAATATAGATGCCGGCCTTTTAAAGCGTGTCGTTTCCTTAGTGACAGTCAGCATAGAAGCCGCATACACCAAGTTCGATACACCCGAGGCCTTAAAGCTAGAAGTAGACATTTACCATTTACTATGAAATCTCGCCAAAGTCAAAAATTTAATTCCACCTTCAGTGTAATGAACTTTGCCTCATTGCAACGGTGTGTGCTATCGGATACTTTGTCTTTTCTATTGAGTTTAATCCAGGAATGGTCCCGAATTAGTTCACATCCTGCAGATATGGTTACCTTCTTCTTCAGTCATTCCTGTGACAGGACCACTAAGAGCTCCCCAGCCACTAAGACATTGTACCAAACCGCACTGGATGAACAATGTGTACTTGGTGTATGGATTAAGGTCAAAGATGGTGTGTAAGAGTGATAATTCACCATCTGAAGGTATTGTCAATGTCTGCAGAGAGAAAGAGTCATGGAAATTCATTGCAATGAGAAAGACATAATAGGTCCTGTAGGTGATTTTTAAAACTAGTTTGCTGGTTGCAATATCTGGATTCTTAAAGAAGGTGGCTTCTAAACATTTAGCCATTTTCACCGGAACGACGCTAAAACCAAGATTGTGTGACTCCAAAAAGCCTCAAAACCGCACGAAAGAGAAAGAATAAGGAAAGGAAGAGAGCGATGAGAAAAAAGACACGTCATACACAAAATTTTTATATTGAGGATTTTGGAGTTAGTTTCTGAACGACCAGCGAGTGAAAAACCACTCGCTGGGCACCAGTTCAGACACCTCAAATGATTAGCATCATTTTCAAAAATCTAGATAGATATATGTGAAAATAAAAATTAGTGGTTGTTGATTGCGTCAATGATATGCTGATAATAAAGAAAAATAAGAAATCAACTTTCATTTAGTGGTGAAAATTGGAGACCAATATTTGCTACTGATACTTACCAAACGTTCTGAGTTGTTATAAGAGCAGTAAAATAAATTCAATGATTAACTCGCCCCGTACCTGCATCTGACTCCCAATTAAGACAAGTAGGACGCACAAAACCAAGAATGTACAAAAATTGCAAAGATATATTCTAGCTGCAATGCTCTTGAGCAAAGGTTAGGCTAGTTTTTAACTTACTGAATGAGCAATATTCGTCATAGCTTGTTTTACTGACCTCATTCTTTTGGCCTTGTCTAGAGGCATACCATATTCTATAACACAGGAAAAGGCTTTGATACCGGCCCATGTATGGAGCAGGCTCCCACGAAACAGAGAGGTTTCTCTTTCCACTTGCTATGACTCTAAAGTTTAGTGGCTTTGTACATTGAACTGCAAAAAATGCAGCAAGTTTGAGAGCTGTAACTACAATGACATTGCTTTTGCAGCTACACAATTAAAAAAGGACAGTGCTTACAGCACCATTGCAGTCTGCGCTTATACTGAAATTTACCGATGGTGTTTGCAAGGGAACCCTCTCCCTACATTGCTTCTGTTTAAAGAGAATAAAGAAGTAAGTGATGAATTTTTTTCGCACTACTAGCCCCCTCCACAACTGGAGGGGTCTACTAGTGCCCAGATGGGAGTCCCTCTGGGCCCCCATCATATGCGATGGAACCCCGTTAATATGGCACCCGATAGGCCACTGGGAGGTCCACCGTAATAAAGGCTACCTCCTCCACTGCCGATCAATGGTCATTTGGTAAAATTCCAGTCCTAGCTCACTCCAGTAGTAAAGCCTGTGAGCAGACTCCAATTTGGCATAGGGTGAAAACAAAAACGGCAAGCTAACAGCGACAAGCTAGGGCACGGGAGAGGTTAGGGTCTCTTCTTTCGCACAGTCTGCACTTGGCTCACTCCACTCGCCAATTTCCTTTTCGAGATATTGCCCACTTAAACGTTTGCTTACAGTCTAAAGAGGCCACTCTAAATGGTGTGAAAATGAACAATTGCTCAAGAGATTGAAAAGCTAGCCTTTCGTGCAGAAGCGTTCGTCAGAGCGAATAATGGCATGATAAACTAACTGTTATTGAAAAATCCAACAATAATGTGCAACGCACTGGAAAAGTCGTAAGGAATTTACATATCATTTGCATTGTATACATAAAAAATTAAACTTACAATTTAATACAGAAAGACGACAGGTTTTCCTCCTACTAATGAAAACTCCAGATACGTTTCTCATCTCCAGGATGAAGTAAAATGAGAGGGGAAAAAGAGTCTCTCCTGCAATTCTACATTGTAATTCCTTTTGTTTTAACGATTGTTGTGTTGTGTTTAGTGTGCAACCTAAATGATACTGTCCAGCTTGATCAAGACTGTTGCATGACCAGGATGTACAGAAGAATACTCTGTAATAGCTGGGCTCAAGAGATGATTCAGGATCTTGAGGGAGGGGCTCCCAAACAATATTTACAAACTTGCGTCCAACTGCATAACATTTGCATTTCATATCCACTGTGGCGGCAACTGCAAAGGAATTTTATTTAAAACTCAAAATTAATTCAATATTTCATCAGCATGCTGATAATGCTAAGTCTAGATCTGACATGTCTGTGCCAAAGAAGATTTAAAGAAATGAATGTCTTATGCAGTTAGACACTCGGTGTGCTCTGTCTCTTGCGCCAATTACTTTCTTTGTCGTCTTACACAGCAGAGGAGGAATTGTGCATCCCTAAGAAGAAGCGTATATAAATGATGTGTATTTGGGTTCACAGCATTCATTGCCCTAGCTGATTGTGGGATTTTTGTGCTTTGTTTGATCGAAATTGGCTCATGCATGTCAATCGACTGTATTGAAATACTTGCCAGACGTGAATCATTTTGGACCCTTCGATCATATTTGCCTCTGCAAACCATGCTCCCCAAGAGACCAGACACTGGAACATGTCCTTGAATAAAACAGACAATTTGTTTCAGCCCGAACTTGGGTGTTAAACGGGCAATTTTGCTGTATACTAATTGAAAGCAACGATACCAAATTTTATAATGCTAGTCCAGCTCTAATGCGTTGTAGTCAAAAGTGGAGCGGCACTTTGCTGAAAATGGAGAAAAGATAATGTAACTGAAAGAGTTGCTTCTGCTGTCAGTGCAGCTCCCATGGTAGTGAACGGAAATAAAGAAAGAAAGCGATGAAGTTCGCGTGTGCAGAGAAATATTAGTATAATAAATGTTTCAACGTTGAGACCTACCATATGCCTCCAATTTAAGGCATGCATTCAGTCTTGAGGGAACGCACGGTGCTTAGCACATTACAAATGCCACTACGATTATTTGCATTAAAAAGAAATCTCAATTTAAAATGATATCCATTCTGGTCTAAAGAATCAAAGATAGTTTTCTATCTGACATTCCAAAGGCCGTTAGTCGTCTAGATGATAACTTTGGACAGGAACGGTCAAAAGGATCACCTCCGTAAACTCTACCTAGTGCTGGAACAATGTCTCACTGCAGGCTTCAGACTGGACTAGGCAAATTTCTAATTCCTTCAAGTAACCCAGGGTTACTGGACCAATCACTGGATATATCATACTTACCTTGTTTTCGTTGATGATTGAAGCAAATACCTTTAGGTGATAAAAATGACCAATACTACAGCTCGAGCAACGAAGACTGCATTGCACGATATCTTCAGCAGAAATGGACGTCCGGAAATTCTTGTTGCCACAGTTCTGCTTCGTATGCCACACTTCTGCATCGAACCTCAGCAGCTTCCTAGCCATCCACATTTGAATGGTCAGACTGAATTCAACGTCTGCCATCGAACAAGTCCATTTCTTATTGTTTTTATTGTCGGCGTATCAAACACTACACATTGTACTACAAGTGAACCTCCCTCGCTGCTTCTTTTGGGCAGGAGAATGCGCACTCGACTGGACTTATATTTAGCTTCTCCAGCTGAAAAGCACGACGGCGAAGCCCGCGCCAGTTCAGTACTATGGCGAGTCGCACTACAAAGAGAGGGCTACACCAGTTCGATGCTGGTGATGCTATTCTGCACGTAGTCGTGGAAGGGAAGAGAAATAGACGCGTAGGTTTATCACTGAGGCCCTTGGCTCACGAAAATATATAGCTGAGATGTCGGGTAATTTCTGGCAACGACATGTGGACCAACTGCTTAGCCGACTAGCAGATGCAGTCCCACCAGCCAAACTCTTCAGCTTGTTGATCATCGCTCTGTGTCACCTGAAGAGCCCTCTCATACGGACCAATCAGGCGAGATTGCCCATGAATTGACTATTCCGTTTGCCCTAGTCCCCCCTTCAGCCTCACTGGGTGAGTTTTCTAAGACGGGCACCAGGAAAACTTCTTGTACAGGTGGCCAACAACAAAGAGTTTGCAAGCCTCTTTCAAATATATACCTACTCTACTATATCCGAGTCGGAGTCCTTCGTGTGAAATTCCAGCAGATTTTAACAATGAAATGTCACCCAACAAGGAACACTCCGGCTCCACTAAGCTATTTGCAAGACACTAGCTGACTGTTGATGTTTATAAACTGTTATGAGATTAAGAGACTGCTTGCCTTTTGAAAGGGGAGATGTTACGTCAGAGGTTCGTTGTCACGTCATAATTAGGCCATAAATCAGAATGCGCGTGCACAGTGGTGAGAGATAGATCGCAGAGGTTTGCTTTCAAGAAAGATTTGTGTACTAAACAACAATAATATACTACACAAGGCTGCAAAATGGTTCCTTTATCACAGTTGATCAACAATGCTATATGTATTATTAATACTGATCCGCTGTTTCTCTGCAAAATTATTCGATATCACTTGATCGAAAACCATTCGTAACTGATAGACCAATGCGATGGATTAATAAATTCCTCAGGAAGACCACTGGACTGTGAAACCAATTTCATTTTGGGAAATTTACACCGATATGCGAATGTATGTCTTGTAACTGTCTCAAGCGATCATCTTTGGCAAGCAGAGTTCATACGGTCAATTACGCCCGTTTCAAACGTCGTGCTACTGCCGTGCCGAACTCAGTTGACTCAGTGTAGCGTGACTGTAGCACGACTCGGTTTCAGACTTCGAATTTAATTCAGTCGAATAAAACAGCCGTTGCCGAAAACAAAACACAAAGGTAAAATCCGTGCTATACGGCAGTAGCACGACTTGGTTTCAAACGTCGTGCTAAAGTCGAATTAATAATTCTATCAGTTGAGTTTGGCACGACAATAGCACGACGTTTAATACAGGCCTAAGTTAGAAAAGCACGTATAGAGGCGAACAACATGAAAACAAAAATCCTTGTATGTTATTGTTTTCATAACTGCAACAAGTTTCAGTCTCTTACAATTCATGCATACAAGTGAACGCAAAGTTAGTACAACTGACATGGACGCTACAGGTGAAAAAAAAGAGCTCCATCACGTTCGCCAAAAATCTAACTGCATTCACGAGTGCGTTACCTACGGTAGCTCTTACCTGATTGGTTTTTCTGTGCCGCGGCATAATGCACCAGAGAAGAACTAAATAAAGATGAAAAAACCACGATCAAAGCCATCTCTTGCTTGGATCCATCTGCTATATACTATAGCCTCCTTTATTTACCATCTTTTATCTGAAACAATATGGCGGGATTTTCCCCAGACTTATACTCGGTTACGGAAGCTGTAACTTCCATGGAAAAGCATCATAGACACGCTTTTGACGAGAATTGTTTGCTGGGCCTGATTGGGTTGTGCTATATGTCGCTACATTTGCATAATCAATGAGGAACTGAATCGTCATAGTCGACGCTCATTTGTAAGCCAAATTTTCCACTTCTCAACGGGTATCATTCTGTACAATAGACGGTAACCTGATGTGAGGACTGAATAAGAAATTTTCATGTGAATATATATTATTTACAATTCGAACACTTCATGCTGTCAAGGAATTGCTACACCTAGTTTGAATTCAAATCGTTATATCTACTGAATGTTTGTTTCGCTTGTTTACTTGTTTACTATAAAGGTAGATAGCTTGAAGTCTTTTCTCTAAGGGAACAGGAAATTAAAGAGCAAAAATAAAGATACCACAAAACAAAAAGGTCTTCAATACACGAGTTGAGCAAAACACGAAGCACTGAGACACGGGGTTGAAGTTTTTCCGAAAAGTATTAAGATATTATTAGCGACCTGAATAGAAAAGCATAAAACAATTACCGTAGCCAAAGGGAATTCCCTTTTCTTTCTTTTCACTTTTCAGTTCACAGAGGAAATAAAAACTTAAACCTTGTTATTTTTAACCCACGACTGAGTTTAAACGCGGTTCCCTTCTCATGTACTTTTTTAAACTTGCAACTTTATGCAAAGTAACGGAAAAACTTAAATCATTACTTAATTATAGAGTGTTAACATTGAGTATACATTCCTGTGGTGCGTAAAAAGACGTGCGACGGAGGTTACAAAGGTCGAAAGTTGGTCAAAAGCTGAGGTTACTTTAAGTAATTCTTGCCTGTACGTATAACATTAAGTTTACTTCGTCAATCGAAAGATAGGACGCCATGCATGCACTCAACAATTATTCAACACAATGTTTCACGAAATAATTTTTATTCATTTTCGATCCTTCGCAATTAAAACTGTTTGAATAATTTACAAGAGACGCTATTAAAACTGACGCTATTAAAGCTTCGCAATTATCTATTTGAATAATTTACAGGAGACGCTATCTTTTAATCTAGGGCAGACGCATTATAAGAGACAATCTTTGATCGTCAAGGTTGCGAAGGCTCTTTTTTTAACTGAACAGTTCTTGTGGTTAAATCTCTAAATACTGAGGACGCATTATTACAGCCTTGGTCTAAGCCAATTTTAATCAGGGTTAGCGCGAGCAGCACGATCTGTTAGACTCTGTACAAGCGTTGTTTATGGATTTCCGTGAGTATTAAGTCGATTTGGCCTTAACAATAGGTCTGTCGTGGACTTCGTTTAAACAATCGGCCCAATAAGTTTACAGACCAAAAAGATCACGTAAGGAAATGGGCCCCAGTGACTCAACCCTGTAAATCAAACATCAAAGCAGAAAAATTAACATAACTACTTTTTTAAGCCCTCGAACCATGGATGTAACAATAGACACTTCCACTGTTTATTCAACTTTTTACATGGATAAGTTAACGAAAATCTATCGACACCGCTGGAAAGAGAACCTTAAAATCAGTAACCTTGCCAAGTTTGAGAGTGATAGGATGAAAACTAACAAAGATATGGCTCCGCAAAGTAGCACAATTTTATGGACGTTTGTATGGTGGGGGGGGGGGGGGGGTCGGGGGCAAGTTTGGGCCCCCCACCATACAAATGCCTGTAAAATTTCGCGACTTTCGGAGCTATATCTTCGCTCTTTTCTTTCATATCACTCTCAAATGCGGCACGTTTACCAATTTTAAGGCGCTCTTTCTAGCAGTGGCGATAAATTTTCGCTAACTGGTCCAAGTCAAAAGTTGAAAAAAACCGTTGAAGTCTATTCTTTCAAGTTTTCCGATGGCTTAGTGTTCTACAAACATATAAGATTGGTCTTCAATTCCCGAAACAAAAAGAGCCCCCAGGATATCAACAACAATCATGACGAATAAAAGAACTTTCATAGCGTTATACTATATTTCATATCACCAAAAAATTTTACTGTTTCAAGCTTAAATAGACAAATCTGTAAATATTACGCACCATAGCCCAGTTGCCAAAACTCTTATCATTAGAGGTTTGTGCAACTTTCACTGCGCCAGAGAACTTTCTCCCGTACCTTCGCAAAATACTGGGCGAAAGCCCAATCACGACTACAATAAGCACAAAGAGAACGCGAGAAATTCCTTGAGAACACATGGAAGGGTGGAAAAAAACCCTCCACATATCTCGCCGTTGTTTTATGCAACCGGGCCAAGGCATTGTTGATTACTTTCACCAAAGAGCAAAACGAAATAAAACATCGGTAACAATCGTATTGTGAATTTAAAAAGTTCGTCAATAAATAATAACATTAATAAATGTGCAACATCTCAGCAATAAATCTTTACAAATGCAATAATAAATTAAATATATAGATAACGTTTTCATAGACAGTCCCTTGATAATCATATAGCAATCGTAAAATCTGATTAGTTCCCTTCAACTAGGCTATCCGCTTTTATTACCCACCTATTAATTTTCGTGCGCGCTCATTGGACAAATGATATCACGTGGTATAAAATCGGATGCGGGTATCAGACGATAATCCTCCGTCCCATAGTCCGAATTTATCGACCACAACAAAACGAAGAAAGGAAGCAGCATTTTCAGGTCTAATACAGTGCGAAAAATTCGAGTAAACTAATCTACCCTCATTGGCTGCTTCGTTTTCACCATGATAAAGCGCGCGCGTAGTAGAAATTAATAGGAGCGGAGGTTGCAAATAAATAAAGTAATTAAATAAAGGAAGAAAATAAATAAAATAATAAACTCTTTCCAGCTGAGGTACATCGGAGGCATAACATAGCCTACCAAACCAAGCTGTGTTAAGTTTTTCAATTCATGTCCACCTCTTTCATGGTCACATGTTCAACATACAGATTTGAGGTAGACTTCCGGTTTTGGTCATCAACGCCTATGTGTTGTAAAGAATAATTCTAGAATAATTTGTTATTGGACGTTGTCGTGACATAACGTAACGCTTCGTCACTTGGTGCAAAGAACAAATCGAAATCGACCAATTACGATACTGCACAAATGGGATATTCCAGCCTTCAAAATAAACTAAACATTCGACTGCAGAGAAGTACGCAAACGGTAGAAGTAGTGTAAGCAGAGACAACGCTCAATTAAATTCCCAAAATAAATATGTCTTTTGGAGGAAATGTTTTCCCTCGTATATAAACTTTCTCATATGATACATTATAAAATTTTGTTTATAAAACTCGCATTCTCGTAGGTTGTTTAGCCGTTTTAAATGAGGATATGTAAGCATAATGTAGCCTTTTCCAGGTGTTCAGGTATTGAGAGCGGAGGAGAAAAAACACGAGAAGAGACAGGGGAGACCCTCCAGTCTCTTCTCTTTTTTCCACTCTTTATATTTTTCTTTCGCGCGCCACTACCTGAACGCCTGGAAAAGGCTCAGCATAACGTCAAGTAAAATTTGTGGCGTTATTTTGCAAATGAAGTAAAAAAAATGGCGTGCACTTTTACACAATCTGATGCAAGCACTGGAGAAAGATTGAAATAATTCGAAAGTGTAAGCAACGGAGAAAGTTTGGAAGAATTCGAAATTTTATGTTAACTCCTGCGTGCGGTTCAGGTTCATCTAAATTTTCCGAGATCTTCCAAACCACCTCTCGTGTTTGCATCAGGTTACGCACGCGACATTTTCTTTTTTCTTAAATGACACAATATTCCACTCACTATTCGATGTTTTGGAAAATCGGTACATATTATCAGTAAACTCATCACTGCATGTATTACGTATCAAAATCACTGTTGCTTTGTTCTCTCTGGAAGCTGGCCTGAAGGGGAACATTCGGGTTGCCCGCGTGCCGTATTTCATCGTAAGAATTTTGTGTGCTTGGGCATGAGTCATCCGGATCACCGTACAGGGGTGGCTCGTCCTGATAATTTATAAAAGTTATAAATTACAATACAATCTTAATAAATACAATTATAACCTTTTTTAAAGAAAATTGGGGGCGGGAGCTGAAGGGCAAAATTTAGACCACGCTCACACTAGGCGTGCCTAGGACTGATAGTTTACAAATTGCCTTAAACAGGAGGAATACAACAACTTACCGTTAGGTTATAAGTTTACAGTAAGGAAAAGTGAAACAGCAAAACGAAGTGGAAACTCAAACAGAGCTTTCGGGACTCATCCGAATCCCTTTTATAACATAGTGATATGGAGACTCGTTTTGGTAACGAGGCTAAATAATGGCTTCGTAAACCGACGCCAAATGGTAGCCTTGATAACGGTGCGTGGGGAGATGGTGTCACCAGAAGTGAATCGCCTCTCGTGTTTTTCTCGAAAGAGCGTGGTCCTTCCGCTCAAAAACCTGTACACCATATCAATCAATGGAATGCCTGGTGTCCATGGTAGAAATGGCCGAATTTGAATCCGACTTAGATACGAATTCGTCCCAAGCCTCATCCCGATGTATTCAGCCTGAAAATCCTTGTTAATGACGTTGTAGATTACATCACACTTGTAATCACAGGAGAGTTTGTCTTTGGGCCTGACAAGCTGTTGACAGATGGTGCAGCGTGGTTGAAACAGAACTGGTATCCATGCTGTTTGCGGGTTCTCTGAAGTTATTCCGGCGAAGTACTATACTGGGGTACGACTAGTTTTTGGCTGGAAGTTGTTGAAGCGATGGAGCGCACGCTTGGCATTGAACCAGTCTGGGTAGACAAGCTTTGCAATGCTGCAGACACGTAAGCAAGTTCTTGTTGTTGGTCAGCTGGTTCTCATACAATGTAATAAGCACTGCAGTTTTAAGTCCTGGTTTCACTCTTCTTGTGCTGGATAAGGTGGTATCAGTTCAAATCTAAATAATTGGCGTCGGTTTACGAAGCTATAACATGGCTGCTTAAAAGATTCTTGATCGAGGTTGCGCAAAAATGTCACTTATATCTGCAAAAAGTGTGTTCATATACGGGGCGTTTTTTTCTCTTTTTAGTTGCTGCTCAAATGGCTTCCTGGGACGACTCTCCTCAGTATCTAAGAACACACAAAGGTCTCTGGTTGTTGACCAATCAGGTCAACAAGGTCAACAACCGAAGACTTATAACATCTACTGACGATTCACAATTCTCTTGACTCTGATGATGACTTCCGCTCAGGTTGTCGAAACGTCAGTCAATGTCATCACAAACAGTCCTTTTCAGGACTACACTCACCCGGCGATCAAACTTCATCGACTTAAAACATATAAAGGAAAAAAAATTCCCTTACCAGCGGTAATATGTCATTCAGAGGCGGCAGATTTCTTCTGCGCCGCCTAAAAATATACAGATAAATAAACAGTAAACAAATATGAGACATCTTACGAGTAGTGGATACAACTGACCAATAAAGATTTACTAATTTTATGGAAGTTGTGCAATGTGCACAATGGTATATAACACTCTTACTGGAGAGTGGTATACCGTTCTTCACTGGGTATCCAAACGCACGCACGCGATGTGGTATACATCCGTTGATTGGTAGTTAAAGAAGTGAATTATTAATAATGAGTTTGAGAAAGTATAAAAAAACCTTCAACAGCCACGATTGACAGTGACAGCAACGAGAACATCTCAAAAGAGAAAGCTTAGCCAGTGCATTTTACGTTCTCGCAAATCTCTTTGCAGTTTACTAAGTGAAATTACGAAATTTAAAGATCCTTGAAGAACGTGAACGGATGACGTTAAATTTTCCTTGTCAGTCTGAATTTGAGTCCAAATCCGCATAGCATAGCACAGTTTGCATAGCACAGTTTGGATACATTATACAAGAACACCAATGACGTTAAAAAAAACAACGAAATAAACCTAACAACAACTTCTATTACTACTACAACTTTATCGAGTGCGCTCGCACAATCATTATGAACAACAACTTGCTCAACAACTACAAACAAAAACACCAACAACACACGAAAAAGACAGTAATTTACAAAAGAAATCCCTCCTTGCCTTCTTTTGACATACTTGTAGATAACGAACACAAGTATCAACAACATCACAGTTACACCGGACATTATTCCAATTATGAGCCAAGGACTGGAATTGGCAGTTGGAGCTTTATTTATCTTCATCTCTCTCGGCTCGCCTGTAAAGAAAAATGCATCACCTTTTAAGTTTTCAGCCATCTAGGGTTCTCACTTAGCTGAAAAGCAGACCGACAAGACTCAAAACTGTACACTAGGCAGCTGATGCAACTCGATTCTTAATGGAATGTTGTCAATTACAAACAGATTAGGTGGCCAATTCTGGTGAGTTAAAAACAAAAGTAAGAAAATCGTTCACCAAATTTTTGGATAATGTAGATATTGGATATTGTTTCAATTTGAAGGGTTAGAGTTAGAGGTAGGATTAGGGTTAGGGTGTAGGGTTTAGCGTTTATGGTCAGCTCCCTTGCGCACCCCATTTTTCTGAAAATACCACTAGGCACTGACAAGAAATATAAATTCCCAAAAGACTGATTTCACATTCAAATACATCCATCAAAGGAAATCCTTTTTTGACAAAACGGAACATCGTCCCCGCAGCTGTTGGGCTAACGCCCTACAAGACCATCATACAAAGATATACAGACCTCTAAAACCCCAGGGATGGCTCTTCGGCCCACAACCCTCCGATGTGCACATGCGTATTTGAGTTTGGTAGTCAGCAAACCGTTTTAACCCAAGCAAGGAGGCTTCCTTTGCCGATCCACTGTTGATTTGCAGGTTTCTTGAAGAGTTCGGAACTCGAATGAACGAGTCATTCTCACTTGTGAGAACCTCCCAGTAATTGATCACAAACTTCTTCAGCACACCATTCCACGTATTTGAAGGTGGCAACTGTAAGTCAATTTCAAAAAGCTTGATTTTCTCAAGAATGTAGATAGGTTTTGGATGGAGCTGACACACATTTAGTGATAGTCAGTTCCAGTAATGCCCAGCCCTGTAGGCTCTAGCAGTTATAAGGAGCAAGAATGTTGCCTGACACTGGCTGGGGTTCGTAGCATTTCACGGGCCACCTCTTCTTGGACAAAGTGAGACATGGTGGAAACCCGCTTAATGACAACTCAGTTAATACGACCAGCCCGGTTATAATGTCAACTTTAAAGTGGCCGTAACTATGACAGGAACTCTCGCTCCTTCTGTTATGTCGTCAATGGGTATTAATTCTTTCAGTCTCTCTTTTAAATTATCTGTGTTCCTAGTTACTCTATTATCGTTTTTCTTGACCTGTTTTGTATTTTAATATATATAAGGAGAGTAGCCTTTGCATGGGAATTAAGTTTCCGCCAGCTGCTATAATGCCATCCCTTTGTTCTATGTTTGTCATAGATTTTTTAAAGCAAAGTTTTATTTAAAAACATAAAACAATCCAAAGGTCACAAATTTCTCAGCTCACTGGCCCATCAGGCAAGACTTTGCAAAGGTTACAGGCCATAAAATATCTTTCAATCAGAAGTTTGTTTTGTCTCATGCATTTTCTAATTGTAAGGAAAACTGACACTCTGTAAATAGGATAATTATACTAAAGGTTCAGTAAGCATTTCCGTTTCCCAGTTTCCCCAACTGTCCAATTCTTATGTTTGAAGATTTTCAATTGATTTAAACAGGCCTACAAAAAGCCCTAGAATCATGTTTAGTTAAGTTACATGTATATGATACATTGGCTCAAGAACGTTACCTTCCACACTACTATGACATCACGCTTGTCTTTCTCAATGTTAGAAATTGACAAATTTTCAAATTCTGGAGCCTTGGCCGGAACTGGAAAAAACAAGTTATTTGTAAGAAAATAAACAACCAATACCATAATGTAACTTGAAACTGGAATCAATTTAAACAGAAATTGAGCCAATACCAAGCATGTTTCATTTCCAGTAACAGGAGCCAGGGAGTACAGGGTGCCCAGGGAGCATAAGAATTAAGCACAGGGTGCCCAGGAGCTAATGTTAATCCAAAACAGAATTAATATGAATGGGTCGGATGAGTAGGTAGAAGCATCCTAGCTGTCAGGGTCAGTCGCCCAAGGTGGCTTGGGCTGCCTCATGTTACCGCAGCCTTGCTGTTTCCTTAGTCAATAAGCTTTACTCTAAATTGACTCTCTCTGGCCAGTTTCAGGGATAAGCTATGGGGATCCAACAAAAACTCTGGCAGTTAAGAGCCACTAGGTTCATGAAGACTCCACCATTACCTACAACACCAACAAGCCAACGTGCCTCTGTAGTACATCAAGATTTAAGGAACAGTCCAATGAGGTAAAGTGTATGTTGGGGAACTTTTTTTCCAATAGCCATTGCTTTAATATTAAAATAATTTACGATTTTTCAGCTGTGTTGTAGGTGGTATCAAGCTGCCAAAATATATTTGCTATCCCATCATTACGTCAGTGTTCTTGCAACAGCTGAGGCAATCACATAAACAAAATGATTTGAAGCCGAAATTTAATTATCAACTGTGCAGAAATTTCTAGCCAGCCGATTCTGTAGAAACTTGCTCACAGCAAACCTTGAAGTCTTAGAACTTATTGAGCTTAATTGGAAAAAAATCGCTTTGTTTAAAGGAAAATAATATTCACGTTTTCCTGAAAAGGCTGCTCTTCAAATAGTGCTTGTATCTCTTAATCATTGAACTTGTTTGCCCTTAAACTAAACGTTTTGTAAAACTTGAACATTCTTTGTTAGAATACCAAAAATCACTGAAATCGGCTTATGCTTACTTGCTGAAAATTTGATTTATAAACTGGAGCCTCCACACAAATAAATAGCCACGAGCCACCTTAAATATTTCTTTCCAAGACTGAAATTTACCGACTTTCTTTCTTTGTTAACACAGACCATGCTCTTGATATTGCTGATCCTAACAGTATGCTAGACACTTGTCACAATGAACATGTACATGCATCACAGTAAATGTGACCTCCCTCGCCATGAGTCTCCCAGCTGTAGCTCAGTGGCTAGAGTGCCTGACCAGTGTACAGGAGGGTTCAATTCCTGTCACGCATTTTTTCTTCATCCCACACTCACAACAGACTGAATAATATTTCTATCTTTCTTGTCATCTTAATCACCACCATCATCACCTTCATCATCATCACAATCTGACTCAGCAGCTGGTCATCACCATCATCACTCTTTACAAAAAAACAAATTTTGAAATATGTTTTGCCAGATTGATGTATAAAATTTTACACTCATACTTGGTATTTCCCTTTAAACTAGATTAAATAAAAATTCCCAAGAAAATTACCCAATGTAAGCAAGGCTAAACTAATTAAATAATAAAAAAAATCCTTTGACTTGATTCCTCACCTTCTTCTTGAGTCATTCCTGTGACAGGACCACTAAGTGCTCCCCAGCCATTAAGACATTCTGCAAAACTACACTGGATAAAGAACATGTACTTGGTGTATGGGTTAAGGTCAAAGATGGTGTGTAGGAGTGATAATTCACCATCTGAACGTATTGTCAATGTCTGCAGAGAGAAAGAGTCATGGAAATTCATTACAATGAGAAAGAGATGTCTTTCATTTGATATTACATTGTAAGTCAACATTTGAACAAATTTAATGACGTTTGTTTCACTGACCTCATTGTTTTTGCCTTGTGTTGAGGCATACCAGATTCTATAACACAGGATGGGAGTTTGGGACCCCATGTATGGTGGAGATTCCCATGAAACAGAGAGGTTTCTCTTTCCACTTGCTGTAACTCTGAAGTTCTGCGGCTTTGTGCACTGAACTGCAAACGTAGAAAGTTTTACAACGTGGTTACTAGGATTAGAAAGGTTTTGCAGGGGGGCAAGTAAACAAGTTAAAGAAAGTCAAAATTTTGGACCTATGTCCATGTGGTTTTACTCTCATCAGTTGAAAGAAAGGAAAGGGGTGAAGGTATACCTTGGATCCTTTACTGTTGTATGTGAATAAAATTACTTTGTGGTCAGTAAATGCTTTTTTTTCTTAAAATACAGCACAGGTAGCCCAAGCTTACTATTTTAGGCCTTCAAACACAGTAATCCAACTCTCTTGTCGACGATTATAAGAGTTTGTATGGGAAATCTTACTTTCACTTCTAAAACCGAAATAAAATTGCCTACAAAACTCACCGTTCACGTTTTCTTGTAGTTTCCTAGTATATTCCCTCCCCTTTAATTAAGGGTAATTTGGCGCCTTTCCGAGCGGGTCAACTTATCAGCCCCAGCACGTACACGAATATAAGAGCTTGTATGGAAAATATAACGCGCGCTAAAAGTGTGCTTAATGTAAAATAAAGTTGTCTTTTTAACTCACCTCTGGCTCATTCATGCGTTTCTCAGTGTTTTTACAGCAGTTTAGGCCTCGAAGGATCAATAAAACACCTCTCTGAGTGAGACGCTTTTCCACCCTGAGAAGCACAGAGAGAAGCGAAGCGAAGGTTGGAAGCCGTCTCCTGACCGTTGACGGTTTCGGGGACGATAAATCTCGTTGAAAGTGCACCACGGGGAAAAGTCCACCAGCGACAGATCTGTAGATAAACAACGACCTTTCTACGTCGTTCGCATTGCCAAATTCCTATTTTGAGAGACGTAAATGGCCAATTTACTGAGCAGTTCTATGGCATGACTACGCGCGGACCGGGCTGCCCTGCAACGGACTCCAACCGTCAAGTGGCAAATTCAAACCAACGCGGGGCAGGCACAGTGAAATTTTACCAACCGACAAACGTCGATTTGAAGCCTAAGTGCAATGGGCACAGTAACATTTGTCGCTTCTCAAATTGCGGCTCCAGGAGTTAAGTGCCGAGGTAATTAACCACAACATCATCAGATAATTATGAAATCGCGTGACATTGTTTTGGAAGTCAAACGGAAAAAAAATTTTGCAAGCTTAAGTCAGATTTATTATTATTTATTATTATTATTATTTACTGGAAACGCCTATCCTTCGAAGCCGAAGATTGATGGCGTGGGTTCAGCTAAATATTACGAAAAAATATATATAAAATACATATCTAGTTTACAGAACTGTGAGTGAACGAGGAAACAGACTGTTTAAATTTAGTTAAATTAGTGTTCGCAAAGAAAGACTGAGGCAGACTGTTGCCGCAATTTGAGAAGCGACAAATGTTACTGTGCCCATTGCACTTAGGCTTCAAATTGACGTTTGTCGGTTGGTAAAATTTCACTGTGCCTGCCCCGCGTTGGTTTGAATTTGCCACTTGACGGTTGGAGTCCGTTGCAGGGCAGCCTGGTCCGCGCGTAGTCATGCCATAGAACTGCTCAGTAAATTGGCCATTTACGTCTCTCAAAATAGGAATTTGGCAATGCAAACGACATAGAAAGGTCGTTGTTTATCTACAGATCTGTCGCTGGTGGAATTTTCCCCGTGGTGCACTTTCAACGAGATTTATCGTCCCCGAAACCATCAACGGTCAGGAGACGGCTTCCAACCTTCGCTTCGCTTCTCTCTACGCTTCTCAGGGTGGAAAAGCGTCTCACTCAGAGAGGTGTTTTATTGATCCTTCGAGGCCTAAACCGCTGTAAAAACACTGAGAAACGCATGAATGAGCCTGAGGTGAGTTAAAAAGACAACTTTATTTTACATTAAGCACACTTTTAGCGCGCGTTATATTTTCCACACAAGCTCTTATATTCGTGTACGTGCTGGGGCTGATAAGTTGACCCGCTCGGAAAGGCGCCAAATTACCCTTAATTAAAGGGGAGGGAATATACTAGGAAACTACAAGAAAACGTGAACGGTGAGTTTTGTAGGCAATTTTATTTCGGTTTTAGAAGTGAAAGTAAGATTTCCCATACAAACTCTTATAATCGTCGACAAGAGAGTTGGATTACTGTGTTTGAAGGCTTCAAATAGTGAGCTTGGGCTACCTGTGAATACAGTTGCAGGCTTCAGCCTGTGAGAAAGTCTAGGTGCACAATTGTTCAATAATAATTATATACACTGTAATAAATAAATTTAATATAATTATCTTCAAAACCTTCCCATGATCCTTTGCACCAGAAAATTTTCCACGCATAATAACTCTGTCAATTTTTAGTCCCTGTGGATGCTTCACTACCTGTTATTTACACCCACCCTAAAATACCTCTAATATCAATCACTACTTGGTGACATCACTGGTGACTTGATTTTAGTGTAAAACTACAAATAAGATCATTTGAATCAACTCTGTGTGAAAAAAAAAAATGTTTGATTCGAATGGAACCATTAAGCAGCTTGAAGGAGATTGCTATGGGTCATATTGTGGTGGCCAGCTGACTTCCAGCATTTGAAAATTGAGGGGGGCTATGGTCACCGGAGAAGTTTAGGGGTCTGGGGCTGAGAGGGAAATATCAGTAGACAAAACTAAAGCACCAAGCAAGCACGATTTAATAGTATGGTAGCAAGTGTTTCCATTAAAATAATTTCTATGATAGCCTTGTGATAAGAGTAATAATAGTAATAATAATAAATATAATAATTTAATTTATTATGATTATAATAATAAAGATGATAATAATAACAAGAAAGTCCAATGGGCATTTTAATCGTCATTCTGACCCACCCCACACCCAGCTACCAGGTTAACAAGTATTAGCGTGACAACATTATTTTTATGAATCCTGAACTTTTACGTCGCTTGACATACAAGCCGGCTTCATGAAAAGTGTGACTGTGTGACACAACATTTTGACCAATAGTCCGGGCTAACAGTGTTGCTGGATGACATAATGATTAAACTGTTGACTCAGCTTATCTTTCTTATTATTTGTTATTTATTTTGCTGAAAAAAACAAATTCAAATCAAATGGTATGCCAGGACTGAGAATGTTTACACAGAGACGACGAAATATTTACTGTAGTTGTGCCTAGACTGTGAATACAAACAGTAAGCATAGCAGCATTTTCAAAATATTATGCTTGATAAACACGAGCAGATCCTCTGAGTCTAAGGATAGTGAAGTCGTCGCTCCATGCTCAATCACGTTAAAGCATATCTCACAACATAACATTTTAATCGGGTTTGCTAACCCAGGAATCCCCATGCAAACATAAAAAAGTTGACTTGGAACTCGTAACAATTTAGCCAAATTGAAAATCAAAACGATCTTTTCTAAAAATGAGCAATTAGGTTTGAAAATTAAAAAAAAGTAATATGAAAAAAACTAAACACGTTGCGAGAATTGGAGCTCATTTCTCTTTTTTGTTGAATGTATTAGGTTAAATATTGAGTCGAACCCACTTGTGCATGTATTATTATATGTAAGACATGTACTGCTACAAGTACTGCTACCACAAGCTAAGGTTAACAGCGGATTGTCTGTGTCATATAAGTATGGATGATGCAAAAGAAAACTGCCAAAATAAAACCAGAAGTTTACAGAGACTGTGTTGGCCAAGACAGAACCGGATGACTATGGACCTATACAGCTACTATTTAGCATAAAAACTAAACATTTTGCACGTCTGGCCTCGCAGTGAAAAACTTGAGAACGAGTTTAAACAAAGCTTTTTATTTTCCAAGGACTCGACATGGCTGCCACGTGACAAAGGTCTACCTATTGAGACAAGTGACTCTGATGACAACACGCAGCCCAATTTATAAACCAGTTGTCGCCTTGTGGGGACCCGTGGTTTGTATTATAATATATAATAATAATAATAATAATAATAATAATAATAATAATAATAATAATAACAATTAACAATAATAATAACAAAGTTAACAATTCAGCAACAATCAAGTGCTCACTACAGTAATAAACATTGTAATTAGTGTTATTGATGTAGCCTGTTAACAGGAATAGGGTGAAAAGAAAATAAATATATTGGCAAAAATGGATCAAGCTCATCAGCGCAAACAGGAAAGGTGAAGGCTCTCTTTCTCTCCCCAGTCTGAAAGAGGCTCACTCTACTAACCAATTTTCCTTTATTAACATACTGCCCCACCTTAGAGCCTCTTGCTCAGAAGTTACAGACTGGCAACTCTAATGTAAGTCAGAAAATGAATGGTTGCTCAACAGAATCAAAGTTACTGACATCGTTAAAAGTGAACCCTTCCTCAGAGCAAACCATGGGATTTCATTGTTTGTGACTTTTGTGTCCAATATAAGAGTAAGCTAAAAAGAAAATTGTTATTAAAGAGTGAACAAGTATATCCAGTTACTGGTAAAGGCAAAGAAATTTAAACAGCATTTACTGAGGAAAGAATACACCACAACAAATAAACTTACTATTCATTACAAGACGACAGGATTCCTTCTTGCTAACAAAAATTCCAGTTGAGTTTCTCATCTCCAGGATGAAGTTAAATTGGAAGGGGAAAAGAGTGTATCCTCCAATCTTACACTGTAATTCCTTTTGTTTAAGTGATTTCTGTGTTGTGTTAAGTGTACAACCTAACTGATACTGTCCAGTTTGATCAAGGCTGTCATTGCAAGACGAGGATGTACAAAAGAATACTCTGTAGTAACTGGGCTCAAAAAAAGAGTCAGCATCTTGAGGGAGGGGCTCCCAAAAAATATTTACAAACTTGAATCCAACTGCATTACATCTGCAATTCATATTCACTCTGGAGGCAACTGCAAAGGAATTAAAAACTCAGAATTAACCTTACTAATAGTGTATAAAGGTTAGCAGTGTCTTTTGCATAAAGCTGGAGAATGCCAAAAGCAGAATCCACATAATTCTTATAATTGATTCATGAGTGTATGCCACAACGATAACTGAAAGCTTAGCATATGTAGAAACAGTGCTTATAACTCTACAAATAGCATAGGAGAATGCTCAACCAGCAAAAATCTCTTGTCATATTTGATAATTTCACATTCACACTTGGTGCCCAAGAACTGTGTCTACAGGCAGGCGGCAACGTGAACACAGCTTTTTGCATTGTACTACCTATGCCAAAAATTGAGCAGCGTGCCTGGGAACCAGGTACAAGGTGGAGTTACGTTCTGTTTGGGCTAGCCTCCTCTGCAGGCATACACTTGCCTCAGTCCCCACACTTGAACATAGGGGGCAAAGGAAAAAGATGCCTGTGGAAGAGGCTATGTTTGGGCATTCAATGGGCCCTTTGCATGACTTAGTCATTAAAATTGGCACAAAGCCTACCATGCTGGATGACAAATGATGCAGTGGGACGTAAAAAATAAAGAGATGTCAGCCATTCAGATGTTAAATCCTTCATTTTTTAACATCCACTGTGATATTTGCCATCCAGCATAGTATCCTAGATTTAATACCATGTAACCAAGGTGTGCAAACTGAGGGCCTACTGAGCAGAGGCACAAGAATTTCTGTGATTATTCATGCACTTTGTTCACAGCCCCTTGCTCCTGGCTTCCACTTAGGGGCTGATTACATGAGCCGGGCTGGCTCGGTCTACCAAGATGGCTGCTCAGCCCAGTATTACATGAGACGAGCCAGCCCACCTGCGGCTAAATTTAGAAGCCGTCATGTGAAATGATGGCTACATCAAAGAGCATGAATCAAGTGTTTTTACTTTCGCTAATAAATCCACTATTTTGGTGTATTATTTTCAGTTTATGTAGCTTTATGGTCTGAAAAACCTTTATGTGTTATATAGAAAGAGAAATATAGATCTTCTGGTGAGCCATTTTGCTCTGAAGTGAAATTTAGTGACGAGAAAGTGTTGGCCCGGCAATCACAATTACATGGTAAATTTTCAGCCCGGATAGCCGAAATCCCGGCACAGCGATGCTGGGATTTTTCCATGTAATCACAAAGTTGATTTTTAACCGGGCCACATGTAATTGGCCCCTTAAACCACAAATGTTAACGATACTGGCATGTTTCTGGGTACCAAAGTTCCAGAAAAAAATCCATACCCACTCCATGAAAGGTCACAAGAAATTCCTAGGGGGAGGGGGTCTTAAAAGCCAAAAGTTTAGAAGCAAAGTATGATGCTAAACTGGAATTTCTTGGGGGGAGGGGGGTGCAAACCAAAAACCCTCCATGGGGTGAGCACTGGGATATTTTCTGGAACAGCACAATGTGAATTGAATCATTGTTTAGTGTCCGTGCTCAGGCACAGCTTTTTGTTTCTGTTAAAATTTTGTTTTTAGGTTCGGCACATGTAATATCAAGTTCGACATTTGACCTAGGCCTAAGCTTCTGTCCAAGTGTCCCGGTATTTCTTTAATGATCTCCAAAAAAAGCAAACAAGCTCTAAAGACCTTTAAAGTAAGTATTAAACAAAAAAAAATTGTTAAGATCTTTGCATGTGTACCTGGTAAAAACACCCTTGAAATCCTCCCAAGGTCAGTAATTGTTCATTCATAATAACGCTAGCGGAAAGCTATAAATCAAAAACCTCAAGGAGGTCTCTACGTCTGTCTCTGCTTTGCCAACGACCGTGTCCTCTCCCCCGCGCGCCAAAGTGAGCCTCAATACAAGCCGCTGGTCATTGATTGTTCGAATCCTCGGCCGCACTTTCAACTTCATTGAACTGACTGTTCTAAAATTGATTTTAACAGCTTTTATTTCAATTAAGGATTTGTCTACTGAGCATTTCATATGGAAGTAACAACACAAACACCTGAAGAGAAACCTATTTTACAGTTCGCTTTATTATTTCCCCTCAGCAACTAAAATCTCTCACCCGCGGCCGCCCTGGTTTGACAAACTGTTCGAAATTTGCGACCTAACACTCGATGAGAACTCAAGTGTTCCTGAGTTATTTTGATCTGCCGTTTTCGCAAAATCGCAGACCATCCAAGGCAAACTGACAAACCGATGTGACGGATTAAAAAAATTCCCCGGGAAGACCGCTGCACTGCGGAACCAGTTTCATTTTGGGCAATTTACACCGATACGGTTGACTGAAAATCGAACTGCTATTTCGCGTCACGCGATATTTTTTTGACACCAAACACGTCAGTTATTTGGAAAAGAATGTACAATGGTGGTCCGGTGAAGTATCCTACAAAAAAACCTTGTATATAATTCTGTTTTGATAACTTTCAGTTCACCCAGGTGTACGTTTTTTACAACGAAATCATCGCACAATAACAAAGGGTCGGTTACAGGTTTAGATGAATAAAAAGAACTTAACCGCATTCATGTTTGTGTCATTTATAATAGCCCTTACCTGTATGGTTACCCTGTGCCACGGCAAAATACACCAGGAAGGAACTACATAAAGACGCAATAACCACGATCAAAGCCATATCTTGCTTGGATCCATCCGCTATAGTCGCCTTTTATATTCACCACCTTTTATACGAAACGAACATGGCGGGATTTTCCCCAGCACTCGCTCGGTCACGTACCTAGTAACTTTCCATGGAAACCTAGAAGGCGTCGAGCTTTCTAAAACAAAACGAAATCAGTTTGGAGAATACATAAACTGCACGAGAGCTTCGACGCGGACAAACCGATAAACATTATAGACACGTGTTTTGGGCCTGTGTATGTATTGTTTGCTGTGTATCAGGTTGTGCGGTGTTTCGCTAAATTTGCATACCCAAACAATTTCTCATCAATAGTGGACGCATACTGTATAGCAGTCGAACATTCTACTTCACAACAGGTATCATTCTCTATAAAAGGAGATAACCATGTGAGTTCTCATGAATGTTTTTCTTACAACTCAAACAGAATGCCGTCTGTAAAACCCTTCTTTCATACTGTCACGTAGTTGCCACACCTAAAACTGATGTTCAGTCCATTACAAATTTGTTACCGTTTGATTTCTGCTGTTAGCAGTCCCAGGGCCCTGACGTTGGCAGTCCGAATTCTGTTCTGTTTCTCAGGAATACGAAATTAAAAGGGGTTAAAATAAAAGATTCCGCAAGACAAACAAAAGTTCTACACTTTAACACACCAAATGTTACGTGAAGAAAGCAAGAAGCACCGAGACTGCTGACACCGTTTTTAAACTTTAAAGTTTTTCCTAAAAGTAATAACATGTTGTTAGCGATCTGGATAGAAAATCATGATAAAGATGCAATACTAAAACTGTAGGGAGTTTTTTCTTTTGAAATAGAAGCTAAAACCGGCCTTGTTATTTTTAACCCATGACTGAGTTGTAAAGTAGTTTCCTTCTTGCTTTTTAAACATCACAACTTTGTGGAAAAGCTTTGAATTAAGTTCTATCGTCTTTATGAAAAATGTTTTCTTGAATTCAGTATTGATCAATTACGCTAGGCGGTGAAGGTAGAAAAACAACTGTAAACGTAATGTCATCAAATAGGTATACCCTTCCTTACATAAACCGCTTCCAAGGCTCTGGCCGGAACAGTAGCTTGATTTATACCGGCGAAAAGTACCACGACAAATTTATCACAATTGTCGAAAGGATAATAATAGCCGTGGCTACACGAGGCAACTTTACCTTGGTAAATATGAGGTTTCCCTGGGGAAAGTGGCATTTTGCCGTGCAACCGATGTTACCTCGGGAAAATTTGCCCAGGTACATTTTCGTGGTAAAGTGACTGAGAATAATAGAAAATCCCCCAAGCAAAACCCTTTGTGAATTGAAGGGTCTTTTGGTTTCTCCAAGTAAACCTACCAATGAGAAGCCGAATTTTGGACACTGCACGCGTGCAGTGCGTGATCACCTACATGACCAAGCGGCGACAATGCTGCGAGTGTTGAATTTTACGGGAATGCTAATAGTCCAGGCATTTTGTGGTCGGATCTGTTACTAATTGCAAAAGAAGCTTTCTCATCATTAACCAGTTAGAAATACCCTATACATGAACATACTAAAAGTCTCTAAAGATCTAAGCGCGGGAACACCTCCAAAGAGGACCTACAAAGTAAGTCCCTTTTTCCTATAGCATGAAAACGAGGCTGTAAGCCGGAAGTTCCTTTTTTAGCGTTTTTAGGGGCTGATTACATGAGGCCGGCTGGCCTGCTTAGCCGGGCTGGCTCGGTTTGCCGGGATCTCGGCACGTCTGGGAAACACACTAAAAATCAACTTCGCGATTACATGAAAAAATTTCAGCCCGGTTAGCTGGGATCCCGGCATCGCGATCCCGGTTTGCCAGGATGAAGATTTACCATGTAATCCCGATTGCCGGGCCAGCCCGGCTAGCCGGGCCAACACTTTCTTGTCACTAAATTTCGCTTCAGAGCAAAATGGCTCACCACAAGATCGATATTTCTCTTTCTATTTAACACATAAAGGTTTATCAGACTATAAAGCTACGTAAAACTGAAAATGATACGCCAAAATAATGGATTAGCGAGAATAAAAACACTTGATTCATGCTCTTCGATATAGCCATCTTTTCACACGACAGCTTCTAAAAATTTAGCTGCAGGCGGGCTGGCCCTTCTCATGTAATACCGGGCTGAACAGTCATCTCGGCAGACAGAGCCAGCACTTCTACCGAGCCAGCCCGGCCCATGTAATCGGCCCCTTAAGGAGGCTCGCAACAGTTTTTTTGGCCTTGGAGTGTATCTTTTGAAGTCAAAATTTCGCATAGAAGATAAACTTTGATTTCCTTGATACTACACCACCTTTTCAACAAATGATCAAAGTTTATTTTCTCTTTGGTTTCCTAGCAACAGCTGTCACCATAGCAACGGTAATGGGCAACCCCTCATTTTAAATAATGTCGAATATCTCGAAAACTAGTCAGACACTTTATGACGAAACTTGAACTATTTGAACTACTCAACCTACACAACTTGTATGCGAAATTAGGGAAAAATCTGTAAGAGCGTTTTTACGTAAATCATGATTCATTTTTTACGGGTTGATTTTGGTCATTCGTGCAATTTTCTCCAATATTTCAAGAAAGATAAACTTTGACACTTTCTCTTTTCAGCTGAAGGACCTGTTGATATCAAAACATTCTTAATGTACATTGAGCTTCCTAGGTGGCTGCGATTTTAAGATATTTATATTTAAAAACTGCTAAAATGCAGCGCAAATCAGCCAAAAAGTCCGTAATTTGCATAAATAGAAATATTTCTAAACTGCCCTTACAGATTTTTCTCTTAAATTAATTGACGTTAGAATAATAATTCTTTTTTGATGTTCCAGCAAGTTTTAGGCTGAATAGACATTTCTGTTATTAGATAAGAAGACTGGATCTTGGTCAAGTTTCAGTCGTTATTACCTTTCAACGAGCAACAGTTTTATTTCGTTTTTTTCGGTCTATTTCTCGGTTATTCACGTGCAATGAATATTAATACACGCTGCGCTTGTGTCCTCTCGTGCGTTTATAATTCCATCTCCTAATAAAAAAAAATATTCGTCTTCTGAGCTTGTTTCTCGTCATTTTTCGGCCCCAGTGTAATGCCATCGTGGGCGTTAACATGTATGCAATCCGTAATTAAAAAAGCTAAAACGTCAGTCAGTATTTAAACAATAATGGCAAAGGGTCTCCAGGAAGAAGCTCAGAAGACGAAAATTTTTTATTATTATGAGAAGGAATTACAAATGCACGAGAGGACACAAGCGCAGCGTGTATAAATATTCATTGCACGTGAATAACCGAGAAATAGACCAGGAAAAACAAAATAATACTGTTGTTCGTTGAAAGTTAATAACGACTGAAACCTGACCGAGATTCAGCCTTCTTATCTAATAAACGAAATGTTTATTCAGCTTAAAACTTGCTGGAACACCAAAAAGAATTATTATTCTAACGTCAATCAATTTAAGAGAAAAATCTGTAAGGGCAGTTTAGAAATATTTCTATTTATGCAAATTACGGACTTTTTGGCTGATTTGTGCTGCATTTTAGCAGTTTTTAAATATAAATATCTTAAAATCGCAGCCACCTAGGAAGCTCAATGTACATTAAGAATGTTTTGATATCATAAAAGATCCTTCAACTGAAAAGAGGAAGTGTTAAGTTTTATCTTTCTTGAAATATTGGAGAAAATTGCAGGAATGACCAAAATCAGCCAGTAAAAAATGAATCATGATTTACGTGAAAACGTTCCTACAGCTTTTCCCTAATTTCGCATACAAGTTGTGTAGGTTGAGTAGTTCAAATAGTTCAAGTTTCGTCATGAAGTGTCCAACTAGTTTTCGAGATATTCGACATTATTTAAAATGAGGGGTTGTCCATTACCGTTGCTATGGTGACAGCTGTTGCTAGGAAACCAGTGAGAAAATAAACTTTGATCATTTGTTGAAAAGGTGGTGTAGTATCAAGGAAATCAAAGTTTATCTTCTATGCGAAATTTTGACTTCAAAAGATACACTCCAAGGCCAAAAAAACTGTTGCGAGCCTCCTTAAGGTGACTCGATCGAAATAAATGACGCGCTCTATGCCTCTCTTAGAACATGGTCACACCCACTCAGCCAAACAGTGTCCACCATTTCGATGCTCTATATTCCATAAACTGTCTTAAATTATGTAAAGTGGCGGGGGCTTTGAAGCACAGGGAAATTGCGGGGTAAAATTACAGAGAATTTCTGCATTCATTAGTGGTTCTATATAGAGCATACTAATGAGGCATTGTTTTCCTTTGTTTGGAAGCTTCATTAGTATGCTCTATATAGAGCATACTAATGACTAAGTAGAAACTACTAATGAATGCACAAATTCTCTGTGAATATTTATAACTAAATCGATAAAAACTGGCTTGGGTTATCCATGCTACTTTGTTTGGGACCAGTTTGAACTGGGGCTTGGTGAAGTTGACTTCTGCCGTATAAAAACAACAGCTTCAACGGCGATGTCAAGAAAACAACAAAAAACGCAATCTTTTAATAGCAAAGCAAAAAGCAAATCGAAAGAAAAACCATTACTTTACAGCTTTACATGAAATATAAAATATTCAGACCTTAATTGAAATAGAAGGACAGACTTGTTTCTCCGCGTTTGCCGGACTACGAGTGTTGTACTTGAACTTGTCTTTGGACTCTTGGCTTTCCCTACGGGTTCCCCACTTGCTGGTGCTGGTGGTTGTAGCGCGTAGAAGACTGCTTTCACCAGTGCAAATCTAGTAAATCTTGTGGGGGAATCACTGCCTCGAGTTCCTCAGTCCGTGTATTGCCTCATGGCTGTTTACGCATCAACTGCCATAAACCGCGCGGTGAAGCACTCTCAGTAAAACATTGCAACTCAAAGGCGTGTGTACAATAGCAAAAATATCGTAAACAAAATAGCAACGTGATTTCAAGGTGAGAACTAAAAAATTAAAATGCAAAATACAATCTGCTCGCAAAAACGAAATTCTTCGTGGGTGTGACCATGTTCTAAGACGGTTAGACAATGAACGTTCGTGTCCTATGGGATATAGCGTCCCTCGCAAGATAGAATGCCACTCGGCCTACGGCCTCGTGGCATTCTATCTTTGCTCGGGACACTATATCCCATAGAACACTCGCGTTCATTGTCTAACCCTTACCAAATTGTAGCGCTCAGTTTTGTTAGAATAGCAATTTTATCAAAAAAGTAGTGTTCAATAAAAGCAAAATCACGCAAAATTAACGAACAGTACATCTACGTGTTGACATACGTATTATTCCTCGATAAATTCTGTGTAAAATGCGAAAGTTTCAAGGCAATCGAGTGAGAAACGACGTTGTTATTAGAGTTTTTAGAGAGGCATAGAGCGCGTCATTTATTTCGATCGAGTCACCTTAATTGGTATAAATCGAGTCATTTCGCCTAAGCTAATAATATATTCTTCAGAACAATGAGTCTAGAGCCTTAATCTTGAAAAAGTTCCCCCAAATTATATAAATTAGGAAAATATTGAGATTATTTTATTCGAGTTTACGGAGCCTGCAGTGAGATCTTATTTTGCCGAGAGGTTATTGCTTAAGACTTACAGCAAGAAAGGTCCTATATCCTCACTAGAGAGCAATCCTTTTATTCTATTTTACATATGCTATCTACACACGTTAGTCTTCCGAATCTTTACTTTCGTAGTCCAGAGTATTAGAACAATTAGTGCACACAGACCCTTTGCATTGGCCGCAGGCTGGGGAACATTCCATTCCGCTTTTGCGATTGATGTATCTCATAGTGCTACAATCGGATGAACAGTTTCATCTGATTAACTGAAGAAGCGAGTCTGAGGCAGACGGCAAGTCCGTCGCAACAGGAAATACTTGATTATCAGTGAATTTCCAGCCCCAGTCCTCCATTGACATTTCCGCACCCTCTCCCTGCCACTGCTTTACTTGAAGGTAGACGCGCAGGCTGTGAAATCAGGCCGCTGCGAAAGTTGGGAGAAGATTCTGTGGGTTGTGGGTAACCAGACCACTGAGGATGGTCACTGTGTCTTTCATGTGTCTTGTCTGTCTTGTCTTGGACATATCTTTGTTCTGTTTGCCAGAGTTAAACTGAACTGACCCGTCAGCTCTTGCATGATGTGGTTCGTTTCGGCACACGCAGGCATAGATAACAGCCAGATAAGACGTTGCTGTTCCGTTAGGCCCCTCCCTCTTGTCAAGCCTCCACTGGTCTTCAGACTTCTCATAAGAACCTGTTTGATAACTAAGTCTATCGATAATCCAGCCCAAAATTGATCACTTCTTCTTGTCACGTGAAGACCCGACAAGAAGTCTCGGTAGACATCCGGCTGGTCCGTACGGAGGTCTGTCATCGACTGTAGGTATAGTCTAGCGCACTTCACGTTTAAGTTGTGGCCTGATGCAGCGAGATATGGCAGCATTCTGGTCAATGCCTTGAGGTGAAGTTCCCAATTCGCTGTGCGCTCTGCTCTAATAAAGGAGCGCAATATGTCTACCATTTCTAGGTACTGAAGCCACAGAGCTGCTGTGCGACTTCTCTCGGCGAGGAGGTGTTGCTTTCTGCCTACGCATTCTTCAGTGTTATCAAGAACCTCTGCTGTGCTTGCTTCTTCAGCTGCGGAGACTTTCTTTTCCATCAACTTATCAAACAGTGCACGTGCCTCTTCAAGTTTTGGAATTCCAGTCTGCGAGTGAATGTCTTCTGGCATCGTCTCCAAGCGACGCTGCTGGCCCGCAATATTGCATTAAAACATGTTAATACATTTTTTGTTAAACCATCACTTGGCAGAGATCTCATGGATATACCCACCACGATTCCCGAAAATGAAAGACAACATTAAAATTAAAACATATATTAAGTGCATTCATAGGCCAGCATACGCCTATGATAGGCCTCATTTGAACCCATCTGACCCACCTTTTCTCATCTGCGTTCATCTCTATGCATCTACCTTTGTTTCCCCTCATTTCCCATCATCTACTTTCACCTATCTCTATGTGCCTTTATCTGCTATCATCTGCCTTCGCCTTCCTTCATTTCTCATCATCTGTCCTTATTTGCCACCATCTTCATCAATCTGCCTTTATTCCCATTCATCTGACCTCATCTGCCTTCACCTGCATTCATCTACCTTCATCTTCCTTCATTTCTCATCATCTGCCCTTATTTGCCACCATCTGCATTAATCTGCCTTTATTCCTCTACATCTGGCCTCATCTGCCTTCATCTGCGTTCATCTTGCTTCATCTTCCTTCATTTCCCATCATCTTCCCTTATTTGCCATCATCTGCATTAATCTGCCTTTACTCCTCTTCATCTCATCTCATCTGCCTTCATCTGCAATCATCTACCTTCATCATCCTTCATTTCCCATCATCTGCCCTTATTTAACACCATCTGCATTAATCTGCCTTTATTCCTCTTCATCTCATCTCATCTGCCTTCATCTGCGTTCATCTACCTTCATCTTCCTTCATTTCCCATCATTTGCCCTTATTTGCTATCATCTGCATTAATCTGCCTTTATTCCTCTTCATCTTTCCCCAGCTGCCTTCATCTGCATCCATCTTCCTTCATCTATCTCTGTGTGCCTTCATCTGCATTCATCTAGTCTGATCTGCTTTCATTTCGCATCATCTGCCCTAATTTGCCGTCATCTGCATTAACCTGCCTTCATTCGTCTTCATCTGCTATCATCTGCCACCATCTGCATTAATCTGCCTTTATTCCTCTTCATCTGACCTCATCTGCCTTCGCCTGCGTTCATCTACCTTCATCTTCCTTCATTTCCCATCATCTGCCTTTATTTCCCATCATCTGCATTAATCTGCCTCCATTCGTCTTCATCAAACTTCATCTTCCTTCATTTCCCATCATCTGCCCTTTTTTGCCGTCATCTGCATTAATCTGCCTTTATTCTTCTTCATCGCATCTCATCTGCCTTCATCTGCAATCATCTACCTTCATCATCCTTCATTTCCCATCATCTGCCCTTATTTGCCACCATCTGCATTAATCTGCCTTTATTCCTCTTCATCTCATCTCATCTGCCTTCATCTGCGTTCATCTATCTTCATCTTCCTTCATTTCCCATCATCTGCCCTTATTTGCTATCATCTGCATTAATCTGCCTTTATTCCTCTTCATCTTTCCCCAGCTGCCTTCATCTGCATCCATCTTCCTTCATCTTCCTTCATCTACCTTCATTCGTCTTCATCTACCTTCATCTTCCTTCATTTCCCATCATCTGCCCTTATTTGCCACCATCTGCATTAATCTGCCTTTATTCCTCTTCATCTGACCTCATCTGCCTTCGCCTGCATTCATCTACCTTCATCTTCCTTCATTTCCCATCATCTGCCCTTATTTGCCACCATCTGCATTAATCTGCCTCCATTCGTCTTCATCAGCCTTCATCTTCCTTCATTTCTCATCATCTGCCCTATTTGCCACCATCTGCATTAATCTGCCTTTATTCCTCTCCATCTGACCTCATCTGCCTTCGCCTGCATTCATCTACCTTCATCTTCCTTCATTTCCCATCATCTGCCCTTATTTGCCACCATCTGCATTAATCTGCCTCCATTCGTCTTCATCAGCCTTCATCTTCCTTCATTTCTCATCATCTGCCCTTATTTGCCATCATCTGCATTAATCTGCCTTTACTCCTCTTCATCTCATCTCATCTGCCTTCATCTGCGTTCATCTTGCTTCATCTTCCTTCATTTCCCATCATCTTCCCTTATTTGCCATCATCTGCATTAATCTGCCTTTACTCCTCTTCATCTCATCTCATCTGCCTTCATCTGCAATCATCTACCTTCATCATCCTTCATTTCCCATCATCTGCCCTTATTTAACACCATCTGCATTAATCTGCCTTTATTCCTCTTCATCTCATCTCATCTGCCTTCATCTGCGTTCATCTACCTTCATCTTCCTTCATTTCCCATCATTTGCCCTTATTTGCTATCATCTGCATTAATCTGCCTTTATTCCTCTTCATCTTTCCCCAGCTGCCTTCATCTGCATCCATCTTCCTTCATCTATCTCTGTGTGCCTTCATCTGCATTCATCTAGTCTGATCTGCTTTCATTTCGCATCATCTGCCCTAATTTGCCGTCATCTGCATTAACCTGCCTTCATTCGTCTTCATCTGCTATCATCTGCCACCATCTGCATTAATCTGCCTTTATTCCTCTTCATCTGACCTCATCTGCCTTCGCCTGCGTTCATCTACCTTCATCTTCCTTCATTTCCCATCATCTGCCTTTATTTCCCATCATCTGCATTAATCTGCCTCCATTCGTCTTCATCAAACTTCATCTTCCTTCATTTCCCATCATCTGCCCTTTTTTGCCGTCATCTGCATTAATCTGCCTTTATTCTTCTTCATCGCATCTCATCTGCCTTCATCTGCAATCATCTACCTTCATCATCCTTCATTTCCCATCATCTGCCCTTATTTGCCACCATCTGCATTAATCTGCCTTTATTCCTCTTCATCTCATCTCATCTGCCTTCATCTGCGTTCATCTATCTTCATCTTCCTTCATTTCCCATCATCTGCCCTTATTTGCTATCATCTGCATTAATCTGCCTTTATTCCTCTTCATCTTTCCCCAGCTGCCTTCATCTGCATCCATCTTCCTTCATCTTCCTTCATCTACCTTCATTCGTCTTCATCTACCTCCATCTTCCTTCATTTCCCATCATCTGCCCTTATTTGCCACCATCTGCATTAATCTGCCTTTATTCCTCTTCATCTGACCTCATCTGCCTTCGCCTGCATTCATCTACCTTCATCTTCCTTCATTTCCCATCATCTGCCCTTATTTGCCACCATCTGCATTAATCTGCCTCCATTCGTCTTCATCAGCCTTCATCTTCCTTCATTTCTCATCATCTGCCCTTATTTGCCACCATCTGCATTAATCTGCCTTTATTCCTCTTCATCTTATCTCATCTGCCTTCATCTGCGTTCATCTACCTTCATCTTCCTTCATTTCCCATCATCTGCCCTTATTTGCCATCATCTGCATTAATCTGCCTTTATTCCTCTTCATCTCATCTCATCTGCCTTCATCTGCAATCATCTACCTTCATCATCCTTCATTTCCCATCATCTGCCCTTATTTAACACCATCTGCATTAATCTGCCTTTATTCCTCTTCATCTCATCTCATCTGCCTTCATCTGCGTTCATCTATCTTCATCTTCCTTCACTTTCCATCATCTGCCCTTATTTGCTATCATCTGCATTAATCTGCCTTTATTCCTCTTCATCTTTCCCCAGCTGCCTTCATCTGCATCCATCTTCCTTCATCTTCCTTCATCTGCCTTCATTCGTCTTCATCTACCTTCACCTTCCTTCATTTCTCATCATCTGCCCTTATTTGCCACCATCTTAATCTGCCTTTGTTCCTCTTCATCTGACCTCATCTGCCTTCATCTGCGTTCATCTAGCTTCATCCTCCTTCATTTCCCATCATCTGCCCTTATTTGCCATCATCTGCATTAATCTGCCTTTATTCCTCTTCATCTTTCCCCAGCTGCCTTCATATGCATCCATCTTCCTTCATCTTCCTTCATCTGCCTTCATTCGTCTTCATCTACCTTCATCTTCCTTCATTTCTCATCATCTGCCCTTATTTGTCACCATCTGCATTAATCTGCCTTTATTCCTCTTCACCTGACCTCATCAAGTATTACTAATTTATTTCCCAAAGAAACTGAAATGAACAATAAAATCGGCTGACCATGTCCAGTCATAGACATAGCTGTTTAGTGTCGGACCATTTTCTTTTTGAAGGGGGCTGGGGGAGGGGGTGGTGGCAAATACGAAAAAAAAATTCCTGCACAGCGTCTGTAGAAGAAGTAAAAACTGTGCATAGCGGCACAAAGCAAAGGAACACATCGTAGGCTAGTGAAATGAAATTCATACAAAGCTTTAAGCCGCGAAAACAAATTCCTGCGGAAAAAAATTGCCCACCCCATCCCCTCCTATCAAATACACAATGGTACTTCCCTGACTTATGCAATGAAATAGTTCACGATCGTGCACGAATTTGTTTTCGTGGTTGAAATCAACATCGTGCGAACTACTAACTCTGAATTGCTCGGATCATACGGTACATACGGACATACGGTTCAGCTGCGTTTTGTTTTGGTCACAGAAGCGGTGAAAATGCATCAGAAATGAAATAAAATAATAAAGAGAGTGGAAAAAGAGTGTTCCAAAGAGACATCACGATTACTACAAATAACAAACATTTCTCCTTATTTACTTGTTTATTTATTTATTCACTTATTTATTGGTTGTCGTGACAGTCAAATATTCAATTGCTCTATTATTATATCCTCTTGTATTTTTTTGGAATTTTAGTCTGTATTAAGCTATTTTCTTTTGTTTTTTCTTTTTATTTTGGCTATTTTATTATTCTTGTTTTTTGTTTTTTTTTTCGGTTTTTGTTGACCCCGCACCCCGCACCCCGCAGTCTGCACCCCGCACCCCGCACCCTCCACCCCCACCCCCACCCCGCACCCCGCACCCCAACCCTACGTTTTCGGAACAGCCCCCTTTGTCTCTCATTCTACTGCAATACAAATTTAAAACGCCCTAATCTAGCCCCATCTTGACTACTGTAGCCCCATCTGGGATGGGTTAATAACCCTTGAGCAACAAACTGCAAAAATTACAGAATCATGCAGCCAGGGTGATCGCAAAGGCAAATTAAGAGACAAGCTCTAACATAGCCCGGTACTCCTGGAAAGGCTGAAAGGGATACACTCTTAGTAAGACGAAAAAAGCAAAAGTCAGTTATGATGTTTAAGTCCCTCGACAAGTTAGCCCCAGTGTACTTGCCGGACTTATTCAATAAACGAAGCACAATTGACGAAATTCGTGCACTAACCAAACACTGCCCAAGCCACGCACCAATTATCTAAAGCGTAGCTTTACCTACAACGGGGTTTAATTGTGGTATTCCTTAGTACAAGATGTGAGAAACATCAAGTCAACAGGGCAATTTTAAAGGGTAATAAACCAACTATTCCAATCATCGGTTTCCCACTCGGAAATCTTGTAAAACAGTGAATGAAGTGCATACATATGCTTTAATTATAAAATTGTCACTTTAATACACTGAAGATTTTACCGAGTTTCCATAAAGTTATATGTTTGTATGTACAAAGTTCTATTCTCCTCCACGCGTAGAGGTGTAGCAAACTCTGACAAACTGAGGATGATACGGACTATTTCCCGATGACTGTATAACTAAAGGAAGTAGGGAATCTTAGGCCAGTATACTGGGCATTTGTGCTTTCGCTGAAAATCAGCCTTTTTTCACCCAGGGCCGTAGCCAGAAAAAAAATTATGACTGAGGCAATATCCATGGTGAAAATTATGACTGAGACAATGTCCATGGTTAAATTCTCTTCCCAGGTGTTTAGGGTGTGAAAAGCCAAAAATGACTGATAAAACGAACAAATGACGGAGACAAGAGCCTCGGTTTGCCTCATACTGGCTAAGGCCCTGTCACCATTTGGTAACGCGCTCTTCAAGTGCAATGTAAAGCTGGATTTGGTCATTTTTCACCGGAACGATGCCCAAACCAAAAATGTCATTTTTCACCGGAACGATGCCCAAAAGTTTTCATGACTCCAATTTGCAACCTCAAATCCGCACTAAAGAGAAAGGAAAAGCACTAACTTTTTGCAGCAATTTCATTTTGCAGGTGGGCGATTTTGTTTGCTTTGCAAGAACAAATTCTTCCGCTTGGAAAAGAGTGCTTTTTCTTGCGGGAATTAATTTTGTGCGATTTTCACTGGGAAGTTGTGTTCTATTAGACTTTGTATTTCTGAGTTCATGGTTTTGTTTTTGAAGGAAATATTCTAAGTAAATGGGCATCAACACGATTTTACATTAAATTTTAAAGTGTTATTTGATAAAAGTTTTATATCATGTCCACAGTGGAGTAAATTTTAGCGTCAGTATTGAATTTTTACGGTTTATAATTTTATCGATTTTGATGCATTTTTCGGTAAAATTAGAGCCCAATAAAAAAAACGTGCTACACGGTAATTTTAGTTACTGAACAACAAAAAACCACTCACTGCGCACCCGTTCAGATGCCTCAACCTAATGACATCATTTTCAAAAACCAAATGAAAGCAAATGAGGAGAAATATGAAGGCAAATGAAGCTAAATGGAGCCAGATGAGGACAAATGAAAGGCGAGGAAGGTAAATGGAGGCAAATAAAGGAAATTGAAGGCAGATGAAGGCAAATAAAAGAATATGAAGCCATATGAACGCTTATGGAGGCATATGAAGGGAAATGGAGGTAAATGGAGGTAGATGGAGGAACACAAAGAGAAATGAAGGCAGATGGAGATAAATTAAGGGAAATGAGGGCAATTGAAGGAAGATGGAGGCAAATTAAGGGAAATGAAGGTATATGAATGCATAAGGAGGGATATGAGGGCAAATGAAGGTAGATGGAGCCAGATGAGGACAAATAAAGGGTGAGGAAGGCAAATGGAGGCAAATAAAGGAAATTGAAGGCAGATGGCCTAATGGCATCATTTTCAAAAACCAAATGAAAGCAAATGAGGAGAGATATGAAGGCAAGTGAAGGTAAATGGAGCCAGTTGACGACAAATGAAGGGCGAGGAAGGCAAATGGAAGCAATTGAAGGAAATTGAAGGCAGGTGTAGGAAAATGAATGGAAATGAAGGCATATGGAGGCAAGTGAAGGCAAATGGAATTAAATGAAGGAAAATGGAGAAATTTGAAGGCAGGTGTAGGCAAATGAAGGGAAATGAAGCCATATGAACGCATATGGAGGTATACGAAGGGAAATGAAGGCATATGAAGATAAATTAAGGGAAATGAGGGCAACTGAAGGAAGATGAAGGCAGATTAAGGAAAATGTAGGTATATGAATGCATATGGAGAGATATGAAGGCAAATGAAGGTAAATGGAGCCAGATGAAAATAAATGAAAGGCGAAGAAGGCAAATGGAGGTAAATAAAGGAAATTGAAGGCAGATGAAGGCAAATGAAAGAATATGAAGCCATATGAATGCTTATGGAGGCATATGAAGGGAAATGAAGGTAAATGGAGGCAGATAAGGACAAATGAAGGGTGAGGAAGGCAAATGGAGCAATTGAAGGAAACTGAAGGCAGATGTAGGAATGAATAGAAATGAAGGCATATGGACGAATATGAAGGCATATGGAGGCAAGTGAAGGCAAATGAAATTAAATGAAGGAAAATGAAGGAATTTGAAGGCAGGTGTAGGCAAATGAAGGGAAGCGAAGCCATATGAATGCATATGGAGGCATGCGAAGGGAAATGAAGACAGACGGAGATAAATTAAGGGAAATGAGGGCAATTGAGGGAAGATGGAGGCAAATTAAGGAAAATGAAGGTATATAAACGCATATGGAGGAATATGAAGGCAGATGGAGAAAGATGAGGACAAATGAAGGGCCAGGAAGGCAAATGGAGGCAAATAAAGGAAATTGAAGGCAGATAAAAAGGCCTATGAAGGGAAACGAAGCCATATGAACGCATATGGAGGCATATGAAGGGTAATGAAAGTAAATGGAGGCAGACGAGGACAAATGAAGGGCGAGGAAGGCAAATGGAGGCAATTGAATGAAATTGAAGGCAGGTGTAGAGAAATGAATGGAAATGAACGCATATGGACGAATATGGAGGCATACGAAGGGAAATGAAGGCAGATCGGGATAAATTAAGGGAAATGAGGGCAATTGAGGGAAGATGGAGGCAAATTAAGGAAAATGAAGGTATATGAACGCATATGGAGGAATATGAAGGCAGATGGAGAAAGATGAGGACAAATGAAGGGCCAGGAAGGCAAATGGAGGCAAATAAAGGAAATTGAAGGCAGATAAAGCCTATGAAGGGAAACGAAGCCATATGAACGCATATGGAGGCCTATGAAGGGTAATGAAAGTAAATGGAGGCAGATGAGGACAAATGAAGGTCAAGGAAGGCAAATGGAGGCAACTGAATGAAATTGAAGGCAGGTTGAGGAAAATGAACGGAAATGAACGGAAATGAACGGAAATGAACGCATATGGACGACTATGGAGGCATACGAAGGGAAATGAAGGCAGATCGGGTAAATTAAGGGAAATGAGGGCAATTGAAGGAAGATGGAGGCAGATTGAGGGAAATGAAGTATATGGGAACTATGGGGAACTATGAGGGAAAATGAGGACCAATGTAGGCAAAATAGGGTCCATTGAACGCAGATGTAGGCATAAGAATGGAAATGAAGGCATACGAGCGATTATGTAGGTATATGTAGATAGATGAGTAAATGTGGAGGCAAATGAGGCAAATCATAGACGTATGGCGGCCAATGAGTGGAGGTGAGGTTTCTTTGTTTCAAATATTGTATTGTCTTTCCTTAGTTTGGGGAATCGTGGTGACTGCTGTATGCACTCCGTACATGAGGGGACTGGAGTCGATCGCTGACACGGCAAACTCATCAGCTAATTCCGACGCAACAGGACACTAATAATCTGAAATAACAAAATGTACTCGTGATTGTTGTCTGCTTTGAGTGACATGTATAAGTGTATCATATTAATTTGAAAAAGGACAATACCTCTCTGCTCAGTTTCAGCGTCTCTATATACAATTGCCGCGTCTTCCCCGTTTTCGTCACGATTTATGGTATCCACAGAAACTGATATAAAAGTAATAAAAAATTCAAGAAATTAAAAAAAGACCAGAAACACTTAATAGACAAAAATAAAAGATTGCAACTCCATGAAACATTATACCTGTGTGCTGTGGACGCGGTACAGGTACTTCCAGCGCTTCCGAATACAGAAGCGCGTTCAAAGCAGCGTCGACAATGAGGTTCGCACACACTGCACGGGCAATAGCTTTTCCGGTCATTATATGGTCTACAGCATTAGGCGCATATATCAGTTCCAACACTTCTCGTAAACCGGACCCCGCCATCAGATGGCCAATACTTCCAAGAAAGCTCATCTCTGCGTGAAAGGCACCTAGACGCACGATCACTTTGCGCAACTCACTGTTAGCTGGTTCCGTCTGTATTATGTTAAAGGCCTTTAACCACAGCGGCTGATCAAACGTGACGATGGGATTTGCAATACCGTGTTACTTGGCATGCTCAGGTACATAGTGCAGGGTGGAAGAGACACACGTAACATCGCTGGGATTCATATCGATCATAGGAAGGAATATAACAGATGACTTGCCCTGGTGTCTTCCTTGGTGAACAAATTGCATCAAGCCGCTCCAAGATGGGCGTGGGATGCCAAATGGTAGTGACGTCTTCCACAGGATGTCGAGGTTAGCAGTAGGGTCTTCCGCTCGTACAAGAACCAAGTCTTTATATCTGATCTCCACGTTCACCTGTCAGGGCCCACATGGATGTATTTCTACCCTTCCAGTTGTCGAGATTTCTTCTGGAGAAATAATCGCGTTCCCAGATCTCGCGGGTGGGCGAAGCCGAAGGCGAGATCTGGTCAAGTAAGAAAATTTTTTGATTGGCTGTTTCAAAACATGGCTGTCACAGCGCTAAAATTTGAACGTGCGTTGCGAGGCTTCTCAGGGCCTCTAGGGAATTCAATGTCTGTTTTTATGCAAATTAGACATTGTGCACGCAATCATAATATATGCATTCTTGGACATTTCCTTGTTTACAGTCGGCCTCAAAAGTCAAGAACATTTCTTCTCAGTTCTTCATAGCATTATAAAGCTATTTCTAACGAATAACGATGTTCCGCCATAAGAATCCGCCGTCAGAATATTTACGTGATCCGATCAAATTTGCATAAAACCTAGACATGTCTAGTCATTGCATGTAACCGCCGAATGAACACTTAATCAAATAAAACATTATTTACCCGAACTGAGCTTTGATTGCCTTCTGCTGATTGCCTTCTGCTTTATTCTTTAGTAAAATACTTTGCTAGATATCATTCCAGGAAAGACGAGATTGGTTAAGCATTCGTTATTCATTTGGTTAAGCGTTGGTTATCCATTTGATTGCCATTTCCTTAGAATTGTCTCGGGCATGCGCTATTGACTTGCCTGCCACATTCCTGACAGGCAATCACGTGGTACAAATCGGATTTGACCACCCGCGAGATCTGGGAACGAGATTACTGGAGAAACATTTGTGTTGAGCGACGTTACGACTGTGTTTGGTGCCAGGGTTACGACTGCAATCATGCCCATACCGTGGAACGTGTCATGCCCGTCGAGAGTCCTAGTGTTGTGGTCAACATTGTCGGTTGCGTATTGGAGAAATTCGCCATTAAAAGAAGGTATATTCGTTCCTTGGCCAAGCGCCGCATTCTGATTGAACATTTGTACTTCCTGATATAACGAACAAAATCCGTATGATGAACAAAATTCCTTCAGCATATTTGAGGGGATTTTCCCTTGACTAAAAAGTTTCCAAATTGAACCAAATTAAAATGCAAAATTTGGGCCATTTGGGAAAATTTCCGCCAATTTCATACAGTTTGGTGCGATTCCTGAACATTTTTCTTTAAGTTAAAAAGGAAAATAGATGAATTGACGAGTGGGTTAAGTTTGTGGCAAAACAAGAATGTCACACTAAGCGCAAAGCGCTGAGTGCGAGATGGGTTTTTCACCGAGGTGAAATTCATTTTGGAAGCCACTGCTCCGGTCAAATGAATTTTTCTTGAATTGAAAAACCTTAAAACATGACATTACTGTTTCTTTCAGTGTAAAATGTTCCTTTTTAAATTCTAACTTCGCTCGTGGAAGACACAATTCTTCGCTAAATACTTCACTCAAATAGCCAAACATCGTGGACATTTTCTGCAGGCTTTGCGTGTTTTTGCTGATTTAAGAATCTTATACGGAACAATTATTTTATTTAATCGATATATAAATGGACTTACCAAGGGAGGAAACACAAGAAATTCTCTCTGTCTTTGGTAGCCCATGCTGCACGTGGCTTTAAACTCAAGGGACACACCAGACAGTACACGCAGCCTCGTTTCCATGCTGCACAGTATAGGGCTCTAAAAAAACTCGTTTTTCGTCAACTTTCCCCGCTCAGATCTTCGGAGACTTTTGATGTGTTATAGAGGACATGTCCCTGGACCCAAAACCGTAAAAAAAAACCTTCTTTTGCAATTAGTAACGGGTTGACCAACTTTTGGTGATAAAATGCCTGGACTATAAGGCTTACAGCGCGTTTTATTTTATGTGTATCGAAAATGCCACAGCAGGAGACCAAGGATTTGGCAGCCTATCCGTTGGAGCGGTTTGTTCGTCTCCTTATTTGGTTCACATGATGAAACGTATCTCAATCGTCCATGTTTTCTCTCGCTAAAGTCACCTGGCCAGAAAATTTAGCCCCTTGAATTCCCTGCCGGTACATCTAACCTTAATTACCCAGGTGAATGAAAACCCCAGCTATTTCACCAAGCGAAAATTATACTGGGGAAATCATGTTTACCTAGGGTGGTGTAACCACGGCTAATGACTCTTGAACGGAATACCTATCAATTTATATTGACTTTGAACTCTACACAAGGGACGCTATTTATGGCAAACAATTTTGAAAATAACCGCAAGGCGATAATCGATCGTTTCCAAGGGGACAAAACCCGAGCTATCTTAACAGTCATCGCAGTAAAAATCCACTTGTCACTTTACTTGTCACTTTTACTTGGCATATACCTCGTCTTGCCTCGATTCTCGCACATTATAATTTTTTCACTGAAAAGCACGTTGAAATAAGGCGCAGCGAAAATGTACTGCGCGTGTGTGTAATTCAGTAACAAGTCAATCCGGGAACAAAGCTTTCTTTCCTATTTTCATGTTTTCGTTCAAAAACAAACAAGCAACAACAACTTTTCTATGGAACACTCTTCGAGGGAATTTTACAGTCATTTTAAAAGTCACTTCGCCAAGATCTTATCATAAAGATCTTATCACTCTTCGAGGGAATTTTACAGTCATTTTAAAAGTCACTTCGCCAAGATCATCATAAATAACGTCATGCCACTCACTTCTGGCATTAATTATTCTATTTACAATTTGTTTTGTCTGTTTCACTAATCACTAACAATTAAGCCCGGTTTATACCAGCGACGCAAGCAGACACACAAGCACAAGAATGACACGAACGCACTTCTAGTAAACGTAGTAAAAGCGCCAGTAGCGCAAGCATACAACTGTAAGCACGAACAATAAAGAGGAGCAAACACATTCTTTTTATCCCGTTTTCACTAGGAATGACCGCAACGTAAGTAGAATTGCGCAAAAAGGAAAGTGCTTGCGCTTATAATTGAGTCCACCTCATGCATTTTCTTGGAGCCTGAGAAAACAGTCGACGTTTCGCGAGGTCACCACTTGAGTGAAATCGCAAAACGACGTCTGAGTAACGAGTGCAGAAATTCCATACTGACCACGTGCACTACCCAGATCTTGTAGTGCTTCTGATTGGTTGTACCGCGAGGGAATGTTTCCTTCAACCATTCAGAAGCACTACCAAGATCTGGGTAGTGCACGTCATCAGTATGGAATTTCTGCGCTCGTTACTCAGACGTCGTTTTGCGAGGGCTCAAGTGGTGACCTCACGAAACGTCGGCTGTTTTCTCAGGCTAATTTTCTTGTTGACGTACAAGGGTTGTTAAAGCCTGCGAATACAGCCGCCTCTCATCGCTCCCGGAAGTGTTCGGAGGCGGCTGTATTCAGAGGCTAGGGTTAATTGTTTATTGTATCCCATCGAATCCAACCAAGATCAAAGAACTTTCTTTACTTTACGGTGTGGATCGCATTTCCTTATTAGGGCATTGTTCAGTAGGAGATTAATGGGTTTCCTTTCCGTACTGTACACTACAGAGTTAATTCTTTGATTTCTAGAGTTGCCATACTTGCGCTAATAGTTGCGTCGCTAGTGGAAATCAGGCACCAGGGACGCGTTTCTCGAAAGTCCCAAAAACATTTCGGCTCCGAAAAGCCACTTCCAAAAATACGAACAACTCATTCTACAAAGCCGTTATTTTAACATATCTGTAAGACAAGAACTATTTAACTTCTAGCAAAGTTTCATGCTTAGAAACTTGTTTGTTTAAAGATACAGTGTGTATTATCGTGCCCAAAATCGGCCCAAAAAGTTTCAGGGCTTTCGAGAAACGCACGCCAGATTTCACTACATATCGAGAATTCGGATTCGCAAAGTGCTTACTTTGCCTCGTGTATTCCTCTCAGATCAAAATGAGGAGGAGCTAAATGAGGCGGTAAATTCTTAACAACAAGAAGTTCCCCTAAAAATTGGATGGCACCTCTTTCATTTCACACTTTTTGGGTATTGGTGGCTCAAACATCCCGTACAGTATAAAATATTCTTCGAAATTAAGATACAAGACGTTTCCTAATCTTTTAACAGGAGTCTTTTGCAAAATGTTAACACATTTCCTCGGCAATGATCGTAGAAAAGACGCATGCTGTTTGCTAGTTGTCTCGGGTCTAAACTGGCCAGGCCAGCAAGCCTCTTTCATACTAGAACGTCTTGTTTAAGCAGTGCTTGAGCTAAAACATTCCAAGGCGCATCGTGAAGGCAATTCTTCAGTGAAAGTGCAGTCAGGCACTGGTTGTTGCCATCGGTGATGGCAAACCGAAAGATCACAACTGAAGTTGATAACGAGATGAGATTGTGAGTTGTAGATGGATTTCGCTAATAGGACTTGCTGTGCATTGTGGACAAGCAGGCAGGTTTTTTTTGACTAACAGTTACAGAGGACTGAGATGTGACAAATTACCCGGATCAACGAGAAAAAGAAAATGAAGAAGGGACAGTTAACAATTGACCCTCTACTGGTACGTTGTGCAACGGGAGCACGGGATCGTTTCAGCATATTGTCCACAAGCGAGTTGGTTCATTCAGATCTTAAAGGATTACCCACGTTTCCCATGATTAATGAGAAACAACACAACGTGGACATGAACTTGTGGCGACAGTGTATGATGCTGCTTGCACGTTAAAAGGAGAGCAGGGCGCGTCCAAGTAAAGACGCTTCCCAGTTCACGGTGAAGTCTAAAGAAATAAAACAGAAATTTAAAATGTAAATCACAGTGAAAGTGCACTTAGCTACCCAGCTTGTCTACAGGTACTTCCCTCAAAAACGCTGAATGCACATGTAATATAAACTTTTTTAAAAACCAACTGACAACTAGAAGGGAGGCCAGGAAGCTAGTTATAGCGCGTTCTAGGGTTTAAACAAGAGACTGTTGTGTAAAAATCCAACAAAAGGTCAGGAACGACGACTTGAATCCTGAGACACCGGATTACTACGCGAGTTCAGTGCCCTAAACACTGGGTCAGGCAACATAAAGCTCTAGAAAAAATTATCTCATACCATGCGAGTCATAGCTTGGTAGAGTCAACCTCATCGTGTTCTGATGTTCTCTGTGTAAGCGGTTCAGACTGTGAGCTTCTTATCTTCACATACTCGGTCTTGTCACTAAGCAGAGGTGCGAACGTTTCGTCGTAATGGCCGCTGTCTTCGTACTTTGAAGGCTCGTCTGGACTGTCATAGGAATGAGGAGGCTGTATTGGAAAACGAAAGTGGTTATTGAAATATGAAGATGAAGGCTCCTTCATGGATTCTTAATGGCGAGTTCGTCCGGCAAGAGGAAATCGCTGAGGTTAAAACTTAATGAATACTTCCCCTTCTTAATAGGTGGTAAAAACTGATAAACGCGGGAATTTTTGAGTAATCTACATAAAGACCAGGCCCCAGTTGTTCAAAGAGTGGAAAACTTTACCCAGTGGAAAAGTCGCTTTGCAACGGATAAATTTCCCTTCAACTTGCTCATTTGGTCAGATTTTTGCAAGGTTACACACTTATTATAGATACACAATTGCTCTTTTCATAAATCATAGGGCAATGCAGAAATCTTCCCACATTTTGCATCTGCTAGAGGTACGGCTCGTGGATAAAGTTATCCACTCTTTGACTGAACAACTCGGGCCAGAGTAGAAAACACGTTTTCTTCTCAAAAATCGGTGAGCTGTTTTCGCAGGTGCAACTAGGTTTCATCACACTTACACTCTACCTTCTTGGAGTGAGTTAAAAGTTTTGGTTTTGGGTGAAAACCAGCCTAATAAGTTTCTTTCTATCTCTAACCGAACAAGCAATGTAATTATCGAGAGAGGTATTTATACTTAAACCCTACAGTACTTAAATTTCTAAGATCGAGAATGAACTTTTCCAGTACTTCAACTGTGTATGTCACCGTCCCTTATACTTACCTGCACGTCTCCAATAACTTGTGACAATGGCTCCTTTTGCTTTTCTAATCTGCGTTTTCTGGCGAACAATAAAAATAAAATACCGACTGAGTTATGCTACACCTATAGATACAACAGACAAAGGTACAATGAAGTCTGGGTAAAGAGTCACAAACACCCAAACACATAATACCTTCACTCTGGTCCGAGGTACGAGCATGGCCAGCTTAAAACGGGGCAGCGCATATTCTTGGGTACAATTCTTTTACTCTTAAGGTGGACATTATGAATTAGCCCTGCATGTGTGTCCATGTGGAATAGGGATTACGTAATTAAGGGAAACAGGTCACGTGACTTACAAAACAGCTTTAATCACTTTTAATCAAAACAGCTTTGTCCAAATCACAAGGGAAAGTGACAATCCAGACGGTTTTGCTGACAAGTTGATAACGAGCAGCGCATATTCTTGGGTACAATTCTTTTACTCTTAAGGTGGACATTATGAATTAGCCCTGCACGTGTGTCCATGTGGAATAGGGATTACGTAATTAAGGGAAATAGGTCACGTGACTTATAAAACAGCTTTAATCACTTTTGATCAAAACAGCTTTCTCCAAATCATAAGGCAAAGTGACAATCCAGACGGTTTTGCTGACAATTTGATAAAGAATATTTCTAAGCTTATTCTTTACAACCTGGCCCCATTTGAGAAAACACGTTTTGTGATGTCAGCGACAAAGGAATGTCACGTGATACTCATGATCACTTTTACAAAACCATCTAGTCAGATACAACTGATGATACCTCTAAATTTAAATTTGGATCCTTTTGCGTCTTTAAAAGGATATATATTTTTTCTCTGCGGGGGGCTTTCAACGCCTGCGAACCATGTCTTAAAGACAAAACATACTCCATAACACTGAATTTATTCTGAATCAAATTGCGAAAAATTTATCAGCATGTATTCTTGGAGTTTCGTTTTGTCCTCTATCCTCTATTTCAATAGACTGCGAGTAGTCTCTAATTTTGGCGATGGCGATTGTGGGGCGGGCGGAATACACACACGCGCGCGCGCGCGAAATTTCGTGGCAACGCGACGCGAAGGGAGCGCCGAAAATTAGATATTTTCGGCGCTCCCTTCGTGTCGCGTTTCGCGCGCGCGCGTGTGTGTATTTCGCCCGCCCCACAATCGCCATCGCCAAAATTAGAGACTACTCGCAGTCTACTATTTCAATTTCTTTAGAGTTTTCTTGTGAGAATACATGTTATAAGTGGTGTCTACAGGAATCCCATTCCTCGATAACTCGAACTCCCGGTTTCCCTTGATGGTTCGAGTTATCGGTTCTCGCCTGTATATTGTATTAGAGTACTGGATGTTATACGAAAAACAACAGTCTCTGGTCTCTAAATGAAATCCCGGAGTTGATACGATAATGAAAAGCAAAACGCAAGCTTGTCCATACCTCACTTTTCTTGTCCAAAGATAGGCCACAACAACAGCACAAACAATGCAGAACACAATAGCCAGAATAATTCCAAAGATAAGAAAGAAATCCACTTGTTTCTTCTTGCGAGCTACGTGGGTTCGAGCTGTGACTATATCATGAGAAAACAAAACGTGAAAATACGTGGTACATTACCTTTCCGGGTTCTAATAGCCCTTGCTAGGAACTGTTTTTCCTGCATAGTCGCAAACTGTGAGAAATACCTCTGTAACAGGAGGTGCCTGCCTCAACCTCCTTAATACTGAGGGGGGGGTCGGATAAGCGACAAATTCTGAGAAATTCCGGAATATTACGTAAAACGTAGCAAAAGCAAAAGCGCAGAGGCGAAAGCCGCCAAGGAACTGGCGCGAAGCTGAAAGAAAAGCAAAACAAACCTGGGACGTTCATTTCTAGAATGTAGCTCAGTTGGCTCGCGGGACCACACCCCACGCGTGTGCACATCTGCACCGTGACAGCGTAAGTCTCATTTAGGTATAAATTAGTCAAAGTTCCAGTAGTGTTTGATACATTGCCGAACACCTCCAACCGACCAGTATCACTTTCTGCCATACTGCTGTTTACCGTCCAATAACGAAGCACAAAACGAGTGATTATTCCATTCCATGTTTCTTTATTGGGAAGCTGTAACAAGAAAAATCTTGATTTCATCATAACTTCAAGTGAACGGCATTCGTTATAGCAAAAGACTGACCGACAGTTCAGACCCTGGATCAAAATTCGAGACAAGTTTGAGACCGTTATCGTAGCACTTTATATGAATCCTTATGATATTGAATTCATATGATGTGAATTCAATGCAAATTGTGGAATGTCTTGTGCTTTTTAGTGTTTTTCTGCTTTTTTTCTGGAATCCTTACAAACAACTTATTCGCAACAAATTAAAAATACAAATCCAGCTAAACCAAAATTACAGTGTAAACAAATGAATTGACAGTCACGCTCATGTCTAACTGAAGGCGATAAATTTCTTGGGATACAAATTCCTTAAAAAAAGAAACATTAAAGTAGTAAGTTGCGCTCACATAGGCCTCGTGCTGGCTTCTGATTGGTCGAGAGGAAATCAATGACGTCACGGGAACCGGAAGTGACCGGAAGTGTCTGGAACCGGAAGTCACGTGTTTTTAAGAGGGGAAACCGTTGACCAGGTGTGAAAAAGGGATCGCGGGCTCATGGGAACCGGAAGTCACGTGTTTTAGGATGAGAAACCGCTGAGCAATGTGAAAAAAGGATCGTGGGCTCAAGGTGGGTTAAAACCGCTGAGAAAACGCGGGCTCAAAGTCCAAAGTCCAATTTTTGCAACGAGGGTAACCCTTGGAGTGAAAACAACACAAAATGAATAAATCACGTTTATTGTTATACTTTTTACAATAACTGAGAAAATGGTTTTTCCTGAGTGTTCCTTAATGTTCAATAGAGGGTCCCCACCATTGTTTTTGACATCGAGTTATTCTTCGCCATTGATTGTTGTCACGGATCCATTGTTGTAATTGACGTCGATATGATTGATTTCTGTTCAAAGGTATGGCAAAGGTACTGTAGAATGGGGGTGGTGGTGGTGGCGCCCAATGTTCTCGATCACAGTGATCACAATCGACGATCTTGTTTGGGCTTTCACTGGTAGCCATAGGGGTAGGTGTTGAAGGTGCGGGGATCGATGACTCTTTTGTCATACACCAAGCGATACCATTTGTGTTGGGGATAGGTTGCCAAACTGTAGTTTTTCGGTTCCCGGACAATATGGTGACTTTTGGTGACTTGGATTTCGCGTGGTTTGGGAAGGGGTTTCTGGATTTCATCTTGGACATTCTGACGCATGACGTCGTAATTCAACTGGGTGTGTCCTTCACTGTTGAGTCGGAAGCCTCTGACCTTGCATTCCACCTTTCCTTTATTAGTAGTATACCCGTAGTTCTTGGGTCCTCCGCTGACGAATTCTTGGATGTATTCATCATCAGCTAATTCGGAGGCGAAGTCCCCTAGATAGGAACCCAAGGTAGGTTGGAATTGAGTGGGTGTTTCCTCCAGGTAGATGACGGAGTCGGTGTCAAAGTAGAGGACTCTCTCCCCTAAGGCTTCCAGGGCTTGATACAGTTTAAGGCGGGCGTGGCAGGTGGTGAAGCAGGCCACAAAAATGTTGAGGTTGGGTGAGACGCGGATGTCCTCTTTTTGGTTTTGGTAATGTACTTCGACCATGTTGTTATTGATAACGGACACGTGACGTACGTCTAAGGCATCGGTATCCAAGAAACGGTGGAAGGCATGAGGATCATCAAAGGCTTGGATTTGGGTCTTGTTGAGGCGTTGTCCAAACTTGCCCCACATGGAGTTGAGCATGAGCTTGGCTAAGGTGCGGAGACCAGGATTCTTCTTGATGTTATTGTAGTCCAACCGGATGCCTTCATGTTCGAAGTACTCTTGGATGTATTGTAGTCGCTTGGTTTCGTCGTCTCCGACCCACGATGGCCACCCACTAGCTTCTTGCTTGATTTTCAACCAGGTGTTGACATAATCGGCGAAGAGGCCCTCACAGGTTTGTTCAAAATGCCAGACTTCATAGATGTATTGGACTTGGTACCCCAATTCGACGGCTTTGACTAATTCGGGACTGCACCAGGTACTGGTGAGGGCGCGTTGTTCGTCGGGGTGAGGGCAATGATAGGATCTGTCCAAAAGAGGTTTGGTCATTTCTTCTTCCACACAACGGGCACAGAGGGGAAAGAGCAGTTTGTCGTCATGACGGTAAGGCAGCACGGGATGGTACAATTCACAGGGAGGCAGGATTTTGCATTGAATGAGACCAAAGTACTGGTGTATGTCGGTGTGACCCGGTTGAGAAAGGATGGTGGGATGTCCTTTGGGGTAGGTGGACTTCTTGTTCACCCACGGGTACAAGGAGGTGACATCGATGTAGTGAATTTTTTGGCCGGGGGTAATATGATGGTAGAGTTTGATGGCATTGGTACGACCTCCACAGAAAGCGTCCCGAGGTTGAAGAGGTTGGATAAAGTTGAGTTCCCGGACGAAGGAGTCGATCTCTGGTTGGGTGTCTCGGAGGTGGTCCCATTCACATCCCCACATTTGAATGACGTTGTACCCTTGCTTGGTAAGCTTTTGGACTTTGTCTTGGGTGACGTCATAGAGGTCCTGCATGGTTCGATCATAGTTGCGGGGATGTTTTTCGTAGCGATGGGGATAACAGGTAGGGCATCCGTGGGTGAAACACCCTTGAAATTCGTAGATGGTGTGGGTGTCGGGGCAATAACCATCCACATGGAAGTTGGTCCCGGGGATCTTATACTCGCCTTCATTTCGGACATGTTGAATGTACTGTGGGTCTGGATAAGCACTGGCCAAGAGATCGTCGGGGTTGAGATCTTGGAGGGCGCGTTGACGTAGTTGGTGATCGCACCAGGTTAACCAGTGAAGGGCTGGGATGGACTGGTTGATGTTGTTTCTCCACCCCTTATGACCGGCGGGTTCGCTGGCAATACTGTTCGGGATCATCCGGTTCATACGTAAATCTCGATTACAAGCCGAGGCAATGGTGACGTGATCGAAGGGATTGAAGCCTGTTAAGTCTTCAAACATGCGTTTGAAAGTGAGACATCCTTGTTTCAAGAGTCGTACATCGGAGCTGCAATAGTCCAATAACTCTTTTTGGAAATTAAACACCACACCCTGGTCGCGTTGTTCTTGATGCCAGCTTTCAAAGGCTTGTCTGCCTTCGAGTGACATGGTCTCAGGCATGTAGTAATCGCGTGAGGGGAGGATGCCCACGTAGTTTTGATAATAATCACCGGGTACGTTGAACTTGTGGGGGAAATACCCTTTGCAGAGTTCTGTCAAGCCAAAGGTTTTGGGAAACGCGGAGAGGGGCATCTGGAAGAAACTCATGGAATCAATGAAGCGGATGTGGTCATGCTTGATCTCTAAGAGTTTACATCCGTTGCGGAGTTGTTGGACGATGCGGTTGTCACTATAGTATTCTTGGATGATAAAGTACCCATCGTACCCTTGAAAATTATGAGCGATGACATTGACTTGACGGGTATCGTGAAGAGTCAAGGTATCCAACCATTCCAGAAAGTCACGGATACAGGTGGGACCTGGGAAAGGCTTGGGTTCATCGTTGTCTTCGGTTTCGGCCACGACGAGATTCGCAATGTGTTTTTCCTGGGGTTGCATGGCTTCAATATCAAAGAAGACGTGTAAGGGAGGCAGGTCTTCCTCCTCGTCCTCGGAGGAGGCATGGGGTTCCGCGGCGGCACCTCGTTTGGCGCGAGGGCCTTTTTGACGGGTCCTCTTTCTCTTCTTTTCGTCTTGAGGTTTGGGGGCTCTTTGTATGAAACAACGGTGTTTGTCGGCGTGGACGTACTGATGACAAGACGGGCAATCCACGTGGTAACAACGGTGACGTTGAATGCGGGACAAGCCCACATTTTGTTGATAACAGTCAGGGCATCGGTGTCGTTGAGAGCACACGGAGGACTGGAGGTCCGTGGCGGGTTTGCCCGCGTGGGTCTTGCTGGCATGGGCTTCCAAACACGCGGGTCCGAAAAAGTCCCGATGACACGACTGGCAACGTTGAGTGGCTTTCAGGTGTCGGGGGTAAGCATGTTGAAAGTCTGGACAATCTTTCTGTCGACAGGCTCCACACAACTTGGTCTTGGTGCATCGATGCAGTCCCTCATGGTCATAGGGTTTCCAACAATCCGCACAGACATAACTGGACCCGAAAAATCCGGGTAGACGAGTGATCACGTCGTAATGGTCTTGGTTGTGCAACAGGATCAGTTGTTTGTCAGAAAGGGGTCCAAACGTCGAGATGTGGAACGATCGCTGCGCATCCACCAGGATGATTTGGTAACCGGTGAGGGACGGAGCTTGACTGAATTGGGTCAAGGCGTCATAGCTGCAAGGACCCCACGGTACCTTCGCTTCATCCTGGAGGTCCCAAGCGAGACGTCTCTGCAGCGGACCCTTCCCCCGGCGAATGCTGCTCCATTTCGGGTGCTGGTCCACGCGAGCTTTGGCGACCACGAGGGCTCTGGCACAACAGAGTTGATCGTCGTTGGTAATCCGGATGATGGATTTGGAATTTTTTCTCAACAGGTCCATGGTGGGATGCCCTGGTTTCCCACGACGGGGTCTGCCGGTACCTTGAGGAGCATGATGGACTTGAGTGATGGAGACTTGAAAGGAGTCATCCATTTCAAATTGTTCGTTGCTGTTGAGGGCTTGGGCTAAACGTTGGAACAGGGCCTCCACACGCTCTGTGTCTCGACGCCATTCACCTGCACGTAATCCCCACCCCTGAAAATTATTGTGCAGGCGATCGGATGCTATTGTAAAGTAGAGGCGATCTTGATCGTGGAGGTCGGGGGTGGTGGTTAACACTTGATCGACGGCTCGACGTAATCCATCTTGGAGAGCTTGGGTAATGTTTTGACCTGGAATCAAGGTCCCCCTTTGACGTAACTGGGTCTTGAAATGACGTTCTTGTACCCCCACGCGATCACTCTTCCGATTCACAAAAGGTTCTAAGTCAAATTGGAAGGTAACTTGCGCAGAGGGATCCAATCCACCCCCGCTTTGTTCCCATTGGTCCAAGGCCTCTTCACAAATGTCGTCGTCACTGTCCGCCATGTTTTCGGTGCAAATCAAAGGTCCCACACAGGAATTTGTGTCGTCTTCTGAATCACTTATCTCCAAACCAAGCATTGACATGATCTCACGACGTGTAGCGAGGCCGCTTGGCCCCGCCAGATCGTTGTCTTCGTGAGAGGACATGATCAGATGAACTCACTGGAGATCGGGGCTCTGTTTTTATAGAGAACAAAAAATGTCACATGGGAGGGGAAGGAGCCAATCACTAAACAGGGTGCCCCCTAGAGAGGGGGTGCCCTAGGGAGGGGAGGGACGGGGTGGGGGGACCCCCCTCCCCCCTCTCTAGTTAGGGTCCATGGTGCATCACGGGAACGAATGAGAGACTATAAAACAGATCGCCCCTCGAGGTCAGTCGTCTCAAGATGGACTCTAGTCTAGACAACCTGTTGAAAGATTTCGAGAAGTTTGAAGTGGAACACATTTTAGATGAGGTTAAGGAGTGGGTGCTCGACGACGGAGACATCCGGGAGTTTGGGGAAGCGCTGCTTGAGGAAAGGAGGAAAAGGAGGCAGCTCGCCCAAGCAGCCCAAGCAGCACGCCACAAGTACATGGAACAGCACTGGAACCCGGGCTGCTACCCGCAAATCACCACCGAGTGGTACATCCGGGGCCTCGACTTCTGTTGGACAAACTGGCATCACCAATTCAAGAGGCCCCGGACACCCCCACCAGCACCGCCCCCGCCCTCGCCCGAGGTCTCCCGAAAGGTGCAACCAATGCGGTCACCAAGCCCCCACGAGCTCCCGACAAAGCGACGACGATGATGAATTGACGAAGCTCTTGGCCTTTCGTGCGCGACGACGGGCCACTCAAGCCAGGTACCGGGCCAGGCATCCTGAGCGAGTAGCCGAGCAGAGACGACGGTACCGGGAGAGGTACCGCGACCGAGTAGCCGAGCAGAGACGACGGTACCAGGCCATACACCCCGACCGAATAGTCGAGGAGAGACGACGGTATCACAAGAAGTATGACGACCGACGACGTGAGGCCGTGAGAAAGTACTATGCCGCCCATGCAGAACGACTCCGGGAGCACAAAAGGCAATTTTACCGATCGGAAGCAGGTCAACGGTGGCAGAAAGAATACCTGGCGAGAAAGCGTGAGAGCTCGGCCCTCTTACGTCAACAAAGAGGACCCGCGACCCAAAAGACAACGTTGGATAAAATCCAGGCGTTAGGGCCACTAAAACTAACGGTCACGTTGGAGGATTTTATGACGGACTTTCATGATTCCCTCTCGCCCAGCCCGGAGGATTCTCTAGATCAACCTGGTACCTTCATGGACATGGATTCAGGGGTCTTTCATCCCATGGATTATTCTGTAGGCGACGAATCGTCCCTTTCTTCTTGTGACATGTGGGACGATGGGAAAGGATTTTTAGACAATTTACTCGATGACTTGTCGTCATCATCGGACGACTCTTTGTTGGACAATGTACTCGAGGAGCTCGATGACTTGCCGTCATTGGACGACGCTTTCTTGGACTTTTTAACTGACATGATGCAGGAGGAGGATCCTTCGTTTGATTTGGATGACTTTGTCAGTTAAACCCCCTCGTCTTTGTATTTTTGGCAGAACATTGAATCGTCTCAGTATTTGGAAGAACATCCGTCTCAGTATTTGGCAGAACATTTCGTATTAGTATTTTTGACAGAACAATGAACTTGACAACTCATGAATCAAATGACACAAGTGACATTGTTTTTATTTTATCAGGATTAATGTTGTCTACACCACAATGAGTTTTGTCTCGCAAATCCTGCTTGAGACTCAACACGAACTACAGAAGAACAGACTGCAGAATAACAATGAGACATTTTCATTTTTTACTCAACATGTAACTGGGGTGTTAATTAAATGTTTACAATTTTAAACGTTTCTTGGCTTGCATGATTTTCTTGACCACCCGTTCCGTCTTGGTTTTCTTGCCGGGTAATCGATCAATGGCTTGGATCATCTTGGTATCGGCTTTCCATTTATCTTGCAAATTCTTGGCACGACTGTAATCAATGTCGTGTTGCTTAGCAATCTGGTCCAAGCGATTGATCCCGGGATCCCCACGTTTCAGACGTTTAGCCAAATGGGTGCCAGGGCCCATGTACTGATACCCAGGCCAATGAAATTCCTTCCCCGTTTTCGCAATCCATTTTTGGACATCCAAGGCCCCTCCTCGTTGGGGGCGTTTCCGTTTAATACCCCTTCTCCTCCTCTTGGTGGGCATGTTTATTCACTGTCGTACTGCAAACGTCTCCGTCGGGGCTGTTTGGTTTTGGTCCAATCTTCCCAACCGGGTAAAGGTTTTAATCGTTGCACTTCACGGGAGACGCCTTTGCCTTTGCCTTTACCTTTGCCTTTACCACTTTCGGCTAACTTTTTTTCCAAGGCCTTGCGCTGTTCTCGAATGACTTGTAAACGCGTCCGGCTATCCCCTCGACTGGTAGAAGGTCTCTCTTCTGCTCGACTGGTAGAAGGTCTCTGTTCTCTCGCGCCTTCCCTGGTAGCAGGGGTAATGGTGGGTTTGGGAGCCGACGGACCTCCTTTTATCATGCGCTTCAACCATTGTTCTACGGGTCCCGTTACCAAATCCCCGGCTTCTTCTTCTTCTTCACCTGGTGGACCACCCGGGGCACCCGGGGCACCAACCCCCACCCTGCCAGGAAATTGACGAATGCGTTTGGTTAACTTGATTAATTCTTGACTCAACGGTTTAGTTTGAGCATTGACCAAGGCGGGAGGTAATTGAGGGTTGGCTAACAACACATGTTTTTGGGCGGCGAGCGTCGCGGCTTTGTTCAACAAGGCATTTTCGGTGAGTTCTCCTTTGTAATATTGAATGAGTTGTTCCAAGTCCTTATGGGGAATCATGGGGAATCATGTAGACCTCGTCCATGGTGGTTGACTACAGTCGGGGCAAAGTTCCCCGTCTTCTACCACACGGCAACTCTTACAAAGACGGGCCCTCAAGATGTGTTGGTACTCTCGATACAACAGGTGATATTTATGCTTCCAATAATGACACTCGTCTTTCCACTTGTCGGTGGCCCGATTGGCCTCTTGTAACAGAGTCATCCACGTGGCAAGGGTTAACGAACACATTGACATAACACCTCGTGAAGTCCTTGAAACAATCCGCTTCCTTTTTGTCGGACCAACCACTGACGACGTTTTTTGACGGAATGTCGACGACGCCCCAAATCACGTAGTACCTTTTTATAGGGTTGAAGTTTAGCCAGCATGGGTGGGGTGACAGGAATCTTGTTTTTTAAAACGTTCAACACCAGTTCACTCACAGCATTGATTTGATCGGCATTGGCATGTTGTAACAACTCTTGACGTTTGGAACCATTGGCTTCTTGTAACATGGACCGTAAAAACGGTAATTGACGTCGAAGACGTTGCATCCTTTATCGGTGACGACGACGATACCGTTGATTGGCTTTTTGAATCGTGCGTTTTATACGTTTATCCGTTTCCAAGGCCACGGCTTTCCCCAATCCTACCATAGCGGGCACCAATAGATTTAAAAAACCGCCTCGTTGACGACGGCGTCGTCGTCTTCTCCTCCTCACCATGGTCGACCCGTCAATAGACGTTGAAGGGCTTTGTCTTGTTTGATGGCATCTCGCGACTCTTTATAGCCTTGACGGGTATTGCGTTTAAAATCTTGCCACCAACCTCCACCTCGTTGTCGTCGGTAATGTTGTACATTATCGGTAATGCCTTTCAAGGCTTGTCCGCCTAATTTGCCTAAAGCCAGTCCAAACCCAGGCGCTGGGCCTGATAGAAACATACTCATGCCATGGGCAATTTTATCCACCAAACGGGGTTTGCGACGCATTAAAGCCCCTCCTCTTTGTTTCCTTTTTCTGCGTCGTCGTCGTCGTTGGACGGCCATGGTTCTAAGAGTGTGGGACTAGGAGGGAGCGGCTTTTTATGGATCCAATAGTCTTTGGGTTTCAAGGGACGAGGACATCCGTCTACATAGCATAGGGCTTCCAAGGGTTGGTACACAAAATGACCATGGTAATCTTGCACACATCGTTTAGGTAATGGAGGGGTGAAATCCACAATGGTATCATCCAAGGTTTGCATCTTGATTAAAAATCGTTCCAGATCCTCCAAGGGAATACCCCGCACATGGGTTTTCAATTCGGTCAAGGCTTTGGCATAGGTGGTAAACGCAAACCGACTCATGGTCACTTTAAATCGGTATTGTTTAAAATCATTCCATCCTTTGACCACGGTCCCCACCGCCGCCAAACACGCTACCAACGTACTGTTTTCCAAAAGGGGTCCAGCAATCATACCAGCGGCCATCAGGAGTAAGGCCATACCATTGAACAAGGCATTGACACACCTGTAATGATTCAACATTTTTCGATAACACCACCATTGTTGATGATAAAAAGCATACAAGGAATCCATCCGTTGTAATAATTCCGGGGGGAAGGGAAGACCATGTTGTTTCGATCCATTCAATAACGACACGATGGTTTTCATCTTTACGGCGAAACACGGGACGACGAGGTTTGTACGCTCGGTGCTCCTCCTTGTTTATAACTGGTCACAATGCTATTGGTCATGGTGACATTAGCAATTTCACGTCCTTGGGCCAACTGTTCTTGATCTTGTAACAGCATACGTAAACGTCGTTGTAAATCCGCTTGACGCAAGGTACGAGGGGGTGGAGTCCGAGATCCTCGAGGAGTGGATGGACTGGAGGAAGGTGTCCTAGGTGAACCGGGGAAAAGTCGTCGTCGTCGTCGTCCACGTCGGCCACCACGACGGCCACCGCCACCACCACCGCCACCACCACCACCTGCTCCACCACCAGCACCTCCACCTGCTCCACCACCAGCACCCCCAGCACCACCACCACCACCACCACCACCACCACCACCACCACCACCACGTCCGCCACCTCTAGTCCTAGGACCACGACGTCCCCCACGTCCATTTCCACTTCCCCCACGTCCATTTCCACTTCCCCCTGCACCCGCTGCTGTTCGAGCACCCGCTGCTGTTCGAGCACCCGCTGCCAAGGGTACACTAGGAGGACTCGCAGGAGTTAGAGCACCAGAAGACTCCGGGGTGGTCTGTATGCTACGGAAGGATTGACTTCCTTGGCTTCCTACCCCGGCTGGGGAAGAGGCCTGTGCAGGGGCCCCGAGGTCAGGGAGCCTTTCCAGATATCTGGTGAGGGCATCATAATCACCCGCATCATCTATTTGTTCGAAGGCTAGCTCAATCAAGTTTTGGTCCCCCGTATCCAAAATTTCTTGGATGGTCCCTGGCGACACTTGATTGCTGGTGGTGGCCCCCACCCCCGCAGGGGACACGGTATCGTACAATTGCGGAGGTTGACGGTCATCATCATCATCGGCCATGGTTGCTCTCTCTTTTTACCTGTTGAAATGGGGTGCCTTTATAGTCGTTTTTGATAGGTGCGAGTCCATCCTTCGTCTTTTAACAGGTGACTCAACAAACGTTGTTGATCGGAGGAGGCGGGATGTAAATCCAAGACCAAATAGCCATACGGTCGTGTGGTGGCTTGATGAAACGTCTCCAACGTGTCTTTCCAAGTGGTAGGAAACGATTGAAGCATGACATTGCGTACCCCTAATTGATCTCGGGGGTTCTTGAACGCCACGATGTAATGGGCATTGCGGGATATACTTTTAGCATAGCGACCCACGGGAAACATGTCTTGGCACAAGTATAGGACGGTCACCCCTTGATGATGCGAATGTTTGGTGAATAAATCCAACACGCGTTTATCGTGACTCCCTTCGTCCATTAAATCATCCAAGACCAGGACCCCATGTCCTTCAGGAAACCATTGCACTAAGGCCTCATGATCGGGAATCCCTTCGTGAAACACCACCCCTTGATCTTGCATGCTTCGAAATCGATCTTGCCAGGCCCCATAACAATAATGCCGTTGGGTCGGTGGACTTTCAAACAACTCTGGGTTGTCTACCAAGAGTTTTTCCGTAAACATGGTTTTACCACATCCTGAAGGACCCACCACCAAGATAGAGGAAGGAGTATGAAAACGAAACGGTTTCCCCGTTTGCATGATGACGAACTACCCTTAGAAAAAAAAAAGGCACCTTTTTATTGGAATCGGTGGGACTCGAACCCACGCACGACCTCCTCATGTATTCGATCCAAAGGCTCTACCCACTGAGCTACGACTCCGACACCGTTTTTCCAACGAACTTTTTTATTTAATGATTACATTGATGATACGGATGACAACACAGTTGATACCATCTGGCTTCTTGGCCTACAATCAATTGTTGAAGGCGTTGACCGGCTTGATGGTCATTACTAACATAATCATGATCCGAAAACTCATTTAAAAACTCTTGCAAGGTTCGTCCACGGGCTTTGGCTTTCAAGTACAACAAGGCGTAATCACCACAACTCTTGCTTGAAATGGCTTGGAGGGACTTGCCATTGGTCACCACATACTTCCAATGTTGGACAATCCAATCTCGTAACGGGGTGGCTTGCACGTACGTGTCCATGGGCAAAGCATAACTGTCCAGGACTTCACACACGTTTCCATCCGTCCACACCGCTAACCAATGTTGTCCGGGTTGATCGTGTGGGTCCGTATTCACAATGTACCCTTGGGGTTGGGTCTTGATAGGACTCTTGGGTAAACGATCACAGGCCACTGTCCCGTAAAAGACAGGGTTCAATTGGGGGTCGTCTCGGGCTAAATAATCCAACTGTACATTATTCAAGGCCACATGTTCCATCTTCAGTGCTGGTAAATGTTATACAACACGGCTCCGTTCTTGTCAATCTCCAGCAAATTCTCAAATTCTCCATACACGAGTACGGTTATATTGACACCGGGGGCGGCTCCAAATTCCAAGACCAGTTGTAAATCGCCCGTTTGCTTGGGGTTGAGGTTTTGACTGTCAGCACATCCATTGGCCACATTGTCAAACATGTACAAGGTACAATTTTTAGCTTGGCCCCAATCCAGTAGTTCTACCATGTTGCCTTTCTTTTTACACCAAGCACCACTGGCTTGCAGAAAACGGAAGTAGCCTAGATTATCTCGGGTGCCATTGTTGTGCACTAACTGGAGGGTTTCATAAGGGTATTCTTCTCCTTTCACAATCTGTCGAATGGAGGTCAGACCAAATTTCTGGAAACAGAAAGGATCTCGGGTCACATCTCCATTGAAGGCACGGCTGTCCAACAATCCCACAATCAATCGGTCAGGTATTCTGTTTTGAAACAGGTTAGGGATATCAAAGCGGACCAGGTTGCCTTGCATGCTGAAGGTCCGGATTTCACTGCGGACGGTCGGGTAAGCAGCCACTTCTCCTTCATTGTGTCTTTTTTCAGATAAACTCCTGTAGATGGCGTCATTCAAACGCAGTTGGCAGAGATGAAACCGTAGTTTCACATCCCCTTCCATCAATCGGCCAGCTAGAGCCACTCCATTCAAAAACAGGCTGGGGCCATTGAAATGAAATTTCATCTTGATTTCGATGCCTGGCACCAACAGTTTGCCGGTATGAAAGACTTCCAAGTGCGGGGTAAACACTAGACTGTGGGTACGACCTGCAGCATACTTTTCCACTTCAGCTACCATCGCAGCCAACGCCCCTTTGTGATTGGCAGGGAGATCCCGGTAGTTATTATGTGGTGTGGCGCTGTCTGTGTTGTTGGCAGTCCATTGGGGTGGGAAATCCACTTGATTGAACCATCCTTGGGGTCCTAACACGGTCTTGCCATCTTCTCGGTCATAATTCAGCAAGGTTTCTAGGTAAGCTTTGTAATGATAAGTGTCGGATTGAGGACTGATCAACGTGCCATTCAACTGCAAGTCAATTTGCTTGATGATGGAATGGGCTAAATTATTGACGGGCCACAATTTCTGATTGGCCACCAAGTTCCCGTCATCGTCCTTTTTCAAACTCAATTCCATGGTAAAGTAACTGCGTCCCAAATCCACAAAATCGTCCAATCCCGGTATGATGAATTCCATGGGATTGATACCCGTGGTGGTGGGTTGGATGGTGACCATGCGATAGGCATTGATGCTAATGTCGGTGGGTGGCACCTTGAAAATCCGTAACGCCGAGTTGACGGTCCCTTCGGAACGCGGATGCGCTGGGGCAGCCCCTTCAGAGTAGGTAGGGGCTGTCACGCGTGACATCACATTCGGCATGGTTAACGTCGTCGTCGAGTACTGGTACCCCGTCGTCGTCGTGAGGGGTTTTTATAGCGTCGTCGTCGTCGTGCTAAACGTTGTCTCAAATCAAACCCGGGGACTCTCATCACCTCGGCACTCAACCATCCACCACGTTGTCCTCTCCTGAGTTTCCAAAACGGATACAGTCCTCCCCATTGAGACAACCCTTGATTACTACGAATCCGTCGAGGTCGTGAATGCACGGGATCCATTACACTCCCAAAATATCACGCGCACGTTTGACTTGTTTGGGAAACAAAGCACTAGCCACACGCACGGCGTCTTTCACGTTCTTCTGATTCAAGGCTTTCTTGGCTTGTTTGGTGATTTCTTTTTTAATGACTTGTTCGGCTTTGCGTTTAACACCGCGTGTTAACCCTGCATTCAATCCTCTCTTGATATTACTAGGCAGTTTTAAAGGATTTCGCATGCTTTTAAGGCCTTGGAACCCACCACGCATGACCTCCCTCATCAACCCGCTGCCGTGTTGATCATACCACTCGTCGGTTCGAAATCGTGTCAAACTTCCCCCTCGCATGGTTGTCTTCTTTGCTCTTTCACCAAGGTCTATGCTTCACGTCACCCCGTTTGTCTTTTTATACCGTCATCGGCCTTTCTTTTTCTTCCGAGTGGTCGCTGCTTCGATGGCTTTTTTACCACCGTAACCCGCCGCACCACCCACCGCTCCCAACGCGGCGGCTTTCCCCACAGCCATCAAGGCTGGCACGAGAGCCGCCAGAGGCAAGAGACCGCCTCGTTGCCTTCTTCTTCGACGTGCTCTTGTCTTTGGCATCTTTGACTGACCATCCCCTTTTTCCCTTTTTATGTCTTTTTGAAGTGCAAGGTGACCAGGGTGTTGCCTTGGCCAAACCTGACCAACTTATCCTCGGTGCCAGACGTTTTGGTGACTTGCATTTGAATGATTTCCACCACTTCATTACGAAGCGGTAGGTAATGAATGTGCAACGGTTCAAAGTACATGGTACCTCTGCCTTCCCGCTTGTAATGGATTTCTCGCAACAAATCGGTCACGCAATTGCCGACCATCATACTGCCTGCCAAGTCCGAGTACACGTGCAACGATCGCGAGGGATCTCCCACCACTGAACGAAACGCCACATTCAAGTTGGTGAAACGCCACCCACAACTCATACTCAATCGTAAATGATCCGGTAAAATAGAACGCACCGTCCAAAAGACCGGGTTGTGTTGATCGTCGTCCACATCGTTCCAATCGTTGTCAACGGGTTTTGTCATGTTGGGGATTTGATCCCCCATGAAGTCTTGTTGTAAGTTGGGTCCCAAAATCAACCCACTGCTAATTTTACGTAACCATCCCATCTTGACAGCCAACTTGGTGTAGATGTACAGGGCTGGCGTGTCAGTTTTGCAATGACAAACATTGGTGTTGTCGATGATGAGATCGTCGCCTTCCCAACGAAACTTGACGTATCTGTGTTTGCCTTGATCATTGGTAAACCGACCTCCTTGAATCGCCGTTTCCTTGCGTCGTTGTTCCAAGTGAGCAATGGCGGCTTTCATGAAACTCACCCCATCCACCACCCAATCCAAATGTTGAATGTCATTGATGAGGGTTTGTGCGCTATCTCTTCGCCCGACCGTTTCCCCGTCTTTTCCACCCGGTTTGGGATAGGTTTGGTCCCAGGTCGTCGATAGGATGTACCCATCTTTTTGCACCAACTCGTACAAATTGACGTGCCTATCCGGTAAGGAAATGGCACTCAACCCCACTTGCCATCCACCTCCTTGTAACCGTAACGGTTGAGGTAAACGAATCTTGAAGGAATTGGCTTGGTTGTTGGGAAATTCATGTCGGTTGGCATGACTGGGTAACGTCACGTAGAACGACATTTTCTCTTCTTTACACCACCACTTCCCTTTTAAAGTGGAGGGTCAGGAGGGCATGGCCTTCACCAAATTTCACCAGATCCCCATTGGTTTCGGCCATCTGGGTTTCGACGATTTCCACCACTTCGTTGCGTACTGGGATATATTGAATATGTCGAGGTTCAAAGTGGGTGGTGTTTTGAGGCTGGTACTTGATTTCTCGTAAGAGATCGGTGATGCGACCCCCTACCATACTGCTGGTCCCTACATCACAATACACGTGGACGCAATGCAAAGGACGCGCGGTGGGAAATTCCAACGAGGGACGAAAGGTCTGGTTCACATTCACAAACCGCCAATTACACGTCATACTCAAGTTCACATAATCCCCATCCACTTTCCAAAAGGCGGGCTTGTTGCTGCCATCCAGGACATCGGTCGGAATGGGAATGGAGTCCGAATGAAATTCTTGCAAGAGATTGGGTCCCAATCGATACACGCCCGTCGACACTTGTTCAATCCATCCCATTCTCAGGGCCAAGGTTCTGCCCCATTCCACGCGTGCCACTTGCACTTTGTAATCCACATTGACGGTATTCAACACCAAATCCCCTTCGGAAGTCCATTCAAAGGTCGGATACAATTTGACGCCATTGTTCTCTGCCCATTTGTTGAGGGGTTCGGTTTGTTTCGCACGGGCTTGCACGTAACGGTACACCAATTGATGAAAAAAGTGCGATCCCGTCGACGAGGCCATCTCCTTTCTCATATCTCGTCCGTAGACAAAGAGTTCGCGCCGTTGATGCCACCATCGATCGTCCCCTTGATCGTCTGTGTCATGCACCCGTTCGTGCCATCGTACATACAACAGAGGATGGGATTCGCCCACGCCTCCTTCTTCCGCTATCACTGGAATGGTGGGTAAGGATAAACTCACCATACCCACCATCCATCCTCGTCCCATAAATCGGATGGGTTTAGGCAATCGGTTTCTGAAGTGATGACTCTTGTTCCCAGGAAACTCTTTGGTACTCGCATGACTCATCAACGTCACGTAAAACGAAGAGTTGGGCACCAACGTCATTGTTTTAGCGTCGTCGTCGTCGTTTGCGGGGTCGAAGGGATGTCACGTCTCCACGAGCAATCCAACTATTGTACTTGTCGGGCCACCCTTTCCACTTGACCAACCAACGACCTTTTTGTCGCTTAAGTACCTTCTCGATGCGAAACACATCGGACACATGGACTTTTTGTAAATCCTCTTCATAAAACGTACCTTGGACAGGGGTATCATCCCATTCGCGAATCTTATACGTGGGGACAGGGCCAGGGACCACACGATGCACCACAAACACTTCTTCGGTCCAACCGGGTAAATACCCTTTTGCAAAGGTACGATGAATCGTATTGAGTCGGACATGATCCCCCACCTTCAATTGGGGTTTTTTGTAGCCTTTCAATCGTTTGCTGTACAATCGTTTCCACACCACTTCTTCGTTGTCCCACGTCACGTTTTCGGGGGGCATACCAATACTTCGATGACGGGTGGCATTATACCCCTGCACCAACTCGGGTAGGACATCGTCAAAGCGTAAGGTGTTGGCCGCGGTCAAATAACGGTACAACCGTTCTTTCAAGGTACGGTTAAATCGTTCCACCACACTGGCTTTGGCATCCCCTTCGGTCGAAAAATGTTGAATGTCTTGCTCGTCGACCCATCGTTGAAAGGTCCGATTATAAAATTCTTTCCCTCGATCGGTTTGCAATCGATTCGGGTGACGTCCTCCTTGTCTCACAATCTTCTCAAAGGCTTTCACGAGGGCCACGCCGGTTTTGGTTTTCAACGGTTCGACCCACGCGTACTTGGACAACACATCCACGACGGTCAACAAGTAGCGTATACCCCGATTATGTTTGGCCAAACGTTGCACTTCCACTAAATCCGCGGCCCATTGATCATCCAACCCCCCTACGATCACGGGTAAGGTAGCAAAACGACGACGTCGGGGTTTATGCAAGGTGTAACCCACATCCTGTTCCAACACCCGTTGGGCTTTTTTCAAAGGGAGACCCTGGGCTTTAGCAAATCGTTGCACCCCACCTAAACTCCCCGGGGCACGAGGATCATGGTAACGGTTTAACCATTGTTGCGAGACATTGGCCTTCTTCTTCGTTGACGAAACCTTGGTTTTCTTCAACCATGATGACGACGAACTCCAGCGTTGGGTTCTCTTTCGAGGGGCCATACTTTTTGGCATTCACCCCATAAGGTCGATATGGTGGGGACCATGTGGGGATGCGCCTTTTGAATGATTCGATACCATCGCCAGGCGTAAGGATGACCTTTTAACCATAAGACAAACACCACCCATCGATACAGGTTGCGGTCGACGTGGGTTTCTTCAAAGAGGTGGAGAGGATGCGTGTCCTCGGGACAAGGGGGTATGGGGATTTTAGTACCGGGTTGGTGATCATATAAGACTTGACAAAGGGTTTGATGACATTGCCATTGCCCCAGGGACAAGATAGACTCCCACGCATCACATACAGACTCCATGGACTAAATAAAAACATTTTTATTCGTTCTCTCATTTAAAAGAGACCTAGACGGCCACAGCTGATGGTCTCTAGACCTTTCTGCCAGTTCTCAACACTGTCACCGTACTTAGGGGGTGGTGGAGCTGGGGCCACCATCATTTCTTGACGGTTCTTGAGCTCTTGAATTTCTCGTAACAATTGTTTCTCATACTGTGTCAGGGGCCGTTCTCGTACCACGTCCTCTTTCCTTTGGACTGGAGGACCAGGGATGTCTACTCCACGTTTGGGATATCCTTGAACATCACGGGTGGGTGGTTCAGCTTGTTGGTCGGCTTTTTTGGGAGGGTTGTCATGAAACCAACTCCAGTACTTGGGACCCAAGGGTTGATCGGCCCACCGGAAGAAGCCACACGTTTTCTTGGAACAAGTCAGGAACAAGCGATCGGGGTTCTGAGTCGAATGACTCTGTTGAAGCGTGGCGGGTTCACGGCAAAAGCATTGCAAACCACCCCACATGTCCATCACTTCTACATGAGGTTGACTATACACGGCTTTCATATACTCCAGAACTTGATCTTGTCCACAAAACAGCAAACACGGTTGCATGGGACATTTCACATACTTCCATCCCTTTTGAGATTCTGGGGCCTCCAAACGCACCTCATGGCAAGGGCATACCATAGTGTCCACTGAACTGGGAGGAGGATCTTCGACCTACGTCACCATGTATTCAGATGGGGATGTCTGGGGGGACACCATATCATTCAATTCTTTCATCATATCTTCCACGGCAGCTCGGGTGTCTTCCACCACGTCGCACACCACAGGATCACAGTCCACGGGCGTCATATGTTGAATGCTCTTCTTCTTCTTTTTCCCCTCTGGGGGATGGGTTGATTTTCTCTTCCGATCCACAGACATCGTACTCAAGGTTGATTTCACCCCTACCGAACATGCCTTTTTATACGTTGGGCCCTTGACTGTCATTGGTCAGCTTATCCTACCCATATAAGGACATCTCATCGTCCCATTGGTCAGCTTATTCAATCCAACTAAGGACCTCTTGTCTTCCCATTGGTCCGTTGTCCCTATTTAAGACGGTCCCTTGGTCTCTAGATCTTCATTCTCAAAAGCCATGCCCCCAGACATTGACATGATCGGAGAACAAGATCTCGGTGCCTTGGAACTGCAAGTGGGTCATGGCCATGTGGTGTACACCGGGGGAGCCAAAGGTACGGATGCCCTCGTGGAAGAACATGCCAAACACTTTGGGATGCAACTAGAAGTCCTGGTCCCCCCGAACCATCCTCGAGCCACTTTCATCACCCCTTCTACGGTGGAAGTCCTGATGCTGGCCAACCCCCATCTTCACCAGGCAGCGGAGAAACTAGGCAAACAAATGCCCAGTCATTTTTACACCCTGCAATTGCTGCAACGCAATTATCAAATTGCCAAAAGAGCCCATACGATCTATGCCTTTGGCATTTTGGAACCGGATCATAAACGCGTGAAAGGAGGCACTGGTTGGACTGTGCAATTGGCTATGGATCTAGGCAAACCCGTCTACCTGTTTGACATACCCAGTCAATCATGGTACCGCTCGGACCATTACTACCAAGTCAATGAGAATGCCGCCACCCTGGTCACTGGCAGTCAATTTGTCCCTTGGGGACCTAAAAAGCCCACCCTTCATCAAAGCAGTGCTATTGTGGGATCCCGGGATGTGGACGAGAAAACCCGAGCAGAAATTCAAGCCTTATTCAACCGCACGTTCTGTCTACCCGAGAACATTGATCAATTACGCATGGAACTGGAAGACTTTCATTTGTAATTGTAAATAGTCATTTTTTAGATTTTTATTTTTTCAATCTGTACATAGCCAATTTTTTTTTTTTTAGTTTTTATTTTTCCAATTGTACATATCCATTTTTTTACTTTTTATTTTTTCAAAACTGTAGATAACTTTTCCAATTGTAAATAGGAGCGCCCCACCCCGCGTGGCAAAGAACACAGACCACCATTTGTAAAAAACATCAACTCTTTTTTTAATTAAAAAATAAAAAGTTCACAACACTGAGTTTGCACGTTCATCATAAATAGTTGGTCTTGACGCACAGCAGCCTTGACTCACAATAAAACTCAACATGAATAGTTCAAAGAAACAAAACACGTCGCACTTGGTCCCGCATCATGGCCTGCTGTCTCCTCTCCCGCTCCTCCCGGCGCCGCTGCTCCCGCACCCTCTCCATGTCCGCGAAATACTTTCGAATCATCTGCCATTGGTGACCCCTATGTATCCTTGGCAGATGGTTACACAAATCATTGTCAATTTCCTCGAAATGTTCCAAGGACATGGGCCACCGACGCTCCCAGTTGGACCACACGCGGTGCCGGTAGACCCATGGGATGATGCGTTCCACCAGCGTCTCTAACAACATTTCCACACTCTGTGGGTCCGGTTGTCCTTCGCGATGACCATTTTCTGTCCTCACCAGGGCTATCACGAACAGTTCCACAAACGCATCCACGCGTCGGCGGGTCAAACGACGCCAGGTCTCCTCTCCTCTCTCATACATGACCTCAGCCTGTCGTTCCACATGGGTCCTCTCCTTTGGCACGCGCGTCCTCAAAAACTCTTCTCCTCCTCCAACATTCATGTCACTGGCTAAGGAGCCCAACCGCCTTCTCGTTTCGGACATTTTTGCACCACCAACTAACATAAGTCACTCAGGACCGGCTCAAAGCTAAGAGTGACGTCCTGTGGCCTCCCTTGACTTATATACCCCAATCCGCGCAATGTCTGATGGTCTATCTAAGGAGGGGGGGAGGGGGGTCCCCCCACCCCTTCCCCTCCCAAAGCATGATGGGGTCTTTCTCTCATTGGCCCATTCCCTCCCACGTGACCCTTTGATTTCTCTATAAAAACCACCGTCCCATTTCACGTTTTTCAAACTCATGGATGATCCAGTCCTCAATCTAGAAGCCCAACAAGTAGTTGATCCTTTGGTCTGTTGGCTCAATCCCCACCATTGATGTTTACTTGACATTCTTGCTTGCTTGCTTGCTTGCTTGCTTGCTTGCTTGGATCTCCTCCTCCTCCAATTCCTCGTCGTCTCTTCTGGCTCTGAATCGGGCATCTCTAGGCCAAGTAATGGTAATAACTCTTGGCGGCGGCATCCACCACGCTGATCTGATAACCTTTAAGGAATGGGGCTTGACTGAAAGCCGTCAAGGCGTCGTAACTGCAGGGGTCGAAGGGTATGTTGGCCTCGTGATGGAGCTGCAACGCGACTTCCCTCCCTGTCGAATGGCTTTGTATTTTGGGTGATTATCAAAAGGAACACTCATATTATCAAAAGGAACTCATCAAAAAGGAACACTCATATTATCAAAAGGAACTCATCAAAAAGGAACTCATCAAAAGGAACACTTGTATTATCAAAAAGGAACTTATATTATTAAATAGGAACTCATATCATCAAAAAGGAACTAATAGAAACACTCATATTATCAAATCAAGCAGAGTATGCGAGTCCTCCTTAACAGGTCATCATCGTCGCTGCGCCTCCGTCATCTACTTCCAGAGAACTCCTTTTATCGCCTCTTCTTCTGACTCAGAGTCCGAGGTGTTTAGTCCAAGCAATGACATGATCTCGCGTGTAGCGAGGCCACTGGGCCACGCTGCCGTCTCTTGTGAGGACATGAAGTCCCCCCTGACGTTCATCAAAAGGAACACTCATTATCAAAAAGGAACTCATCAAAAGGAACACTCATATTATCAAAAGGAACTCATCAAAAGGAACACTCATATTATCAAAAGGAACTCATCAAAAAGGAACACTCATATTATCAAAAGGAACTCATCAAAAAGGAACACTCATATTATCAAAAGGAATACTCATCTCAGCGGTTTTAACCCACCTTGAGCCCGCGATCCTATTTTCACCAAGTCGGGTTGTCCCTCGATTGCACTATGGGATTTCCACTATTTCACTCAAAGGACACACCCAGTTGAATTACGACGCCATGCATCCGCGTGACCCCTTCCCAAACCACGCGAAATCCAAGTCACCAAAAGTCACCACATTGTCCGGGAACCGAAAAACTACAGTTTGGCTACCTATCCCCAACACAAATGGTATCGCTTGGTGTACGACAAAAGAGTCATCGATCCCCACACCTTCAACACCTACCCCTATGGCTACCAGTGAAAGACATTGCCCAAACAAGATCGTTGATTGTGTTCACTGTCATCGAGAACATTTTGGCGCCACCACCACCACCTTTGAACAGAAATCAATCATATCGACGTCAATTACAACAATGGATCCGTGACAACAATCAATGGCGAAGAATAACTCGATGTCAAAAACAATGGTGGGGACCCTCTATTGAACATTAAGGAACACTCAGGAAAAACCATTTTCTCAGTTATTGTAAAAAAGTATAACAATAAACGTGATTTATTCATTTTGTGTTGTTTTCACTCCAAGGGTTACCCTCGTTGCAAAAATTGGACTTTGGACTTGGAGCCCGCGTTTTCTCAGCGGTTTTAACCCACCTTGAGCCCACGATCCTTTTTTCACATTGCTCAGCGGTTTCTCATCCTAAAACACGTGACTTCCGGTTCCCATGAGCCCACGATCCCTTTTTCACACCTGGTCAGCGGTTTCCCCTCTTAAAAACACGTGACTTCCGGTTCCAGACACTTCCGGTCACTTCCGGTTCCGGTGACGTCATTGATTTCCTCTCGACCAATCAGAAGCCAGCACGAGGCCTATGTGAGCGCAACTTACTACTCATTAACTACAAATTACACCAGTTTCTGAGCTGAAAAATCTGCATAATAGAAATGTAAAAAAAGTATAATGATTGCTATATGAAACTGTTGACAGAGAAGTCAGGATGAGGCATATCAACCATTATTCGAAAACTTTGCACTTTTTCCGAAAGAGGTAATTATGAGGTAAGTGCCAAACAAGATACATACCGTCCATGTTAAAGTCACATCTCTGTATTCTTCATGAGGTACTGTGGAAGTCAAATTTTCGACGATTTTGGGGTGATCACTTGGTTCTACAGAACAATAAAAATACTCAGCATTACCGAGAGAAGTTTCAAGTCACTTTTAATAGCTGAACATTGGTGGGTTTGCTTCGAGACCTGGGTTTGGGAGCGGGTGAGGTAATGGGTAGAGAGACGGACTTACAATGCATGAGACTTTTATGATCAGAAGATTGGAAGTTTGATGCTTTGAGGCTAGTCCCTACCTCACATCGTGCTGTTTTCCCGGGAGGGGTACTTCCTGTAGTGGGTTATACAGAGACGCTCAGCCCGAAAGGGGTGCCTTTTTTGCGCTTGCAGTATACTAGAGGATAGTAAAATTTACTTTTTTGGTAAGTTAAAGGGTTGCCAAAGTACAGCCTAAACTGAAAGAGATAGCAGCTAAGTCTAAGTACTAAAAATGTTTTTAGCATTTTGATAGAAATCGCAACGAAAGATATACGAAAGTGGGAACCTTCGAGCGACTGAAATCCCGGCAGCAATGATCTATTGTTTTCACAGGCGGCCCAAGCTCAAGATGAGTGACAAACGCCGCGAACGTGACTTTAGCGTATCGGCGTATAAGGTGGTGTTGTGTTACAACGGTTTGAATCATAAAGATTTGTATGGGAAGGCAACGGATTTGTTTTAAATAGTAGAAATTATTGTTGTTTGACGATAAAGTTAACTAATCCCGTTGCCTTGTTATATTCTTTGTCATTTGCCAGCTTCTCAGGCCGATTTGAAGCCATTTCGGCGATTTAGCGATTGCAGTGGAAACTTGGAGCTATAAAATCGCCGAAATGGCTTCAAATCGGCCCGAGAAGCTGGCAAATGACACAGAATATAACAAGGCAACGGGATTAGTTAACTTTATCGTCAACCAACAATAATTTCTACCATTTAAAACAAATCCGTTACCTTCCCATACAAATCTTTATGATTCAAACCGTTGTAACACCACACCACCTTATACGCCGATACGCTAAAGTCACGTTCGCGGCGTTTGTCACTTATCTTGAGCTTGGGCCGCCTGTGTTGTTTTTGGCTTATTTTAGAGGTATGAAAGATGTACAATTTTTGTTCTAAGTATACAAAAGAGGTACCATTTCGATAAAGATTAGTATATTACCGTGTGGCATGAAATTTTCGAGGGATCTTATTTTCGCGAATTTCCTCTCGATCCGCGAAAATTTGATCCTGCGAAAACAAACTCCCGTCAATAAATAATCCGCAAAAATTTACTCCATGTATTTAGGTTCCTGAATTTCAGTTAATTTGGGCAATATTACGACCTTCCTCTTTACAATTGCAACCGCATAAGACGTAGTCTCTGCAGTATCTGGGTAAATTTGATAGCAACCGTAGACGAGACCATTTCCTGCCAAAGAGCCAAACGTAGTTTACGACGTGTTTCTCCCAACCCATAAGGCATACGAAATCACACCTTTCGGTGAGCTTTGAGTTAGAATCGACGACTCACAACATGAGCAAAGCAAATACGTAAAATATAACAAAACGATATTACATCCCTTGCTGCTGTATACAAGTTTCATACGTTGCCCAAACTCGTTGCCCAACAAGTTGCCCAAACTCCGCGAAAATTTTTTCTCGCGAAACACAAAAAATTGGCAATCCGCGAAATTAAACTTCCACAAAAATTTCATGCTACACGGTAAACGGTAACGGCTTGAACCTCGGGCCTCGAGGCCGAACTTTAGAAACTTAACGAACATTATCTGTGTATACAAAAGTGAATAAATGGATACCATCGAAAAATTCTGCAAATGACAACCCATTCCGAGGGTACTAGTAATACGTCTCGTTGCACGCTTCATTCTACAGAAACCACGTGATCGCTTACGGCCCGTGTTCGTCTTACATTTCGTTGGTTGTTTTGATTTACAAGTCATCGCCTTTATTGACCACTCAGTCACATATTTGCTACAGCCTTGGTATTAGCTCATAACCACTGTCCAATGAGCCAACAAAATATCTAGAAATTCATTATCCGACATCATGCTTTAACAAAAGCTATTGTCATACCGTCTTCCAAAGTTCTCGCTGAAAAAGGGCCAATGTATTCTCCACGGGTGAAACTTCCCAACGACGATGTTATGGAGCAAGCAATGTAGATGTGGTGCAAGGTGTACGGGTGAAGACTTGTGAAATCATGGCGAAAGTTCACCAGGTGGTCGAAATCTCCGCTCACAAAATCTGTGGTCTGAAGGCAAATCATCTTCATTAAATTATCCAATGCAATTTTTAAGAATAAAATGAGCATTTTATTCTCTTCAACGATTATACCATACACTGGTCACTTATTTTATTAAATCAAAACACGGACTAAAGCACATTGTCTCATCAGGATCACAGTCGCCATGACACGCCATACAAGTTGAAAGGCAAAAGAGCTAAATCACTCTATTAAAAAGGGTTTCATCCTTTTTCATTCTAGACATTTTCTATCAAAATACATAATGTGCATGTACTAAAATAATCATGGTTTTTGGGTTTTACCTCGGCACAATAACCTGGCATGATTTTCTATGTTTTGTTAGTTATTGTTTTGCTGTAAAAAAAAATTTTTTTCTGTTTCACGTTATCTGTGAGTTTCACGGGTTCGTACACCGAGGCGTTTTACTTGTAACGATTTTCAACATCGGCAAATTTTATCAGTTAACAGGATCTTGAAGACAAAACTTAATCATTTTCGCGCATAGTCACCACGTTTGAGTCAGACAGGCCCACTATCAGACATTCACCCCACACGTATTTCTGTTAACATATTTTTTTGTTAAGAGTATTTGGCCATCGCAGTTAAAATTGCAATTTAAGCAATTGCGAATTAAGCGCCCCCCTCCCCACCCCCAAAAAATCGGGCATCCAGGGAGCAGGCCAATTTATTGAGTTCAACTAACCCGTGAAAGGAATGAAACATGAAATGAAATGATGTGAACTGCAAATGATTCAATTTCCATGTGAACTAGTGCTCTAAATACACGTAGCTACCTGATTTTTATCCGCTCCGTCCACAGCAAACAATATTAGATAATGCAAGAGTTTCTGAAAGTCTCCCATGTCCTTTGGCGCATCCCATTCCAGTGATAGTGTCTTCTTCTTTATGCTTGTTACACGTATGTTCTCAGGTTTTGTGCACCTCACTGATGGATGCAATTCAAACAAACCAACTTACTGCATTGTGAAAGGTGGAGAAATTGTAGTTGCATTAAATCAGAACTACGTAATGAAAAGTTACAACTTTTGTCAGAAGAAGTTGGGATGTTAAAGCTCATTGCTGGCACAGTTCCGCTTAATTTAGGACCCAAAACTAAATATTGAAGTACAACTGAAGACAACCAGACACACTCAAGGCTGGGGACACTGCTCTGCAATCCACCGTACCGAAAAAGATGATGACTGGTGCATTTCCCCATAGTTCTTAGCGAACAAGAACCCTAAAAACGCTCATGAAAATGCAAAGAAAAATTCTAAAAACTTCAAACTTAGCATACAGAATGTTGCTAGCACAGGAACAAATTTATGCCAAAGAAATGGCTTTTTGTGTGCCTATTGGCTGTGTTAGATTCGCAAGGTATTGTGGTAAAATGTACAGCCAGCATCTTTTTCCGTATGGTGGATTAGCACGAAAGATGACTTTGACCACGTCACCACTTTACTCCTATGTGACTTTAATTTATCCTGGCTCTATGGGTTGGAGAAGAGCAGCGGCACTGGTCTGGAAAAACACAAGCCCTGCACAATTAACAATAAGCAGTGTTCAACAGATAAGTCACCTCACAAACTTTGATTCGTTTGCTACACACTGTTCCACACAAAAAGAAAGGTGATAAAGAGGCTAACACACCAATAAGAGAAAAAGGCAACAAAGAGAATCGAAAAATAAGGACAATTTTAGTTCTGCACTGAAAATAAAAATCTCCCTAAATAACATCTAGTTAGATCACAACAGCAAAAAAAGGAAGCGGTGGCTAAAAAAGGGGTTTCTTTTCACAAAAAATATGGTCATTTAAGGGTTCAACTAAACGCTGTTACAATTTTAGGTGCATTACACACGAGTACGCTTATTTCAGTCAGGGTACCTTCAGGACATTACATAAAGGATAAACATCGAAAAAGTTAAAATTACCTATTTACAATGGACAAATACCTATTATTGGACAAATACTTGTACGTCTTGTATGTACTTAACAAATAAAATAGCCAAAACCGTGCTTTGTTCTGTGATAAAGCACGCAAGGAAGTGACGAGAGCATGAAAGAAGTGTAGGGTGAACACGAGCCGCAGGCGAGTGCTTCTCCCTACTTCTTGAGTGCTCTCGTCACTTCCTTGAGTGCTTTATCACAGAACAAAGCACGATTTTGGCTTTTTTATTTGTTTTATAATATAGCTTTGCTCACATTTGTAAAGAAACTGGCTTTTAATTGCAAGAAATCAAGTTTTTTCATAGCTTGCAAGCGCGTGCAAGAAAGGTTTTCAGCTTGCCAGCGCGCGCAGAATGGCGTCACTGGCTACTCCGTGCTTCTGTACTCTGATAAAGCACGCTGTTTCAACCAACCAGAGCGCGCGTTATATCGAAACTTTATTATAAATGTAGATAAAGTCATTACCTGATTCCAGTGGGTTGCAATAGTTGGACGGGCTATAATTGTCACTCTGAACATTGCCTAAGTTGACAATGAAGAAGATTGCTGGTCTTCCTGACACTTGCTCGTGGACATCAAACAGATTTGGGAATAACGTTTTAAAAAGTGATGTGACATTGCACTCCTTCACTGAGCTGGTAACACTTGTGTTAATGGTCAAATCTGAACAATTTATCAATATGTTGTAACCATGTGGAGGCCTGTAACAAAATTTGTTTGGAATTGATGGTTTGTAACAGTACAACACATTGTAGGTGAACTGTAGATCACTTTGTTCATTTTCTATGGTGTTCCAAATCAACAGAGTTTTTGGAGGAATCAGTCCATTAGATACACATTTTGGTTTGCTGATAGGACCTGTGGAAAGAAAGACTGAGTTAAAAATAACCAAACATGAAATTAAAACAGCTTAAATTGTAAGTACATGTACCTTATTTTTGTTAATTAAAGAACATAATTATAATGATTATATTATAAGTACAATTATTTATACTGTTACATGTGTATAATTGCTCCTTCAAAAATTTAATATAGGGTACTGGGTAGTAAAGTAAAGAAAAACCAACTATAAGTACATTTGTACATAAGAGAGTGTGTTAATCTAGCTAAGGGCAATAATATTCCACATATACAAGGCTGTGCTCTTAGAAAAATTACAAGGAGCCCAAAGGTTCCCAACCATGAAATCTGGGGTTTCCAGTTTTTCAAGTTGCCCAAAGACAAAAGTTAGTCACCAACTGGCACCCATGGCCATGCAGGCAGTGCTAGAGCACAGCCCTGATATAGCAGCAGCATATGGGGACCGGGGTGCACCCTTTGCTGTGGGCTACATGGGGAGGCTCTGCCTTTTTCACCATTACAGTATATGATTAGAAATGGTATCAAGGTATTCCTACAGGCTGAAGTGACCCTTTTCAAATCGGTTGACTTCTAAGCAGCTTTAAGTTTGTCACAAGATGAGTTTGTTTACAAATTTTCTGTTCAAGGGAATTTGTATTTAGCGAGATATAAGCAACCGAAGTTCCGTCTCTGAGTTATATTTAAAAAATGGAGAACCAAGAATATTTCGACCACACCCAAAAGTGTCAGATTACAGGAATTCTTTACATACTTTCCGAATAAAACTATTTTTTAACGAATCTACACATAATGTTGTATTGTCTGTGTTAATATGATCAAGTTTGAACAAACATTTCTGCAGAATTGGGACATAAAAATAGGTGGCAAAAATGTCCAAATTAGCGTCCTTAAAGGAATAAGGCAAAATAATATTTAAATAATTTTTAAAGAGTTGAAGAAAATTACACCATAAACTGAGACGTATTCTGACAGTAAAAGGTTAACTTTCATAATTTTGATATTAAATACCAGCTAAACAAAAATAGTTGCAAAATTAAGTTATGTTTGGAGCCTTCAAGACACCATGCAAAATCCATAAGATGCAGGGAAGCAATCATAATTCTAAAAAAGCTTTAAAATGCAAAGAATGTGTGGCATTTTCTTCCAAATTTAAGGTCAGTTATCTCTGAACAATGTAATGTAATGTTATCCCCAATTTTCTTTTTGGATTCTGATAGCCCTTGCTAAGATCTGCTTTTTCCGCATACTGGTAGTCATAAACCACGCAAAATTACCTTTGTCTTAGGGTGCGTTTCTTTGGGAGAATCCGAAAACGGATTTGTGATCCCAGATCATATGGATTCTTCGACACCAAAGAAATGCAAAATCCGAAAAACGATTATTTTGTCATGACAAGACAGGTTGGAGGCACGCAATATATATATCAGAACGATATTTCTCTTGTTCAGCCCTAGAATTAAACTAGAATGGAATACAAATAATTTATAAACAAGGACAATATCTGCAGTAGTTCAAGTGAACTCGCTATTTGCGTTCACAATTAGCAAAATCTGGTCCCTGAATTACAGAAATGGTACACAAATGAAGTTATCCTGACGTGTCAATGCTTCTGTCTGTACTTTTGGAGAAAACGTTTCAAATATACGGAATGGAATAATCACCTGAATTTTCTTTTTCACGATCGAATGTTTTGTCGTGCAAGATCGAGAGAAAATATGGCGAGACCAGTAAATTTGCATGGAAGACCGCTTGACAGATGTACTATTTTCGGATCCGTCCCCAAAGAAACGCACGGATCATGAATCTTAAAAATCCGGATTTAGATTTGATCTGATGTATCCACTCGGCGTGTGGATTCTTCAGATCACTAAACCCTGATTAATCCATTTTCGGATTTAGGTAAAGGAACGCAAAATCCGTTTTTGGATACAAGAATCCGGATTTGGATTTTCCCAAAGAAACGCACCCTTAGTAGGCAAATTCCTTAAGAATCCCCAACAACTCGGGCCAGCCCTGAGATGGGCAGAACATATGCGCAATATAACAAAAGGACGCATCGTCCTTAAGCCTGGGGGACATATAAAGACAGAGATGCCAAAAAAAAAAACATTGCAATATAAGAATGCAAATGTGTGTGTAGATATTTGGAGAAGGAGGCAAAACTACCTCAGTCTCTTTTCCCCAGTTCCTGCCACTTTATTTTCATGTTTTTGTTTTCTTTACTTTGCCCTGGGCCAATGTAAAAATGTAGACTACTGAGACTCCCAGCTAGGGGTAAAATATAGACTAATCAGACTACAGACTGGGAGCATAATAGAGACTGCAATCTAACATATGCCTAAGTAGGACTTTAATAGCAGTAATCCCAATTTTAGCTTCAAATGGTTAGGACAGTGACTCAGGGATCCATATCAGCTTTAGTTCAAACTTGTCAGCCAGGCAAGGATGTCAGAAAAGATACTTGCCCTGATATAATTTTACTTGCCCGTTCAAATTGTGTATTACAGTTAAAAACTGAAAGTTAACAACAAGTAAGTGGAAAGGTTGCATTTTGTCTTACGTCTGTGTTACTGCAGCGGCACGACAGTACTTAAGGCTTCCGTCACTTTCATTTCACAAATTCATTGATTTACTACGTTTACTTAATTTACAAGTACTTCTTGATCAAACTTTCAATTTGATTCTTCTCATTAATTTGCTCTGTTTACTTTCAATTACAAGTACTTCTTGATCAAACTTTCAATTTGGCATTTTTCAACGTCGCTTTCCGTGTCACTTGCATCCTCAACACCACTGTCATTCTCATCTAAATCCTCTCCCTTGTCAACGATATCCAAGTCTTCACCTGCCTGTTTTGCTGCCACAATGGAAAAAATGCGCGCTTTCATTTCTCTTGTTCGTAATGAGAGGAACTTTGCTCATCCAAAGAGTCACCTTCTGTCAAAGTATCGCAAATTTTGCAAAATTCACGTGCGGCCAAAGAGCAAGTGCCTTCGTGTTTGCATATTTCTGCAGCACGTCAGTGGTCAAGAACAAAAAATTGAGCCTACAAACATTTCATTTCTGAGAGTTAGATGTCGTATGCGCAACAAAACAAAGACGTTTACAGAATATTAATCTTCTGTTTACAACAGTAAGGAATCACTAAATGGCTGGTGGACACTCAAAACTCAGGTACATTGACTGGTGAAAAATTAAAGAAAAAATTCTGCTCCTTAAAACCTACTCGTCCAGCGGACGAGTTTATGATTTTTTACACTCGTCCGTAGCACTTTATAGTCGTCTCGGACGAACTGACGACTGCTAATATGGATCCCTTGTGACTGCACAAACTCTTAAATTGGTCTGTGTTCAACTGTCTGTAGTCTGCACGTTAACCCTTTCAGCCCTAAGCCCTGTGAAATTTAAATTTCTCTTTACATGATCACTACTTGTTTGAACAATCAATTAGAGGCAAGAACAAAGGAAGCGATCACTGAGGATAAGATGTCTTGACATTTAGACAAATTCTCCTTACTAGTGCCATAAGAAATGTATGGAGATCAGTAATGAGAACATGCATTTTTATACTAGGGCTAGCCCTAAACTGAATGTTTAAATTTACCTCCAACAAGAACAGTTACATTTGCATCCTTTGCTACAACTGCATTCTGACTTTGTCCAGAGAGACTGGATAAACTACACTGATAAAGTCCATGTTGCTGGCGTGTAATTCTCCTGATAACCAACCGCACCTTTGTTGCTGACCGCTGTGTCTGATTGTGAAGCCACTTCCCTTCGTGTTTCCAAGAAACTTGACTAGCGGAGAGGACTGTGTTGTTCACTGTGCAATCCAAAGTTAATGTACCCCCAGCTACAACATAAACCACTGGGGTGTGCACTAAGATGAAGACAACACAGAGATTAGACTAGCTACTAGCACTGGCAGCAAGTGGGCTGAAGCAAGTAGGCTTAATTAAGTTTATTTTGACCTGTTTGACGCACAGTGAACAACAAAAGTGAAAGATTTCCCGTATTGAAAGACTCTATATCTCATACAAACGCGATCACTTCAATCAAACTAGCCAGATTAGAATATCATGAAAGCGAAAAACATGTAAACGAAAGTGCAAATATTTAATGTGATGCGCAAAGTCTACATGTATGGGCATGATCCTCGATCAGTGTGATGATGATCAGATCCTAGAAAGGGTTCACCCATTCTCTGGGTGGATGGCAATTGCTATGATCTCTATAAATCAGACGAAAATTTCGATGTGACGTACCTGAAACGAAAGCTTTTTGAGTTCCTGACACAAGCTGAGGCAGCGAAATTAGAGAATTAGATAAGATTGTGAAACACAACAAGCTCAAATATGCTGCCATAACCCGGAAGCTGCTTGGGAGCCACTCAATTTCAAAACCGGAAGTTTGATCTCAACATCGTGGCATTGCGGGTGTTTGGGTTTCTTCCGATGGAGTATATACCCCATATGAAAGTGGCGGGGATGCTCGTCGGAAAATTAGAATTAACACCCTAAAGGAGACCAATGTGGGCGTGGCTCCGGCTTTATTTAACTGCAAAAACAGACAACTAAATAAGAGCCATAGAGATGTTAATTGCGCTAAAGATGTTGCAATCGAATGCTGTCTTCTATGAGTAAATTTTAACAACGGCAATTTCTGTGCTGCTCTAGACCACTAACACAGTATAATATAGATATTTCTTCACACACAACCCTAAGCGATATTTGTGTGGGTAAAAATATTGGCTTTCCGTCCTCAACACCCTAAGTGAGACCAAAACCTGCAATTTACAACCCTAAGCGAGACGACGAGCATCCCCGTCACTTTCATATGGGAGTCCCCCCCCCCCCCCCGGGGTATATACTTAATTCAATAAAGGTTGCTTTGGCAATTGGTCATTGCAATTGGGCACTGGGCATTTGGGAATACGGAACACAATGCAATGTTTTGCTTGAGTGACTGCCAAACAAAACAGTAGCTTCCCAATGCGCAATATGCCCAATGCCCAAAGCAACCTTTATTGAATTAGGTATATTCCTATTTATTAATTATACAGACACGATAGTCCGGCAGATAAGTCTCAAATCGGGGGTGAGTACTGCACTTTATGATAAAAGCATCAAACTTGGCACGTTAAAACTAGACACCATGGGGAACATTTTCAAGATTAGAGGCAATCGGCATATGTTCCTTGTCAGCCAGGAGAGGGTGGTAAAAGTATTGGGGATAATTATTCCAAATAGTCGCCGCCAGCGATACTTCTTTGGTCTGGAAACATACAGCATAATTGTTTAAAACAAAGTCTGATCGTAACGATCTACTGAAATACGTTAAAAGATTGAAATAATGCTATTGAAAGTGGCATAGAAGGTTTCTGAGAAAGGAAAATTGAAAGATAATTCGGAGGTCATAATTATGCAAATTAGAAATTTTAATTAATTCACATCTGATGATTGCATAGTTGAATAGTTGTAGCTTATTTTTTCACTACTATCGTCTCAAACTTTACACAAGATGAACATAAATTGTGTTTTCTAATTGGTAAACGAATGCACGACACTGCATTATTTTTCCTGGGGGCTGATAAATGGCCAGAAATGAAAAAAATCGTCTTGAATTAGGTTTTGACTTATGGGGTTATTTTTCCTGGGGGCTGATAAAAGGCCAGAAATTAAAAAAAGTCATCTTGAATTAGGTCTTGACTTAAGCAGTTAAAAAATGGAAATGCTACTGATTGTCCTATTTTTGGATAATTATTTATTGATTATCCACTATACCAACCACAAGAGTAACTAAAGAGCCATAGATTCCTATTGTAAATAACTCCACTGTGTGATGAGGATATGGTTGATACCTGGGTGGCCATCGTGGGTGTTACCTGCATGCACAACTCACTCGTGTTGCTAAAAGCATGTGGAAATATATACATTTTGTATTCACGGATTCGATTCCGGTACTTGTATAAGAAAACATACTACAACCAGATATGCAGATTCATTCCTGAAAGAGACAAATGCCAAGGAAACCTTCCGTGCACACCTGGTTAGCACTCGTACTCTATGTAATAGTTCTACGCATGGCATCTAAGGTACAAAATTCTCTCAGCGCGAGACCGAGCTGCACTGAGTTGTGCGAATACTAAGGGCGCACCATAACGATTGCAATTACATTCTAGCAGACGGAATGAGTTTGACGTCCTCGCCTGGGATAGCTAGATCAATCCATCGTTAAAGGGCACTTCTTTTGGAAGACTTAAGAAGTAAAAAATGATATTTTATATCCTAGAATTGCAACGAGGAACGTGTCCTTGGTTTGCACCTAGATGAGATAATAATGCTCAAAGTTGACAAACTATCGAGCGAGTGGTACTGTTAATGGATTGTGCTACTTTATACCACAGGCGGTGACTTGTTCCAGACGATGTTTGAAGTCAATATCGGCTAACAAACTGGAATGCGGCCGGGATGTTTACTCGGTACTTTATGTAACTCGCGTAGCTCAGTGCATCAAACAATAACAGGTGCAGTGCATGCGCCATGTACTAGATGCGGCACCATGCCGTGTTTTACGGAAAGAAGGTGTATAGCTAGATCGCTATAAAGTATGCTCATTGACGCTACGTGTATGCCCGCATCGCATATGCTTGCACAGACAATGCGCGCAATTTACAGCAGCACACGCAGACTTAAAGAATTAGAGCTCATCGCTACTCCCAATATCTGATAAAAAAGTTGAATAATGCACGAAAGACGTTTTTCAGAGAAGATGGTAGAAAACAAATTACTACTTCATCTACACAGAAGTCCCTTCCGTAACCCCTCATTTAGACACTGACAGGATACCCAGCTGGCTATTTGTGGGCCTGGTGCTCTTTTAACTGTTCAGTCCAACAAAAGTCCGATGTAATTAACAGAACGAATCAGTTAATCGTGAGCTGCAAAGGCTGTAGACGAAGAAGTAAATTTGCCGATGAAAATCTGTTTTGGAAATTACTGTGCTTGTGTCGTTACTGTGGCTGACTTAAACTGATGAAAATGGAAAGTAAAAGGACAAATAACTGAATAAATAGCGTGTGTAATAACGTGTTTCTGCAGTCTTTAACTGCATTATAGTTCTGCCGTGAAACAGTTAAACTGGAAAAGAAAACGAAATTGCGGTTAAATGATTCGACCAGTGTAGTTAAATTAATTAGATATCTAATTTGCATAATTTTGACCTAAAATAAAACGATCCCCTGAATTCAGTCAAATCAGCCCGAAAAATGTTAATGTTCTGGTTTGTTGGGAAATTAAACAAACAGCCATCACAAAAATGACAATTCAACACTGTATCAAGTTAATTTTGCTTCATTTTTCCAATAACAGTCTTTATAGTCTGAATGGCGGCCATATTGAAAAATCCCCCCCCCCCCTTCCCAGCTGCCACAGAACCTATCCAGATTGCCTCTAATCTTTAAAACGTTCTTTACGATACCAAGTATTAGTGTGACAAGTTTCATGCTTTTATCATAAAGTGCAGAATAGATTCACCTATCTGCTAGACTACGAGTGTTTTAGTGGAAAATTGACCACTCGTAAAGTTCATACGAAATTTCCATATCCTCACTAGATATCGATGACGTCATTTCCTGCTTTTACACTGTTGTTTGTGCAAACATACTCTTGCCTATATGATAAAAAGAAAATTACACGGCGGATTGAAGATCTGATCGTTGATTTTGTGTTTGTTTGTTTGTCTTCTGTTTGTTCATAATCCTTTTTCTTTAGCTAGTAGTTGATGGTAGAGTTCATTTTCGATTCATTTCAGATAATTTCTTTGCTTGTTATTTTTTGTTGCCCAATCGCTGTTCAAGTCTCAACAGTTATTAAAAGCTTTCTGTGCTTACGGATCAGATAAAAATGTCGATTCTGGTAGGGCTCTATCCGCATTGACGAGGCCCCAAACGGGATTCACTTTTTTAGAGCCCTGAAGTTTAGCCTGAAGCACCAAAAAAGCCCGTTGAAAAATCCTCCGTTCTAGAACTGAGGACAAGCACAAAACAAAAGGTTTAATTATTAAAACAATGACTCTGCACGTGCGATACAGATTTTGGTACATTTCTTTGCCGTCCTCTGCAAAACAACAACGTGAAATGACCAAATGCAAAGTTTTATGTAGAACGTGAACACACGACAGTGAATTTTCTTTTTTCTTCCTGAACTGTAACGCCGTCCTTACAGAGTCGGCTCCCGGATTGTTCCGCTACATTAGACAGACTGAACGAATAGAAACTATCGCGAAGAAGTTTGAAATATTTGGGAGTCATTTTTAAAGTGACCTTTTCCTTGGCGTTGCCGTCGTGGCTGCTTAAGCTCCCTAATCCCTGGGGACGGCGAGGGATTTTTTTTTTGCTCATTTTTTTCAAGCACAGACAGGACCTACAGAAGAAGTAAACTGCGTTGCAGTCAGGTGAATCAAGTTATCTTAAGGAATTTAAATTTTACCGTTTAAGAACTAAGAAAACTCGTGTGTAAACGTTGTAACGACAGTCGGCAAACATTTTGGCGACTAGTAAAACTAGTCTCTATTTTCTCCAACTTTTTAGAGTCGGCAAACTTGCATTTGATATTTGAACGTTTGCCAAACAAGTGTTATTCACTTTCAACCAATCAAATCTCTCGCTCTTCACGCGATTTTACGTCAACTGCGCAAATGCGCAAAATGCCATCCACCAAAGAATCCCGAACGAACAACTAAGAACGCAACATGTAGACGGATTAAGCCACTGCACAGGTTGGGATTGTTATCATTACATACGGTACGTCGTCTATGTTTATCGTGTGAAAGCATGCCAACTTTTTGGAATTTGCCAACATGCAAACTATGCAATAGCATGCATACAATATGCCAGGTATACAAACTGTAGTTAACGTGGCAACATAAAAACTAATTTTTGCACGATAAACTTGACTTTAAAACATTTTATTCTCTTAACTTACAAATACAGCCGTAAAAATATTCAAAATATAACTAATGTTACAATGAGATCGTATTTTATCTCCTTTCACAAACCTCTTATGTGACACAAAATACAACTAGGTTTGGTAATATTGACGTTTAATGTAATGTATTCTTGAATCCTGTTGACCGAATAAATTGATAAATTGGTTTTCCTAAAACAAAGGGAACTTTCAACAAGTTCATCTCATCTCTTATCACTGAAAACTAAACACAAAAACAAACGATTCAAATAATAAGTATTTGCTTCCGCTGAGGGAAAATAATTTTCTAGACATCTCCATGTCATAAAAAGTTTCTTATAATAAAATTTCCGATGACATTGTTTCGATGGATTTTAACCAAGTCCCATGAGTCAATAAAAACAAAAATTTGAACTTGAACATGTACGACTTGGATATTATCTAATACAATAATAATAATAAAAAAAAACTTCACATTCTCTTTACATCTCTTCACAAAGAAAAATTCATTGGCGGGTTCAGAAGTTTTTGGAGGGGGAGGAGAGAGAGAGTTTTAAAAAAGGCCTGTAGGGTTCACGCTTCATCAATTAGATGCAGTGTATTATCCTACCTATTTCGGATCATTCCAAGTTTCTGGGAAACCACCCACCTACCCCTCCCCTAACCCAACATTTTGCTCTAAGTGATAATAAGTAAAAAGTTGGGTTAGGGGAGGGATAGGTGGGTGATTCACTACAATGTACCCCCTTAGACATCACCCGACTGCGTCGGACGCTTTCCTTCTTGGATCGTGATGACAGAAGAATAAACTCCATTATTTACATTGAAAATTTCACAAATACAGGCTATGAAACCTCCCAACAGAGTTTTTGACTGAGAGATTTTAAAGTTGTCCCCAACTATCGATAAAATGTTTTAAAGTTAAACACTAGAAAAATTCAAGCCTCGTTAACATACGTTATCTAAAACTACAATCAAAGGGGCTTCATGTTCTAATTTGAGGGTAAATTTGTTGCTTTTTGCCAGTTCACGAGGCTTCAACATGTATTTGGTGTTGTTCTAAACAACGGCTATAATTGTTATCACAGGCAGCAGTTGAAGCCCGAGAGAGAGTCCAATACAGCCTCGTTCCCCGTCGTCCTAGGCGGGACGTCAAATGTGACGTCACCCATCGAGCTTAACGGGAAAACTCGTATTCGACCCCAAGGCTCCCGCTGTCACTCGATAAGCGCGTACAGGCCTGGAGAAGAGGCTGAGTTCAATACAGAAGGACAGACAACAACTCCTTCTATTAACAACTGAAAAAACTCTTATCACGGACTCTCGTTATTACGGTCATCAAATCGCTACTATGAACTTGACTGACTGTATATGCAACGACAAGCACATTAAAATCTACAAGTAACAAACTATTATCACAAATAGTTTGGCCCTTCATACTTTAGTAACGCGACAGTTTCCTACAGAACAGTCCATGTCTTTCAGTAAGGGGGTGGATGGTACTGTATCATAATGTTGGGACTCTTCACACAAACTTGGTCCGTCATCAGGGTCGTTCTCATAATTGTGAGTGTCCTGTGAGTCCTGAAATTACGAAGAATTGATTAGTATCTACGCCAAGTAAAATGACACAGGTTTTCCCTTCCAAAAGTCAAAGTTCATCGTTCATTGTTGAATTCGACAAGTTAAACCCCATAGTCATCCTGCTGAATGATGTTTTAAGATTCTGAAGGATACTAACGAATGGTGTTAAACAAAGTTTGTTAAGCAACTAGCTTTCGTTAGTTCAACAGTACTTGGTGATGCTGAGGTCTAACTTTACGTTTCTCAGTAACAGTAACAGTTACACGCCGTTTGCCTCCGTTACACGGTACTTTTTTCAATGACAGGGTTTTCTTGAGCATTGCTAGGAACATGCTGCAAGTTTGCTTTATTATGAAACAAAAAGAAAAATTCCTAACAGTGTTGAAAGCTAGGAAATACAAGTTCCAGTATGAAAAGACCCCCCCCCCCCATTTCACGCCTCGTTACACTCTGGAATTGAAATTTTTGAAACAAAAGTGCGTATGGTGTACAAAGGGGCGACATAAAGACATAAAGATATTTTTATCTTTTTTATATCAACCATGTCCTTCGTTGTGACTTTTTTGCTATTGCGACTTATTCCAACCTATTCGCCGAGAAATAATAGCCTGAAAAACTAAATTTCCCGAGTGAACCCAAATCGCAGTTTGAAATTACCACTATTTTTTTTCACGTAACAAAAGTTACATAGCCTGAAAAACAGCCGTCTCTCATCGCTCCCGGCCGGATGAAAAGCGGCCGTATTCGCAGGATAAACAAATGCTTGATATAAGTTGGTAATGTCTAATATTGTTTTATACACTAGGTGCGAACAAGTGAAAGTTTTAGCTTTGCCATTTTCTCTCGCACGTACTTTATAATTACCATGCATACAGGCTTCTTCTAGTTAAGTTGTACCAGTTTTTACCCTACTCGAACTAGGTTCAATATTGACATCCTTGCTTTGTCAGTGGTGAAGGAAAACCTTTATAAACCGAATAAAAATTCTGTGTTCTTTACGCTAGTGACTGTTGTCTCAATGTCAATGTCGTCTCCCTTGTTGACAAGTATCGGAGATGTGCACTCTACGGAGGTTGATTGACAACTGAGCTGCCAGTGGCCAGGTCAACACCCTTTTATACTGGATTATGTGGTCTCTTCCCTGGGTACCGGCGGCTTTTTCCTCGCTAACGTCGGGAGAAATCGGCCGGAGTCCGAGCCGCGTCGGCCGAAGGCCGCCGCAACGAGCGGCTAGCTGCAACCGGAAACCGCGCAAGAAAAGCCTCTGGCACCCAGCGTATGTGGTCTCTTAAGAGACCACATAACTTAAAAACTCAAAACTAGAATGGCAATATTTTCTTGTCACACAGTCAAACTTAACGAACTGCAATCCACTTCCGTTCTTGTGATTCTGCAAATTTTCCCCAAATGACTTGTTTTGTTTTGCTTTGTACAATCTTCTTGTCCAATTAGTTGTACATTTGGTAGCATTTGAAGTACAACATGCAATTTATAATATGTGAAATTTCAATTTTTTTCAGGTACGGTGCCTCTCTAACTGACAATAGTCAGAGGGGCTAGGGTTTCTTTTCTAAAAGCTTCCGCAAACGTTTCGGGGTGTTCTTCCGTTAACGTTGTTTGGCTCCTTTTTTCTTGCGAGCTATGTATGACCAGCTTACAGAGCGTTTATGCAGCTAGACCCACTATTCCACAATGATTTTCTTTTTTCTTTCTTAACTTGAACGCCGGCCCTGTCAATTAAGTTCCTAAATAATAAAGTCACATATTGTACAAGCTGAACAAGTTGGAACAATCACGAAGTATCTCATTACAAGTAACAAGGATTTATGTTTTGAAGTCAAGTTCTCGTTGCGCTCGTCGTGCTGGCTACTTTACGCTCCCTGTTAACACTTACCAATTCAGTAAAAATGACGCACAGCGGAGGTTGCTTTTTCTTTCGAGACCTTAGAGAAAAGATGCACATTTCACATCAATTAGCCAATCTAAGATAAGAGAACTGACAAATTAACAGTGGTTAGCTAATGATTAATGGCCCGCGAAGACAGTACAACAGGCACGATGAAAACTCAAACAAAAGAAAAATCTTTGTCCTGTTTTCTATCAAAACAACAGTATTCTCCCACTGGCTTCTTTCCCAAATTTCAGTGTTAAATTTACTCTGATGTCTGTATTCTAACATAGGGTACGCTCTTTTCACTGCAGTACATACAGATATCCCTACCTGGTCTATGCTGACTGGTGCTAGCTCTGCTTTATAGCCCGCCTATCTTCCTATATCTGCCTTCCTTGTCTCACCTTCCTATTTCGTAAAGTGGGCGCGTTTTAAGTACCAAAAGTGACGGCATACGAAAGGTCATAGGCTGATCGACTCCCGACGGCCACTGAGAGCTCTTAAAACGCTTTACAGCACTGAGGATTACGCTTGTGCGAAATACACACTATAATTGTTAGAATACCACTTGACAGATTTTGATCGTGTAACCTCTCTGACTCGTACTTATACAAATAGTAACAGAAATGCCATTTGCTGTCTTGCTATCAATTAGTAAAATTGATTAAATAACACAATTTCACAGTTAACAAAGCTGGAGAAATAATTACGATTTTCAAGAACCAAAAAAAAAAGCTATAGGTATCGTTGGCATTTTGCTTAACGCCTTTCCCCTGCCCAACAGGAGTGATTTTAGCTGATTTCGGTGAAAAAATGAACACAGAAGAAATTCTCCATGAACACAGTACAAACTCCACCTGTAAACGTGTGATGAGTTTGTACAAAAAAGTTTGATATAACTTAAGAGAACATGAGCCAGTGAATGATCCTAGTAAAGCAATAATTACACACAGGTAGGAAAATTTTACCTTTGCCGAATTATCAAATAAGTGAAGAAACCACAAAGGATGACTCCAACAGCTAATCCAAACGCCATGGCTAACCAAGCAGCCTTTGCTGCTTTGCCAGTGCCAGCTGCAACTGAAATTAAAAATGCGTGTTTATATATATAACTACAGTGTATTTCAATTAACGTTGTCGGAAAGCTTACACCAAAAGGCCTCACGTCAAGCTGCTCTTCCCTACATGCAGCTTGAAGTAACTTGTGGGTGTATCCTCCAAACAGTTGGGTAAACATGAAGTACCTCAACTGATGAATCAACAAAGCAAGCAAATCCACTGCAGGAAATAAAATATCAATAGCTGTACACTCCAGCAAAACTAACCTTTTTTATTGGAGTCCTTCGCGATCGTTACCTCATCTATGAAGCACGGTTGGCTGAAGCTCTCTCTGCAACCACCATTGGTACACATGGTCACTCTTACAGAATACTTCATGTGCAGATCTAAATCATTTAACCACACTCCCATGGGTGTGCCTACATCTAACCCATTCAGTGACACGTTGACTACTTTTTGGTGTTCACCGTTGTACAGCAGATGCAGTTTGTATCTCCTTGGTATTCCATTCCAAGTACTCTTTGGTGGGGGCTGTGTAAAGTAAATGAACACGCACGCTTACAACAGTTAACTAAAAGGTTACGTTTTGTTTGGCATTGACTTAAGAACTCACGATACCACTTGCCCAGGGCTGCAAATGAATGTTATAGAACATTGCACAACAATTTGTGTTGTTAAGGTGATTTTCATCTTAGTTCGTGGTATTTAAAACATTTGCCCAGACTAAGCGTCCGACCTCACTTGGGATTTAGTCAGACATTGGCAAATTCTGATCTGCCATTGTCCGAAGACCAAGTGTTACATTACAGTTGCAGCTCCAACTGAAAGTTATTACTCAGATCAACCACAAGAGACGCAAACAACACAAAAAAGGCAATCTCTGCTCGAAGCAAATACCATCTAAGGGCCCATTCACACGACAGCTGAGATGAGTTTTGTCCCGGTACAAGTGTCGTCCCAGATTTGAAAAACGTTCCGTTTATGAGCGGTTTCATCCCGGCAGAGCCCAGAACGAGAGTCATTTTGCCCGAAATGAACTGCAGCCCTCCCAAGAAGAACTTCATAACCGATTTCCCCAATTGACGAGATGTAGAAGTGAAAGAACGCATACAAAGCAATCACATATCGCGAATAACACACATTGCTCTGAATACTGAAGATGCTGTGAAAAATGGAGCTACGGCATCGCTATAGAGAAGCGAAAGTTTGAGCTGTTGATTTTGGGCGGGATGACTGTTTTTATGCAATTTTTCTTCGCGTTTCACCCTGGGTGAAAACTCTAAATGTAACGGACCATAACTAGCGACAAGCGTGGGGAAACGCGTGCGAGCAGGTCACAATTGCTTTTTGTTATTTCCGATAGGTTAAGAAAGTGTCACTAGCCTTTTAACCCGGCAATCACGGAGTGTAGTATTTAAAGCAAACCCAAAGCAAACACGAATTACTTTCAACACTCAATTTTTGCCTAGCAAATATGCAGGTAGGAATTTTCATGCCATGAGATAACTTCTCCCTAATAAGCTTAAAGTTTACAAATTGTAAACGAAGACAATGCATGTAATTTAGAAGTGCAACAACCCTTCTTTCAAATTCACTCCAAAGAATAGTAGATATATGTACATAGATAAGTGAGAAATCTATACCTTCAACACAACAAAAGCACTGCCATCAATTGACCTGTTGTGCACTTCACATGATGGTGCTGTAGAGGGTGCTATAAACAACACAAAGAAAGGCCAATAAATGTTAAGGGTCATGACAGTTTATATGCAATATATGCAACATATACATGTAGGTGGATGTATTGTGTCCGATTTATTCATGCATACTGTTTACTGGGCCAATGACAAGAGTTTGTAAACAAATAGGATCAACAATACAGACGTACACAAACTGGGTTTGTTCTTTATTCTAAAGATTGGCTGATGAGAACCTCTTGTGAGATTTTGGGAGGGTCTATTCCCACCTGTTTCCAGGAGAGGTGCAGTGTACTACTCTATATAATTATGCTGTAGAGGTTCATGTCACTGGATGGGTTCTCATTTTGGACCTTCCAGGTCTGTGATGGTGTTCCACTGTTGGTCTTCTGGTCTGTCTTTCTGTCTGGTACAGTACTGTTAATAAGGGCTGGGACCCCAGGGATTTCCCCAGACTATTGCATGTTTGAGTCTGAGCCAGTGCCTACTCGGATGTATCAAAACAAGACTATAAAATGGTTTGTACCCACAGCTTATATCATCAGTCAGTAAACTGTGATCGTCTGGGTGAGTGAAGCCCTGAGAAGGACTGTTTTTGGTGACATTGACTGATGTTTCGACAACCTGAGTGGAAGTCATCAGAGAGTACTTGATTCTGATGCTGACATCCGCTCATGTTGTCGAAACGCCAGTCAATGTCATCACAAACAGTCCTTCTCAGGAATACACTCACCCAGACAATCACATTTTACCGACTTAAGAAAAACAAGAGGTTGAAAACACTCAGAAACCTCGGATCCTTTCTTCATTTCCCCTTTTTTTTATTTCTCCATTTCTATTTTCCAAAAGTAAATATTAGTGACAGCCCTGCTGAGATGGGGTAGACTTTTCCATTTTTTTTTTTTTGGAATCGCTCTAAATAAACCTGTTTGTCAATTGACAATTCCTATCCTTATATTGCCGATTAATTGGTATTAGATGTTGTTGTAATTGTCCCCTCTATTAAAACGTACAAAAAGTAATACATTCTTTTCTGAACTTCTCATGCACACTTACATGTATAGATTAAATTAACGGTAAATTGGTGGTGGTGAATAATATTACTTATATTTCAAGATGTCAAACATTTTGTAACCTGAGCTACAATGGTATAAGACATTTGGTGTGGAAATTCTTACGTTTGTACATGAAAAAAAAAAAGAAAATGAATTGATAAAAAAAGTCAAAAAGTCCCTCACCCTATAACAGAGTTTAAGAGAACAAGAATGGTGCACTTCCAAATGATAAAAGCAAAATGCCGAGTGAAGGTATTACAATCTTAAATGCCTTGGGATGTTTAAGCAGTTCTGATGTTTATTTACCTTTCTCTCTGGATGTCTCTTCAAGGTAAACCGATGGACTACGCTTATCATCAGAAACACTGATCAGGCTACATGTTACTGCAAATTGATACCTTGAGTATGGTTCAAGGCCATCAATGGTGTGACTCTCTTCAGAAACACGAAAGGGGTTTACAGATGACAACATCTATGAATGGGACAGAAGGTATGTTGAACATAATATTGTGAGTACATTTACAGCTATGTACTTCTACTATGCTAGGGCTGGTGCCTTGTATGTTTGTACCTTTTAAGGGGAAGAACCTTTAACTACAGATCTGGTGTTGTTGCTATGGGATTTTTGTGGATACACTGTTTTGCAGCGTTCTGTGCCGCTAGATTGGTGAATTGTGTGAGGATGAACACTGGATTTAAAAAATCGACATTGCGCATGGGTAGCTAGTGCTAGTCCCCAACTGCGCATTAAAAGAAAAATCCCTAAAATTCGAATAAATGGAGGTAGAGCCGCAATTGTTTTCGCAAATCGGAGACAATTCAACCTTCTGTATAATCTGATGAACATGGAAGTAATTACTTTACTTACAAAGAATAGAAAAACTACTGACAGTACAAAACGAAAAATATACATATTACATTGTATGATGTCATAACTTTTATAATAATGCAAATTTCAAGAAATCAATAAGTCGATGATTAATACTGGAACTGTTTTAAATAACCATGCCATTTGAGTTTTAGGTCCCTGGTCCCATTTGGCTCAGGAATGGGCATGTAACATGAGAAACTATACATGACATAAATTATTTGTATGTGTATCACGTCTTTAGGCTATGTATTTGATGACTCACTTTGGCTCGGCAGTCGGTTACCACGTGAGCAAATGAGTTAGTTCATTTAGTACCATATGAAACATGGCCCTTTATTTTGTAGTTTAGGCAAGATATCAAACATTGTCACCAAAATGCAAGTTTGATGGTCCAGTACAACACAAAACTATGTGACTATTGGCACTCAATGTACAGTAAGTGAGGACTTTAAAGAAACTTGACCAATTTTAAGTTTAATGCTTAACCCTAATTAATTGATCTTTTTTTACATGTATGTTTCAATAAATGCAATCAAATTTTGGACCTTTGCCTAATTAATGGAGATTCTTTATCACGGATGCTCACTTGAACAAGAAACACAATAGGGGTTCTGCTAATAAATAATTTAACACGTTACCTACCGTTCCAGTCAGAACTTGCGTTACATTGTATGACGGGTAATAGTAGACAGAGAAATTTTTCCAAACAAGAAGTGGGTGTTTCCAGGTGATTGTCATACTGTTCTCGCCCACTGACACATTTAGATTCTGAGGAGGTGGGCACCGTACTGCAAAATGAGTAGATGATGCACTCAGAACATCTACAAGTACATGTAGATCAGCTTACTTTAACAGGTTTTATTGCCAGGGTCCCAAAGAGGTTTGAGCTAGACTCCAAGACCCCGGCCTAAAAAAGGCAGGGCTCTCTGGGGCTCTGAGAACGGAAAAATTGGACCTCTAGGGCTCCACTGATTCAAATCAAATCAAATCGAATCAAATCAAATCAAAAACTTTATTTTAAGAGGGTAACACGTGACAGTGGTGTAAAATTATATAGGGTGTGTTACAATAGAATTTTTAACTAATTTAAACATAAAATATAAATTATACAGGACACAGTTTAATGAAAATTGTGATAGCTAATATGAATGCGTATATTACTAATAATAATCATAATGAATTTATAAAACGATAGGTAAGACTGACTAATTATTGGCTAGGCTGATTCACTCCAGGGTTCCAGATTTTAGAGCGCTCTTTATTATTTTACACAAGGGGCCAAGATACTTGAACTTCTACACAACTTTATTAAATGGCAACTTAGCAGTGACAAATTGATATTTCTTACTGTAGCTTTGAAATGTCAACTGATGTACATGTCTACTCGTTCACAAGCACATGAAAGAAGATTATTTCTAACACAGTTACTTTTTTACCACGTCTTTAATAATAATATTATTATGTGTAAGTCAGTTTTTCAAGAAATTGTACAATTTGTGATATTGTAAAGAACACCTGAGTAACCAGGAATGTGACTGGAAGGAGAGGAGTTTGAATGAGATTGTAAGAGCCAAATATTTTTAAATGTTCTCCCAGATACATGTGAGTGTCATGAGCTGCATCCACTCATTTGGAATAAAAATTTCAAGTACACTGTAACAAAAAGTGCAGTTTATCTACATGGATTGTACCAGTTTTTATGGTACCTACTAAAAACTTACACGTACAAGTACATCAACGGTGCTTACCTTCATTCTTCAAGTTCCACAATGACATGCTCTCACTTGCACCAAAAGCATTTTCTACAACTACTTTGGCACAAAAGGTATCACATCTCTTGTTATAGTCACTGTCACAGGGCTCCGTTACAGTTAACTCACGCCAGTGAAACAAGTGTCCAAGAACCTTCTTCTCGACATGACATGATAACACTTCATGCTTATTCTTTGGTATTCGTGTGCAAAATGCCGAGTTATGAAACTGACAAAATGAATAATGTTTTGTATAAGGGATTCGACCAATGAACAGCTTGTATGTCAAGTTGACATCCAGTGCTACCCACTGCAAAGTTAGTTCCTGAACTGGCTTGCCAAACACATTCACAACTGTGACCTGTTTGAGTCTGGGCTTTTCTGCAAGTAAAGAGAATAAACGAAACAAACAAAAAATTAACCATCATCAATATTGTTCCAGCAACCATGACCTCAGCTGTTTTTCAGTCACTGGTCTTCTAGACCAGATTAGGAGACTTGCTATAAATGAACGAATTGTATGTGCCTGCAGGGTGTTTATTAATCACATTTGGCATTTTGTTTTCAGGTTCCAAACATTATTTTAATATCTGTTCAGTGGGGTCAGTGCTAATATTAGGGTGAAGCACTTATTCAAATTTTCTTTGAAGTAACTCACGATTACATGCATCTTGAAATGGGCAGTCATTTGGCAATCATCATTACTTTGTCTACAGATATAAATAATTGCAGGACTGGTGCTCTCACCAATTTTGTGCCCTTGAGGCAATCTCTTGTATGTTAAGGGTCTAATTATTGTCAGCTATTTTCAGTAACACTTTGAAATTAAGCCAAAAGACACACTAACTATTCATTTGTCTTTAATTGTTATAATTCTTTCATATTTTAGTTAATGTTTATTTAAGCATGTGAACCCAGCAGAAGTGTTCATGAAGGCAAGGTTTTAGAGGCTCTCTTTGAGTTGCAATTTGTTAATTTGCTCAATTAGTCTATTGAGGAATCAGTTACGTATAACAGTCTGACAGGGAATCAGTCGAGTACAATATTGTCATTATTTTGTTGATTCTTGCAAGTCTCGATACTGGACTCACTTCTTGATGTTCAACTTGCAATTTCTCAGCACTTGATTCTTGTGAGAGTCAAGTATTGAAAACCTAGTCAAGAATCAAGACTCCAGAGACTCAACTTACATTAATTTACACGGCACTGTAATTTCATACCTCCAACAACAACTGTGATGTTTGCCATAGTAACATTTTGGAACAATGAAGAATTGTGAAGCACTCCACATCCATAGACTCCAGCATCCTCATAACGAACATGGCTTATCCTCAGTTGAACTGTGTTGTTATTGACAACATAACTGCAATTGGTCAGCCACGTGTTGTTATGTTTCCACAGCAACAGAGTTGGATGAAGATCATGGGTTGGTTCTCTGAAGGAACAGTTCAATTCAAGATCCCCATTAACGGCAATAAACACTTGTTGTGGTGAATTTACCCGAAGTAAGGCTGAACCTGAAACAGAACTATATTACGTTATAATTCTGCTGTAGCCAGGCAATAATTTGTGTTTGCTCAGATTCTACATGACCACATGCAAATCCACATGCAGAAATTAACACTAATGACAACCTTTATAGGTACCAGTGGGGCATTACTAAATGCAGGAACGGAACGGAATGAGGCCGAATGAGGTGCAATAAACCGGAATGGGCCAGAATGATACCGGAATGGACCGGAATGATACTGGAATGGGCCGGAATGAGGTGTAGAATGGGCGGGAATGATACCGGAATGGACCGGGAATGAATTAGAATTGGGCGGATTGAGTAAAAACAGGGAATTTAAAAGATTTCGGTCCACATTAGGGAGATGAAAGCACCAGTGACCCTGACGTGTCTGGGGAAAACATTTACACACATCCAGCCACTGAATTCAAGGTGCTTTATCATACCATGCAGCATTTCGGAGTTGCGAATACGCACAGAAACGAAAATAACGCAATTAGCGTGAGCTCCGCAATTTGAATAATTTGTAGTAGTAACTGTCTCGGAAAAGCTCATTCGTAAAAAATACGGACACGTATTACACAACTTATTGCTGAGTAACCACTTTTTATGCCCGAGCTATATACCCGAGTGCACTAACGTTGTTACCAAGCTCTTTTCTGTGTTCAAAAAGGTCGTCATTTGAAAGGGGCCATCTTGAATCTACGTTCAGTTCCATTGATTTAGAGGAATTATATACGATATACAGTTTACCATCTTGACTCGGAAATCAGCAGCAGCAACATTAGGAGGATACAATATTGCTTACGAAGAAACAAGTAAGTGTGCTGTGTGGATATCGAATAACTAACATAGGTGACGCTTAATTTTGCAAGTTAAGGCAAGTACAGATACTATCATAAATTTTTGATATCCTTATTTCATTCTTGAATAATTGTTGTCTATGTAGCCGTAAAATAGTACGCAAATGAAATTTTTAACATGATAACAACACACGATAGCATGTGTTGTACGTTAAAATGAATTTTTGTTTCAGTTTGATGATAGTGACTATAAAACAAAGGAAATACAAATCAAACTAGTTTGAAATCTTTTTGACCTCAAATTCATTTTAACCTACAACATATGCAATCGTGTTTTGTTAGCATGTTAAAAATTTCATTTGCATATGCACGCGTTTCTACGACGATGATTCAAGAATGAAATAAGGATATCAAAAATTTACGGTAACATCTGTACTTGCCTTAACATTGCAAAATTAGCCATCACCTATATTCGTTATTTGATATCTACACAGCAGACTTACTTGTTTCTTCGTAAGCAATATTGTATCCTCCTCACGTTGCTGCTGTGGTTATTTTAAAACAGCTGTTCCCACAATGCCGTGCACGCCCCCATAAGGCCTCCACCCTTTAACCAATCAATAATTTGTCTCACTGTTTTTTCTTGGTAACACTTTCATTTCAAAATGGCAAGCAAAATAGTGTGATTCTCCTACAGCCAATCTGAAGTCACCAACATAAGTGATGAGGTTTCCTCATTGGAATAAAGCTACACAGAAAGTGAATCCAAAGAAAGTGACAGTGGCGCTACGGATGAACTGATCTCACGAGCAATTTTTAAGAGTAGTTCTCTGAGAAAGTGTAGCAAAGGTGGAAATGAAAAATTATAAGCTTCCCTTCACTTTTTGTGTGAAGTTAGGTTGCCTGGGGGGATGAACGATTAACATTGTCGAACAATCAACGTCGTCGAAAAACCGCCGTAAGACCACAAGGTAATGTGGGCAATTCACCAGTAAATTGACCAGACTTAGCAATGATTCATCCCTACAGCAAATAAAACACATAGGCAAGTATTTATGATACTTTCACCCATCATATGGAAGTCACAACCGTGACATCATATGGAAGTCACAACCGTGACTACCCATACTACCTTTCGGTCTTGTTGCATAAGCTTGAGGGTTTAAAATCCAACAACTTTCATTGAAATGCACGTAGCTGTACATTCAAGCCAATAACACGCATTTTAACAATTGCTGAAGGTTGCTGTGACATGTTGACGCCATGATAAATTTTTTGGTGTTTACTTTTGTGCCGATCAACAAACGCAACAAAATGGATCATGTTATCTTGACAAAGCTTGAGATGTTGGATGCATGACGAGCTTTACCATTCACTTTGCCAAGATACACTGTTGAAGATTTGTCAACCAGCAGCTGTAACGTTTGTTGATCAATAGACGATGAAGCGTGTGTCATTGACTTAACTCGTTCTACACGTTCATCATGTTCAACGACAAAACATGCAAACAATTTTCATGGATCACATCATTTCTCAAGTCACAATACTGTTAAGGATGAAAATGTGCAAGTTCAACCGTAATCTCATGCTAATCCTGACTTCCATCTCAATGAAAAGTTAAAAGGCTTCATGTCAAGCTGCTGCGCCCAACATGCAACTTGAAGTAACCTCTGGGTGTATCCTCCAAACAGTTGGGTAAACAAGAAATAATTTGGGGAGTACCTTAAGATGACTCGATCGAAATAAATGACACGCTCTATGCCTCTCTAAAAAGTCTAATAACATCGTCATTTCTTAATCGATTGCCTTGAAACTTGCGCATTTTATACACAATTTATCGAGGAATAATATGTATGTCAACACGTAGATGTACTGTTCGTTAATTGTGCGTGATTTTGCTTTTACTGAACACTACTTTTTGGATAAAATTACTATTTTAACAAAACTGAGCGCTACGATTTGGTTTAAACTTCTAGAATCAGCTTATAATAACATCTTACCTTGACTCTTCAAGTTTCCGCAAAATCGTAGGAACAGAAATCCCGGCACAATTTGAATGTCAAAATAACAACCCCAGATGGACTTCAAAGTTTGGACCGCTCCAGCGCTTTCCAGATTTGACTGAAAAGCGTAATAACTCCAGATAAAGTAAGTTCAATGTATGGTTGTAGTTAGTTGCAAACCGCATTTGGCTATCCGCAGCGATGAAAAAGTTTAGGCGGCTATTATAAACTCACTTTCTGCACCAAAATATAACGAAGTCGCCAAATTCACGTTTTTCTGAATTATATGAAAACTAACCGGACGAATTGAATAAACTATCGGAACATGAAACTGAATCTTTTACACATACTTTGCGCTATTTTACTTTGCTGGGGCGGTCTTGGTTTTGACAATATATTTTTTGAAAGTGATGCCACAGGACACCCAAGCACAATATTTGAATATTATTAAAAATGGCTTTTTAAAATATAAGACTTTGTATGGGATTTCGAAGCGAACATTTTGAGCAATACATAACAACGAACTAACTGAATAAAGTTCATGAAATATTACATGGTGTTGTTTGCTATCCTTACAAAGCATTTTGAGCAATTTTAGGTCCATTTACTTAACTGTGTTAGTACGTGTATAATACATTGACAAGGAAGGAGTCATTTGGCCCGATTTAGCCACTATCACCGCTCGACACGTTTCGGAATTCGCTCAAATTTACCCACAAATATAGCTCAGGCTCCCATTCTGACTTAGCGACTTGACAAAAGGAAGACATACAAGTAATTTTCTCAAAACTAATTGCACATACCTCGTGTCCCAAAAGAATTATCCACTGCACATAATCATAATAGCATCTCAAAATAGGCCGCCATGGATCCGTGAGGATCCCGATAGTCCCATTTGAGCGCGGTCGGCACTGGACACCAGTCAAATTATGCCCTTATGGGGAGGGCCACGCTCGTTTTGGTTGTGTTACAATTGTAGTAACTATGACCCGGTGCGGACAAAAACTGTCGCTCCAACGTAGTCTGGTTCGCGCGAGGAAGGTGGAATCGCTGCGCGGGACTCCGTGACCTTATGGAGAGAATTAAGTTATTGAAAGAAATTAAAACGGTCTTGACCGTTAGAAAATGAAAACGAGTCAAGAAAAAAAAGAAAGTGAACGGTGTTTCTCCTTCCTCCTATGTTTCCATTCATGCGTGGTAAATTGAACATATTTGCGTTCATGTTCAAAACGTTTGTAATACAGGTCAGTCTACTGCCTAAATTTTAAATACGTACTCTGCGTGAATTGAATGTGTTCAATTTTTTGGAATCGTCGATAGGTTTTATATATCAGATATATTTTTTCCAACCGAAGTCGGCAAATTCATTTAAATTCATATCCTCACGCGCGTGAAAATGTTTTATTTTAAAATTGTTATGGTATATACTATATCTATTTCTATATTTGCATGAAGCCGGTCAGGTAACCTACTTATTAAAAAAAACAAGAAAATATACACCCTGAAAATGGATATAAATTCAGAAATGGGAATGATTTATTTTTGCTATCCGCTTGTAACACGCAGCGATTTTCTCTCGCGAGCCAAACTGCGTCGGAGCGACAATCTTGTGTCCGCACCGGGTCATAGTTACTACAATTGTAACACAACCAAAACGAGCGTGGCCCTCCCCACAAGGGCATAATTTGACTGGTGTCCAGTGCCGACCGCGCTCAAATGGGACTATCGGGATCCTCACGGATCCATGGCGGCCTATTTTGAGATGCTATTATGATGTTGTGCAGTGGATAATTCTTTTGGGACACGAGATATGTGCAATTGGTTTTGAGAAAATCACTTGTATGTCTTCCTTTTGTCAAGTCGCTAAGTCAGAATGGGAGCCTGAACTATATTTGTGGGTAAATTTGAGCGAATTCCGAAACGTGTCGAGCGGTGATAGTGGCTAAATCGGGCCGAATGACTCCTTCCTTGTCAATGTATTATACACGTACTAACACAGTTAAGTAAATGGACCTAAAATTGCTCAAAATGCTTTGTAAGGATAGCAAACAACACCATGTAATATTTCATGAACTTTATTCAGTTAGTTCGTTGTTATGTATTGCTCAAAATGTTCGCTTCGAAATCCCATACAAAGTCTTATATTTTAAAACGCCATTTTTAATGATGTTCAAATATTATGCTTGGGCTTCCTATGGTGATGCACTATCGAAACTCTGTTCTGTATACGGCTTTGTTGTTATCTGAATTCCACAATAGCGCTATGCAAATTTCCTTGCATTTGATGAGAATTTGAGGAATTTACACATTGGCTAGTGGGGTGCATTGACGGTGTTTGGTCGCTACACGCTTTGGTGGTTTTACGTATCTGTTCTAAAATTTCATGACCATGCCAAGTGAAAATAAAGGAACAATTATTATCCTATGCAATCCTATGTTGATATCAGGCGTCACAATTTTTTTGTATATCTCGAAAGGACGATTTTAACCTTCACCTGGCATGACATTATAGACACGTAAAACCACCAAAGCGTGTAGCTACCAAACCCCCCCCCCCCCCCCCTAGCCAAGGTGTAAATTCCTCAAATTCTCATCAAATGCAAGGAAATTTACATAGCACTACTGTGGAATTCAGATAACAACAAAGCCGTACACAGAACAGAGTTTCGATAGTGCATCACTTTCAAAAAATATATTGTCGAAACCAAGACCGCCCCAGCAAAGTAAAATAGCGCAAAGTATGTGTAAAAGATTCAGTTTCATGTTCCGATAGTTTTATTCAATTCGTCCGGTTAGTTTTCACATAATTCAGAAAAACGCGAATTTCGCGACTTCGTTATATTTTGGTGCAGAAAGTGAGTTTATAATAGCCGCCCAAACTTTTTCATCGTTGTGGATAGCCAAATGCGGTTTGCAACTAACTACAACCATACATTGAACTTACTTTATCTGGAGTTATTATGCTTTTCAGTCAAATCTGGAAAGCGCTGGAGCGGTCCAAACTTTGAAGTCCGTCTGGGGTTGTTATTTTGACGTTCAAATTGTGCTGGAATTTCTGTCCTACGATTTTGCGGAAACTTGAAGAGTCAAGGTAAGATGTTATTATAAGCTGATTCTAGAAGTTTAAACCAAATCGTAGCGCTCAGTTTTGTTAGAATAGCAATTTTATCCAAAAAGTGTGTTCAATAAAAGCAAAATCGCGCAAAATTAACGAACAGTACATCTACGTGTTGACATACATATTATTCCTCGATAAATTGTGTATAAAATGCGCAAGTTTCAAGGCAATCGAGTAAGAAATGACGATGTTATTAAAGTTTTTAGAGAGGCATAGAGCGCATCATTTATTTCGATCGAGTCACCTTAATTGTGAAATCAACAAAGCAAATCCACTGCAGGAAATAAAATGTCAATAACTGTACACTCCAGCAAAACTAACCTTTTTTATTGGAATCCTTGTCGATCGTGACCTCATCTATGAAGCAAGGTTGGCTGAAGTTCTCTCCGCAACCACCATCTGTACACATGGTCACTCTTACAGAATAATTCATGTGTAGATCTAAATCATTTAACCACACTCTCATGGGTGTGCCTACATCTAACCCATCCAATGACGCATTGACTACTTTCTGTTGTTCACCGTTGTACAGCAGATGAAGTTTGTATCTCCTTGGTATACCATTCCAAGTACTCTTTGGTGGGGGCTGTGTAAAGTAAATGAACACGCACGCTTACAACAGTTGACTAAAAGGTTACATTTTGTTTGACAATGACTAAATAACTCTCAATAACACCTGCCCAGAACTGTAATTACATGTTTTCTTGAAAGGAAGTGTCCCACTAGGTCATCACTTTTGGCAGAAGATAAAACAGATGTATGGTCGTACACCGTATTATGTTGAAGCTAAGAGAATTTCTTTTAATTAACGTAAACAAGACAATTCACCACAACATTGTAGAACAATTTTTGTGTTCTCAAAGTAATTTTTATCTTAGTCCTTGGTATTTAAAACAATTGCCCAGACTTAACGTCCCACCTCACTTGGGATTTAGTCAGTCATGAACAAATTCTGATCTGCCATTGTCCGAAGACCAAGTGTTACATTATAGTTGCAGCTCTGATTGAAAGAAACTACTCAGATCACCCCAAGTGATACAAATTACAACACACAAAAAAAGAAATCTCAGCTCCAAGGAAATACCGTCCAAGGGCCCATTCACACGACAGCTGAGATGAGTTTTTCCCGCAACTAGGGTCGTCCCGAGATGAACTGTAACCTGTCCCGCAAGAAGAACTTCAGAATTATTTTTAAAAGCCCAATTGACGAGATGTAGAAGTTAAAGAACTAAGTAAACATAAATCAATCAGAAATATCCCAAAAAGACACGTTGCTCTGAATACTGCGGTGAAAATGAAATTACGGCATCGCCATAGAGGAAAAACTTTGAGCCGCTGTTTTAGGGTAGGATGACTGTTTTCATGGAATTTTTCGTTGCGTTTCACCCTGGGTGAAAACTCTGAATGTAGATGAGCCATAACTAGCGACAAGTGTGGGGAAACATGTACAAGCGAGTCAAAATTGCTTTTTGTTATTTCCAATTGGTTGAGAAAGTGTCACTAGCCTTTTAACCTGGCAATCAGAGAGTTTAGTAAAGCAAACCCAAAGCAAACGCGAATTACTTTCAATGCTCAATTGAAAAGTGCAGGACTGGGACGAGTCATGGCGGTGTGAGGTTGTCTTTACTCTCTGCTCGTCATATTTTTTATAATCTTAAGACCTGATGGCTGAGATGATTTTGAACTACGTATGCAGAAGACGAAACACTGGAAGCTCTCCAAATGGAAAAAGAGACTCGCCTGGGCACAAGAAGGCGAAAAATACAGAGGACAGCGAACCTCGATCAACATGAACGACAACAGCGTGGGAAGAACCACACGATGAAGGGGAAGAAAGCGATGTTGTCTTGACTGCCCTAGAGATGACCCATGATCTGGGCGGAATTTTCAAACAGAATCAAGAAAAATTGAAAAAGTTAGACTCCACAGAAAGCACAGTCAGAAAAATTGAAGTAAGCCTGGATAAACTCGAAGCGAGAACAGCCAAGCTCAAATCCTTCCAAGAAACAGCGGCGAGCGACATTGAACAGTTGAAGGTTGGCTAAGACCTCATCGAGAAAAATCAAAAGAAAGCCCAAAAAGCTACTGCGAAGAAAGTGCAAACCCTAGAAAAGAAACATGCCGAACTGGAAGAGAAAGAGAAGCTAATCAATAGCAAGATTGAGGAATTAAACATGAAAGGTCTATACCTTGAAGCCCACTCAAGACGGGAGAATATAAAATTCAATAATCAGGGTTGGACATAGACGCTCGTGGGGGGAGCCAATATATATATATATATATATATATATATATATATATATATATATATATATATATATATATATATATATTTTTTTTTTTATTTTTTTTTATTTTGTTTTTTTTATGGAGGATACTGTTTGACTGAAAACTGATCTGGGCGAGTGCAATTTGAAGGTCACTCACCCAGATGGTGAGTGCTCCAAAATTTTAGTTTCCAACCCTGATAATATTGAGGAATCATCTTCTTCAGGGCTCTCGAGAAGAAGATACAGAAGAAGTACTTAATAGATCATTTATGGAATGAGAATTAGGCTATATTGGCAACGCAAGAACTGTGGAGATCCAACGAGTGCATCGACTCGGAAAAAAGAGGAGCGATGACGAACGGAGGCCAATCTTAGCAAGATTTCTGCACTCCAAGGACTGTGACAAAATACTCGCTTTAGGTCATCGCCTCAAAGGTTCAAATTTTAAGATCTTTAGGGATCTGCCACAGGAGCTGATTCAAAGAAGAAATCTCCAAATGGAAACCTTAAAGAAGGCAAAACAAAATAACATTCCTGCATCTTTTAGTTGGGCACAACCCGACAAGCTTTACATGCGAGGTAAGCAGTGGCCGGTGGGCCAGCCCTTGGTCGTTTAACTGAGGACCGTAGCTTAGCACGATTTCCTTTTTTACAAACTTATGGCGAGCGGAGGACCTACTGGTTAAGCCAAACCGAAAACTATGGCAACCAATTCTTCGACTCGCGAAGTCCTATTTTTTCTCTTTATTGTATTTGCATGTCAATTTACATTTCTGTTTTTGAGTCTATTTTGCGTACATTAGGATAAATTTTTCTTCATTACAATTTTCTTGATAAAAAGCAGGAGTGCTCCTGGGCGAATGTGATCAACGTCATGTACCTTTTAAAGACAACAAAAAACGGATCTTAGAGTAGGATCTATCAATGTTTGGGGATTAGGGGACGGACTTAAGCGGAAAGAAAGTCTTAAATGGCTTCGTAGTACAAATATGTCAATATAATTTGTTCAAGAAGCTCATTGTCCGGAAAACAATATACACGACTGGCGAGCTGGATGGGGTTATCAAGCCTTGTTTAGCTGCTGCTCAAGTAAAAAGGCAGGTGTTGCCATATTTTTTAATAACAATTTCTCCTTTCAAATCTCAAAAACTTATTCAGATCCCGGGGGACGGTTTATTATAGGCGACTTTTATACCAATGGTAAAATTCTACCCTGGCGAACATATATGCTCCACATTAAGACGACCCAGACTTCGAACAGTACATTTTTTAATCATCTGTTAGATTTCAGTTGCAAGGAGATCACCATCGGTGGCGATTTCAACCTAGTTCTTGACGTTGAAAAAGACAACAAGGGTGGCCTTGCCAGAACTCATAAAAAGTCTGTAGATGTAATCAACATTTTCTGTGAAAGCTTAGATTTGACTGACGCTTGGAGCCCGGTGTTGAATCCCGACTCTTCCAGGTTCACTTGGCGACGTAAAAAGCCTGAAGTCCACTGCAGACTTGACTTTTTTCTAGTACTGAAATCAGAGTACTTTTTTGTAACACGTCTGAAGCACACATAACACCAGGTTAAAAACAGACCATATATGCATTTTATTATCACTTTACAAATTTCTTTGAATTCCAACAAAAGAGGCAGAGGTTTCTGGAAACTAAACAACTCATTGTTAAAGGACACCGAATACGCAAATCGGATCAAATTAATCATCAATCAAACCAGAGAAGAATATGTGATGAGATTGTTGACCCTAGTTTATTGCGGGAAATGGTAAAAACTAAAGTGAGAGAAGAATCTATAAAATTCGGTTCCCACAAGAAAAAGAAATGGCAGAAAAAGAAGAAGAAATGGAGCAATCAATTGCTTTTCTAGAAAAAAAATCCTGCCAATTAAGGTTTTTACAGATGCTGCTGTAAAACAATTGAGATGTTCTCTGAGCTTGAAACAAAAAAACGTGAACTAGACACAACAACTGAATACCAAACAAAAGGTGTGATACTAAGGTCGAAATCCCGATGGTATAATGAAGGTGGAAAACAGTACAAAATACTTTCTTAATTTAGAAAAGAGACATTGTAAACAAGGAACGATATCCCAGCTCAAGAATAACGATAAAGATTAAGTGCACAGATAAAGAAATTTTGCATGAATGCGAGTCTTTTTACCGAAACCTATCCAGCGCTAAAACAGCTTCAAATCTTAAGGATGATTTCTTTTTGACCCAACAAAACCTTAGATTTTTAAATGAAGAAGAAAAATCTGGCTGCAAAGGATTGTTAAATAGGAAGGAATGCCTAGAGGCACTAAAACGTATGGCTCCTGAAAAAACACCAGGGACAGATGGCCTTCCCTGTGGATTTTATACAGTTTTTTGGAACGACTTGGCAGAAATTTTGGTTAACGCTTTAAATCACTCTTATGAGACCGGAAAGCTCTCAATTTCACAAAGACGCGGAATTGTCAAGCTCATCCCAAAAAAGGACGCTGATCTTAACTTAATTAAAAACTGGCGACCTATAACCCTATTGAATTGTGATTACAAGATTGCTACAAAGGCTATAGCAAGCCACATTAAGACCCTTATCCCAAAGCTTACATCAGATGATCAAACAGGTTTCGTTAAAGATAGATTTATAGGAGAGAATAATTTTATGAGCTTAATCGGTAGCGTTATGAAATTCACCGCATCAAGGAACATCCCAGGGCTTCTTCTTTTCCTTGATTTCGAGAAAGCCTTTGATACATTGGAATGGGCCTTTATCCATAAAACCCTTAGGTCTTTTAATTTTGGACATCATTGATAAAGTGGATAATTAAAAGGTTTTTTACTGCAACATTGAAAGTTGTATTCTTAACAATGGCTGGGCAAGCAATTTCTTCGAGCTCAGTAGGGGAGTTAGGCAAGGCTGCCCGCTGTTGCCTTACATATTCATCCTCTTGGTGGAAGAAATGGAAGCTATACGCTAAAGGAAAGAAATTGTCGGTATAACTGTAAATGCGAAAGAAATTAAGTTAAATCAATACCCAGATTACGCTACACTCATTTTAGATGGCTCAGAACAATCTGTTAAAGAAGCTGTAAAGTTATTAGAAAGTTTTGGAGACGCATCTGGCCTTAGACTCAATAGCAGCAAAACAGAAGCCTTTATGGATAAGCTTCAAAGCAAACTGTGATCTTAAACTCTGTCCTGAAAAGATTTTAAATGGCCAAAGAAAAAAGGTAAAGCTGTTGGTGTCTGGTTATCAACAGATCCTAACATAACAATCTCCCAAAACTAAAAGGACAAACTAGAAAAAATAAAGGCGACTCTTAAGGTTGCTGGAAGTTCCGCAGGGGAAAGCATTAATTCTAAAAAGCCTTATTACATCGCAACTAGTGTGTATACTATCCCCTATACAATCAAGCGCAGAGGCAATCAAAGAAATCAATACAATGTTTTACAATTTCTTATGGAACAGCAAAGGCGACAAAATAAAAAGAAATGTAATGATAAATTACTATTCCCAAGGAGGGCTTAAGCTGATTGATATTTTTTCTTTTAACAAATCTCTTAAAGCAACCTGGATTAAAAAGTATCTTGACACTGGAAATGGAGGCAGTTGGAAAAATTTTTCTGATGCAGAACTCCAAAAATAAGGAGGTAAAGCAACAATATTAGGAAATCTTAACCGAAAGGACATGCACAGCGTCATAAAGGTATCAGATCCTTTTGTCAAAGAAACTCTTGAAATTTGGTCAAAGATTTCTTTTGAGGAAACGGTAAAATCTGATAAATATCGACACTCATCAAAAGGTCAACTGGAAAGCAGTTTACCAGCTGGCCTCTCACTGCACAAAGAGCTCAAAACTTATTATTTTTAATTTTAAATTTCTACATCGGCGACTATCAACCAACAGTATCCTACATAACCTAGGATTCATAGACAGTGAAAAGTGAGTGCACTTTCTGTCTAAACGAAACTCGGTCCTTCTGGAACAGTTTATTTTCATGGTTGCAGTCCGGCAGGATCATTGAGAAAGACTCTAGGTCACTTGAGGGGGACGCTGCTTTGGGTCTGAGGCCGGATGCCTCCAAATATAAACTTCAAATTAAGTTTGTTTCTTGATAGCAAAATATTTCATTTGGATCTGCAAACTTAAAGAATGCGCTCTAAAATTGAACGATTTTTTTATCTTACTTATATCATGTTTTCTAAATAGAAAACGATGGTAGAACAGTTGCAAAGAAACGGGAACCTCTTCTACTAATCTTGCAATGACAGTCCTTACCCCCAAGAATCATTTCACAAACCTAACAAAACCTCTAAGTGGTCCTTTCAACCCAGTAGCACTTCTGCACCATAGTATTACAGATATGTATCGACGTTTTGTTTTTTAATTCTCTTCTTCTTTTTTCTTTTTTGCCCTTTAATTGCTTGCCTGCCCGCTGTTCTTTATTTCGATTTTTCACTTCCTTTCATTTCGCTTTTTGTGCTAATTAGCTCACTAGCTTTCTCCTTGTAATTATTTATTTAATTTTGCCAGTTGTAACACTTGGTGCACTGTTAAATGAAGCATTCTTTAAGGAAAAAAATTGAAAACCACTCTATTAATGTCTGTACCCTGTTACAAGGACACACAAAATTTTGCTTAGCAAATATAGAATTTTCCATTCCATCAGATAACTTCTCCCCAGTAAGCTTAAAGTCTACAAATTTCAGTGTTCTCCCTAGTTTTCAGGGTAACAGGTAGGTAAGTTTTTTAGACCGGTAAAGCAGCTCTGTTAAAAATCCTTTTCTACCCTGGGGCCCGTTTTTCGAAAGTCCCAGGAACTTTTCGGGCCCGGAGCTATATTTTGAAATCAAAATCTATTGAACGTTGGGGTAGTTTTTCGCTCGTATATCAGCCTGACTTGTTTTATCAACTTAGGATTTTATTGCTTAGTTTCAAAACCAACAAAAGTTGATCCTTTAATGTAAACATCCTGCACATAAAACAGCTTTCCGGGCCCGAAAAGTTATCGGGGCTTTCGAGAAACGGGCCCCTGGAGTTAAAGTGTCGTCATGAGACCCGGAAGGTTGCCCGCACGACACTAAGCTCACACACGCCTCAAAAACCCTTCAAAACGCTTGATGTTCCCACTTCCTTTTACTGTATTAATGTACAGACAAACATCGGGAAGAAAAAGGTCACAGAAACCTAAAAAACGTACGGAGAAATGCCTAGAAGATGAGACAAATTCCTTACAAAGGTACAAACGTAGACCTTCAAGGAGAAGACAATACTAACAACTCGAAACAACACGTTACGAACAAACCTGAACAAACCAGCGTACGGATAAACGTCGAGAAGATAACACTAATATCTTACGACAATGCTAACAACATCTTAATTAAGAATACACTAACACACGGACAAATGTCGAGAAGATAACAATAATATTTTTCGAATGTTCTAACATACGGAGAAATGTCGACAGTCGGGAAGATGAGGGAAATGGTAAGAAGATAAGACAATTATCCAACAAACTTAGAAACGTCTAGATAATAAGACTGTCTAATATTGTACGAACGCATGGACAATGAGAAAAGAACAACTGATATAAATCTTTTCATAATTTTTCAATCCGATAATGAATCCTTTCACAATCCAAAACTGTTGGATGTTTCTAATCCAGGCCTTAGTATGTGGTTCTAACCGGTAACAAGCAGTGCTACAAGCGGTAAATTTTACCGGTTACCGCCTGGTAAGGAAAACACTGAAATTTATGTACGTAAGTAAGTGAAAAATCTATACGGTCATGTACCTTCAACATAACAAATGCACTGCCATCAATTGACCTGTTGTACACTTCACATGACGGTGCTGAAGAGGGTGCTATAAACAAGACAAAGAAACGCCAATGAATGCAAATGTAACCTAATGCACTGGGTCATGACAGTTTATATGCAATATATCCAATATATGCAGTGCTGTTTTTATTCATGTATCTTGTTTACTTGGGCCAACATCAAGAGTTTGTAAACGAATAGGATCTACAATACAGACATACACAAACTGGGTTTGTTCTTTATTCTAAAGATTGGCTGCTGAGAACCTCTTGTGAGATTTTGGGAGGGTCCGTTCCCACCTGTTTCCAGGAGAGGTGCAGTGTACTACTCTATATAATTATGCTGTAGGGGTTCATGCCACTGGATGGGTACTCATTTTCGACCTTTCAGGTCTGTGATGGTGTTCCGCTGTTGGCCTTCTGGTCTGTCTGTCTGTCTGTCTGTCTGTCTGGTATAGGGCTGGGACCCCAGGGATTTCCCCAGACTATTGCATGTATAGAGTCTGAGCCCTGCCTACTCTAACAGCAAAACAAGACTATAAAATGGTTTGTACCCACGGCTTATATCATCAGTCAGTAGAGTATGATCGTCTGGGTGAGTTAAGTCCTGAGAAGGACTGTTTGTGGTGACATTGACGTTTCGACAACCTGAGTGGAAGTCATCAGAGAGTACTTGACTCTGATGATGACTTCTGCTCATGTTGTTGAAACGTCAGCGACTGTCACCACAAACAGTCCTTCTCAGGAACAGACAATCATACTTTACTGACTTAAGAAAAACAAGAGGCTGAAAACACTCAGAAAATTAATTGGTTCTTTTCTTCATTTCCATTTTCCAAAAGTAAATATTAGTGATAGCCCTGCTGAGATGGTGTATACTTTTCCATTTTTGTTGGAATCACTCTGAGTAAACATGTTTGACAATTCCTATCTTTATATTGCCAATTAATTGGTATTAGATCTGTTTTTGTAGTTGTCCCCTCTACTAAAACGTACTAAAATAATACATTCTGTTCTGAACTTCTATAATTGTACATTAAAATTATTTTATAGATTTAATTAATGGTAAATTGGTGGTGATAACTGAGATTAATTTTATATTTCAAGAGATCAAACATTCCGTAAACTGCTACAGTGGTATAAGAAATTTGTCGTGGAACTTCTTAGCACGTTTGTACGTGAAGAGAATATATAAAAAAACTGAAAATGAATTCATAAAAAAAGTCTAAATAGTCCCTCATCCTATAACAGATTTTAAGACAACAAGAATGGGACATTTCCAGTCTCTTGTGATGTTAACCCTTTCCCGCCCAAGGTAAATGCCAAGTTTTTCTAAATTGGCAAAGATGAACTGGTACACCCCATGTGATATACCATTTAAAAGGTAATTTCGAGGGTGTGCTGTAAATCACACCAGCAGGGATGGAGGATGTCTCAGATTAGACTGAGAAGTGTCCAAAATGAAAAAAGAAAAATGTTTAATAAAAATTTTCCTATTCCTCATACATTTTGGGTATAGCCCTAAATTTGCAGCTCTCAGTGCACTGCTTGTTGTCAGATATCAACTTGAACCTAAAAGTACAACTTAGGGAAACATAGTTCATAAAGTTGGAGGGGTGGTAAATCAAGTCTCATATAGGAGGGGGGTTCCATTTTATGCCATCAGTGTGCAGATCTTTCCAAGATCTTTTGGTTGTGCAAATTTCACACAAATTGACCAAATATTGAGCATGTAATGGCGTCTTGTGCCATATGGCACTCTTGAGCATCAAAGGGTTAAAGCAACTCTGATGTATATTTACCTTTCTCTCTGGATGTCTCTTCAACGTAAACCGATGGACCACGCTTATCCATAGAAACAGAGGTCAGGCTACATGTTATTGCAAATTGATACCTTGAATATGGCTCGAGACCATCAATGGTGTGACTCTCTTCAGAAACAGAAAAGGGGTTTACAGATGACAACATCTATGAATGGGGACAGAAGGTATGTTGAACATTATATTGTGAGTACATTAATTTTACTACTATGTACTTCTACTAAGCTAGGATGGGTGCCTGTTATGTCTGTACCCTTTAAGCCCTGATATGAAAATGCATATTCTCCTTTAAGCTTACTGATCCCCATACATTTCTTATGAAACTAGTAAGGAGAATTTGTCTAAATATCAAGACATCCTATCCTTAGTGATCATTTCCTTTATTCTCATCACTTGAACATTCAAACAAGTAGTGATCATGTAAAGAGAAATTTCATTTTCATCGGGGCTTAGGGTTTAAGGGGTTAAAGGGGAAGAACCCTTAACTACAGATCTGGTGTTGCTATGGGATTTTTGTGGATACACTGTTTTGCAGCATTTTGTGCTGCTACATAGGTGAAATGAATGAGGATGAACATCTGGATTTAAAAAATCGACATTGCGCATGTGTAGTTAGTGCCAGTCCCCAAGTACACATCAAAAAGAAAAATCCCTGAAATTCAGATAAAAGGAGGTAGAGCTACAATTTTTTTTCATGAATCGGAGGCAATTCTACCTTCTGTGTAATCTGATGAACATGTAAGCAATTACCTCGACTCACAGAAATCAAAGCACGGGCATCTGACATGCTCGCCATGTTTTGACTCTGCTGCGTGCATGAAGCCAAGTGATCATGATTGACGTAAGTGTTGATGCAAACTGTCAAAACTGACCAATCACAGGGTATACCAGGAGCTGGTATACTGGAATGAGGTATGTAAAACAATGCTTACAGGCTCCCACGCGTGGTCTCTCCCCAGCCCCCATGCATTTTTCGCTCCAATTTGTTTTCTCGATCCACTTTTCCGACTATATCTTGGAGCCTGGAACAGGCTAGGATGCCCACTTGAACAGGAAACACAACAGGAGATGGCATAGCAGGCCACCACGGGTTCTGCTAGCAAACTTATAAAATAATATTTAACACAATCATGTTACCTACCGTTCCAGTCAGAACTTGTGTTACATTGTATGATAGGTAATAGTGGACTGAGAAATTCTTCCAAACAAGAAGTGGGTGCTTCCAACTGACTGTCATCCTTTGCTCGTTCATTGACACATTTACATTCTGAAGAGGTGGGCACTGTGCTGGAAAATGAGTAGATAGTGCATGCATTCAGAACATCTACAAGTATCAACTTACATGTACTTCAACAGGTTTTATTGCCAGCATCCCAAAGAGGCTCGGGGGTCCTAGACTCTGGGCTTAAAAATGCAGGGCTCTGGGGCTGGGAGATGAGAAAATTGGGCTCTACAGCTCCACTGCTTCACTCCAGGGTTGCAGAATTCAGAGCACTTTTTAGTTACACAAGGGGCCCAAGATACTTGAACTTCATACACAAGTCTATTAAATGGTAACTTAGTAGACAAGTGTCAAATCCACATTTATCACAGTGACTGTAGCTTTGAAATACTTGTAGTGTTAAATAAATGTCAACAGTTACTGATGTACATGTCTACTTGTGAGCACATGAAAGATAACAGTATTTCTAATTAACACAGCTACTTTTTTACCATCATGTCTTCAATTACGTGTATTAAAGGCAGTTTTTCAAGAAGTTGTACGATTTGCAAATTATAAGAAAACCTCAGTAACCGGGGCTGTAGTGATTGGAAGGAGAGGAGTTGGACTGGAATCTTTTGAATGAGATTCTAAGATTCAAATATTTTTAAATAATTATTCTCCCAGATAAGTGTCAATTTTGAGCTGCATCCACTCATTTGGAAAGAAAACTTCAGGTACACTGTAAAAAAGTGCGGCTTATCTACCAGTTTTCATGATACCTACTAATAACTTACATGTACACGAACATCAGCAGTTGAATCTTACCTTTCATCTTCAAGTTCGACCATGACACGCTCTCACTTGCACCAAAAGCATTTTCTACCACTACTTTGGCACAAAAGGTATCACATCTGTTGGGATAGTTACTGCCACAGGGCTCTGATACAGTTAACTCCTGCCAGTGAAACAAGTGTCCAAGAACCTTCTTCTCGACATGACATGATAACACTTCATGCTTATTCTTTGGTATCCGTGTACAAAATGCTGAGTTATGAAACTGACAAAGTGAATAATGTTCTGTATAAGGGCTTCGACCAATGAACAGTTTGTATGTCAAGTTGACATCCAGTGCTACCCACTGCAAAGTTAGTTCCTGAACTGGCTTGCCAAACACATTCACAACTGCAACCTGTTTGAGTCTGGGCTTTTCTGCAAGTAAACAGAATGAAAGAAACAAACAAAAAATAACCGTCATCATTATTGTTACGGCAACCATGACCTTAGCTGTTTTTCAGTCATTGGTCTTCTAGACTACATTAGGAGACTATAATGCTATAAATGAACTAATTAAAATAATGTGCCTGCAGGGTCGTTTATCAATCACATTTGGCATTTTGTTTTTAGGTTCCAAACATTAATTTTAATAATTATATCTGTTCAGTGCCCAGGTCAGTGCTAATATTAGAGAGAAGCACTTATTCAAAATTTCTTTAAGTAACTCACGATTACATGCATCTTGAAATGGGCAGTCATTTGGCAATCATTGTTCCTTTAAATGGTTTGAACCCAGGAGTCATATCATAAGTCGGTAAATTATGATCATCCGGGTGAGTGTACATAGCCCTGGGAAGGACTGTATGTGGTGACATTGACTGACATTTCGACAACCTAAACAGAAGTCATGATCAGAGTCAAGACTCTTAACTCTGATCACGACTTCCGCTAAGGTTGTCGAAACGTCAGTCAATGTCACCACAAACAGTCCTTCTCAGGACAAGGTATGTAGAGGTAGGTAGATACTTTATTAAATACAGCTAGTACTCAACCGGACGATCATAATTTACCGACTTATCATTGTTACTTTGTCTACAGATATAAGAACTTGCAGGTGAACTTGCCAATTTTGTGCCCATGAAGCAATGTCTTGGGTGTTAATGGGTCTATACGGCCAGCTATTTTCAGTAACACTTTGAAATCAAGCGAGAAGACACTTGCCATTCATTTGTCTTTAATTGTTATAATTCTTTTAATTAGTATTTTATTCAATATTTATTTTACTCTACAGAATATAATTATTTAATTAAGCATGTGAACCCAGCAGAAGTGATCACAAAGGCAAGGTTTTACTGAGATGCTCTCTTTACGTTGCAATTTGTTAATTTGCTCAATTAGTCTATTGAGGAATCCGTTACATACATGTACAACAGTCTGACAGAGAATCAGTCAAGTACAATATCGTCATTTAAATTTTGTTGATTCTTGCAAGTCTTCATACTTGATTCACTTCTTGATGTTCAACTTGTAATTTCTCAGTACTTGATTCTTGTGAGAGTCAAATATTGAGAACCTACAATGTACAGTAGTCAAGAATCAAGACTCCAAAGACACTGTCAACCTACATTAATTTACATAGCACTGTAATTTTCATACCTCCAACAACAACTGTGATGTTTGGCGTGGAAACATTTTGGAATTGTGAAGAATTGTGAGGCACTCCACATCCATAAACTCCGGCATCCTCATAACCAACATGGCTTATCCTCAGTTGAACTGTGTTGTTATTGACAACATAACTGCTATTGGGCAGCCACGTGTTATTATGTTTCCACAGTAACAGAGTTGGATGAAGATCATGGGTTGGTTCACTAAAGGAACAGTTCAATTCAAGTACCCCATTAACGGCGAGAAACACTTGTTGGGGTGAATTTACCTGAAGTAAGGCAGAGCCTGAAACAGAATTATATTTAACAATTATTCCACAAGGACATGCTGGATATCGAATGACAGATGACCAATGAGGCGCGTAGCACCAAGTTGGTTATAATCATATTTGATATCCAGCAAGCCACTATTTTTTTTAATCAAGAAAGAAAGGGAAAATGAGAAAAGAGATAAGAGAGATAAAAAGGGTACAATTAAGAATCAATCACATGGCTGAATGAAACAGGCGCCAAAACCTTCCGAAGAGTTGCAGCATTTCATTGCAAAGCTGAATGAATGAATAAAACTGCTCAAAAGTGAACGAAGTGGCAAAAGTTTTGGAAAAAATCTTCTTATTATTGGCTCTGAAATATGGTAATGTTTGATTTTTCCTGAAGCATAATGTTGTAATCATCGTTCAAAGCGGATTGAAGCTATATGATTTCACCATATTAGCTGCTGGAGTTGAAACGGAACAAGTTTGTAATCTGTTCGCACAATGGAGCCATCACGTGTGTGTTTGATCGAACTGAAGGCAGAAGTAATTTGAACTTGAAGAGGTAATTTTTATGCAGCTCAGAAGCAAGATTACTGCAGCGAGGAACATTAGAATTCACCATGATCATAGTTTGTTAAACACAAAGCACAAAACGCAGCTGTTCTTAGTTTACAGGTTGCGGACAGAATAGTAAGCTTAAAAACAACACTCAGTCATACAACTGGGAAAGTGATTCAACTCTGTTTACATGACATCCGATTTCTATCTGAACATTTGGACCCGTTGGAACACAGAGCTACAACGAGTGTAGGTAAGCCAATGTCAATTTTGCGTGTTATAGCCGAAAAAATTTCGCCCTTCCTTCCTTCTTGGTAGTTTGTTTAGTACTTGTTTAGATTGCTTCATGATTTTCGCACCGGCCGACTTACCACGACGAACGTGTGATAGTTTAAATTATTAAATGCTTATGTCCGATTTCCAGACCTGCCAACCTCCAAAACATGCAAATCTGGAGACTTTGAAAAAAAAACCAGAAAAACCTGGAGATTTGGACCTCAAACCTGGAGATTTCCAAAATATGTGTTAAATGAAAATAAAAATGGTAGATTTCTTGTTTCAAGGTATTCTTTACCTTATTTGTGCTACCTATTGTACTCTTTCGCCGCATTTTTTGAAGAGTCAGTTTCTGTTTCGCTGTCGATGCTAGGTGCCAGTTAGCTGTTCACAGCTCTAACTTTCCCAGAGATCTTAGCGCACCTTTGTTTCATGGGAATAAGGTTGGAATTGTACCCAGGTTTCCCTCAAACATTAGATGTGACAAATTTGGCCATTTTCGACACGAATTTTTAATATTGCTTCATACTACCTGAATTGTTTGGCAATTTCAAGATTTTCTGATTCGCTGTGAGATTTGGAGGCCTAATCTTAAGACGGTGAGTTGATACCACAAACCGTGAGTCTCACGGTGAAACCATAAGAGTTGGCAGGTCTGCATTTCACTGTGTTTCTACTTAATTAAAATTTGCTGCCAAGTGATTTTTCTGGTCCACTTTTCTCGCCAGGTTGCTCGCGAGGAAAAAACTTTCAGCTCACTTTGTTGTTGAGTGTTCATTGACCATATCTGGTCGCAGCAGGTATATGAGCTGATAGCCTAGCTCCGTTCGGCCAATCAAAATGCTAGAAACCCAATATATCTAGTCCAGTTTTTAATAATACATTATATACTGTAGCCAGGCAATAATTTGTGTTTGCTCAGATTGTAGTACATGACTTCATGCACACCCACATGCAGAAATTAACACTAATGACAACCTTTATAGGGATGCAAGTTATTAATTTCAACACAACTGTACAATCTCTTGACCAGCAGATCATTTATCGCCATATAGACTAAAACAATGTGCGTATATATATATATACATGTACTACATGTACTAAAATCTTAAAGAATTATTGGCACCATTTCGTTAAACTGCCGAAGAGGGACATTCAAGCAATTCAACAAAGCAATGGCTGTTTCAAATGCGAAAGGAATAGATGCGATCTGTCGAAATTTCTTTGTTGAATCCAAATCATTTCTTAGCTTGCAGACGGGCAAAAAATACACCATTCATTCAAGACTTTCTTGTGATTCTAAAAATGTGATTTATTTGGTTTCTTGCAAGAAATGTCGTTTGCAATACATAGGATCTACAACCACTGATTTTTGAATCAGGTTTCGTAATCACAAGTCTGCTATGCTCACAAGTAGCAGTGCTGCTGAAGTAGCAGTGCATTTCAACAAAACTTCACACATTTTAGATGATTTTTCATTTCAATGTATTGATCAGGTGCAGGCCCCAAACAACTCGGATGAGATCGACAGGCTTTTAATTACAAAGGAGGCTTATTGGAGTGCTCAGCTGTTCTCTTTAGCACCCCATGGTTTAAATAAAAGAAAAGAATTTCATTCTAGGAATAGAATTTGTTATAATTAATTTTCTTTTTGTTTTTTTGCGATTCTTTGTTCGCGATATATGGCAATTCAAAGGCCCTTTTCTTGGATTTTGTCAGCCTCTTAGGTGTTGGGTATACTAAGGCCCTGTCCGGGACACTTATTACGGTCATTTATTGTTTAAGGGCCCCCCCAGGGATTTTGTTGTCTATCGGCCCTTTGGGGCTCCAAAGGCCTCGATTTGGGATTTTGTTATGATCCATGTTTGCGTTAACGTAGGTTGCTTTCCTTTTGACTGCTCTTTCTTTTACCACATTGCAAATGTTATCTTTTTGAATTTATTAGTAGTTTTTAGTTTTTAGTCTTATTTTTATAGTAGCATATTTCCGGTCTTTTGTTAAATTTTTGCCTTGTATCGTTCATTTATTTAGTGTTGTACCTGTATCTACACCTTGTAATTGCGTTTAATTGTTATTGTTTAGTTTTCCTTTTTTCGTTATATAATCGCTGTACTATATTGTTTTTATTTTTGAACGTTTTTGATTAGCGTCACTTAATTATCCTCGTTTTAGTATTGTTATAATCACGCCGGTTACGTAACTCATAGCGTTGAATTGTATTTTGCGTCTTGTTTTGTACTGTAATCTTATTTAAGGTACACTGTAGATTTGATAAGTTCAATTTTTCATGTAACTGACGAAGGTCTAAGAGCGAAACGTTTTTATTTTTTATTAAATTTTTTAACTTTTTAGTCATCAGAAGTTGTCTGTCCTGGCTTTCCTTCAACGAGTTTTAATTCCATGCAGTGAGGCTTGGACTGTGAATCTTTGATCCTCCTGATGCAGTGGCATTCTTTGTTGGCCTGAGGCAACCATTAACTGTTTTATATATATATATATATATATATATATATATATATACTCGTTGAAGGAAAGCGAGGACAGACAACTTCTGACGATTAAAAAGTTAAAAAATTTAATAAAAAATAAAAACGTTTCGGTCTTAGACCTTCATCAGTTACATCTGACATATATACATATATATATATATATACATATATACATATATATATATATATACATAATTATATATATATATACATATATATATATACATATATATATATATATATCTGGGATGTTTTTTAGTAATGCAGGTGGATGGTTGCTAAAAAACATGACTAAAAAACATCCCAGATAATATCAACAAAAGATTAACAAGTATTTCATCCAGTAAAGAAGTCTTCGATGCAGCCATCACCCCCTACCAAAAAGCAATTGATGAAAGCGGATACAATTTTAAGCTTACATACAATCCAGAAGCAAACCAAACAACTAGAAACAGAAAGAACCGGAAAAGAAACATCACGTGGTACAACCCCCCATGGGATGCAAACGTAAAAACAAACCTTGGAAAAAAGTTTCTGGGTATCGTAGACAAATGTTTTTCACAAAATCACCCTCTACACAAGATCTTCAACCGACATACACTTAAGCTCAGCTACTCATGTATGCCTAATATGAAAACCATCATCACATCACACAACAAAAACATCCTTTAAAATGTCCCAACGACAACACCGCAGCAACCAAAAGAGTGCAACTGCCGAAACAAAACAGAGTGCCCACTCGATGGAAAATGCCTTCAACAAAATGTGGTTTACCAAGCAACAATTAGGACTGACGCAGCAACTGAATCATACGTGGGACTGGCAACGAACTTCAAGGAACGGTACAGGAACCACCAGACCTCTTTCCGTCACACAAACAGAAGAAACGAAACTGAACTTTCAAAACACATTTGGACTCTCAAAGATGTAAAGAAACCCTTCGAAATTAAATGGAAAGTTCTGAAAAGATGCCGACCATACAATAATCTTAGCAAGAAATGTAATCTGTGTCTTCACGAAAAGTTTGTAATAATCTGTAGAAAAGATCTATGTACCCTAAATAAGCGAAACGAATTAGCGAGTTCATGCCCTCATCGTAATAGATATGTCCTTAAGAACTTTAGAATAACATAACGCAACTACCTAGCAACCATCTGTATATAGACGCCAGCATTCGAATTTAACGGTCATTCGCCAATATTGCCTGAAGAGTGTGGTCATCCTTTGGCCATACAAAACAGAGCTGTAGCAATAAAGCGATGAAATACATCTGAAGCCTGGAATAATTTTCGTTATAATATTTACTGCTCCTGAAAAGTTGAGCGTTCTCTGAAAACCATTCTACACATTAGCAGATTGAATTTATATATATATATATATATATATATATATATATATTGAACAATTATTCTACGAGGGCGAGGTGGATATCGAATGATAGATAACCAACGAGGCGCGTAGCGCCGAGTTGGTTATAATCATTTGATATCCAGCAAGCCCGAGTAGAATAATTTTTTTATTAAAAACTTAACCACTATTTAAAAAAAAGAATCAAGAAAGAACGGGAAAAATGAGAAAAGAAATTTAAACGGAACAAGAATCGCTCACACGACTGAACGAAAAAGGCGCCAAAACCTTGCGAAGTGTTGCAGCGTTTCACTGCAAAGTTGAATGAATCAATGAAAACTGCTCGCGAGGAAAAACTTTCAGCTCACTTTGTTGTTGAGTGTTCATTGACCATATTTGTCGCAGCAGGTATATGAGCTGATAGCCTAGCTCTGTTCAGCCAATCACAATGCTAGAAATCCAATATACCTAGTCCAGTTTTTAATAAATATATATATATATATATATATATATATATATACATACATACATGTACTGCAGTCTCAAATAACAAGGTGATACATCATACATAAACTTTATTTTTTTCTCGAATTTGAAAAGAACAACAAAATACAATAGTGATGACATCTGTGAATTACCGTATTTATTCGCCTATAAGCCGAGCGATTTTTAGACAAAGTCAAGCCAAGTTTAGGTAAAATTTAGGCCACAGAAGGGGGTTCGGCTTATAGCCGAGAGTTTTTACTAAACAGAACTTTCTCCAACATTAGGAAATTGGCATTTATTCACGTGTAAGCCGAGCGAATGTATATTCCGGAGTTTGGGCATTGTCTCAAGGGTTCGCGATGAAGGTAGCTCAAACCGCATCGGGGTCTCATCCATGTTAGAGATTTTCACGAGTGGATACTGCATTCGCTGTTTGGCTGCTATCACGAAGCGGTGAAACTGCAGGATCTTATTTTCTAAGTCATCTGGCAGGCGTTGAGCCGGAGTTGTCTTCATTCGGAGGCTTATGGAATGGCGCCGCTTCCAGTTTTGATACCATCGAGGGAGGCCTTGGATCATTTGCTAGTTCCTTCGCTTTCAGACGTAACATTAAGCCGCTCACGGCAATACCTAAAACGACACAAGCAATAACATTTAATTCACTGTGGAAAATATATAAAATCGAGCGAGCCGAATGTAAAGTTTGTTTTGACAGCATTGTTTTGACTCCATGAGGTTGCAACCAATCGGAAGTATTGGTTCCCACGAGTGAGTTGAAATGTGATACTATGCAAACAACGCTCACAGTCAAAAAGTTGCGTGACAAATTCATTTAATTTTTGGTTTCATCCAAAAAAACATAGACATAACAAATGAATTCTCACCTTGACTTCTTTGCTCCGTAAACCACTCGAACAACTGTTGATCGAGCTCAGGATATTTTGGGATGTAGCAGCCCATCGTCTTTCATCTGGCAGACATCTTCAGCTCGCCGTTGAATAGGACTCCTTGGTCACGTCTCCAGCGACAGACCATCGACTCGCTAATGCCGTAATCTCTTGCGATTTCGGAGTTAGCATTTCGATCATGTTTATTAATCAACAACTTTAGAAGGTATTTCCTTAGAGGTCAGCACTTCGATCGTGATTATTATTCACTTCAACTTGAATTTGTAAGTTTCCTAGGAAATTTGCGCAATATTTTTTGTGCTTTATTCGAGCAGATTGCTCAATTTTTGGGTCTCGGCTTATAGCTGAGAGTTTCCTGAATTTTTTTTGTCAACATTGGGTCAGCATTCTGCGTTACAAGTTTAGGGTCTCAGCTTATAGCCGGGATCGGCTTATAGGCGAATAAATACAGTACTAATTAATTATAAAGTGAACCTTGTTCTAGAAATGAACTTTAGTGAGCACTACTGCAATGTGTACTTCAGAATCATCCCAAGGTAATAATACCCGTTCAGTAAAATGACATTTTGCAACACTGATAAAAACCTCACCACTGAAAAAAATTCACTGGCCGTTTTTTCTTTTCTTTTCAGTGGTCAGGATTTACAATGCACCGAATCAGCAATATCGGTTTCATACTACAGTGTAATAAGTAAAAGTCTACATAAGCCTGTGAGTTAAACAAATGTACGAAAATTTACTGTTGCAAACAAAGGGGTAGATATTTATAATTAATTTGACGGATGAGATAAGAGATAGTCAGTCAAGTTATTCTTTTAAACGTAAATTGAGAATATTAAATATGAGAGAAAAGGTAGAATGAAACAGAGATTGCACACTTGTAATATTTTATCGAAATATTCAATGTAAGCACCTCCCCGGTATAGTATTGATGATGTAAAAGCTCATTTCCTAGAGCCAAAATCGTCCATGCCATCAAATGATTAACCATTGGTGTAAACTGACAAAGGGTCTCCTCAATGGGCCCAGAAAGGCATCTGAGACTTTCTGCTCAATGTTGTTAACGTTTTAAGTGCTAAACTTACATACAATATTGGGCAATAAAGTAAAGAGGTCTAAAAAAAAAAAGAAACCTGACACTTGCTATTGAGGCAGCACCGGCAGCTAGCGACACAGGCACCTTGGTGGTGTAAGAAAACTAGCTAGGGTAAATTAATTTATGCATGCAGATGAAAGCCACCTAGATGTTTTTATATAATCATCATTGCTATTTTAAATCTGCCAGTATAAAGCTACATTTTAATTCAACCCGTGGGCATAGCCTGAGATTTCAAATCTGGTCTTTATATTCAATTCCCGACAATTCCAATCCAGTTTCTTAAATTTGCCTTACTTCTTGGGTATTGTAGCTCATTCACATTGATACGAGGGTATATTCAATAACCAACGAATCAGCACTATCGGTTTCATACTACAGCGTAATATGACACCTGAAGCTTTATAAATATAATTATGAGCTAAACATCGACATCACGATTGCAGGTTGTTGTTCAAAGGCAATATTTTCCGCAAATTTAACCCAATGTTTCACTATTTAACGCTTAATTTCTAAAGAAACAATTTATCCGAAAGTAAACAACAAAACATTTCGATGTGAGAAAGCGGAAAGACTTGCGGAAAATCCATACCCAATTTCCGCATTCGTGCAGGCATTTCTGTCTACTCACTTTCACTTCTACCTACTCCATTTTCACGCAGAAATTTACGGCAAACAACGCAATGATCAAAAACCAAAGCTTCCCTACCTGTCGTCCCTGTCTCCCGCGTCCTTACATGGTTAAACGGTCCGATAAATAAGAACAAAATGGCACTTGCTACGACGTTCATTAGCATAATTTGCTCACAAAAGCACAAGCCATAGTTGTCCTTTCATGCCGCCATGTTTGTAAACCAAGAACCAATCAAAGGCAACAAAATTCTCGGAAAACATCCACTTCCGGTTTCCCAAGAATCCGCGCGGCGGCCATGATGGGCGGCATGATTGTAGATTTCGAGTTATTTTATTATCAAAATCATGATTTTAAAATTCCTTAGAATTTATACGATTTTAACCTCTTTAGCTGCTGTAAATCTTGTTCCAGGTAAGCGCAATCCTCATTATTTTGTTTAGGTAAATGAGCGTGCCCAGGCAGCATGCTTACGTGCTTATGAGGTCGTCAACAGGTCCCATCATGATCGCATTTCATGGCTAGAATTTCAGTGTAAAGGTCGATCGTCGGAAGGTTTATCTCCTGACTGTAGCTCAAGCGTTTTTGAGCTCTCTTGGCTTAGTAGACAGTGAGTGTCTAAGGTTGGCATGGCGGAAACGCTTGCTTTGCCCGTTTGTTGTCAGTATATAGTAAGACAGCTGATATTGTTCCTTGTTATTAGCTTACTGGAATTATTCAGAATGCACATTACTGTAAATGAAGTTACGCAGTGGATATTAACGATTCTTGAAATTAGTCGATGGACTCTTGGAGAGAAGGATGGGAGGTACATGTAGGGGGTTTGTATTTACAGGGTCCAAGAGATTATGGAGATATTAGGAAATTAAAGCGATCTGGTTCTTAGAATCTCTCACCCCGGGCCCAGTCTAACGAAGATTTTAAAATATTGTCTGCTCTAGAGTACGTTATTAAGTCTGCACATATTCTCCAGGGAATACTGTCTGTTATTGTCATAATACAACTGTAACTTTGGGTGCGTTTCTTTGGGAAAATCCGAAAACGGATTGTAATCCCAGATCATATGGATTCTTCGACACCAAAGAAACGCAAAATCCGAAAAAGGATTATTTTGTCATGACAAGACAGGCTGGAGGCACGCAATATATATGTCAGAACGATATTACTCTTGTACTGCCCAAGAATTAAACTAGAATGGAATACAAATAATTTATAAACAAGGACAGTATCTGCAGTAGTTCAAGTGAACTCGCTATTTGCGTTCACAGTTAACAAAATCTGGTCCCTGAATTACAGAAGTGGTACACAAATGAAGTTATCCTGACGTGTATATTTCAAATATACGGAACGGAATAATCACCTGAATATTCTTTTTTACGATCGAATGTTTTGTCACGCAAGATCGAGAGAAAATATGGCGAGACCAGTAAATTTGCATGGAAGACCACTTGACAGATGTACTATTTTCGGATCCTTCCCCTAAAGAAACGCACGGATCACGAATCCTAAAAATCCGGATTTAGATTTGATCTGATGTATCCACTCGGAGTGTGGATTCTTCAGATCGCTAATCCGTGATTAATCCATTTTCGGATTTAGGTAAAGAAACGCAAAATCCGTTTTTGGATACAAGAATCCGGATTTGGATTTTCCCAAAGAAACGCACCCTAGATGTTTCGGTGAGAAGTACCGTATTTTCTCGATTAAACGCCGGACCCCAGATAAACGCCGGGTATAAAAGAGAGAATTGTCATAAGCCCCTCAGACATTTATTTGTTGTATAATAAACTTAAGATTTAAAGGTAAGATACACAGCTGCCAAGAGAAACGAATAATAACCGTTTCTTGAAAAATGGCGGGCCCAAATAAACTGCTAATTCAAAGAAATGCCGGGTCCACCATGCCAAGTTTGAAATAAACGCCAGGTGCGTTTAATTGAGAAAATACAGTATCGCCGTATATTTTTACTCGTCTGTATTTCGACTCGTAAAAGTATACGACGATACTTCACACCGAAACATCTTATAAGATGTATATCTTTTTAATCGTGAAAAATATAACATTTAAATTTTGTCAGAAGTGTTATAAGACATTCAGCAGTGTAGTCCTGGGAGTGGTTCTCTGTAAAATTTTGGGTGGGGATGGCTGCTAGGACTCTGAGACCCCACTATTCCACACCATGCTCAACTGCATTAGGCAACCCTATTCTATCTGAGACACCAAAAATCTCTACCTATATCAGTATCCAGACTCACTGAATGTCAATCTCCATTCTAGACTTAATTCCTCATACAACTGATAAGTTTCCAGGTAAATGATACCCTGTTCTAGACCAAAAGTCTCTTATTACTACATCCATTCCCAAGCTAAACTGCTTGAAAACCTGCATATCCTTCACAGCAGCACATACTGTACCCATATACCGGTAGCTTATATGTGGAGATACCCTTCTCCCCCCCCCTGGGGGGTGTAGTTTGAATAAACTTAGACCTACTATACTCTAGGCCTAAATAGGTAGAAAATGACAGTATGCAGTCTGCATTTTAACGTGTTGACTGGTTTATTTAAGCTGGAAGTCAACATAATAATTATTGAGAGGTAAAATACTGGTCAATGAAATTATATAGCAAACAATATTTCTGACTATCTATTATTCCTTTTAAGTTTCAGGAAATCATACAGTGACATTAACAGTCCCCAACACTCCTAAGGTTTCTGCATATGGATGGCCACCCTTGTTTATAAATGTCTCTCTGGAGACTATACCCGTTAGAGGAATCATGCAGTATGACTTATTATACTGCAGGACCTGCCCTAATTCCTGTTATACAGGTGAAACAGATCTTGATGTAAAAGATCTGAGACCAGTTAACGGTTGTCATCTAGTGGTAAATCAGACAAGTACACTTACCAAGTCTTGGAGTTGCGTGATTTGTAACAGCACCAAAAACTGCAAGTCCATGGGAATAACTGAAGATCATGACTTGTGTTTAGTCTTCAATGTAACTGCACCAATGGGTTCACGTTACAAATGTATGGAACATAACTACAATGACATAAGTGAGTATCATACGACTCTACAGCTTTGCTGATGCAGTTCAGTCTATATAGAAAGTAAAATTCCTGCAAGCTTGTGTGTGTCATGCTCAAAAGGTTGATGCGAGCAACATGTACATGCATGTACATACACACCTGTTAATAAAATCTTGTCACTGACAGTTAACATGCACAGTTTTAACATTCAAGACCAAGACATTTCCATATTTTGCCAGTCAAAATTTAATTCAGAACCAAAAAATTAAATGGTTTACAATTTTATGATGAAATACTAAAGGCTGAATTAGGTTGGGGCAGGTGGGTATATTTGGCTAAACCAGGTATATATGGCATACAGGACGAGCAAAAGAAGGCCTGTACCACAACCTCAAGAAAAATATCCCTGGCCAGATTGTGCCGGTCAGTAACAAAGGGTATAATAATACTGCAGTTTACTAATGGGCAGCTTATGCTATTATTTAATGTTATTAAATGTTTTTTTTTATTGCATCTTTCACACATTGTACATTGTAGTTATATATCTTCCACCAAAGTCTATACAACTCTTTTCAAGAAAAAGAAGGCAACTAACTGTGTGGTGGATAAGGCCATATCGTTTACCGATGACTTATCAAGTGCTCCTTCTGAAGGATCATGGTCAATCAACAGGAAAATGCAATAAGGTAATTAATTTCATTTAATATTAACTCAAAGAAAAGTCTAAATTCAATGTACAACAATGCAGTCACACACTTCATGTAATAAGAAAGCCCAATGGGTATAATTTTAACCAGTGGTTTGTGCCCCACCCTACCCCCCAGGTTAACACCAACTCACCATATGAATCGAATCTGCATGATGTGATATCATACAATTATTGGTGACTCATGTGACGCATTTGGTATCATTCCTCCCTACACCTTATCCCTACCTTTCTCTCTGTGATGCTTCGATCACATGATAACAGTTAAGTGAATGAAATCAGCAATGAAATAAGCAATAAAATCAGCTGTAAAAGATAGGGCTATTTTGACGAAAGCTTTGTAGGGCTCAGTGCAGCTGGCAATCCATAAGGTTAACATGATGATTATGATTGACCAAATATTAAATAGTATAAATTATTTTTATCTTGAAGAAAAGAAGACATGGAGCAGAGGACAATAACACTTATACCTTCACCAGTCTAACACCATGGACTAACTATTCTGTGACTATCTGCAGTGGAATAACATACAAGATACCAGTTAATGAATCAACATGCACCTGCGGTGGTCCACGGTATATACCAGGAGGACCAGTTTTCCATCACACCTTGCCTGAGGGTATTGTTAATACGGTTTATTTACAGTATTTACAGCCAATCTACGTCACGCCTGAACCGTATCTTTGTAATTCGAACCAAGTTATCGAATTTGCATTTTAATTTTGAACACTAGTCAGGAGATTCAGAATCCCCGTGAGAACTTTGTTGGTTAATCAAAGATAAATAGTTATGAAATATCATTTTTCTATAAAATATGAGGCATTTTAGAAATACCAGTTTTTAACCGACGAAGTCGAGTTAGAGCAGTCATGTCAAGAGGGTCGACTGGTTTGGTCGGTCAAAATACGTCGTGTAAGACTCACAAGGTGTGTATTTCGCTATGGCCCACAGGATGGGATGAGGTGAGAACAAGAGCGGACTAGTCGCCATTTTAAATTGGCAGGTCAAGAAAGGTGACGGAGGCTTGGTGGAAGATTTGCTTCGACTGTGTTGTGGTATAATTTTGTGCTGACCTCTGAACATATAGAGAAGAAGTCGTACACAGACATCGATTAGTACACACACGCACGCACGATATGACAAGGGCCACATAAAAAGTATCGTAGGTGTAGAAGCACACGTCCGCCGAGCAGTGTTGGCTTTAGCCGGACTGAAATATCTGTGCAATACTAGTGAAAGAAAGCAAGGAGGACTGATAATAACAGCAGGTGATGTCCAGTGGCACTGTTGATGCTGGTGGGACCAAAGTGTTGCTGAGACATCGTAAGCATAGAATCGTTCTCAGTAAATGTTATGAGAGGAGAATTCTGGTGTATGTTGTTGTGGTTATGTTTACCTGTTTAATACTTGGAAAGTATCCAGCTGCCAACGTTAAGAAAGGTTATTCGCAGGTGGGAAATGAATTACTACACGAGGCTGGATCTTCTTGGATAGTATAAGCGGCCCGGAATTATATACTAGTTACTCTTTTTAATTTTTCTGCTTTACTTTTTGATTTTGAACCGATTTGTTCGATTTTAGAGTTCGAGACACTGACTTGCTAACTCCGGAAGAGCAAACCGGATTTAACGATTACGTCATAAGACATGCTTTAACGTGTTTGAGATAAAGCGACGACTTCGCTTTTTACCAATTTCTCCAGATCGAAAATCATGCTTTTATAGTGCCATATTCACAACAGTATTTAAATGCTTCGCTCACAACTCTCGATAACGGCATGTTCAGTTGCGGCCAAATATATCTTTAAATTTTTATTTTCATTTAACAAAATATTCAAAGCGATAAGACAGATGAGCTGAGTCATCCGATTTTAAACATTACGTCATTCGGTAACGCAAAAGACAAAATGCTGTCACAATTTTTGTCACGCCGGTTAGCACGCTGAGATTCTGACAATGTGTTTATCTTTATCGATAATCATGTTTTTATAATGCCCTATTTACAACAGTATATAAATACATTGCTTACAACTCTCGGGAAAAGCATGTTCAGTTGTGGACAAATGTAATATCAACATTTAATTTTTTAGTTTAATTCAACAAAATTAAATATTCAAAGCGATAAGACAGATGAGCTGAGTCATCAGATTTTAAACATAATGTCATTCGGTAACGCAAAGGGCAAAATACTGTCACAATTTTCGTTACGTCAGTTAGCATGGCACGTTGAGCCAAGTAAAAACATTAATCGAGGGTGGAGTGGGTCAAAACGACTGGTAAATGCCTATAATGCGCTTTCTTGTAACCTGTACGATAGAGCATAGCAATGATTTATTTCGTATTTGCGTTCACAATTTGGCTTAAAGAGCCCTTAACATGATTAAAGGAAACTGTACACAAAGCGTGGTTCCCAGGTATGGGGAAAAGTTCAATTCTTTTGGGCTGTTACGGTGCCGATACTGATCAATCTTAAAGATGTGGTTACTTTTATATTGGTAAAATTATCGCCTATTTTTTGAAATGCATCTGTTTTGAGAATTGTGATGGCCTTTTTGTTCAGGGTTTTGAGGAAGACCGACCAAAAGACAGCGAAAAATGGTCTTGGTCTTGGTCGCTTCCTTTCTTTTCGAGACGAACCAACACTTCGTCGGTTCTGCACGCATTGCGGGCCTATGTGTAACCGACAAAGTCGAGTTAGAGCAGTCGTGACAAGAGGGTCGACTGGTTTGGTCGGTCAAAATACGTCGTGTAAGGTTCACAAGGTGTGTATTTCGCTATGCCCCACGGGATGGGATGACGTATTCTGCAGTTAAGCACATCGATTAGTACACACACGCACGCACGATAGGACAAGGGTCCACATAAAAAGTATTGTAGGTAATAGAAGGACACTTCCGCCCAGCAGTGTTGGTTTTCACCGGACTGAAATGTCTGTGCAATACCAGTGAAAGAAAGCAGGGAGGACTGATAATAACGGGAGGTGAAGTCCAGTGGCACTGTTGATGCTGGTGGGACCAAAGTGTTGCTGAGACATCGTAAGGATACAATCGTTCTCAGTAAAGGTTATGAAAGGAAAATTCTGGTGTATGTTGTTGTGGTTATGTTTATTACTTGGAAAGTATCTAGCTGCCAACGTTAAGAAAGGTTATTGGCAGGTGGGAAATGAATTACTACACGAGGCTGGATCTTCTTGGATAGTATACTATAAGCGGCACAGAAGGATCTACCAGTTAGTCTTTTTTATTTTTCTGCTTTACTTTTGATTTTGAACCGATTTGTTCGATTTTAGAGTTCGAGACACTGACTTGCTGACTGCGGAAGAGGAAACCAGATTTAACGATTACGTCATAAGACATGCTTTAACGTGTTTGAGATAAAGCGACGACTTCGCTTGTTACTGATTTCTCCAGATCGATAATCATGTTTGTATAGTGCCATATTCACAACAGTATATAAATGCTTCGCTTACAACTCTTGATAACGGCATGTTCAGTTGTGGACAAAATTTATCTTTTAAGTTTAATTTTAATTCAACAAAATATTCAAAGCGATAAGACAGATGAGCCGAGTCATCCGATTTTAAACATTACGTCATTCGGTAACGCAAAAGACAAAATACTGTCACGCCGGTTAGCACATTGAGATTCTGACGATGTGTTTGTCTTTATCGATAATCATGTGTTTTTATAGTGCCCTATTCACAACAGTATATAAATACATTCCTCACAACTCTTGGTAAAAGCATGTTCAGTTGAGGACAAATGTATATCAACATTTAATTTTTTAGTTTAATTCAACAAAATTAAATATTCAAAGCGATAAGACAGATGAGCTGAGTCATCAGATTTTAAACATAACGTCATTCGGTAACGCAAAGGGCAAAATACTGTGACAATTTTCGTTACGCTAGTTAGCACGTTGAACCAAGTAAAAACATTTGTCGAGGGTGGAGTGGGTCAAAACGACTGGTAAATGCCTATAATGCGCTTTCTTGTAACCTGTACGATAGAGCATAGCAATGATTTATTTCGTATTTGCATTCACAATTTGGCTTAAGGAGCCCTTGACATGATTAAAGGAAACTGTGCGCAAAGTGTGGTTCCCAGGTATGGGGAAAAGTTCAATTCTTTTGGGCTGTTACGGTGCCCATACTGATCAATCGTGAAGATGTGGTTACTTTTATATTGGGAAATTTGTCGCCCATTTTTTGAAATGCGTCTGTTTTGAGAATTTTTGTTCCGGGTTTTGAGGAAGACCGACCAAAAGACAGCGAAAAAATGATCTCGAGTGAAGAATGTATAGTCTGTGGAGCTCTGTTTGGTGAGGAGAGGGTGAATAATTCAGTTGACCTCCTTTCCAGGGTATTGGTCGCCTTTTCAGTTGGTCAAATTTAAGCATTAGTTACAGTTACACACTTTTACTGCAACTTGCTGTTACAGATGCTTGAATGTTATTGAAGCTGCAGTCACGCACGGCTCGCTTGCTTTCTTTTCGAGACGAACCAACACTTCGTCGGTTCTGCACGCATTGCGGGCCTATGTTTTATCTGAATGGTGGTAGTATTTTGTAGATAATTCGCAACTTTCAGATGCAAAATTTCGAAGATTACATTCAATTCTTGGAATTTACAAAGAGGAATTTTGGGTGTTCATTTCAAATTTGCAAATGACGTTCACGCGTGACATGGAATGAATGTTAAACATTGATTTTAAGGATTAACAAAAGAACGATTGGTACAGATGACCCATGCCTGAATGCACATGTATTTGCATATTAAATTATACCATAGTGATCATCATACTCAGTATTACCATATTAAGACGATTTCCGCTCAACGTTCGAGCAGTAAGTGCAAAAATTAAGTTACCAAAAAAATACTTGCAGCACTGTCACATTTTGAGAACAGATAAGAAGAACTTATCGTTACTTTTGCTCCCAAGCTGACCCCGCGAGAGAAAATTGGATTTGAAGTTATCCATATTTCAATTAAAAAGACGCTTCATGTCAGTTCAAAACAAAATGGCGCCCATTTTTAGCATACTTTTACGAGATTTGAAATTAACTTTCTTGAGAAATTATGCTTGAGAATTTCATCGCGGGGTCACTTGGGCAAGTGAACTAGAGTGAGACGTTTCAAATAGCATTTAAAATGTTACCATGCTATGAGTAGTTTTTTGGTAAATATTTTTTGCACTTATTGCTCGAACGTTGAGCGGAATCCGTCTTAAAACCAAGTGCAGATCTAAGAGCTTATAGACTTTCTTTCAGTGCCACCTTGGTATGAAACCAGATTCTCAGGTATCACATCACTCAATCGATCATGATGCAGTTGTTAAAATCACATTCAAATTCTTGACACATTTGCTGTACTCATGAATATTATAATATTATGTGTATTACACACTCGTTTATTTTCTTGTTCAAATCTTAGAACCATCTAAACCTCCACAGCTGCAGCCATGTGAGGTTTTTTGTGAAGATGAATCATTCAGTGCTACTCTTAAGTGGCAGGTAAGCTGATTTTAATTTTGTCTAATATTTTATTTATTTATTTGTTTGACGTTTGTTTGTACTGTTTTTATTGATTTAATAATTTTTTGTGAAAATACTGCTAGTAAGAGTAAAATGTATTCCAGCTCTCCATTAAACAGATTACCGTGCCATCTCTCAGGAGCATCCACATTTCATTTGTTCACTAAGTCAGTCAGCCACTCAGCCACTGTTCACTAAGTCAGTCAGTCTGTCAGTCAGTCTGTCTGTCAATCAGTCAGTCAGTCTGTCAGTCAGTCAGTCAGTCTGTCAGTCAGTCAGTCTGTCAATCAGTCAGTCAGTCAGCCAGCCAGTCAGTCAGTCTGTCAGTCGGTCAGTCTGGCAATCAGTCAGTCAGTCAGCCAGCCAGCCAGTCAGTCAGTCAGTCAGTCAGTCAGTCTGTCAGTCTGTCAATCAGCCAGTCAGTCAGTCATTAACACAAGCTGCTCATTTAGCCACCTAGCTTCACTGCTTTTAAACAGTAGGAAATCATCACATTCATTCATTCATTCATTCGTTCATTTATTCATTCACTCATTCATTCATTTAATCAGTCAGCAAGTTAGTCAATTATACTTGTTGATATTTAGCTTCACTGCTAACAGTTAGGAAGCCTCACAGAAACAGGATCCATTTTATAATAAGGTCCTATCCTACCAACCCCTGAATGAGTATAAACAAGCCAGACCACAACATTGGCAACTGTGCCCAATTCTTCTATGTTTAATGTCTCCTGACTAATTATGTGTAACAAAGCGTAGGAGGCAGCGCAACAGCTTAACATCACTGTACGTTTAGTCTTGTTCCCTACCAACTTATCTATCCATTTGTTTGTACTACTAAACCACAGTGCTTCCATGTGCACTTGATATCTGCAGCCCACTGATGGACTCATCTGGAATGGCATTCCAACCAGATCTTTGATCACAATCTGGAATTCTTCAGCAGCTGATGATGAAAATGATTTAGGTTCTCTTGCCATCACTCTGTCTGTTCCCCTGCCAGCAAATTATAATGGCTCAATGATCACATACACAATGCACAACCTCAGCAGAACCTCAAATAACCTGGCCAACGTGCAGCTTTGTTCAAATGGTGGATGTGGTCCACCTGCACAAATGTCTTTGAGCTGTGAAAAGTGTGAACTACTGAGAGAACCAGGTACAGTGTACATGTAGCAGGTTTCATTCTATTTGGAAATGTTTAGTAAAGACCAATAGTTCATACATGTATTGTTCATGGTTTACATTGGCAGACCTAGGCGGGAGTGGAGGGTTCCAGTGTCCCAGACCTGCAACCCCTTCCTTTCAGTCCTGTGCTTGTCCTTTTGATTTGTAAAGGATGAAATGCTTTCTAACTGAAATAGACAGAGGAAGAGTGAAGCAGCATAGGTTTACTTGTCTTGAGACTAACAAAGATTACCAGGAAATCTTAATATGCAGGCCCGTAACCAGGATTTTATCCGGGGGAGGGGGGGAAGGGCTAACGAGGCCAAAGTGGACCAAACTACCAAAATGTGTTTTTTATTGTCTGATCCGTTTATTTAGGAAAGTAGCAATACATGAGAAATTGTAACGGCGAAGTACACGGTAGGAACTGAATATTACATTTTTCGAATAAAATTGTTTGAATAAAGTTATTAACGACTAATATAATTTTACGATGTAAAATGATACATCAAAATACTGCAGGACTAATCCTTCAGGATTGTCGCGAGCTCCAGCCTCCATGGGTGTTTGGTGGCAAACACATTTACCGCATCATCCAAATCAATTTTAACTTGGTAATGGCTGTGCATTAGTACTAGGGATGACAGCCTTTCTTTGCCCATGCAAATGTCGTCGTGGTTAGCTATCATCTGCAGAGCCGCTAAGAAGTTGCCTGTATTCCCACCACTCTCACCGTCAAGACTTCGTTATCTCCTCGCAGGGCAATGCACTGTCGACCACAGAAAAGGATGGCTTCTGAAACACATTTAACGATGTGCCTTTTTTTTGATAATATTCTTCCTCTTCTCGTCATCTAACCAGTTGTTCAGGTTTTGCTCTGGGATTGCAACAGAATCAGTAAGGAAGGATTCAGTGGCGTTCATTGCATCGTGATGGTACTTCATTTGCTCAATGTCTTTTTGCCTTTTCTTGAAGCTTATGCCAGTTCATGAAAGGCTTTTAACAGAAGTGCCCTTATCTTTCCTGCAATGCACAGATGTCATCAACGTACAATGTTTCCAGAATACTCCATCTACATGTACTGAAGAGCTGTAGACCATTCATGGGTACTCACTGAGCTTTCGTGACTGAAACCCTCTTTGGCAATGATGAAGAAATCGCGTTGGAAACTTGTTGTTAATCAATGGCACAAAATGACTTTTAATCAAGTGATATTTCTGACCAACTGGTAGCTTCTTTGTGGAAAAACCAAATTCCTCAGAGGTCGTCGAAATCTTCCCGGTGTCATTTATTTCTTGTTGCATCACTGGTTCCAAGTGATGCCGCGTTAGACTGCCATCAGTATTGTCAGGTACTGGAGCTTGTGCAGTCTCTACAATTTTATTAACAGTGCGCAATCGTTAAGAAGGCACTCCGATCAACGGCCTCTCATAGAATATTGATATCAGGAAAAGACGATAAGAGACCAGTAGAAACATAAATTTTTTTTCCCCCTCTTTGTGACTCGAAAACGTCTATTTTGATGATTTGGGATGCCTGTGGATTTCTAGAACTGCTTTGGATTAACCCTCCCCCCAGTCCCTCTACGGATTGTTTCTCTGTGTTCCCTTACCGGCTCTTTATTAAGGGATGTAATTTTGTTTCATATTCATTTGAGGAATAACGAGTTAATCTCAGAGCATAATACTGGGATCAAAATTGGTGGACATCACGCAAATAAGTGTGATTTAGCTTCTATATCTCGCTGTGATCATGTCTAAAAGTACACATGAGTGACCATGAATGACCACGAGTGACCACGAGTGACCACGAGTTGACCAAAAGTGACCACGAGTGACTACCAGTGACCATGTGACCAGCCTTCCTCTTTCTATTTTCCTGTTTTCTCCTCCCCATGCCATAAGGTATTATGCAAAAACTGATTTTGCGCTTGTACAAACAGACAATACTACCCGACATGTAAGTGACATGTATGACAAAAATCGCGAGATCACTCCCTTGTCATTGGCTCGCTCATCTTCTAAACTCCCTTTAAAGTTTGCAGCACTTTAATTTCATTATCCATTTAGATAAGCTCGGACATCATTGCGCTCATTGAAATGTTTTGAGTGGCTTGGGCTATTAGAGTGCAGCTGGTTTTAGTTTGCCAGTGAATACATTACTGCTATTTCCACTGTTTGGTTTTAACTATCACTGTTAAGTTTTAAAGATGTATTAGTATCCTTCAGTTTAAGCGACTGTACTTTTTAGCTTGGACATTGAGTATCAAAATGTGAACCTTTGGGGCCTGTGGAGAAGGGGGGTGCACGTGCACCCCCTCTGGTTACAGGCCTGATATGGACTTTTGCAAATTTGCTAAATCTGAGCTTTCATTCCTTGGCTTTTGAAGAATCAAATACAAGTCACCATGATTAGGATTTGGACCCTGTATTTGAAAATTCATACTCTATTAATTTCCTCCTTTGATTACAAGCAAGTGGAATCAGCCAAAAACAGAAAAACAGAAAGCAAGCAAGCAGAATCAGCAATCTTCTGTGTCTACATCAATCTGGGTTTGACACCACCCCCCCCCCCCCCCCCCGGGGTACTCATTTATACTAGTCATGGGGAGATACGAATGAGGCCAAATTTTTTACACCTAATGAAGTCCCATTAGGCTAAAACTGAAATACTGAAACCAAGGAAAGTCTAACGGCCCAGAATGTGACCTAAAAAGTCCTTTTCATCTGCCTAAAAAAAAGAATAACCTCCTTTTTATCCGCATGACAAAAGAAAAACCAAGACAATTTATGCTTTCACTTTTCTTTATTCATCACGCATCTGACAGGCACAAAGAAGGGAATTCCCTCTGTTTACGAAACTGAGAACTCTGAGGTATGCTTGCTTTTTATCAACCGTAAGAAAAGTCCTGCAGAAATCTGACCCAAAAAAAGTCCACCAACAAATTTCTAACCCCCAAAAAGTCCCAAATCGCTAATTTCAGACCCCCAAAACGTCTTCACACCTCTTTGTTACTAATATACCTGATTATCCCCACCCCCCGGACGCGCAAGGTGGTCCATCTCTTTGATCCCTTGCTGACATGTAAATAAATCTGTTGTAATCATCAGGAATGATGTCTTTGCCAATGACAACCTTTTACTCAACAGCATTTTTTGTCGTGCTATCTATAGAGAAGTGGGGGCGCGGTGGTGTAGTGGTTAGCGCGTTGGACTTCAGATCTGAAGGTCGGTGGTCCGAGGTCCAGTCCCTGCTATCATGTTTCCTTGGAGAAGAAACTTTACTCCACTTTGTCTGTCTCCACCCAGGTGGATAAAATGGGTACCCCGGCGCGACATGCTGCTGGGGGTAACCCTGCGATGGACTAACAATACTCTCAGCTGCTTCAAGCTACATAGCCTGCGAATGCAGACGTATTCCCGGTTGTCGTTTCTCTCCGCCGGAGAGAAACGACAGCCGGAAATATGTCTGTGATCGCAGGCTACATGCTACAGAACCGAGATAAGCTCCGACCGTGTGGGGCTCCTTGGCTCGTGTGCAACTTAACCTATCTACATGTATAGAGATGAAATGAATTGGAATGCGCATACAATTTTATCATGCATGATCTTGCTAAATTATCAGTTTATGCTGGACCTACCTTAGAGTGTACTCCAAGTTTGATCGAATGTGCACATTTATTTGTGAGCAAAATATTCCACCATATTGTAATCTTGTTTGAAGTCCCATGTCTCTGTTTTAAATCAGCCTTTACATTTCTTGCAGGTACTCCAACTGGAACACACGTGCCGTCTAAAAAGCCTGAGTCCGATTTGTCTGTCGCGATTGTTGTTGGCTGTTTGTCATCCTTGATTTTAATTCTAGCTGCTTTTTATACTGTTTGGATCAGGAAAAAGAAAAAGAGGTTTGCTAAATACAAGATTTTTTGGTTGTTTTCGTTGCTTTAGTTTAGTTTTTAGGGTCAGCCAAATGGCTTAGACTACTTGAAGTCTCCTGTTTTTCGTTAAAGACAGTATTAGTGAGTGCTGCGCGAGAATTGCACGGTGTGCAAACGGTAAGGCGCAAAGTTGTGTTTTGCAGTATACATATAAGAAGGTTGCTTCCTGCATGGGTAAGAAACAACCATTTTGGATGTGAATCGCTTACTTGGTTTCCACTTATCAATTCAACAGAGAAAGAAACCGCCGTTCATCCCTTGAAGAGGTGATAGGAGACCTGGTAATGTTCAGTGTCGTTGTTGTTGTTTCTCCTCCTGCTGCTGTTTTGTTAGTGTTCAGCTCACATATAAACGAAACTACCTGACATTCTGATTCTTTTTGTTGGCAGAAATTTATCTTTTGCTTTAAGGCGCCGGACACACGATGCATCACTCGCGCAACATTGCGTCACGAAGTTGCACGCAATGTTGCAGATGATGGACACACGGTCAAACAGTTGCGCGCAACGATTTCAAGGGTGGATACATGGTACAACTTTCAAGTTGTGCGCAGTTTTGCAGGCAATGTTGCACCGTGTTTCCAGGCCTTTAAACTGTTACAATACTGTGGAACCGTTTTACAGTGCTTCAGTTAACCTTGCATTATCTCTGTCAGACCGGGGTTAGCGTAACAGTTTTCCGATTGTTCCTAACTTCTTTTGGGCCCAGTTGTTTGAAAGCAGATTAGCGCTAACCCTGGGGTAAATGTTGTCCAAGTTTCTGATTTTATTATTTTAAAGCGTAACCGCTGCTTATTTTTACTTGACAAGTTGAAAGTAACCAAAGTCAAATTGTCAAGGGAAGATTATTTACTGGAATCCACGTCGTTTTGGATTAAAAGTGAATTGAAAATTGATGCTAATCCTGGGTTAGCTTAACCCTGCTTTTGTTTACATCAGGATTAACAACTAAAGCACGAAGCCGCCATTTTCCATTATATTTATAAACTAAATTCCAAACAGATGTCACGTGACGCTATTGCCAGGTTAACAAAACCTCATAAAAGACGGCTATGCAGCCAATGACAGTGCAAACTATTTATTGTTTTTCTAACTCACTCTTCAGTTTTAATCTATCACAAGCACTATGTGAGTGTGTGCTATCTCCATTTCGTTCTTGTCGTATTCTTTGACTGGAGAATTCGTTTTTTTTTTGTCTCTAGCGTCCTGAAAATTACGAACAGCCTGACTTCTCGGATTTGACGTCAGACAACGGCCCCTACAGCCGGGTTGATCTCTCAGACAGGCAGCATCTTGTACCAGATAACCAACCAGGAGAGTTTGTTTAGGAGCGGGTGTATCGCCTTCATGCTGTATGGTAGATATGTGGAGTACACCTACGCTCTTAAGGCTTGATTACACTAGTAACGACCTTGTGAGGAGAGGATAAATGTTACCAAAAGAGCAAGGAAACTTCTAAGCTGATCACAAAGCTCAAACTGAGTTTGGAACAGAAAACTTTTCAACTTCTTAGCCGATTTCACATGGTTTCTCAAGATGAAACGCTTGCCAAGGCTGATAGAGAGTTATCCGTTCTGCCTCAAGAATATTCGTTCTTTTCCGTAAAAATACACCTTTTCGTTCTTTAGTTATATTCAGTTGCAGTCTTTGCGAATGAACAAAATTATCAGCACAAAAATCACATTGCAGTAAAGCGAAACTTCCGTTTCTGCTTTCGTCAGTGTCAGTGGTCTGTAGCTCGTACTTTGTTTCGATTCCACTTCTATCGCTTCCGGTGCTAGTGTAAACAAGCCGCCAGAATAACAATATGTGTGAGCATTTAAACTAAGAATTTTTTCTCTCAGTCGTGAAATGGTTTGACATGTACTATAGCTTGTAACCATAAATGTGAATTTAGTCTTTTAAAATAGAGCGATTTTTAGTGTTATGCCTTAAGGTTATTTATCTTTATCAACATTTGCGGTACATGTATTCAGTATGTAACTCTAGAATTCCTCGAAGATTAGAGGAATTAGCAATATTTATCGCGTTCGTTATGTACAGTATATTATCTTAAGAAATAGAAAACTTTTTCCGTGTTCCATTTAGTGATGAAAACAAGAAAGAAATTTGGGACAAGGAGAAAATGCCCTGAAATGTAAAGCCGTTTGAAGTTTTCCTAAGCTCACTCTGTACTCGCATACGTAGCTGTTAGTTTGAAAACAGTGTCACTAACAGGTATTATTTATTGCTTTCTACTCCGTACATTTGAATTTTAATATCCCCTGCGAAAGCAAAATGGGTATATTTATTTATTTCCCATACAGGCACCCCTCGAAAGCGAGGATTACGATTACCGTACTTTTTTTGAAACTATAATGTTTTCACTTTTTCAGACTTTTTTGTGGGTAGAGTTGTTTTTTGGGTTTCGTACATTCGTAAGATTACTAGTATGACTTTTTCATCTTTTTTTTCTCGGTGATAGTTTTATTCGTGTACTGCAGTAGTGATGAAATTCGCATTTTGTCTACAGGATAGACAAAAAAGGTTGTTAAAAAAAATACTTGAACTACGCTGTGTTCACAGAACTGGGTTTATGTGGTCAGGGTGTTAGTCATGTATATTTATGTCTCATTTGTTTCTTAAGATTTTAAACTTAACGGTTGTACAATTTTTGTCTCAAGAACGAACTTAACTTTTGTCTCAAGAATGAACTTATTTTAACTTTCATGTCTTTGAAAATGTACCTCAGTATGCCTTGATGGCATTTATCGGCTGGATTTTTATCCTGTCAAACGGGATGTTTTTCTTAAGCGTTCGTTATCAGATGTGTTCATAACCACCCTTCATAAACTAAATACAGGGGGATAATCTCAATTCTATTTTTGTACGATTATTCTTACACGTAATACGATTATTCTTACACGTAATACTAGGTGCAACATTGTATTTGAATTAATTATTCGTACTTAATTTCGCCATTTTGGCAAGCCAGTATTTCGCGAGGCTTTAATTTCGCGATTTTAAGAGGACAAAATGAAAAAAAGAGCAACAAATTTCGAGTAAATATGTGAACAAAACTTTCTTTTCATAATAATTTTCAAAGGTAATGACTTATCACCATATACCGTTCCTCTGGCGAAGTTTCTTGTCTCGACAAATGGTATTAGGTAGGCACCAACTTGTTATAAATTTCGTGAAGACGTGCGAAAATAAGTACCAATAAGAGTAAAATCTTGCAATTGTGAGAATAAAGTAAAATGAGTTAAAGTTAATATCCACACTAAACTTTAACTAGAATGTTTTAATGCCTAATCATTAATTATAAAATCGTAAGAATTGCAGCATTTAAAAAGTAAATATTTTCCAGTTAGAGTTATTTTTTTGATATGTCTAAGAATGAGGTATGGTGATGAAGGCAGGTTTAACATCAGATAAGCAGCTGGTATGCTTAGGTTTACCGGTATTTTATTTGGAAAATGCAATGAGTAAAGGAGAGGATAATAAAATCTCTAATCATTGTGATTTCAGTGCTTTGTGTAGTATTAACATTAACTTGCGTCTCAGACGAACGCGATCTCCATTAAGACCGTCTGTTCATGAGTGATAGCTTAAGTGGATTTTGATTTTCTCGAATGTTCCCCCTGTGTAATCCTACTCAAGTCTGCAGAAACCCTAGAAAAGAGGAAGAGGCTCTATCGTCAATACACTGCCGATACCTAGTCCTAGATCCAACTTAGTCCAAAAATAAATGTACAGTGGCGGCGTGCTTCTCTCGCTTGCATTAGATCTAAACTGAAAGACGAGAGCAAAAGAGGCGTGCAAAAAAGTAGTCGTTTGGCGAATCTGCCCCACATTTTGCATATGCTGCATAAAAAAAGACTTATTTCGTCTTTGGATAAGTTCAGTGTGCAGCAATGGGTGTAAAAGTACCCTTCCATCCTCCCCGACCACCACCCCTGGGCGTCTGCGGGTTTCCGCTTTGTTCCTTGTCTGTGACGTTCAACTCTTTCCACTTTCCATGGCATTGACTGTTTTGGCTCAGTTTGCCTTAAATTAGACTGCGAGTAGTCTCTAATTTTGGCGATGTGGCGCTCCCTTCGCGTCACGTCGCCTCGAAATTTCGCGCGCGCGCGCGTGTGTATTTCGCCCGCCCCGCAATCGCCATCGCCAAAATTAGAGACTACTCGCAGTCTAGCCTTAAATCAGCATACAGACCAAAGTGGACACCCTTTGGAGGCAGAAAAAGTGTCTGCAACTGGGTCTGACTTGTTACTGGGACGATAATGGTAAGCAGCCACAAGCAGTGTAAAAGGGTCTCGATGAAGCTAACCGTCTACCGTATAATTGTCGACTTAACTGTCAACCGTGAAAGCTACTCCGCCCATTGAGACCCTATTAATAGCCTCACCCTATCATTTTCTGCCCCTTACCATTGGTTGCTGTACCTCATCACCATATTGAAGAGTGGTCCTAAAACTCCACATAGAGTTTTGCCCGCTGTACCAGGTTGATCTTTGCTCGACTTTAGTAGGTGTTGAATACATACTAATTTTCGAAATGGTAAAAGTCATGGCAGCTTGTTTGAATAGGCTTCTACTATACTGACAGCGAACGCTAACTACTTTGTTATTCTTTTTGCCAGGAAATCTGGGTTTGACTTTTGGTCTTTTCCTTGGAATGAGTTGTCCCACTGTTCTTGAGTTTTTCGACTTTGCAGTTGGAAGATTGTGTCACGTGAAAAAAGCAAGGGACTAGAGAGCAGAACGCAAGGAACATAAATGTGGAGTGATAGCTTACTCTTTTAACTAAACAATTAATTATAATTAATTAAATGATATATCAAGCTGGTCCCCATTTTTCATTCCCTGTTTCCGCCCAAATGAAATCGTCCCCAACTAAATTTAGAAAGGAAATAAATCCAGCCGTCTAACAAAACAAAGAAAAATATCTAAACCATGTGAAACGAGCTTGACCAACAGTTCTGTTTTTCTAAGTAAAAAATCTAGTGGAAATCTCGATCCGCCATTTTGACGAGCCCTCGTTCATTACCGCTGACAAATTTGAACATTTGCAGCCCTGTCTCCAGCTCCAAGATCACTTTGTTCCCAGTGTACCTCTTCTCTTCATCTCACCCTGGAAACGAGGTTGCCCTAGACATTTACCATAGCTTCTGGGAGTTCTGGAATCTGGTATTTGGGAGTGAAAAAACTATAGAAACTATGTGTAGTTGCTATTAAAGTTAAAGTAATATAATGTGCATTAGACGTCGTTAGAGGAGGCAACTTTATCAAGGTAAATATAAGGTTTCCCTGGGGAAACTGGCGTTTTCCCGTGTAACCGATTTTACCTCGGAAAAATTTACCAGCTGAGATTTCATGAAGATTGATTGAGTACATTAGACTTAAATATGCCGCAAGCAAAACCCTATGTGGATTGAAGGGTGGTTCGGTTTCCTCAGATTAACCGACCAATGAGAAGCCCGCGAGTTTTTTAAAATGCTCGCGCAGTGCGTGATAATCTAGTTTGACTAATTTGCATGCGACATCCTTGTGTAAAAAGATTGAAGATGGCGTCTGTTTGACGGTGCTGCCAGTACTCAATGTTAACGAAACCTGAGGTTTAATTTACAGCACGTTTTATTTTATGTGTATCGACAATTTTTACCTCTCAGGAAATGTAACTGACAAAGTATTTGGTAGCGTATCCGTTGGAATTGGTTTCTTCGTCTTCTCATTTTTATTCATAAAGAAAAACGTTACGTATGATCTAAGCGTCGCCAAAATGCTAAAAAAATGCCGGAGCAATACACAATAATCTCGCAATTGGAAAGTTACCCAGCCAAAAAAATTCCCTGGATGCAGGAAAACCCCAGCTATCTTAGCAAGGGAAAATTATACTGGGAAAATCATGTTTGTCTAGGATGGTGTGACCACGGCTATTATTTCATGGAAACCACGTGACCACTTCCTATGATAAATAAGGAAGTAATTAAAATGTTCACACACTTGATTGCCCGGGTCCACATGATGAAACAATTCATTTTTTAACACTCTCTTGCCACTTTTTTGTGGGATCTTTTGTTGTAGGGATACACATGCCAGACGTTACTTAACCAGTATACAAGCCAAACTGATTGCTAGACTGGCATTACAGCAAAGGGCAAATTTTAGTCGGCCTAAATACTTAAATCCAATTGGCTCCTCAGGCGTGGCTACTCCCCGGATATAATCCAGCTGTTCCGTGTAGCTGGAATATTTCGTTCGATTAGATTTTCCTTTTTTGCTGTGGTGCCCGGCCTTGCAGTAACGATCTCTTAAAATCTGTCCTAAAACCGACTTGAATCAAGTAGATGGAGCATTATTTTGCGTCTACCTACGTTTGAATATTTCTTAACAAAGAAACGAAACACATCATGAGTTACTACACATATAATAGGTTTATTTATTTCAAAGAGTTAGTGAATATATTCATTCAAAATATTAACCTTTGATTTCTTTGAACAAACATTAACAGAACAAACTTAAATCAAAAAACGAATTATATTCTAGTATTGTGGTAATTCATGTGATAGCGAACAAGTATATTATCCTTTTAACTGCTAAAAGTCGAACGTTTCTTTAAAGTAGAAAACAACCTTTCCTTAGAATCAGTTTCCTCGTTTGTAAATATAGTTCAGTTTTTGAATGTTCTTCTTTTGCACTTGGTGGACGATGCTTTTCTTTGGAAGGTGGTTCTTTTGTTGTCCTATGGTGATTCCCAATCTTGAGCTTTACCTGCGGACATTATAAAAGCTATTAGTAAACCATCCAGTGTAAATCTGTCAGAACCTTTTTGGTATTGGGTGGTTTTCAGTCGAATGTCGAAAGCATTAGGCCATTTTTCACGCTAGCGTCAGTTTAATACCAACATCTTTAATTCTTATTTGTTTTCTCATGCATTTAGCGATATTGCTATCTAAACGTCCCTGGGATTACAAAATTTAATGGTGCATATACAACCAATCCCGAGAGATTATAATGACATGGTGGTTATGGTGGTTTCGTTATCACCGTTGTACCATAACGAAGAAGCGAAACAGGAACCTTTTGTTAAAGGGTTAACGGTGCACCAACGTGGCGGCGGGGGACGTGGGGCGCGTACTGTCTAGAAGAAAGGAAAAACAAAATGCAGGACAAAACAAATTCCGGCAAGTGTTAGAAGTACACCATCGTCAGGAAAATGGCCTACTAACGTATGCTTTGGTTTTGCTTTTCTAAAAACTAGAGTCACTTTCTTAGTCAATAAGAGCGGGTATTGATTGAGTTTCTTATTAAGTAATTTGTGTTTGTTTTGGTTTTATCAGTAAATCCAAAATTTTAAACCAATTTTGACGGGCTCGCAGGCGTTTTGTCGTGACAAACAGTTGAGAACTGCTGTAGAAGTAGGTGAAAATTAAATAAAAACCCTTCGTGACTAGTCGTCTTCCCAGGAACGTCGCCGGCTAAACAGACGTGTTTTCTTCGACTTCTGCTTGGTTCATCCATTCTAACAAATGTAATAATACGCAATTCCAGTTGGAGAAGATCGCAGAAACGTGTAACTCATCCATACTGATTACTTGTGTGGTCTTAATTATATAAGTTTACTGATTTTTCATATTTTATATGTTTCAACCCTACAGAAAACTCATAATGTTGGTCATTAAAAGAGCATTTTTAAAACTTACTGTTTAGTTGATGCTGACTGAATCGCTTTTTCATTAAACCCCAAAGTTTCCCCTTGTATTCTTCGGTGACGTCATCATTTGGATAACTTCTTCCCCAACGAATGCCGGGAAGTTGGCCCTTTACACATTGGGAATACATAGAGAGAACAAAGCAAGAGAGAACTAGCAATGAAACTAACTTGTTGGATGACATCATGTTCTCTGAAAGGTAAAGAAACAATTTTAGTGAGTAATGGGCAGTTTACAACCGGCATTGCGATCAGTTGGACAAATTAATACTTTTATAAGGATTATGTAATTTATTTTATTTCTTATACTAACTTTTTGGTGGCATTTGTCCGCCCTACCCTCATTCCCAGGGGGGGGGGGGGGTACAGTCCATCTTCATCAGAGTGATACACACGACCGTTTGCGATAGCGCTTCAGGTCTTACGTTACAATTGACGCTAGCTATTTTATAGGGTTCTTAAGTGACACCCGTCCTAGTTCAAAGGAGACATTGAGAGATTTATTCAGAATATTTTTAATATCTTTTTTTAGAGCTCACCCTTCTGCTGTCCTTATTTCTCTGAAAGCAATACAATGCAGTAATATCTTAAATTGAAATTTACAACGTGTAATAATTGGCTTAACGATCATCTTGTGTAACAGGCTGTTTTACTTTATTTATTATTTTTTGTGTGTGTAACAGGCTGTTGCTGAAATAACGTTGATATAACTACATTTCTAAAAAAGTGGTGGTCATTTATTTAGGCTACGAAAGGAAAAAACGGAACTGACTTAAAAGTGGACCCGGCACAGTAAAAGAAACTTTAAATTCGTTGAGCACTTACTTAACACAGAAAATGTTTTTGTTGTATTCCTTTCGCTAAGTGTGTGAATGCAATAATGGCACTCTCAATAAACGCACACAATTTTAGAGAGGAAACTTCAAAACTCAAAACGAAAGTAAACAAATGTTATGAACGGATGCTATCAAAGGTGGCATGTACTACATGCATGTGTTAAAATTCGATATCCTTGCGGATTATTTCAGTACTTTGCCCTAAGCGTTGTTTTTAAGTCCTTTGTTATGTGATTTGACATCATTGTTATTTTGCCTTTTCATACAGATATGGACACTGACGTAAAGACAGAAAAGAAAAATTCTCAAAGAACGTTTTTTTAGAGATTAATGTTTTTGATGGTCGCTTTAACACTTTTCTTCTTAGCTTCGTGTTTTCGGTTTCAGTTTAAATATTTTTTCATGTTTTAGTAATCATTGAAACAGCTTTACTCCTTGTCATTCCAACCGCTCTCCACAAAAATAGTGAAGTTGATAATTTCGAAAAAAAAAGTTTGATTTGTAGTATACAAAAATATCAGGCCTCGCTACGCTAGCATCGTAAAGCCACAAAGAGCGAAAATTCAGTTTACTTACCTGAAAGATTCAAAATCCTTTTACGAAGTGCGTAGCAGTAAAAATATTAGCTATTAGCTTCTTCCAGTGACTTTTGAAACCAACAATGGTCTAGCAACGCGTTTTATAGTTTAACTTGAAGGGGGGCGTCAAAGTGGCGTAAACCAGCCGTTAATGGCCTCCTTAGATTTAATGTCAGTCATTTCTTCAGTTTATTTTATACGAAAATTCAACAATTTCAAACATACCTGACGGTCGATAACTTCTCTCTTGACTAATGCTGGGTTTCTAGCGATGTTGGTTCCTGCTTAGTCTTGTCAAGTTGTTGTCCTTTCGATGCTTCTTTTATCTAAAACCCAATGCTTTAAAATCCTTCTGTGGTCGGCGTCTTAATTAGCTGTGAGCAGTAACTTTAATAATTGCGGTAATTTCGGTTATTAAATTGTCCCTTTCACCGGTGATGAACACAGCTGATCGTTTATCTTCTACTAGTGAGGTGTTTTTGCACCATTAATATGGCAAATCTTTAAACAAAAATGGTAGAGAAGCTTGTATGTCATCTTTAAATCAAGCAGCGATTATTTTCAAAACATAACACTCAAGCTTACATTTTTGTCAATAGTTAATGCAAATATTAATATCGCGAATGACTTTTTTCTGTTTTGTTTCCCATCGAAAAAACATCGAATTCTACAATAATGTTTATTCGGAAATGTCAAGGCGATAAAACGGCCCACGTTCGAGGCTGATAAAGCGTGTGGGCATAGACAGCTCCTTACAAAAATCTATACCTTTTCATGTGGGACGCTATCCTTTATCCACGGTCATTTCTAATTAAATTTCATTCCATGCGGATCTTACCTTTTGTTTCCTCGGACCCTTGAATAGCGAACCAGGTTTTAATTAATCATTTGTAATGTGAATACTTCTTCTTTAAGTTCCACCGACACTTCTCCTGTAGAGGCCATAAAGGACTCGGTAAACAGTGTTAACAATAATCGACATTTCAATAGCACGGAAGAACTCTTGTCTTGTAAGTTTGTTCTCGCTAATGTGCTAGTCAATATAATTTCCGTCATCTAGATTTATGCCCGTTTTGGTACAGAGAATGCTGTTAATTAAACACCGAGTCTCTTTTAAAAGCAAACAATATTTTGGACATTGTTGTCGTTTTGAACATATAATTAGAATGAACGGCATCTGTTAGCCAACAAAACATTACGAAAAATGTGGTTGCGGTTTCGAGATACTTGAGGATGGACGACGGGTACCCTCTGTGCATCTTCACTTTTACTTTTTTGAAATACGATCTTTGGAAATTTTTTTTTGTGCAGCATTTTTAAAATTCTATTTTATATGCGTTGTTCAAAAATATAGAAAAACTATTTACAAAAGCGCCACCGTTTTGCCACTAAGAATTATCAAAGACACGGACACGAGAAGTATTCGCTGACCAACTCAAAAAGAACAGATCTGTTTATCGGGTAGCGTTTGTTGCTCTTTTGGATAGTCCCAAATAATAAAAAAAACAAGCTAGTAATGATGATGATGCTAACGTTCAGTCCAATATTAAGACATTTCTAAGAAAAACACTTTCAGTTGGTAAATACAGACGATAATTCAGAGATGGAAAAAGTGGCATCGTTTATCCACTAAAAGATAACGTAAAACAGTCTCTTTTTCTGAATTTATTTTATATTTCTATGACTTTTGAGTGATAACACAGATAAAGAAGCATGACGAAATACAAACGCAAAGTAAAGAGACTGGGTGCTATGTACTGTTGTCACCCACTATATTAAATACAGCGCATACCCTTCTTTAGATGCAACATAATCTCATCTGAAATCTAAAAAAAACTAACGGCTGGTTTTCATAAGATTGCTAGGATCGCTGGAAAAAAAAAACGTTCAGCAATCTTTGCGATCATATGGAAACCACTCTTCAGCGATCGTTTTGAAGTGCTGTGATCGCTACGCTTGCTGAAGTGTGCTTTCCCTATGATCACAACGATTGCTGAACATTTTTTACAGCGATTCGTGCAGTGATGGTAGCGTCCATATGCAAACCAGCATTATAATGATTTAAACTTAAGTAACAACAACAACAACAACAACAAAACTGCACAAATCAATCTTTGAACTCATGTCAATTATTTTAGAAGCCTTTATGCCCGCCCTTTCTTTTAACGACATTTTTCAGAATAAATGAAATGGTTACTATGGACCCGTATTCCTCAAAACAGTTTTGAACTACATGCTTCTTATCCCATCGCTAAATTCTTAACCAACACGACGACTGTTTCTCGAGAAGACAGTCCAGCTATGTTATCGAAAAGATTAAACGCTATGACAACGAAACTTCGAGGGTACATAGTAAATCCAAAATGAGGCGATGACGTCAAGTGACGTGGATTTATGGCGTGGTTTCCAAATGGCGGCCATCTTGGGTGCACCCCTTCCCATGGCCCCCAGGGAAAATAGGGAGCCCGCAACTTGGGCTGACGACTTCACATGGCATAAAAATTACGCCATGCGACGTCGGCAGTCTTGGATCGGCCATCTTGGATTTCTTGATTTTTTGAAAAACCTCCCAAAAGCACCGAAGCTGACTGACCAAACTAATGAAAATAAATAAAAGAAAATGATCTGAAAGTGTAAAAGTTACCGTAAGAGAGCATTAAAGAATTAAAAAAAGAGAAAAATCTACAAATCTGCATAAAACTTCCTGGAAAAACGTGGATGCCATGGTAACATCCAATTTGATAGACAAGGACTTTCTATACCAAATTGTTCCCAGGTGAATCACAGGTAGCCAAAGCTTTAGTTATGACTGAAAATCAATAAAATTATGTAAAATTAACGGTATTTCTTTGTTTATATCTTACTTACTTGCTATCTGGGGCAAAAGTTCGCTCTCCGAGCGAGAATAAGTGTCTTTCTAATTTATCCTCCCATTGAGTTTTATAATTATGAAAGGTGATACACAATTCACCCGCACCGAGCATACCTCTGTTCATTAAATGACGTATATTTCTTGATATTCGCCATTTCCACTCACAGTTTCCTCAAACCAGAACAAATCCATAGTGAAGAAACAACTATACTCGGGAAAAGTTCAATTTTTCCCATCGTTTGTCACCATAAAACCGCAATATTTTGAGCTTCTTGCACAAGAAATGAAATGTTAGTATTCGACTGCCGACCTCTGCGCACAAATATATGCAAATATGCTAAATAAATCGGACAAGCCAAAATCAACTGTGTCGGGGAGCCGTGCACGGTAAGCAAGCGCAAATAGCCACGCCTCAAACATGAAACGTCACAACCCAAAACAGTAGATTTTGTCATGTTCGCGTTATTGTGCGAATTACCCAATGAGACGAGAACAGCGATTTATTTAGCATATTTGCATATGTTTGTGCGCAGAGGTCGGCGGTCGAATGCCGACATTTGATTTCTTGAGCAAGAAGCTCAAAATATTGCCGTTTTATGGCGACAAACGTAAGGAAAGATGGAACTTTTCCGGAGTATAATTGTTTCTTCACTGTCGATTTATTCCGGTTTGAGGAAATTGTGAGTGGAATTGGCGTATAGTAAGAAATATAGCTCATTTAATGAACAGAGGTATGCATGGTACGGGTGAATTGTGAATCACCTTTCGTAATTATTATTAAATACTCATTAGAAACACACTAATTCTCGTTCGGAGAGCGAACCTTTGCCCCAGATAGCAAGTAAGTAAGATATAACCAAAGAAGCACTGTTAATTCCACAGAATTTTATTGATTTTCAGTCATAACTGAGGCTTTCGCTACCTGTGGATGAATTTCGGGAAAAATCACCAAGTCTGGTGGCTTTAACGTAAATGTTAGCTTTAGCGTGCAAAAGTTATAAGCTTCCAAAGTCTGTGCGGGCGGATTCTGCACTGTCCCCCTCCCCCCGCCCAGTCTGGATAAGGTTGAAACGGCAACAGTTAACTACAATTTATCGGTAGTCGATTCTGAGGTGAATAACTTTATTGGATGGATATCAAAAGCGAAAAGCTGTTTTTCCAAGTTCCAAGGAAAAATTAGAGAGGGTTGCGCTATTTGAACTAGACGCACTTGATGTACATCTAGCCGTTCTTGGTTGAGTAGATGCAGTGAGTGTGTTGTTTCCATCGATATCGGGAGTTGTTCCAAACGACACATTGATTGCACTTCTCTATTCAGTGAGCACGAACTTAAACGAAGTTTAAACATATTAATTTGGTTGCTGCATCTCGCCATAGCTTTTACTTTTCGCCAAAAAAAAGTGGTATCTTAACTTTTTATTCGACTGGTAAATGCAGTGGCAAAAATGATCATGAAGCTGACTTGGGCAATGTAGAACAGTCAATAAGCGTACCCCTTCAGTATAAAAGGCCCAATCGTATTAATATCGCAGTCGATAAAGGTTCTTGTTATCTTCATTTTTTTGTTCCAAATTACGTCTTAGTATTTTTTTGGAACGAAAAATCTTAATCAATATTTGGTTTGCAGATGTGTTTGTATGGGCAGCAAGGTTCAATGTGCTGCGATTCCCATTATATTTGGAATCTACTGAATTTCAAGTAACTAAGTAAATCGAGGCCACGTCGCGCAAGGCAAGCAATTTATGAGAATAAGAAGTCTTAAAACAACAGAAAGAAGTTTTGTTTTAACCCTATTCAGACCGGGAACATCGAAGACGGAGAATATTGAAACTGTGGCATCCAAACTTTAGGGTAGATACTGCGCTCAAAAATGTTTCCTTTGAGGTCCGTATCATGATCTTATGACGTAATATGGCGCAAAAATTACGTCATGTTCTCAAACGGTGGCCATATTGGTTCCGTCATCTTTGATATCTTGATTTTCTCCAAAACCTCTAAAAACCACCAAAATTGATCCAGCAAAGATCAAAATCAGTAAAAGAACGTTTTCATTAAGTTGCTTTTGTTGTTATTGTCGTCAAAAAAAATTGTGAAGTAAAAAGTGGTATCTTTACTTTTTATTCGACTGGTTAATGCAGTAGCAAAAATAAAGCTGACTTGGGCGATGTAGAACAGTCAATAAACGTTCGCCTTCAGTATAAAAGCTCAAATGTAGTAATATCGCGGCTATTTACTTATTTGAGAGCTCACTTGCCCTTCCCTAGATAAAAAAGAGGAATGAATGCGGTAGGCATGAGCTGCTTGCAAGCTTTACTGGCGTCAGCACGTCACCAGCTGTGAAACTGTACACTGAATTTAATAAATCTAAAGATTTCCATTGGTGAGATACAATTTGGTAATGAAAAACGTTTTGGGTTCTGTTATTAGGGCCTTAGAGATCACGTCATAAATAGTTCTTCCTTTACTGAGAGCCCATATTGTAAGAAAAAGGGAAAATTGAGCATTGCGAGTGGTGAGCCTGTATTATATTTCTATTTTCCAAGTTTTATAGTCAGTAAATGAAAGCACCCTCATATGTCTTCGACCAGTTAGGAAAACAGTTGTTGAAAGAAAGTACAATTTCTCGCTTCATCTCATGGGAAGAAGATGTTTTATGTGCATGAGAAAACCGTTTCACAGGGAGAAAGTATTTAGGCCTCCTTTCGCAGCATGCGTCCAAATCTTAATGCCAGTTTTATAAGTGGCAAACAAAGTAAACGTCACCAGACTTGATCTTAACAATACTGAACTATTCAACACATGGGTAGGTGACGTGCCTAAATCACCGGGTCACATGCAGTTTTCGCCATCAAAGAATGATCTTTAAACGGCCTTAAAGTTTACAGCAACTCACAAATTTTCTAACACTCGGTAATTTTTACATCAGCTACCGCAAAGTCTTATGGGTATATTTAGAACTCAATACTGATCCAATAAAATGAATAACTAGTTGACACACCCATTATTGCTCTTTGGACCGTCACTCGTAAAAGCCAACCCTAGCTGTTTAAAGACTTCAATCGACTCGAACTCCTTTTTCTACCAGCCCGGAGATAAGTAACAAAGACCTGTACTCTTAAACCTGTACATATCACTTACGGTCTGAAATTGTATATATCTTATAATTTCCCGCGAGAGTTCTCATTCCAATCCCCGATTGCAGGGCTTGGCTATCATGTCTATCACGCCCAGATGTTTCACGGGGGCTTTAATCTATTTGCAAAATCTTTGGCAAAGCTCTTTTTATTTATTTATTTATTTATTTATTTATCTATTTTTTTTTAGTAACTTCGCTTCTTTAGAGAGGAGGGTATTCATCGTTCAAACGTGACACTTGGAACGCTGCTTCTTAAGAAGTCCTTGTCAGAAACATATGTCTGGCATTTTGGATTTTCCCCCTAGTTTTTTTAATGATAGCCTTAATTAAACTCGACACTTGAGACAGGAAATAGTTAGTAAGCTTCTAATTGCTTTAATTTTATCGCAACAGACATCACAAAAGCGGCTGCTCTTGTAAACTAGCGCGGAAAACGCCATGCATTTCAGATTAATTTATTTCTTTGAGTCATTGCGCAGATATTACATTTGCATAATTATGCCACATGCCATAAAATAGATTGGTGCGGCTAAGTAAAACAGATACTGGACAAAAGGAAAAAAGGAGAAACCTTCAAAATGCAAACGAAAACGTTTGTCTCCAGTCTCTTTCTCAGTCATCCAGCTTTTTTCAAACCAAAACAACAGTCCAAGATAACCGTCATCGTTTCTCGCTTGCCATAGGAGATTTGCTTTAGGGATTTTTCTGAAAATATGGATTTCATGAATTTCAGTATACGCGGTTTTCGCGTGTGGGACGATTTACTGTCAGGGGTCTGTTCTTTTTAACGGTTAATTTTACAAAAGCAACTGTCACCACTAAGGTCATCACTGACAATCACAGCGAGCAATTTATTTCTGTATTATAAATCAAATTGCACTTTTCACTCTAGCACATAAATATAATTTTTCTGAGTTAAAATATCTGCCTTCGTTGATTAATTAAAGTCGGAAAAAGTCAGGAAGTTCTCTCTTTCTTTCTTGTCCTGCAAGAAAAAATAGTACAAATTAGCCTTCCTACAGTAAAGGAGTTCTTTATACATTTCTCTACAGTAACTACACGTATTGTCTTGTAACTAAATTAATGTTTCCAGTAGTATCGGATAACCTCAACTATCTTGTCAAAGAAGATTTTTTTTTTCACGATTAGGCGATCTACAAATTTCGAGAATTTGATGACACATGGGTTGCCCTGGCTGACTTTGGTGTCGATTTAATTGTAAGACCTTGGTCCAACAAACTGAACGTTGTGTAACACCAGTCCTTTCCACAACATTTTTATCCTTTAGAATCATTTAACGTTATTCAACAGGGTGCTCAAACGCGTCAAACTTGCAGAATTCAACAATGTTCGATGGAGTTGAATGAAAACGTTGAATCCTTTTGGTCGGGCCAAAGTGTATTATTTCAAATGAAAACGATTGAACAGCCCCGTACTTTTCTATGAAACAATAATTTTGGAGAATTTTCTCTGTCTGCTCTACGTGGTACTCTTGGGAAGAAGAGGGAAAACAATATGGGAAAGCGGAAGTGACGAAGGCTTAGCTTACTGTAGTAATCCTCCTCGTTATTATATTGTCTCCGCCGAGTCTTTAGACTTTCCGGTTCGTGCTCGTCCGACAGATCGCTGTCTCGTTTGCCCCATCGAAGAATATCCTGTTGACTGACAGCTGGCTGGATTAACAGCGCTATTACTGCGCATGTCACGAGTAGGAAAGCGAGTTGTGTCTTGTTAACCATCTGCAGAAGTGTGATGAAAGATATGAAAAAAATCAGTTAAAAGTGCAACAATAACTTCTTTAAAAATGCTGTAAATTCCTTGAATATTATTTTGTACAGTGAAAGTAAAAAGTCGATGAAACATCAAACGTATAATGGCAATAGCATCGTCATGATTTTAAATGTAAAATTATTTTGAAGTTAACTCTAATTTCAGCCATTCGATTTTAAAATTCATTATTACCTTATTGACATTTATCTACCTTCACCAAAATGATTAGGTTGCGGTTTACATCGGTTTTTAGAAGATCCACTTTTAGCATAATTCAGGTCTAAAGACGTTTTGGTACGGCAAGAAGCAGAGAAAAAGTTCCCGGCGTAGAAAGGAAGCGTGGCATTCCTATTTCAGTTGTCAATAAACTACTATTCAAAGTGCTACATGTCTCTCGCTTTTAAAATTACTTTAAAAAGCTGAATGACATATTAAAATCAAAGGAATAATTGTGTTTAGAATTACTGTCAGTACTAGTTTTCCAAATCTATAAATGAAATGCTTTTTCTGCGCATGGCCAGGATAGAAGTTGATTGCAACTTTAAAAAAATTGCCCATCTTTTTTCTTCACTCGGATCGTCAAAAAAATTACCGAAAACATGTTATGATTTGTTCTCCCTTTGAGAAGATCACTCAGTGAATCTTCCTTTTGGTGGTCTACGAACATTTTGAGTACGAGAAAACGTGCTTTGTTTCGACTTCAGTACAGGTTTAACTCAAAAACGTAGAAACTAATGTAACCCATTTGAAACATAAACAACTGACAAACAACATTTGCCCATTCTACGACCATTGCTGAAGAAATGAAATTTGCCTAAGATTTGTAAGAAATATCCTAAAAAAAATTTTAGACTTAAATCTTATTTTTCTCGGGTGTTGGTTTGGAAATTTTCATAGCTGTAGTTGTTTGGAGGAGCTTAGATTCAACAACATGTCATGGTGGAAAGACATCTAAAATAGCATTTCAGTCTTCAACGGTGTGTGAAGTGAACGCTCCATTCTTTATTAGGAACCACCTTGTTTACAGCCAATTCAGCCAATTTCACTGCTGTTACAGGCTCAGGTTTTTGAGACAAGATTCGCCAGTTCTGATTCGTTTGTCATGGTCATTCGCCCATAATCACAAAACGGCGATGGTATTTTTCAGGCAAGATATTATTGTTCGCTTTGATTTTTGATATTTCAGGAGTTCACGTTCCGCAACGCATGCCACATGACATCCCCCCAAAATCATTTATCCATTTATCTTCACCGCAGAGTTTTGTTTTTAATTTTAACCCACATTTAAATTCAAAACACGAAACATCTCTTAATACACCTTGCGACACCCCTAAACACCTTGCATAGGCCAACGGTTTTTGTTGTAACATCACAGCAAACGTATAATTTATAAAAAACAGCAATGTGTTATCTTTTAGGGACGGTCCTAACACATACTACATACCAGTTTGAGTGGTAAGCGTTTAGAAGAAAAGAACTTAAACTGTCAACAGCTCTGAGAAAAACAGTATGAGAGGGCACTTGAGCCAAATAATTTAAAACAGTATCGCCCTGAAATAAATGTGCGAAAATAAAACATTTCTATACTGTTTAGATTTCTCTCTCTCTCTTTTTTTACATGTGTTCTCGTTAAGGTCATTTCTTCATTGGAGTTTGCCATCGTGAAAACTCATCAAATAGGTTGAATCTTCCACCAAAGTAAAATGTTTGTATTGAAACCACAAGACCAATATTTATTTGCAATTCAATTGAAAAAGGAAGAAAACTGTTATGGACAGCGGACCGAGAAATGAAAAAAGACAAACTGTCTGTAATCATTAACCGGTGAAACGATTCAAGCTCACCCAGTTACCGTAACTTTCTGTGAAATGACGAACCGAAAAAAACAATGACACTGTTGGTCGGCTTTAAAAGCGGTCAAGTAAAAAAGAAAACCTAATCCAAAATTTATAGCTGTATTTTTAAAAGTATTTTGATCATGAAAAAAACCGGTGACAAAAACCTCCCGGAGCTGTTGTGGAAGTATTTCAAATAAAAGAAACCGACTTACCTTAGATCAGAAGAAAGGCTGAAGCGAAAATTGTAGAATCCCCGAGGCAACTGAGGAAGCTGAATGCCTCATCGTATATATTTGCTTTCGGTAAACTAATTTGCAGCGTAGGTATTACACCTTTCGGTTTAAGAACCACGCTTCGAGATAATTTTATTATCAACGAACAAAAACCCTCCTCACTTCGGAAGCTATGATCGTAATTGGCGGTCTCGTAAAATGTTTCCGCACAACACATGGCGATTCACATCTAAATAGCATACTATTGTTCCGTAATGGAAGCTAGAATAATTCCAAAAGTCTTTATCACCTGACGGCATTGTTGCACTCAAGTGAAGGTTGGATTTGAAATTTATTTGTGTCATGTCTCACCGGATGACTTTTTAGGGATTAGTCGCCGTTTTCAGCAACGCGTCTGAACCGTTGATTGAGAAGGTTTTTGTGATATTTTAGACGAACAAACAATTAGTTGTTACTAATTTTCTCGTATTTCAAAGGATTACAAACTGACGTCTTCGAAGTTCGGAACTAGAAAACTGCAAATCGCAAGGCAAAAATGAAAGAAAAAAAATATCAATGTGGATGTTCTGGTTTCCTTATGAACATCTCTCATGTTCTCCCTATTTTTTTCTTTTGTTTCTGGATGCGTGCTAATAAAAAAATATTGTGACATAAAGTCAGTTTCGTTAATGGAATTGTAATAAGATTTCAATTCAGTTTTAAGTAATTTCCCCCGAGGCAAAGAAAAATTTTCAAAGTGTTTAGTTTGATGACGGCACTTTGATCTTTTGATATATGGTAATACTTTCAAACAATCACCATAACCTTTCGACGATAGCAGAAGCCGGTTTAAAAATTTGTTTCGACGCAGTTCAGCTATTTCGCCATGATTTTCACGTAAAAATTAGGTAAATTATATATGATTCACTGAATTCCCTTGGAAATGCTTGCTGTTAAGATTAAATAAATATGATAGAAGAGGTGGATAAGGTGAAGTATTTCTCTAATCGGACGATATCGACGCTGAAGCACACTTTTCAAAAATATTTTTATTACTGACACCAAGAGGCGTCGTAATGTAAATATTCTAGATAAAACATAAAACGAAAGGTCCGATTAGTTGCAAAGCTAAACGCAGTACTGAATAAAATAATTTCCTAACGAAATTAAATAGAAGGTTGATTTTTCGGCTATTAGAGGTGGATAAATTAGTTGAGTTTATTACACACTTAGTAGATCGCGCGTTTTGAATAACGGTGAAATAAATTAAAGGGAAGATAGCAATTTTGGTACCGTTCTTTCTCAAGATTGATTCTTATTCTCGATAATTTTCCTGAATCGTTGGACCAATTTTGCATGAGGTAAGTAAGAGCTCAAATGAAAGACGAGTTAAATTTTTCCTTTTGCAGAATGTTGGCCTTTATTTTGGGCTAGGCATGGTTATATGATTATTCTGAAACAAGTCATAACCGCATGCCCGATTACATGCGAAACTAAGCGCTGAGCAATATTCTAAAACATAAACACAAAGCTGATTTTTGCGGATCATTAGAGGCGGATAAATTAGTTCAGTTTATTACACGGTGTAGATCGTATAGATCATATACTATGAATAAGGTAAAACAAAGGAAAGTCAGATACTTTGGTATCTTTCTCGAGATCGATTTTCAATTGCTTAAAGGATTTAATTAAGTGCGGTATCAGGGACGATTATCGGAAACCAAGGAATACTCAGCCTCGCATGTTTTTGAAATAAAAATGTTTTGACAGCTCTGTAATTTATACTCATTTTCGCAAAGCTGGTGAACACGTCTTTCGAAAGGTTTTTATGGGTAATGATTTCAAGTGAGCGCTAAGATCAGCTGAAGACGGCTCCAAGTTTTTGTAGAATTGTAGCCTTCGCCTTTTTATGGTGATCAAAAATCGTGAAAATGTGACTAAATAAAAAGCGAGAATAAAGTATCTTCTTTGTCAGGTTATTGTTTTGCCGATTATGTCAAGCATCGACGATTGCTAATCAGTTTGGAGGATCTATATTGTGCTTTGTTCGTTTAAATGTCCTCAAGGTGTTTTAGCACTTGAAGTGGATATTGTTATTTTCTGTTTTTGAATGATTCATGAAATTTGGTCTCATTTCGGCCTTATGCTAAGTCATGTATTCTGACCCTCTTCCACACCGGCAGCACTTTTCCAAAGGTCAATACTATACACCTTAGAGAAACACAGAGGAACGTATTGCATCCGTGCAAAATAAAGCAGTCTTAAATCTTCAGAAAAAAATAAAGAATCGCTGCTAAGCAAGAGCCCCTGCGGGAATCTTAATTTCGGGGTGTTTTAGTTTCGCAGTAAAACAAATATTTTTGAAGGCTGCATAAATCACGGAAACGGAAAATGAGATAAAAAGGGTTCTGGCTACAAACTGAAACAATCTACAACCGTGCGATGAAAGCAATTTTTTCCCACGGTAGCCAATAATAATACAAAAAAGAACAATAAAAAGAGAAAACGATACCGTAGAGTGATGAACGAATGCAAGAAGAAGAGAGAATTCTAATTCTTTACATGGTGTTCCTCATGCGGATTATTTCATTTTTAGTAGTACAGTTCAGCATCCTGTTTAAAGCTATAATTTTTAACTGTTAAGTGAGAGAGTATTCTCTCAACTTTTTTGTTCAACAACATTTATAGAGACGGTAGGTTGACACCATGAACTAAATAGCCGAGGGGTGTTTGCTTGTCTTACAGATTTGGCATAACTTTGCATTTCGCAGGTACAATTGCTAACCAACTAAGCCCATACTTTCATTCTTAACGGCAAAACAACCCTGAATAACTCATAAAAAGTTTGTAAGGAATGCTTAATCCAAAATAAATTCCAAATAAACGTAGGATTTTTTTAAAAAAAGGATTATTGTTTTTAGTAATTGCAAGCAAATTAATTAATAAATTATCTCCATTTTCAGAACAAAGACTATGCATTGTTCCGTAAAATTTGCTCAACTCCTGAATTCGGGAAATTTTAGCAGCCTCCTTTTAAAGATTTCAAAAAAAGCATATACAGTATGTAAACTTATCAACTTAGGATTACTTTGAAAATGAGCTACTGCTTTAAAAATTAAAATGGTCAAACGTCTCTTGGACAAACATTTTGTTTAGCGTCTGCAAACTTATTTAAAATAATTTCATTTATTTTACTGTTTTATTTGTCTGATTAACCTTCGATGTCTTCAAGGGACTGATTGTATGCAATTCTTTCCTAAAATATACGAATGAAATAGGAAGGGATCATGCGGATAACAATTAATAGAGATGATGAAGAAGTTGAGGCTGACGCCAACTGAGTTAGTCGAGGGATGGTAGAGATGGGCGCTACAAGACACATCATATACAAAATAGATGTATATCAACAAAATGTAATTAAAATCTTACCTGCTTTTCTCAAAGATACCTAAAGAGATTGGTCTTAAGTTGTTTTATTTTATTTTATTTTATTTTATTTTTGAGGTTCAGTTTCATTTATGGTAAAAGATAAAATAACGAGAGTGTTTGGGTGTTCAGCTTCACAATAACCAGTTTTTCTTTCTCTCCATCCTCCTTCCCCCCCGGGAAGGGTATTTCTCTCCCTCTGCGACATTTTCTCGTCAACATGAATTCACGGTGGAAGATAACTGTTTTGCATTCGGCGTAGCTAGTCTGAGATCAGAACTAAGAAAATAGATCTAGATTTCAAGTTGGCCACTTGGAACAAGGTTAGCTTGAGCTCCGTCCAACGCTGTTTTTTTAATCTTATTATTTATCACAGAGCAAAGAATGTAAATAACTTATAAATACTTGTTTCGACTTGCCTCATGTTACCATGATAGCTTCCTAAAAGAGTTTGGTGTTGTTTAAACTTGCTTATAGTTTACTTTATTGTCAATACTTATGCGCCAAAATAAATGAAATAGAATGTACAAGGGGTAAAAATTGGTACGGAATTCTACCACAAGAGAACAGGTATTCGTGTAAGCCTTAAATGCTGAATATTGTAAGAGCTGAAAATATGAAGCAAGACTAAAACAACGTGGTTTTACCTTGCTTGCGTCCCACGACGGACAAAAACCTTAAGAGATTGATTGGAGGCCTGGGACCAACGCGCTTCAAAAAATTTCGTTCGAATTTTGAAAGGCGTTTGCAGTAATTACGATAATTACGCTAAAAACATTTACTGCTTCCTCGATTGTTAAGAGGACGGCTTAGTTTTACCGGAAAGTGCCTCCAATGCTTTAACAGAGAAATCATGCATGTCAGCAACAAATGTTTTTCTTGGCTTTTCTATATTTTGCTGAAAAGAGTTTGCTTGCTGAACATACAAAATTCAGAAACAAAGGAGAAAACGGTAGGAAAAACCAACCAACCAAACAAAACAAAACAACAACAACAACAACGACAACGACAACGACAACGACAACGACAACGACAACGACAACGACAAGAAATACTTTAATAATTCCTGGTTGTATAACCCCTTTTCCAAATAACGTTATCTAGAAAAAAATTAGACTTATACACGACTTGGTTTTGTGGCATTTTTTTGCATTCCCTGTGTTTCAGGCTGCCACGAATTTGTTCAAAATTTCAAGACGTGTTTTAATTGCCACAGCAAAGCAACGTGTCGACATGAAAATTTACTCAAAGGTTTGTCGCACTGATGTGTAAAATGTATTGTATTAGAAGAAGAACTTTGTGCTGGCCACAGTTAAGAACCACGAAATTTCCGTTTATTTGACTAATTCAATTTTAAAGGAAAACGTTCGGAAACCATGAAATACTTTCGTTAACGGGCCAAAGATCACAAATATCCATCGTTCAAACTAGGTCTTAGGGCTGTTATTTCCCTTTTTTTTCATATACGATAAGAAAGCCGGTTAATTAAATTTCGAAAAAAAATTCGAATCCAAATTCATATTAATGTTACATTTGTTTAATATGCATTTTTTCTAGTCTTACAGTATTATGTTAACTCTCGTGTGTCCGCAGTAATTTATTGTGTTTTCAATGAAGGAAGTGGCCAGTTTTTTGTAAAGTTTCCATAATTTTATTTCCACAACAGTCTGCTTAATACATTCATACGCTTTTCTCGTCCTAAGGCATTACAGTTGTAATTTACAGAGTGTAAAATGTGATAGGAAATCAAAGGGATAAGAAATTGAAAATAAAACTGATTACCATTCCATTTTACAACATATAGCCGAAAACAGATAAGAGGAGGAAGTAAAAGCGGGTGAAATTGAAATTTCTATTTTTATTTTTTGAGTGAAGTAGTTGGCATAAAAAGGATTCTTTTTTGCTTAGAGCACGATTTTAGGAATAGCTAAGGCTGGTACCGCTATGATTGCTACAAAAAATGTTGAGCGATAATTGCGACTTTGATCGCTGAGCGATTTCCACATGTTCGCTAGGATAGCTGAGAAAATTGAAAATGATGCGAGAAGACCTGCATTAAAAAAGTCAATCGTAGATACAGGCTCGAAGCTTGTTGTTTTTCTTTATGTGGCTATAAAAGAACCAGATAGCACTGTTTTCTTTTTCCCAAAATGTACCATACGCTGTTCTTGTATTTTTAAACTCGGCTGTCGGCATCTTCGGCAGACTTGCCGAACTTTTCGCCAATTGCATTGCAGCAATTGACCGTCATGTATTCATTATTGTGTATCTTTTGAAAACTTGTTGTATACGCAGTCGTACACTTTTACGTTTTCCATAAAGTCTGCCATGCCGTTTGCCGCCATCTTGGAATGGGTACAGGACGCAGTGCATTCTGGTATATTTACCATCGCAAGGATCGCTGTGATCGCTACGTCGCTGGAGGTTGGTTTCCGTATGATCGCAACGATTACTACTGGGTCGCTACAATCGCTGAGATAGAACTGAAGCCGAAGTATATCTCAGCGATCGTTGCTGCAACAATCGCTGAGAGGAGAATAGGAGAAGAGCCCCGGTGCGCATTATCACGACATCTCTTCACGGAAATGACCTTTACGATACAGTCCTTTAGACTGCTAGTTCGTTACGCAACAGCCTGTATCGTAAAGGTCATTGGTTTAAAATACTTTGAAGCGACGATTTTATTCATGTCATTTCGCAATTAACTTTGACTTTTTTTGAAGTAGCTACATCGATTCGACAAGTAAAGCATGCATTAAGCGAAGCAAACGAACAGATCATGCCCTTCATAGTATAACGCTCTTAGGGATAGAAAGTGGAGGCATTAAAGTATGTTAATGTATATAACCATTGTGGTGGTTGGTAAGTTAACGAGCCATCAGCGGTATGAAGGTACTGCGAATGTTATACGCCTTCCTTTTGAGGATAGAGATGGATACTGATCCTAGCAGCTAACTTAGGTGTGGCTAGAATTGTAACAGGTGGCATGAGGTGAGGTACTTGGGGATCTTGCCGGGAACATGATAACACACGCGGAGGAGCCGGTGAGAGTCATGCTTGCCTAGTGCTCAACTCGGAGATATCAACAAAACAAAGTATCGAGGCGACAAGACTGCTCTAAGCCACGAACTAAGGATAAATGGTTTAAAATGAAAAGAAAAATGTAGAAAGGCTAAATTACACCAGGAAGAAGGTATTCTCTCATAAATGACAACAGTTCTTTCTGGACGACAGAATTTCTAGTCAATGTGCTGGTCTTCTTTCAATTTCAACAAGTGGCAATAGGCGGATCCTTGTTTATGTCCGCAGTCTTTGATCTAAGCATTATCATAAGTTATCGAAAATTTTATAGCTAGCTGGCAAATGAAAACACGACAAATTGAAAGACACTGGCACAATTAGTAAAAATACCAAATATGAGAGGAGAATGTTGAAAATTGAACGAGCTATTCCTTTTAGAAAAAGGTCAAATTTACAGACGTTTGTAGGGCTGGCTGGCAAGGGTTGCCACCTAGCCATACAAACGTCTGTAAATGTTGTAAATTTTGAAAGCATCATTTGAAAACCGGTTTCCATCCTTTTTCTTTCAAACTTCGCATGTTAACTAAATGTTGTATGCTCCTTCTAGTTATAATCTTTGTTTATCGGGTGACTTTCAATTTTCAAGATGTAAACAATGACGTCAGCAAGGATCCGCCTGTTTACCTCGATCAGTTATGAGGAAAATTGTTTTTAATTATTACGTTTGTCACTCAATATGGTTGGTATATTCTACAGGATATTTGGAGCCTTGGTCCGATTTCATGCCAGTTTGTATGAAACAGTTATTGCCCGGCGTTTGTATGGCCTTGGCTTTCACAATCACACCAAAATAGTTACAACACCAAAGAGGAGTACCTTTGTGTCAAATATTTCATAACAATCAATGTATAAAAAAAGATTTTGTCAGCAAATATATCGAAAGTAAAAATGATAATTTAAAAATAGCAACCCTGAAATCCATATCACGAACAGTATACGTATTAAATACCTTAAACACTTGTCTCTATCGCAGCCTCAAATTCAATTTGTTTTTCTGCTGCCAAGACTGTGTGGTGATACTACCCTCTTGTCCGAGTGTATTACAAATAGGTGGAGGATTTGGTTTTCTTCATTCATTTATATAGGAAATTATTTGGCCAGCTGATTACTGCAGGCATTATGTTTGCATATAACGCCTCCAAAGGAACCGGCAATTTCTATCTACCAGAAAAAATCCATATATTTATAAAGATCAAACGGGAGATTGGTTATCAACACTTAAGGTCCTTTGTACTAGAAGGAAGGCTCCTGGTGTTTTGGTTCCCTTAACGTCGCTTAAAATCCGGAACTGAAAAGCCAAACTAACTTCAGCCAACAGAAAAAAAAACGCTAGAAATAATGTTGTCTAATTCTGAAGAGAAAACAGACAAAAAGGCAATATGTAAAGTATGCTTGGAAAAAGGCTTTCTTATTTTCCTGCATATAGAATGTTAGACTCTTGGCATGGCAAGCGTCAAATTTAAAGGACGGGCTCGATATACCGTAATCTGAAAGCAATAATAAATCTGAATTGTTGACCAAATGGTCCCTGTTGGTGGTCTCATTACCGGCATATACTGAGAAACGAAATAAGATTTAAGCCAGTTAAAAATAACAACAACAAAAATCAACTGAAAATCAGCTAATAAAAAGACGTATATTTAAAAAAACATAATTATGCGTTGGTTGGCACAATATTTCACTTCCTTCCTTGGAACAAGATACCTCTGAGGCAAATCAAAAGATTACAACAACGACGCCAAACAAACTTATAATAAATCAGATTTGACCAATTACCGCAATTGTAATGATGAATAATTGAGAAATAGAACGGTATCTCAAAAAAGACCTTTTTCATAAACGAACATTTTGATTTTCATTATTCATTCGACCTCCTTTTTCGAGAATTTACTTGAAGCAAACAAACACTGCCAGAAACGTTACATGTTGAAAACTGTGTAATTTATTTTGTCAAAACTAAGGCTCGGGTCAAGTTCAGGGTATTTTAAAGGGCCTACCTTACCCGATGCAGCTATAACTTCTCGCAGAACTCCAAGACTGACTTAATCAAAGCTACATGCAATAAATCACTTAATTTTGCTCTTTATCATTATTTTGCATTAACCTCTCGAGAAGGAAAGGTTGCAGCAGTATGTACAGCCACACAATCAGCCACGTACCAAGGAATTCATACTTTCGAGTTGAGTTCGATTTCACTTAACTGCTTAAGCTGGGGTTAGAGTTAGGAGAAAATAACTACTGATTTTTTCAGTTTTTTTTTTAGCATTTAGCAGTTCCGTATTTTAGGTTAGGCATGATTTTTCAACGGTTAACTTTCAGATGCAGATAGCTATATATATATAGGGTCACCGCTTGCCCTCGTTCTAGAACTTTACTTGAACTCAACTTTAACTTACTCTAGATGCGTCGACTCGAACTCGGAACAACGATGCTGACATATACTCTTTCTTTGCTAAGTGTAGCTAGAATGCAATCATTGCTCGTATTTGGCAATTGGCTAAAGAATATCCGTAGGCAACAACACAAATGGCATGACAAATCTATAAAGTTTTTTCTTAGAGGTTATCATGATAGCTGTTTTCTTTCACAAGTGAAGAGGTATAACTGCTTGGGAAAGATGGATACTGATTCGCCTTTTCCTCTTTTAGTCTAACCTTTAGTTGGGTAAAGTGGTTATATCATTTACTTCTGCTGCAAATCCCACAGCGTGATCACTCAAATCAAAGATACTTAATATACTACTCTGAAGCAGCACTTTCCTGGTTTGTTAGTGCAAAGTTGTATGGCTGTAAATGATTTCCTTAAGTGTATCCATTCACTTCAGTTAAAATTTCCTTTACAATATACTTTGTTGTGGTGCTCTTTATTGGGCTCAACAGAATGGTTCTAATTGTTTTGTCTGTAACAGAAATTCTATATTGTGACCATCAAAGGATTTTCCTTTTTCATGGAGTGAAATAATATTTTGACGACTTCACATACGGTGTATTTTCATATAGCTCCAGGGGTACATTACAGGCTTAAGATAAAAAGTTTATTGTATCGCCAGGATATCGCTAATGAACTCATGTTGTTTTAACTTTCTGAATTATTGTAAAAACACTAGAGACTCAACAAAACTACCTTTATCGACCTGCCAGCTGGAATATACTGACAATAGAGAACCGTGGATTTAGCATCGCCGTCTAAAGCCCGGCGGTAAGCTCATTAATAATATTTCTGACACAATAGAGAGCTATGCCTGAATTAAGGAGTCCATGCTGTGTCGACTAAATATCGTGCAAAAATGGCATTTGAAACAATGACCGTTTTCATTCAGGGGATGTTAGAGAAAAAAAAAGTAAAGGCAGTAGCTTAGTGACCTGTCAGTATACACGCCTGCGTTATTTTTTTTTTATCAGTTTTTCATCAAGAGCTTTAAACGGAGCCCCCGTCATGTTTTCTGAAGATCGTAGATTACAACTTATGAAAAAGTGACGTCTTTCATTGAGAATGTTGAAAAGGAAATTATATCTTAGTGAACAGGTCAAATCTAAAAGTGGGAAGATGACTCTATTCATGCCCGCGAATCAGTTTTAAACAACATAGAAATTTGTACGTATCCTTGTTGTGGCAAGCCTAATGTTTCATCGTAGAGTTCACAACTTGAAAACGGCGACGCTTTTTCATTCAGAGAATGAAAGTCAGAGAAACTTGTATGATAGAGAATAGCTTAGAGCTAAGAATGGGAACATGAGTTCATAGACATTTTAAACAACAAAGAGCTGTCAATGATACCCCGATCTTCTCGTTTCAAGATGGTACAAAGATTATAACTTGTGAACAGCGACGCTTTTCATTCACAAGATATTAGAAAAAATAAACAATAGAGACTACTTTAGAGCTAAGACCACATTCATGACTCTGAATCAGTTTCATACAATAAATAGAACCAAGAACTTTGAATAAAGAACCCGTCGACTTGTCTAAGATTGTCAGTGTCAGGATTTCAACTTGTTAAAAGAGACCTGCTTCTTTCAGTAGATATTTTTCCCGTATAAGTATCACTTACGCCTTTTCCTTTACGCGTCAACCACACATATTGGTGTGATATATCATGTAACATCGAACAAAAGTGTGCATTAAGTCTAATGGAAGGCCGGGTAATGCTTCGTGTCTTTGATTGTTGGTTTGTTCTTTTTCTTCGATAGTTTGGGCCTCCAAGCACCCCACCAATTGAATTTGTAAAAATGAATTGCTCTTCAGTTGAAAACTAATAAAATGCGTCAATCAGTGCTTCGAACACTAAAATTTATACAATATCTCCAGTGCAAGTAAACTTACAACCATTGCAATACTGCCTTTCGTCGAACATGACCACGAAACGGGGCCCGCACATGACAGGTCCGCAGTATTAGGGCTGCAATTACCTCAAGGTTACCGCTTATTTTTAGCGACATCTAAATCAAAGGAATTCAGTGATGTCATTCAAATTCTTAACTTAATACTCAATGATCAATCACTTGTTAACAAAAAGTAAAAAATGCCGTTAAAATTAGCGAAAACCGAAAAATCCTTTGAACTAAGTAGTTCGGTGCTTAATCCTGTTAAGAAAAAAACACTAACAAAAATTGCGCATAATACAGTAACGTTAAGGTAGTTTACGTAGGCGATTTTTCAGCGATTTTAAGAGCGAATTCAAATCGCCTGAGTAAAACAGCCGGTGATATTCGAAGCGATTTCAAGGTAATTTGATCGCAATTTTCCTACGCCGGAGCTGTCGCAGTCTGCCGCTGCAATCATATCGCCGTAAGATCGCAACGAATATCGAATATCGTCGTTAGTATCCACAAGTGATTGGAAATCGTACTTAATTATATAAAATCACTGCAAAAGAAAAAAAAACCGCTTTTGAAAGCCCCTTAATAATCTTCAAGGTATTGGTCAAGTTCATTTCTTGCAATTGTAAGTTAATGGGTATAGGACCCATAAAACGTGTGGGGAAAAACTTGAAAATCGGTTTTTCTTCAAATACTGTGCGATCAGTATAGGTAAATGCGAGTAGCAAACACTGAATAAAATTTTAGTGACACTTTGCAGAAATTTGCCTTTTTTGTATGTCAGACACAACGGAGAAAGGTCCCACCCTACGATTTTTTGTTTTTAATATTTGTGAAAGCACGAATGATGATATTGTATTTGTGAGCGATCCTTCTTAGCGGCCCGTATTACACAATACAGAACACTTAGGAAGCCAATCAGAAAATTCCTTCTTATCACGGACTAAGCCATCTCATATGCTATGAAGAGTGGTTTATTTATGGATAAACTATTGAATTTGAAGAAAAACCCAGGAGACCAAATGTTCTTCCTCAAACGTATGAACTGCTCCGTCGCCCAGATTCCTGGTAGCTTCATGCTACAGAAAACCGGCGTTTAGCACCCGTCGTGTGGGCTGCTTATCTACCTATAATTTGTCTTGCCTACCTGGACTTTTTTTCATACCCAGAATAACAGTTATGTAAGAAACTTAAGATTTTCTTCAAAGTTAAAGGAACACTGTCACCAATTTTTAGGAAAACTTTGAAAAGCTAAAAGACATATTCCAATCAGAGGAAACCCCGAAAATACTGGTTCGCAGCTTCGTTTAAAATTGCTCCACTAGTTTTCTGAGACTATAATTAAGGGTGTTTGGCTACGGATTGCAAGGATGGGAATGGATTGCAACTTGAAAACATTAAGTTGATGTTTCGACGTTTTTCCTTCGTTTCTTGGAAAAATCGCCACGATTAAGGTTTGTTCCTCCTTTGAGGAAATTATTCGATTCCCTTCTTTTGACGTTGTACGTATCCCATGTGCGAGAAAAGGTACTTGATTTAAATTTCAGCCATTTTTCACCCAAAAACGTAAAAATCCCCGTGACAGTCCCTTTAATCGGGGAATACCTTAGGCAACTAAGGCACTCCTGAAACTCCACTGAATGCTTTTGAAATTAACGACTTCACACAAGGATATGCATGGGCAGCGAAAAAGCACTCAAAAAAATAAGAAACCTGCTGCTACAAAGCAATACCTTGAACTGATGTTAACTAAATACAGAACACAACTAAATGAAAACCATTCTTAGAAGAAATGGCGTGACTTTCAGTGAAAAATTGTGTTATCGTCGTCTAAGCCACGTTTAACCCGAGGGCGAGCAAGAGCGATGGTCTTTTTGATGACGCATCGAATTTTCGGTAGATATTAGGCTGTTCAAATGTTTCGCCTTTTCCGCCTGAATTTTTCAACGAACGAAACGAAAACAGAGCCTGATCGCTGGTTAACGTAATTCTCGACGATAAACACTTCTTTCCACGTATCTGCGTCAACCCATTCATGTGAAAACCAAAGGGAAACATCATGCTTCCCTCTGAGAGGCCTGATGGTATCATAAAAAGACAACTTTTATCCCGAAGGCAAAATACTTAACTCCACTGAGTATTTCCTTACATAAGGAATCACTTATGCATGGCGACATAACATAAAGCTGCAAGATAAAAGTAGAAACTTCCTGTCGTAATAGAATTTACATGTATTACTGAGCTTCCTTCAGTACGTAGGACTATAACAAATAACAAGGCGTGGACAGAGGATTTCTCTAGAATTTACTTAAACTAATTAATTCATACTTGTCCAATACTCCGACAAATTTATGCAAAGCATTGTTAAATTTCTTATTGTTTTGCTTCATTCTTTTTTGTTATGCTTTTGTACAGTATTGTTATGTGAAGTGAATACAACACAATGCCATGCATAAATTTGTCGGAGTATTGGACAACCCTCAATTAATTACCGAAGAAGATTTGACCACGGAATTGGCATTCGCCTATTATTCTTTACCTACGACACGAAAAGATGAGTTAAAATTTTTGTCCGTCGCTGTGTCTTTATCTGATTGTTCGCAGATGAAGGCGTAACCTCAATCGGAAAGAAAACGAGTTTCAACCAGTAATGTAGAATTTGCTAATGTTATTTAATTTCTCTTTATTAACTGGAAAGATACAATTTATTTTATGTAAAATATTTCACCCTAGATTTCTTGAACTAAAATTATACGAAGGTTAAAACAACTGAAACCACAAAGCCGACACACTAAAGATTTCATGTAATCTTTGAAGAACAAAATTGATTCTTTTAGTTTATAAATTTGTTGTAAACTGGGAAGAGATATAAATATCTTTGAGTCGTGTTCATTTTATAACTTTCTTATTTTTTAAACCTTGCGCATTTCAGATTGCGGTGATGATAGGAAAACCAGCCTTCAAAATACTATTAAAATGTGTTATGCTATTTTCTTATAGTTGACATTTTTTGCTGAATTCTCTCACATTTTTTTTTCTTTTCTGCGGTACAAGTTGAAATTCTTTATTTCCGAGGTTTAGCCAAAAACTGCTCACTCCAGGTTTCCTTGCAGTGGAGCCGGTTACAAATTGAAACGGGTTCTATTAATCAGTTTTCCCTTTTTAGGACTGATTTACGACTGACCAGTTTGAAATCAGTCAGGATGTCTGGGGGGAATATCAGTCCTTGAAAAAACGACAAAACCACAGGCATTTGGAAATCTAGTTAAATCTGTCTCAAGGAAGGTTATCCCTTAAAAAAGCGATAAAACCACAAGCAATTGAAATCAAACTTAGGTCAGCGACAAAGGTGGAAGCACCGTACCGATAAAACAAAGGAAGTCACAGCCTTTTTATCACTAACTGTATTATAAACCATAGTCCTATTCTGTCCTGGTCACAACAAATAAAACTGTTGAAGACTATTTAAAGTTATGTGTCACAACAAGCTGAAGGAGTGCTTTAAAGTATTCGGTATGGCGCCTACAAAAGAAAGTAATATCTGCTTTAGTCTCGCGACCGCCTCAGTATAGGACCATGTACACAGCTTCTTTTTTCTCCTTTTCCCCCCTCTTTGTTTGTATTCCGTTTCAAAATATCATTCTGGGCCAATTGTAATTGTCAACCATTAGTTGCTATATGACGCAAAAGCCAATATCAGAAGCAATACACGGTAGATGACAAAATCATATGATTTTACTATTTAAAAGCCTCAGTTTAACGCTCGGTAGTTTTGGTTATAAAAGCGTAGAATCTGAATCTTTTAACTGCCCTTAAATGTCAACAGCTATAAGTGTAGGTTTATCTATCCAGCGATGTTAGAACGTCCATGTAATTCATCTGTTCCTTATTACTTCCTGCCCGCTTAGATCAATACCATTACTATTGCACGCTGATAATTTGTCATAGTAACTTCCAATTACTCACCAGAACTCAGAGTCACGGTCAATATTCCCTGAGATTACAATCTTTTTCTACATATTGCTCCCAAAAAGTAAGAGCTTTTAATCACCAAAGAGGCAATGAACATTTTGAAATTAAATCTTAAAGAGCGCCATAATATGTGAAGATTGCTCTTGATTTTGTTCCATAAAGAAGCAAATTATTTCTTTCAAGGATCTTTTCACAAATTTTATTTTCAATATATTTCTCTAACTAAGGTCAAAGTATTTATGGCCTAATATGATTTTGTTCTCATCACTTCTCCATTGTGTTAGTTGCTGCAGGCACAGGAAAATATTTTCCAGAATTTCCACCTAAATGGATTAGTGTGTTCTTGAAGAAAAGAGTGGCATTGATAAAAAACAAAGCTTTTTGAAGATAATTTTTTGAAGTTAATAACCCAAGGAGACAATTAAAGCCTGCTCGGCTGTATTCTTTAAATGGCACATTAGCTTATAGCAGTAAAGTAAATGCGACAGAAGGATAAATAACAATGCTTTTTGAATTTAATTTCTAACTTGGCAAAAAATTAGTGGTTCTGTAATTTCTCGATTTCCTTCTTGAACGCAGATCGCCCAAGAAAATTGAATAAAACGCCCAAAGAGGCTTTAAACATCTGCTGTTGTTAAGCTGGTAAAAAGCTGGTATGGTTCTTTAAAAACAACATCTTTTAGTTGCATCTTTAATTTCACCCTGCTGTGTAATTTAGAGAAAATGATTAATCAACTTTCCAGTGACAGAATTCGGTGTTGGAAAAGAACATCAAAAGTTTATTTCCCCCAAAAAAATGACAATGGCTAGTCGTGAATCGAATTAGCCTTAAACAAAGGAAAACTAGAGTTGTTTGCAAAGAATCAATTTAGTAATTATGTTTGTGTGTACAAATTTTTACTTGACGCACTAGTCTAAGGCTAATACTTCCTCGGCAAAAGGCTGACGTTATTTGAGAAATTTGTTCAGTGACAGTTCCAAATATTTACAATATTAACATGTCCATGAAAGCAAATTTAATTCCTTAAATCGAACAGCAAAAGACGGCGAAAAAATTCTACTTCAATAAATTCAGTACCTATAATTGGCTTAGTGTTAAAAGTCGCTAACGAACCCCGATTTGTGGGATTTCAAGATTCCAGAAAACAGGTGAAAATTTTTGTATGGTAGAGAACGTGTATTGAACCTTTATTTCTGTCAAAAGGTCTGTGTTTTCATTATCCTTAATGCGGAAGTAATTAAACCAAATTACGTGGCCATCATTTAGAGGCTTTTTATCCTTTTAGTCTGCTTAATTTGTGAAAACGAACCACGTCGCCGGAGGTATCGGCTTTATAAGCCGTTGAACAGTGAAGAAAGGTACACAAAAGTCTACGGGTTTTAAGCGGAGGAAGGAACACTAAAAGAAAATCATCAACCGTAAGGAAAATCGATTTCTTTTTCTGTTAGTTGGACAAATAATTCTCGCCGAGTATTCTACAGTTTTGTACTGTCGTTTCTTCACAACTTTTAATCAAATTTTATCAATATTAAGTTCAATAATTTATTTAAGGTTGTTCTTGAGGCTGTAACTCAAACAGTAAAAAAATTCCTCAATATCTGGCAGTTTTCTATAATTTCAACCCCTTGTTTCTGTGAGGATTTTCGATCAAGCTCTATCAGTCTTAAATCGCATTTTCAAAGGTTCTTCGAGAGACATATTGTGAAGTAGACATGTTAGAAAAAGATATTTCCGAATTCTTTTATGAAAATCTCTTCGAGTACAGTGTATTCTCAACAGCTTACATTTTCACCACGTTGATTTTAATCGTTCTTAGCGAGGTTCAATGGGTGTAGGCACGATCGCAAAAAAAGGCAGAAAACATAAACATGCTCGTTTCTCGATAGAAATTCTCCTTAAAAACGCGAAATGTTATTTTGTCAAGCGCGGACAACTTAAACGACCAATCTACCATAGGAAAGTATTGACGTCTTCGGATTTCACTCACAGAATAAAAAAGTTAAAACAACATTCGATGACTCGACGGTTGGCTCAACGGTAATCGAATGTACGCCAAACCTTTCCAACCAAAACGTTTAACTCGCAGCAATCAAACCCTTGTCAGCTTTCAATGATTTCGACGGCTTAACACATTCCGGCCTCTCGAAATTGTTTACGATTTACGCATGTCGACCGCAAAGAAACCTGTTAGTGAAACATACGAGGTCGATGCGACTCTATTTATGTCATCTTCTCACTTTATTGCAGGTTAAACCATGGAAACTAAAAGTCTTATAGTCTTCTTCTTCGTTTCGTGTATTTTCCTATCTGTCTGCTTACAACCCGCCTCCTCACAGGGGCTCCGGTGGGGACGTACATTTGGAGAAGAAGATCCCCGGATGAATCCAGTCAAAGCTGATAACTTCAGAAGAAAACAGTATCAAAGAAAATACGATGATACTGCAGAAAAGGGTAAGAAAAAGTGGATTGAATTACAATGGAAAGCATACTCTTTTCCGGTTAAAGAACTTAACTTGCGGCCGTTTCTTTCGCTTCTAAACTTTGGTGTTTGAAACGACTCCTTTCTGATCCCTAAATTAAACCAAAAACTCAATGTTATTTGGCCAAAGTCACTTCTATTTATTAGACATTTATAGACAAGTGTGGACATCCCGAATATAATTACTAGGCTGTTATTGAAATTCATTTTCAGTTCTGAATTCGGGCTTATAGTGGCTTTTAACAATTTTAACGAGCCGAACGCAAATTTTGCCCATGCTCGGACGGTCTGACATCCAGTAGCCCGTCCGTCGGACTTCCTAAAACGTACTCATATCGAGCAAGGGTAAAATCGTTGCATCTACCACAAAAGTAGCCCTATTGTACAGTTTAAACGATTAACTGCGCAGAATCTTTCTTTTCTGAACAAATAACAGTTTCATGTACACAATTTCATCTCAAGACAACATGGAAGTGACAAAACAAAGGTTTCCAAGAAAACAGTGTGGCCCTTCTAGGGATTTTTCCAAGACACGAACGACGGAGGGACTCGATCCGAAAAAGTAGCAACTATTTTCATCCTGGCTATTGGTAGTTTAAGGCACTCATTAACAGCTTCCATACACCAATACAGCCGATTTCGACAAACCTGAAGGATTATTTGTGGGCTTAATTCGACTAACATATCGGTATCTCTTTTAGTTTTACTAAAAATAGCTAACAAAGCACTGTTTGTTGTGAGCGTTCAAATGAAAGCTATGAGTATTTTACCAAAAAAAAAAGATTTGTAATTTTTTATTTTCGAAATTTGGCACTTGTAGGAGTGAAAGAGTTAACCCAAACATGGCCCCAATTTCAATTTGCGTCTTCTCCTTACTGGTCTTCATATATTTCTTAGGGTACACGTCAAGACGTCTCATCTTTAGTGATCACTTCCTTTATTCTCATAACCTTTGTGTTTGATCATGCAGTGATATTGTTAGGAGAAGTTAGATGTTGGTCACTATTGAGGCTTAATGGTCTTAGAGGGCAAATACGTCCTGTAATGCAATAACATTAACACAGTATCTGTTTTCCACTGAATTGCAGAATTCGACTTTCACAGACGTTGACATCTCACGGAGAACCGGGGGATCAAAACAAACTGGACGGACTGAAAACTGATCAAAGAAATGAACTTTGTAAATTAGAATATTTCATTTTAGATATTGATTTAGTATTGCGAGGAATAGTAAGCGAATCGAGATTCATCTTGTAATTGTTGAACACCCAAATCACGATAAAGAGTGAATAATAAAACACACATTGAGTGACAAAAATATGTGGGGTAACTTGATTAATGCTGTTAGTACAGTGTGATATTGGTTTACCCTCCGGAAAAAGGTGTTATTTGGGCGGCTAGTACTGTTAAGCTATTTATTGATCCCTTGGGAATCAGTGTCAGCTAGAGCTTAGAGGGTTGGCTCTTTTGTTTGTTTGTTTCCAGTTCTCTCCCAGTGAAAGCATTTTTAGCTTTCTGAAAGGTTTTGTCTGGTTAGCTAGATTGCAGCGGGGCTACAATCAGCTAACATTAGCAGGAAAAAAATGGAACATATGTTCCCCTAAACATATCTCGTTTCATTTTCCTCCGCCATTGTTCTTTCTAAAGATTGTCAGCGGACAAAACAGGCGAATCTGATTGGCTGGATTGATTAACGATAAACTAGTCAACGATCCTCCGCAGTGTCAGGTCCTTAGAAAGTAATTTACTCTCTTTTATTCTTTTTATTTATCTACCGCAAAAGTAGTTGCCTACTAAAACAAATCGACTACTCGTCGGAAAAAACTACCAAAACTGTTAAAAATTATATCCTTGAGCACCCTGTTCGCTCGCTTTCCGTTGGCTCCTGGCCTTTGCAGAGGTTTCGATTGCATTACTGTTGATTAACAACAATAAGTTAGATGAATTCTGTAGAATCAATCGAAACTGATTGAACATGCCAGTTGGGTCACCGTCGCCGGGGACTGAAGCGACCAGGAGGATGATTGCCCAACGTGGGATGCTAATATGTGTACATCTCAACGCTACCCTAGGTACTTTGTTACAATCAATTTCCCTAACGGGTAGCAGGTACGCATGAGGGAACTTAAGCACCTGTAGACGTTCGTGAGCTACGGATGGTAATAGAAGTAGTAAGAACGTTTCCTTTCTTGGCTTCTTTTAGCTCCTCGCTTAAAGTGGTACTACGATCAGAAAATCACTTTTATTTTTTCTTCGAATTTCGAAACTTTGTTTACTAAACACTCCCCAAGCGAAATTTTAAGCCTTAATTTCGACAAGAAGACTGTTTATTGAAACTGCAATTTTCCGATTTAATAGTCCGCCATTATTACACCAGAAAGGACAGAATGACATCATTCACTCACGAGTTTTAGAATGCAGTGTGTGTCAAAGTGCCTTATTTAGTATGCAGCACGGGAGTTTTGAGCTTTCACACTCTCAAACTCGTGTTTTGCATAATTTGTAAGCCGCGTTCACACACTACATTCTACAGCTCTTGAGTGTATGACGTCATTGTATCCTTTCTGGTGTAATAATGGCGGACCATTAAAACGGAAAAGTGCAGTTTAAATTAACGGTCTTCTTCTCAAAATTAAGGCTTATAATTTCGCTTGGGTAGTGTTTAACAAACATAGTTTCGAAATCCGAAGAAAAAATTAACGTGATTTTTTTATCATAGTACCACTTTAAGATGACATCAATTTGCAAGTAAAGGGAAGCATTCGACTTCCAGTAGCCCTCCGTGGTCTCACTAACGTCTATGCTTAAGCTTCTCAGTTCTGATCAAACGATGGACTACCGTAGCTTCAAAGACCATGTTCAAACCATTGCATTAACCTGACAAAACAGATGTTTTTGCTAAACACAAATTTTAATACCAGCACCTGACGAACTTAGCTATAACAAATAAACTTACAAGAGACAGGTAAGTAAAAACTTAAAAACGACTTTAAAATGGTTTACGATATAACATAATAACAATTCGCGTCAGTCTTACAATACAGAGTTTAAGATACAGCTCGGATAAGAAACAAGAACAAAAAATACAGTGCCCCCAAGCAAAACAACTGTCGTCTCAGTTTAGATCATTTTTTCTCCAATAAACGAAATTCAGCCATGTTCGTTCCCAGAACTAAATCCGTCTCCATCATGTCCAGCATCTTGGAATAAAGAAGGCTTGGCGCGTCATTACCAAACAGGAAGTCGGCGTGATTCCATCCTTCGATCTCCTTGAAGTATCTCATGTCCGTCAGTCGTTCCTTCAGCAGCCGTACATCTGTCGGGTCGGCAAGTTTGTCGTTTGAGCCCGAGAAGAGTACGGTTGGTGTTGCCATGTCTTCTACTCTGTACTCCGGAGGCTCAAGCTGAAGTGAAACGAATTCAAAGTGAAATAACGTGATATAAGGAACAAGAATATACGCAAACGATCAACGAACGAACAAACGAAAGAACGAAAGCGGAACAGACGGACGGGCGAATACATGTATGGGCGGATCGACGAACGAATGGATGTTCTAGTAAAACAAATGAACGAGTATAAAAGTAAAATGTTCTCATTACCTGATCATAGCGTCTAAAATTGCGAAAGAATCCATAATCAAACTTGGTGCATTTCTTACTTAACACCATCTGAAACAAAAAGTAAAGTTAAACTATCAATCATCAATCTGACTTATTTAGTTAAAAACCTACTTGACTACAGAATAATTATGGTATACATGATCTTGGGATGGTAAAAGGTAAATTCGCACAAGAGCCAAGGAGGCTCACACGGCCGGAGCTTATCTCGGTTTCTGTAGCATGAAGCTAGTACCTCGCAGGGTTACCCCCAGCAGTATGTCGCCGGTACCCATTCATACTCCTGGGTGGAGAGAGACAATGTGGGGTAAAGTATCTTGTCTAAGGAAACAACACCATGGCAGGGACTGGGCGTCGAACCACCGACCTTCAGATCCGAAGTCCAACGCGCTAACCACTACACCACTGCGCCGACCTTGGGCCTGGGTTTGATATAATTAGCGATCATCAATTAAGGTAACTCTCCATGTTCGTTGAACTGAAGAACTGACAATAACAAAGACCAGTTTAGCCTTACCTGACCAAAGTGAACAAAATTCTTAAATGACGTTCCAGATCCCCAGTGAGACAAGATGACAGGCACCCTTGACTAAAATAAATGAAAGATGGATTTAAAAAAATGTAAAGACATACCCACTAGTAAGCATTTGTCCACTTGCCTAGTTTTACGCAACTAAGATGGCCAAACACAGTTTCATAAGTACCTATGTGGTATCTTTCATTATACTGTGATCAAACCTGGGCAAGGAACAGTTCAGTATAAGCGTTACCATGACAACATGGCCCTTAGAAAGAATCAAAAATTGTTCCCTTCGTATTTCCAAAGACATTTGTGCGCAACAAAATGGGAAAAATGTTCACATGTTAACACTGGCCTCTCATAATTATAACAGACGGGTCTTCAGTAATTCATTACTTGTTGACCTCATGTACCCTGCAAAAGACTTGCCCCAAAAATGTATCATTCATCAGTAGATCAACAGTACGTATTAATAGAGAATATCGTGTGGCACTAAATTATTGCGGGAGTTTAATTTTGCGGACTTACAAGTTTTTGTGTTTTGCGGGAACTATGATTTTTGCGATTGGAAAAGACTAGTTTTTCTTGCTGGGAAATAATTTTTTGCGATTTTCTGGAAGTCAAGCTCAAATAGAAATGATAAAGTTTTTTATTTGAGCACATGCAAAAGAAAAACAAAAAAACAAAAAAACAACAACAAGCGAATGTAAAACAGATTAACAATGTCACTCTATTACAATGGATCGACAATATCTAGAGTACCACTTGATGTACCTGTATTACCCACCGAGTTATCTATAGCATTTCCCCCTTCAAACCAGTATTTTTGTATATAACTTCTACAGTGAAGTAAATTTTTGTAGGAAAAAAATGCGGTAATTTTATTTTGCAGGAACTGTTTTTTTGGGGATCGCGAAAAGTCCCGCAAAAATTAGAATCTGCAAAAATTTAGTGCCACACGTAATACTGGTCAATATTGAGGAGGTATTACCATATTTATGTTGGCGCTGTCAAATCCAAAAAGTTCCTCCCCAATGTCGTAACAGATCTTCTCTGTAACACCTCCGCCGCAGACAGATTTCTCCGTCAGCATTTTCACCAAATCATGAGTCATCATTTTTCCCGTGCGATAGTTTTGAAAGACGTGCTGTTAAAAAAAAGGAGACTATTTTTATACCACAAGAAGTGGACGTTTCCTCTTCATTTGCGAACCTCGCATTTTATTTAAAACTAGGTCTTCCTCCTGAGGTCAAACGTAAAGTCAGGAATGTTCCCGCTGTAAGTTTTGAGCCTGTGAATTAATCCTACCGAGCGACTCTGATTTAGGGGGAGGGGGGGGGGGGTTTGCTCCCATTTTGAAAAGTGGAACTGAATTTAGCAATATTTTCACTAATGCATATTCTTGATGAGGGACGAAGAGGCTAAACCAACTTCATTTAGTCATAAGAAAGGACGTGCGTGTCCAGTCATCGATTTCTAGTTTAAAGGACCTGATAAAGCGAAAACATTCTGAAAGTCCCTAGGAAAGAAACGCTCAAAACAGTGATCAAGCTGCTTCAATGTTTGAGGATCTACCGGAATTTCGCCAAACGCTTGCAAAATTTTCCCTAATAATTGGCAACATAATGTAGACTGAGACGACTTATCACTGATAAGTGTCTGGTTTTTACGTGACGTTATCAAATTCTAAAATTCTAAATCGCACGGTCTTCTCAGTTTATATCCCCACCAGGTTGAAAATGACTTTAAAAGATATCTTTTCACCAGTCTCCAGCCCCGGCGGTAGCGTCCTTCGTTTTGAAAACACAGCATCTAGAATTTCTAACTTTTCTCTCTCTTTTCTCTTTTTCCCCTACGTGACAACACAGCATCCGTGACAAAGCTTTCTCTTATGCAAGAAAGCAATCTCCTTGTGATTTTTAGCAGTTTGGACAGTTAAAGTATTAGGAGGGACATTGATGTGAATGCACAGTAGTTCACAAGAGAAAAGCAGTCGCTTAAAAAGCAAAAGTGAATTCCAGATGTCTTCATTGATTTCCGGCCGGCACGTCTATGCCCCTCCGAGAGAGACCAACATGGCGTTTCCATACTGAGCTCTATAAATTCGAACGATTCGGCAAATAACTCAAAAAACGGGATACCACACAGATCTGAGACTTGGCGAGGTTGTTTATTTTTTAATTTTTTATAGCATTACAAATTCTTGGCTTTGTTCATTGACTGGTTTCGATTTAAATGTAGGTCGAATGAGCCCTTACAGCAAAGTCAGCAAAGGCCCATCTATATCATACTTCCATTTCTTTCTATTTACTTATTTCTTAACTTACCAGAACTGGGTACAAGGCGTAAGCAGAACTGCGAATGATTTCAGAGCAATGTCCAACGGTATAGACTGGGGCCAACGCGAAGAACATCTTTACTTTACTAGCCAGCTGGGGATTGGACGAAAAACCAGTGAAACCGATCAATGTCCCTTGGGAGTGGCCCACATAGAACAGCTGAGGCTGCCCGCTGATGTTCAGGGCATAATTCAACATGGCAGGAAGATCGTATTCAGCCATCTCCTGCCAACTAAAAGTACAGGATAACAGTGAGTAGAATGGCATGAATAAGTTTACTAAACAAGAATTGTAATTCAGATATCATATTGTAGCAAGCGCGTGGAGCCGAAAGCTACATCACGGTATATCGTGAACACAACCTAAATAAGGAATCTTTAATACATGCTCGGAGCTATTCCGATGATGGGAAATGAAATCAAAAGAATCAAAAGATGAAGTTACTACCGTATCGTTGTGTCATCCATTGATTAAAGGCAGTAAGAGGAGCACTTGTTATATACCCCTTGGAATTGCTAATTAGGAGAATAACGTTTCTTCAGCCATGAAAGGAAAATATCTTTCCATATGGATGACCTCACATCTAATATAAATTGTTTGCTCCAAGAGAAGTAATTCGTGAAAAACTTATTATGCAACTTGTTCTTTCAACATATTTAAGTAGCATTTCCGTTGAACTGCTTTGCGCGCAAAATTCAACAGAGACGTTGTTATGTAACGTAGGTTATATCCTGGAGCAAACGAAACCTGTCCAGTGCTGAAGGCTTTGTGTCTGATTCGACAACAACAAAAAAACCAGTCTTCCTTCTGGCACTTACGTGGGGATTTCCAATAACTCCCTCACAGTCTTTTATTTTTATTTGTTCCCTATTGTTTATTGTTGGATCACGTCCTTGCTCCGAGAGATTTTTCTTCGGTTACTCCGGTTTTCCTAGGCTCGATTTCCGCCGCTCTCTCGAGTCCGGTCGGCTGGTAATCGAGCCTACGGTTTTCCCATCTCCTCAAAACCAACATTCCCAGATTCCAATTCGACCTGCAAACGGTGGCGCAAACAGTGGACCAAGAGTCACCTCGTGAATGTGCCTCTGCTAATTCCTATTGTATTTGTTTTGTTTTTTTGCCTTTTTTGTTATTCACCCTCTATCCGACACCCTTCTTACCTCCAATCCCAGAATTCATCTTGACTAGGGTCCAGTTTCACGTGCCTCTGTGAGTAAAAGTTACCCCGGATGTTTCCAAGCCAGACATCAAAGCCTCTGTCAGCCAAGATGTAACCGAGGCTGTTAGAGGGCCCGTTTAACACCCAGTTAGTGCTATCCATGGTCAGACCATGCTGAAGGAAAACAACTGGTTTGGGTGATTTGCTCTTGTCAGTTTTTCGTCCGTGAGGGATCCGCTGGAGGTTAAGAATGAAGCCATCTTGTGTGGTGACGTAATGCTCTTCAACTGGGTAACCTCTGTCACGGATCAGCTCACTCTGTGATAAAATCGAAGAGCAAAATAAATTTTAAAAAAATGGATAAGAGTTGGCCCTGAACTTGTGGTAACTTAATCTTTCCAGCTGCAAGATGAAAACACGAGATCATCATCATCATCATGTGAAGTGATGTGAAGTACATGGAGTATTCCAATACTACTTCACGTTAGATTCTTATCACAAATTTACAAGTGAAAACGGAAGACTTCAGGTCATTCTTATCTTCACGTTGAAAAATAGTTTATTGGAGGCGTCAAGTATTTACAAACACTTTTAGTCTGGAACGTCACCTAATCCACTAGGAAAAAATTCTAAGGAAAAAAGTTGAGGAATTGACCTTTCCTTCTCTTGCCTTTAAGCTGTGTCACTTAGGAGATTGTGTCATTCAAAGAATTTCAGTTATTAACTAAAAATCCAAGAGTAGCCGTCTGTTCACGAAACCAAAAGAACTGAATAAAAAGCACCTTCTTGCCAACAAAATGGTCAAATTGTGTTCGTCTGTTTAAAATGTAACTCGTGATACGTATTTTAAGAGGAAACAACCCACAGGAAATACATCGCTTAATTAAATCTAAGGATTTCATCAACAGACTCAAAAGCTAGATCAAATCACAAATTACGTGTCTCAGGGGTGGGTGGGGGGGGATGGGGAGGGCCGGGGGGATAGCGCAAGGGGGTAGGAGGGAAAAGGAACTGAACTTCCCGATTCCCGTAAACTTTTCTCTTGATTCCCCTCCTTTTTTAGACTACTTTTGCTATTGCCAAATACAATGCAACGTTAAATTTTCTTTCTTTAAATCCCACTACTCGCCATCTTGCAAATACCATTTCATCCAGGTTCCGCCTCCTCCTCTCCCACTTTCCACCTCCTATTCTCCCGAGTTTCCAAACATCCCAGCCCCTCCACCCACCCACCCCACGTGAGATCAGAACTAACGTTTGTCACGTTTGTATTCAAGAAATTTTTATAAAGGGCATACTAAAGTTGCAGAAATCACAAAAGAAGGCAAATTGACGATTTTGTGATACCGAATCTAACAGGTTTTAATAAAAGAGGAAGTCGCTCCAGAAGGGTCATACTCCATTCTTACTTCGCACATTTCAATAAACAAGAATTGAATATATTGCGTCACAGAGAGCAGGTAAAGGACAGAGAAAAAGTAGTTACCGCGTTTCGATAAAGGTCTGGATCCTCTTTCGTCTCCAGTTTCGGCTTCAAAGGTGCACAGTCCAACAGGGGCAAAAATAATAAGGCCACAAGTAAAAAGCTTGTCGTATAAAGAGCCATTGTTGTCAAACAGGACTGAAACACGCAATGACGATCCACCAAAACCTTTGAACGTAAGCCAGGTGAAATCTGAAAATAAAAATCGACTAGCCTATTTCAGTCCTGGAAAAGATAGTGAATTTAAAACAAAAGAGTGATTGCAGAAAGGGAAAGATAAAGATCGATCAAATTCTTACCTCTTCAAGAGCAAAGCTGCTGCTTTCTTGACAGATTTCGACCCCAAATGCCCGAGGGATGTTATGAACTGCGTATACACTAAGATGACACCTTATACCGGAAAGACACAAGATCAGCCTTTTCCTGCTGCGAGGAATCAGGTTGCAAGTAAGTACAGGAAAACCGACCGGGAGAGAATCAATATACAAGAAGATTAGTAAAATACTGATTTTTCTTGTCCCTCCAGCCTCGCCCCCTTCCCCCAACTTTGTTTACTCTGTACTTCATATATCGCTTTAAAAATGTTAATCGTTTGAACTATTGTTTTTCTGTTATTTCCTCAATGATACAAAATCACTCGTTTCAGGCAGTCTTACTCGAACTGTTCCTTTGCACATTCATTTCCCAGCGTTACACGCTTAACGTTTGAGTGGTTTAAGTCCATAAAACCAAATTAAATAGACCCTGGAAATTGCTAACGCTGGACAAAATTGTAGTCTCGCACCACTCCCACCCCGTAAGCCATGGAGAAATCGTTCACTGGCTTGTTTGTGTTGCCCTCCTTGAACAAACACAAAAGAAAACAAACAAACAAAAAGGTCATTGATCTCTTTTCGACGCAGAATTTCGTTAAGTAGTAAGACTGACAGAAAAAGGAAGAAAACGTGGGGAAATGAGTTTTACTTTTTCCCAATTCACTGCTCGAAATTGGGCACAAATATAACGAGAGCTCCGCGGTGGAAAGAGTAGCACTTTGTCCCAAAGGGAGCAAACGGCTGTAATAGGCTAAGAAGAGAGCATTGCCTTGTGGAGTTTAATAACCTAAGACGATCTTAGATCAGAAGCATGATCGTTGGTACTGCTAAGAGTGGTCGCGCGATCTTTTCAATCAAATCACAGTTTGTTTCCACCAACTTTTACGCAAACCTGAAATGCCTTTACAAATGGTCACATTTCGGGTTTCACAAAATTAAATTGAGCTTAGCTGTTGGAATAGACCATATATTGTCGTTGTACAAAGGTGGGATATAACCAGAACCTGGTATCGTGACGTCAAACCCACAATGACTCTTGCATGCCCTCAACGGAATCCGAGCGGAAAAAAATCAAGAGACGGATTCGATTAAGCTTTCGACAGATTATAACTCCCTCCTAGATTTAATACGACGAAACGCATACTGCAATCAGTTCATTGCCGTATCTTTCTTTTTAACGTGGACTCGCGAGCACGAAGCCTCTATAAGCGCGATTGATAATAGAAGGTCAACGAACGCAGGGTTTGGATTGCTCATTGCGCATTGCTACTAGAACGGGACAAGCAAATCCTTTTTTTACGTTGATTGGTCGCATTTCGCGCTCGTTTTATGGCTGCACTTCATAACCATGCAACGACAAGAGAAGTAATAATTGCAGTCAAGCAATCACATTTTATTAAACACAAAGGATTAAAAACATCGAAAGAAATTTTCAATAAAAATTGGGGTATGCACTCCTGAATTACCAATTTGTCGGATCGAATGTGAATTAATTTTACCACTCCAGAGCATTTCCACTTTTGGAAATGTTCTGACCGGCGGACCAAAACAAACAATTATCCAATCAGAGCGCGACTTTGGAGTCACCTGATGCGAGGCCTGTTTTCATGAGATTTCGTGATAGTTGACGAAGTTCTCAGATTTGAATGGAACAATCCAGCAATATTTACAGTCAATATCTACGTTTATTACAGCCTGGGATTGACTGCTTGCAGAAACATGGTTTGAACATCTTTAATTTTCGCCAGGAATAAGTTGCGATGAGCGCTTGTATGAAGGTTATTAAGTTATTTTTCTTCTGGTCGCGCAGCGGGCTGCGGTTCGTAACAGATCGGGTCGTCTGTTTCAGATGAATAAAAGGAAACTATGCGAAGGGGAATCTATTTACGTTTATTTCTGGCCTGGATAAGTTGCGTGCAAAAAGAGAACGATGGATTTGATATTCTTTAGCCAGGAATGAATTGCGAATAGCGTTTGAATTTCGCTTCAGTGGTCGCGCAATAGTACAAATAATAGGACACATTTGCCGCCAAATGAAGTGATTTAACACCGGTAAATAGAGTATTAGCTTATATCTTTTTATTAACTCATGAACAGCTTTACAGATCCATATTCCGCAGCTCACTTCTCTGTCTTAAACAGCTTCATTGATTTGCTCTCAACCGATGGTAGATAGTAACACAAAATAAAGCATAATGCACCAGTCAATTCCAGCGGTGCCCATCCCCCCCCCCGGGCCAACCCCCGGGCATTAGCAATTTTTTTTTAAAAATGGCAAATTCCTGGGGGTGGGGACAAGTAAGTCCGTCAAATGCCCCGGGGTGGGACCAAAATAGAAGGCAAATGCCCCACCCCCGGGATCATCTAGAAAGCAACACTGCTCAAGATTTTAATAATAAATCATAACGAAAAAAGTGTCACTCATCATTATTATCAATGCGCTTCGGTTATTTTATACCTGTGCGTCTCCCCTTCCGTTGTTCATTTGTTTTCAAAATAATGATACTTTATTAATATCAATAACACGTTCATTTATTTGATTTTGACATACACAACAAAAATAATTTCGAAGAACTGTGCATGATGTGTATTTAACAAACGGCCAAAAACATAAAATATTTTTACTAAACTGGTCATCTCGGGTAGCTTAAAAATCCATACAGTACGTAGAATTAATTTCACTTGATAGAATATTTAATCAACAAACGATGAAATCAATCAGCGAACAGCAACAAAGGAATGGAAGATCATGGACGACCTCAGACTGACTACACCGGAACGTTTTTCTCACCTTGTCAAATGCCCCGGGGTCGTCCCGGGGGTAGGCAAATGCCCGACCCCCGGGCAGTGATAAAATTTCAAATGCCCCACCCCCGGGATTAAAACGAGTGCAAATGCCCGACTAATGCCCGGGGGGGATGGGCACCGCTGGAATTGACTGATGCATAACACTGAAGGTCATATCAAGGTCATATCTGATCTTTTTCTGGATTCTTGCGGCTTTGGCCGGTGTGATTGTTCCGATTGTGTCTGCGGAGCGACTCAAAGTAGTTTTAATGCCGTTCGTGACATGTTAGGTAAGTTTGGACCTTGATAGGTTTTTCAGAATGTCGTGAACGAATTTCCCACGATAAAGGATAAAAATATTATCTGCACCGCTAGATTATTGTTTGAAACGCCGGGCCCAGCTTGTCGTGATACTGTTGCAAGATGGTGTGGTTCGCATCACGGAGTTTGATCCATACAACCCTTTAGTCAAGAAATTGATATTGTAGCTTCTTTACAGCTATGCAACCTGCCAGACAAAAGGCTGAACGCTGCTTCAGTCAAACATGTATTAGTAAGCCTCTCTAGAAGATTCATATGTTTCCTTCTGTCGTTAGCAACTCTTGGCAAATCTAGACTGGTTGGATTTCGGCCGAGTCTTTTCGGATATCGACGCTCCATTCAGCCTTGGACTCTGACTCAAACAAAGAAACCTCACATGTTCTCTTATTAATATATACCAGTCCAACACATATCCTGCAACGATCTCTGATATGCATCCTGAAACGAAGGAAAAGACTCGGTGGCATTTGGTCGCACAAATTGATTCACAAAACAAAGCGCTGCCCATCGCCAGGTTTCCCACTAAACAACTAGAATACCTATAGAATGTCTCTGAATTTTTTCAAAGCCTAAAAAACTTTTCACGAGAGATATAGTAAATTGAAGATGAACAAGCGCTCGAGAAAACAAGCAAAATTGACGTGAGTATCGAAAGTAAAACCTCACCTAAGCACACATTTCGCCGCCATTTTCCACAATATCCTGTACAACACTTCTTCAATGCTCTCTTTGTGGCAAGAACGTCATGATAGCCCACATATAAGGCACTAATAACATTACAATCCTATATGAATATATACACCAACTGATTAACGCACCTACCTCCACTAACACACACTTTCCTTCACTTGTACTCACTTTCCTTCATTTGTACTCACTTCCCTTCACTTGTACTCACCTACCTTCACATTAGTGCCTTATATGTGGGCTAGCATGACGTTCTTGGCCTATATGTGGGCTACCATGACGTTCTGGCCCTCTTTGTCGTTGTGTTACTAATAGACGGGCAAAGCAGGCTGGGAAGGCTCGAAAAAACGCAAATTAAAACTTTCAGTTGAATCTACTCGGTGATATTTCAAAGCCACCATGTTGTGACGTCACGCTATTGTTTCGCACATTTCCAAAAGTGGGAATGCTCTGGACTGTTTACGTAAGGAAAGAAAGATGTGAGGGGAGCCGGCGGGTGTGATGTGACATGAAGTAGGGTTTTATCAAGTAACGATGGGTTTTGAATTGTGACTTCACTGTTCCGTCGTAAGAGTTTTGTGCAAGACGTTCATAATCCTGGGGAACAGAACTTTGGGGGCGTCTATACCAAAGACGAAGTCTATATGGTTATATTCACGAATGTACTCATAAAATTTGAGGTTAGATATTTCAGGTATCAGAGCCCGGACATCGGTTTTATTGGACAGCGAGTCGTTGCCACCATAAAAAAATGCCGTAGGTGTGGTCATTTTAGATACATCATAAGCCGGTGGCGAGTTCTGAAAAGAAATATAAAAAGGAAAACAATTGTAGTCGAACGTTAGCTACCCTTCTACAGAAGATCGGATAGGTGGATAGGCAGAAGGTAGGTAGGTAGCTTTATTTTAGCAGGGTGGCCCATTCAGCTCGAACGCTGGTATCCAAAAAAAATAGAGCCTGATCGCAGGTTAAAAGAAGCCCTAAATCTAAAAAATATACACTAAATGCATAGAATATTTCATAAGAAGGTGAAAAGACTACAAATTCTGAAAGGTTTTTTAAAAAGCTAAAAGAAAATTCTATCCAAAGATGCTAAAAAATTATATTCTGGGTAAAGATAGGAAATAGCTATGGAGCTACTAGGCAACTAAGAGAATTACTACTCCTCACTAGATGGGATGCTAGTTTACCCCAGGGTAACCCCGCAACATTCCGTTACTAAGTATCCCCAACGGTTCGCTGGTTTTGTTCTTCCGTCATTTTTCGCCATGTTTTTATGCAAACTTATTACAATTATTCTTTACAACAAAATCTCATTTTCAATTGCATTCAACTATTGAAATGTTCAAATTGTTGTCTTATGGTGTAAGGAAACGTAGAGGGCTTGTCTTCACAAGCAAAAAAGAAGCTTTCTTACTTGTCGCAAAATATTGCCAAGAAAACGACGGCAAGCACATAACGGTTACTGAGAAATACCTAAGGGCAACTGGTTCAATGCAGAGGGCTTGTGGCATTCAGAAAAGGATCGAGGATAATTTCGGTGACAGGATTATTTCCCGTAAGGGGAGGGGACATTAATCAATAAACTTTTATACAGAGAGGTTCCGCCCGAGGCTCAAACCCTTACCCTTTAATACACTAATTTTTACCCTTTCATATACCTAGAGCATATACCTAAACGATAAGCCAAAACAGTAGAATATCCTGTGGTCGACGTGTTTTCCCCTGGGCTTTCAGTTGCCCTGGGTCAGTTACTAAGGGCTCCACGCTTTCCAGTTTGTTTCGAATTGCGATCTTGCCAAAATATGGCACCCTTTAACATACTTAAATTAAGCTGCCATGTCTTTTACATTGCAGAAAGATTTTGGTGAATCTTTAATATACTAAGATAACAATTTTCCCTACCTTTGGTAGACTGTGATGTGAGCCTAAAAAAAGGTACCCCTTTCGGGCGAAGCCTCTCCGTATAGCCCACAATAATGAGCACACCCCCCGGGGATTATTTTCACCAATTTAGAAAGCTAGGCAAACGTTGTGACGTGGAGATTATCAGACTACTGCCAGCTACCAAAGTGTGTTGACGGTGGACAAGAATCAAGGAGAATTATCCAACTGCTGATATCAAAGCACTCGACTTTTTTGACTGAACATCCCATAACCGAAACGGCAGTGGCATTTTTACCAATAAAGCTCCTTCTACAAATCCTGTTTGAAAGGAAAACTTACTGAAAAAAGTAAGATTCTCTGCGACGTAATAACGTTCAACGGTTATGTCGAGGGTTAGTAGCTCAGTTACTTTGCTGCAGGTGTGTTCTTCAAAAATCCAAAAATCCCTGACCACCAAAGGTAAGGAAAGCAATGTGAAAAGACAAAATTCTGTTGCAAGCATTTTGACCTCCTGGCCTTAATGACTTTCCTGGACTATATGATGAAACTACCCTGTGTGCCAAAGGCTTTCTTCGTGCGCTCGAACACGCGAGAAAATGATGACACTGATATACGGACTAATGTTGGTATAATAAAGCATACCTGATTATAATGCTTTCGATTTCCTTCCCTTCCATAATCAAACTTCTGATTTTTTCCCGCTACTATGATCTGTCGATCAACAACAAAAAATAAACAAAATGCCGTAGAAACGACGAGGAAACGATTGGCTAGGTACCAGGTTCCACAGTGGAGGAATAAGGGCTAAACTGCGGTGCTGCGTCACTGAATGGGGAAGTGAAAGACCATAATTTGAATTTATCAGTTGAGTTGAAAAGTAAATTTTGGCCACCGTGAAAAAGTTCAAAAACTGACGTTTCGAGCGTTAGCCATTTGCTCTGACAATTCCCTTGTGATGAAGGGCTAGCGATAAACAGTATATTTCTGAATTACTTTAAGGTAGCCAATGTACAATATCAACTCCGTTGATAAATCCAAATCGCAGAGTGGGAGGTCGCGGATTCGAATCCCTGCCAAACTATCAACCGAGGACTTCAAATGAATGACAAGATCACTGTGTCCGTGCGTAAGGACTCAGTGTCTCAGCTCAAATAATCGCGTCCTTGGTCAGGGACATGAAGTTCCTCTAGCTTCACATATTAATCCGAACAGAGCGTAAAACAACACATGACAATAGCATATATCAAACAAGTGAACAGCGTTTTTCGCGCGCTCTGATTGGCTACTCAAACCCGGGATAGTATCTGCTATTCACCTCCCGGCATTTTTTTTTTTTTTGTTTCGTGCGCGAGTTTTGCCTCGTTTCTCAGAAAAAAGGAACTAATTGGTGCTTGCTATCCACTGGTTTGGTACATACTAAAACAATCATTCACCTCAGTGTGAAGAGTGGTAGATATTTCCGCTTCGCGACTCTGCAAATATCCACCATTATTATTCAACAAATTGTCACTATGCCCATATATGGTAAGGAAGCCCTCAATATCTGTCATCCTACATGACAGATATCCTGCGATATACGTAAATGACCATATTTGGAAGTGCACTGCAGATTTTCTTTCATTGCTTGTTTGGCGGCCATTTTGAAAAGCGAGACAGTTTCAGCAGTGTTCTCCGTAAATTTTAACTCTCTGGAAGAAACTTTCCACGATTAAATGCTCTCAAAATGTCAACAAGTATGTGCTTCAGCTCACAAAGATATCCAGCGGTTGACTTGGAATTTTCATGGTGAGAACTCAACCAAGAAAATGCTATTGCGAAAGAAGCAGCACACTTGCTCACGGAAAGTTGTAAAGACTAAAGTTGAAAAGATTTTAATTCACAGGAAGAGGACTTATTCTCGGTAAGGTAGCAATATTTTTTTCCTTTGTCTTGTCATTTCCAAACATGAGTTTGTAAATAAGTCTTTTTAAGTGAACGGTAGTAAACTTCGATTTCTTGAAGTTCTGTTTTGATTTTTAGTAAGCTTTATGTGTTGCTTTCTTTTAGCGTTTTTATCATAGAGCCGTAGTTCTTCTCGTTCTGAAAATGGTGGTATCAGGTGATATTCCGCGCGATTTCGCAGGATAATTGTTAATTATCATTCACGTTATTTTATCCGGCGTTTTAATTCGCCGAGAGACCATTATGTCACTACAAATAACTGCCTACGAATAATTGTCTGCTCATGCGCGTTACGGTGCGAAGTTGTTTTGCTGCGAATAATTCTGCTCGTGTGCAGTTGAGTCACCTGTTCAGAGCTCAAACTCAAACGCGGGCAAGTAAGCCATTAAAGTGCGGAACTTCTTCGACTTTTGACTAAAAAATTTGAAGAAAAAAGTGTGAATCTTCCTTTTGAACGTTGTACTTTTTGGCAAATCAGTTGATGTATTCGTTTTAAAGCAATTAATTATTGGCGAAAGCGGAATTTACTAATTTTGTATTTTTTGTGCAGAATATTTAAGTTTTGAACGAAATGAAAGCGAGCACTTGGTATAGGAATAAATAATTGTGAAACAAGCGTGCTGGTTAAATGCATAAACACATTGTCTTGTTGAATGATAAAACAATTATTAAACTCGATTTCGCAAAATATCGTGATTTGTCAGTGTCTCGCAGATCAATTATTTGCCTCTGCCTTCGGCATCGGCAAATAATTGATCTGCTCGTCACAGACAAATCACGATATTTTGCTCAACCTCGTCCAGTAATTGTTTACTATTCACCTCCACTTCGATGAATAATTCCATAAGAGTAGGGCGCCGGTTGTCCAGTGCTTGTAAGCTACTATCAGAGATAAAAATAATGTATGATCATATTCCTTTCATACCATACCTGTCCAAAATGAATGATGTTTTTAAAGGAAGTGCCCGCTGGCCAGTTCGACATATAGACAGGTACACGGCTCTGGCAGGGATAAGAAAAGAACAAATTAATCGCACAACTTGTGCTGCAAGTAATAACCAACGGCTAGCTCTCTTTCCACTCAGGGAAAGTTGAACAAAAAGAACACGAGCGATCACGAAAGTGATTAGCCGCTAATGTAGACAGGCTCACTACACAAGCGCGTCACGTTTTCACGCGGCAAGCGATATTCGCGCTTACTCGTGCGCTCTTTTTCCTCCATAATCACTGAGCGGAAAGTGAGACTGCTCGCAATAGTCTAGCTAGCAGTGGTTATTGGACTAAGTGAAGTACAATTTAGCCCGGAATTCAAGAAATAATTCAGGGAGTAATTTCGAGACGGCGGAGCGCGTAACGCGCAGACGAGTTTAAATTAGGAGCACCATTACCCTGAACTGTAGGACACGAAGTCCCATGACCAATTAATTGTACTTAAATAAAGTTTATAATTTATGATTTTATGATGATTTTTAAAAACTTATGGCGTTCTCATCTCAGAGAGAAACTTCCGGCAATTTATGCAAATACAAGCAAGCTTCATATAATTCTACTTTTTTGTGTCAAAACGTAATTTTAGCCTGGAACTGGGTGAGTGCAATTTTCAACGTATACAGTGTATCATTTTCAATTCACAGCATAAGCGACGCGTGATTGTGCGATCTCGTGACGTGAAACGTGCCGCCCTCTCTCACTCTAGGGAACTAGAGGTGGAAGTGCTTGTTTTATCACAACTGACCTTGACCTTTTCACGAAAATATAACCATGATAACAGCACAAATACGTCGCTGCTTTTTAACATAATATTACGTTAAGGGATCAGCTGTATGCCATAACTTACAGTGAAGTCTTCAATTTAATAATATTTATTCAGACATTTCATATGTACGAAGAACGAGGCATAACACAATAGGTACTTTTGTTATTCAGTGAGATGGAAATAAGTGGCCGGGTATTCTGAAGTTTAGCTCTTATATCTAATATCTCTTACATATTGTAGACAGTCTCCCCGATAAGTAGGGTACTTGTGCACGGCTAGAACATTGAGACCATAGTAAAGTAATCAGCTTTGTTCGAAGTGCGCACGTGACAGGCACGTGAGAGGTTACCTCAATACAATACTATACAATACAATACAATACAATACACTTTATTCAACGAGGGTGAACATATTAACCTTATACAGTTTTCTAACATATGGCCCTCAAAAAATAAATTCAAACAGACAAGAAAAAAGCAGAATTCATTCGAACAAAAAGAATAAACATTAAACATTACAAAATAACAGATAAACTAAGCTAAACTATAAGTAAGAGAAGTAATAAGCTAAGATACATGAAGCAGTCACATACTAAAAAAAAACAGCGGCATTTAAGAAGAAAGCGGGATTCATGGCAACAGAGCTCCTCAAGATGGGAGACAGTGTTGAGGTTTTGCAGGAAAAGGCCACGAAGTTTATGCTTTAGCGAAAACGAAAAGGAAGACAAAGCACTAGGCGAGGCAAGGGGGTGCGCAGCAAGTATCTTTAAATCAGCCTCAAGGGCATTAAAGAGAACAGTGGCGGAATACGAGAAGGTGCGCTTAACCAAATTTGTTCTAGGCTGGGGAATAACTAAATTATGAGAAGTTGTACCTCTAGTTATACGAGTAGTCCTGAAGTGGGTAGAAAGGAGAACTTCTGTTTAAGACCAAGAGGAGCTTCAGGGTTAACCATAATAGAGAAAAGTAGCTGCAGTTTCCTACATTTTATCATTTCATTAACTGGGATCCATTGAAGTTTAGAAAAAAGGGCAACAGAAGGTGTAGAAAAGTCAGCGCCGAGAATTATACGAGCAGCATGTTTCTGCACGCGAAGGAGACGAAGGAAGGCGGCTGAAAAGAACTCAGTCAACCTTGCTCATCTCGCGGTTCAGTATCACCTATATTCTGGCCAAGGAAGAAGGACGAAAGAAAAAAGATGGGGGAAAGACACGTTTTAATTTTTTTTCTGTATTGCTCTTGTTCCTGTTGTCGTTTGTCATTGCTGAGTTGTCGACGGAAGGGACAAGGAATGAGACTCGACTGGGCGGACGGAATTTCCACAGAATGACCGACACTGTAGCAGTGATTTGAAATGCGACAAAAGTACATAACTCTCCCAAAACACAACAGTTTTGTTACCAACTGAAATGTGGTTCATATTGAAATAAAGAAATGTCAGTTTTATTTACATCAGTCCCTTTTAGACAGAGGTCCCTTTGTTTTATTAAGGTCTATTATCAATCCGTATTCGACAAAGGTCCCTTTGTAAAATTCTGGCTCGTCCGCGGTTGGGGATCGCTCCTGTCGGTGGAGCTTTCATAAAATCTGTTTCTAAGAATAATGCCCTTAACAGTATTTCGAATATCTCGCATCCTCCAACAGAAAATAATAGGATTTAACGACGATTTCAGAAATACCAGGCACTGGAAAAGTTGAAAATTTACGAAACATGTAATTTTCATGTAAATCTGGATTTACAGGATTTGTAAATTGCAATTTACATTTTAAGGTTTTGTAAAACAAAATTTACATGAAATTTACACGTTTCAATAGATTATGTAAACGTGGTGTAAATGAAAATTTACAGGGTCACTTTCTGGTCTTATAATTCGAAAAACATGTAAAAAACGTGTAAATTCCTTTTGGCAAATTTACAGTATCTGTAGTGTAAAAAAGTATGTAAATTGTTTGAACACATCATGTAAATAACATGTAAATGGTCTTAACAGAAAACTGCAGTGTTAGAACTCTGTAAATTGAATTTACGAGGAACTGATATCTTTCCATGGACAATGTAAATGTCCTGTAAATGGTACTTTACATGGTCATGTTCTAATGCAGATTTGAGGATAATGTAAATAACACGTAAATTTATGGTTACTAGAAAATGGGGCGATTGAACCGCATATCGTTTCCATGTGTCATGTAAATGAGCGGTAAATAGTGATTTTCAACTTGTAAATGGTTTTACCAGATACAGTAAGGTTGCTGTTGATGCTTGAACAGACAGAGTGACTGAGTAATGGGCTCCTGTACCTGATAAGAAATTAAGGGGATTTCTTTGTGAAAACAAAATGGCATATACGGGGCTTTGACGTAAAATGGCATATACTGGGCCAAGTAAAATGTCTGTAAAAGGGCATGTACGAGGCTCTGTTAAATGTCTGTGGTCTTCCATAGCTCAAAAGGAGGTCGTTCCCAGGATACGTGAGGTATATTTAATCTAGTAAATCAGTTATCGTTCGACTACTGACGTAGGCAAGGATCGAGCTTCGGTTGAACAGAGAGAATAGAGTTCCGGTTTATCAAAGAAGAGTGTGCTGGAGCCTTAGGGTGGCTACGTTTCATTAATTGTTATGGTAACACTGTATTTATATTCTTAAAATTTTATTCCTGGCAATTAACGGTCGTTGGTGTGCCATTCTGTTCCGGTTTCTTCCTTCTTCTTTTCTTTCTTTCTTCCTTCTTGAATTTTTCTCAATGTAAGTTAAGTCAAGAAAATGACCTCCTTTGGACCTATGGAATCTAGACTCTACCAGTGTCTCTAAAACGGCATATACCGGGCTCTTTAAAATGTCTGTAATAGGGCATAAACGGGGCTCTGTAAAATGTCTGTAAAATGAAGGAAATGGGGCATCATAAAATCTCTGTAAATTGACGTAAACGAGGCACCACAAAAACTCTGTAAATTGACGCAAACGGGGCATCATAAAATCTCAGGCTCCTGCTGTAAACCATGACGTCGCAAACAGGGCATCATAATTTATAGGTGTTACAAATTTGCGTTAGTTTATCAATTTAGAAACGTTTCAAACAGAGCACTGGCGTTAATTATATTCATCTGAAAATACCCCCGTTTAATTTCATTGGCGAACGATGCATATTTGATGTACCAACCGGGCTCGTTGCTCCTTCGCAGCGGTATTTTCTCAACTTAACGGATAAGAAAAAAATAAAAAACGCAGTTGCAATTTGAAAAAAAAATTGTTGTAGATTTAGAGTACTGATATTATTACAGCTAATGAAAATGAATCGAAAAGCGGTTCGCATTTTCATTTATTTGCCGGTTCTGGCCCAATCTCGTACCAGGGTGGGTTTGGCCGAGTGACCTTGGGTACGAATTGATCATGCGCAAAGTGGTTCCCTTCCCGACGTGCTGTTCGTATTTTTGGCGCCGATCGTTGAATTCATCGTTTGAGGTCTAAAATTTCTGTCGCTTTGGAGAGATGGCTTGTGAACTATTCCTTCTCCCTGCTCCACGGTCTCTGAATAGCTGCAAACAATCTTCTTACAGCGGATTAACGATCAGTGGGAATGTTTTTCTGCCATTTAACAAGCTGGATCGAGTCAACTTTTGGCCGCCATATTTGATGGGCTTGAACGGGAATCGAACCCATGACCTCTGCGATACCGATGCAGTGCCCTAACCAACTGAGCTACACCGGTATCGCAGAGGTCATGGGTTCGATTCCCATTCAAGCCTGAATTTTTTCAGGTTTCTTCTTTTCAACCGCTTAGGTTGGAACACCTTCACTGCGATGATCTACATATAATCTATCTTTATCCGCAGTTCAAATATATGAATTTCATATATTCATGTTCATTTATTCTCCATCTATGGGATAATACGAACTCTCAATTAACCAGCTCCCAGTTGGCTTGATAGCTCAGTTAGTTAGGGCGCTGCACCGGTATCGCAGAGGTCATGGGTTCGATTCCCGTTCAAGCCTGAATTTTTTCAGGTTTTTTTTTTTCAACTGCTTAGGTTGGAACACCTTCACTGCGATGATCTACATATAATTCTATCTTTATCCGCAGTTCAAATATATGAATTTCATATATTCATGTTCATTTATTCTCCATCTATGGGATAATAGGAACTCTCAATTGACCAGCTCCCAGTTGGCTTGATAGCTCAATTGGTTAGGGCCCTGCACCGGTATCGCAGAGGTCATGGGTTCGATTCCCGTTCAAGCCTGAATTTTTTCAGGTTTCTTCTTTTCAATCGCTTAGGATGGAACACCTTCACTGCGATGATCTACATATAATTCTATCTTTATCCACAGTTCAAATATATGAATTTCATATATTCATGTTCATTTATTCTCCATCTACGGGATAATACGAACTCTCAATTGACCAGCTCCCAGTTGGCTTGATAGCTCAGTTGGTTAGGGCGCTGCACCGGTATCGCAGAGGTCATGGGTTCGATTCCCGTTCAAGCCTGAATTTTTTCAGGTTTCTTCTTTTCAACCGCTTAGGTTGGAACACCTTCACTGTGATGATCTACATATAATTCTGACATATAATATGTTAGCCGCATCTCTGTGACATGAATGCTGTGTTTGAAAAATGATCAATATAAGGCCGATTTGCTTAAAAATGCACAGAGGACCCTTATTCCACAAAAAATATCAACTTAAGCAGCTGATAACAAAACAACCTGAAGAAAATTTCTCGCCTGCATTTTTTTTCAGGTTGTTGTTTTATCAGCTGCATAAGTTGATATCAATAACTGTGATGGTCATTATCATTTCATAGTTTAGTACCACTTGCCTTTTTGACAAGTTTTAGTGAAGATACTTTCTTATCATTGCTTTGGCTCAAAGAGTAAAATAGTCTATCAGCTCTTTTCATGTACATGCATGTAAACATTTCATTCAAGGGGAATCCTTCAATTTACCTTTTAGGTGATTTCTGATTATAAAAAGGAAAGGCTGGATGCCATAAAAGCTGATTCCCTGAAGTTGTTGCAAACAGGGCTTGTAAGTATTCATGTATTAATTTATTACTCGTTAGTATATGTAACAGTAAGTTTTCTGAAAATTAGTTTTAGGATTACATGAAAAAAAGTTTTAACCATTGCCTTAAAAGCTCAATGCCAGCCTTTTAGTGTGTTGGATGTATGTCACAACACCATTTCTCTGCAGACAATTCATCACAGTCAAAATACTCAGCATGTGACCATTTGCCTGACACTAGTAATAAACCAATCAACAGTTATTTGAAATTATGGTACTGGATTCAGGATGTCATTGGAATATTACAATAGGCTAAGCAAAATTGAAATTTTGATCCTATTAATAAAATCTATCTATTATTAGTGAAAGTCATTCCTAAATAAATGTGCGAATGTGCTGAATATCTTGAATGTAATTCAGTTTGGTGTGTACTAATTAATAACCATGTAGTGAATTCAGTGTACAAGAAAATGCAGGTTTTGACAGGGTGTCTGTATTAAGCGGGTACTATATTTATTAATTAGTCTAGTGTCTGTGCTTATGGTTACTGTTGATCACATTTCTCTTCCAGGTTCAAAGAGAGCAAGAAATTATGATTGCCCTCCACTTTTCAAAAGAGAGACAGGTTTCCTCTGTCACATTAAAAAGACTGAAACCATTGTGCAAGGATCACTGCATTCCTTGCATGCCAGGGACACCCAAACAAGACCTACTGAGTTCCCTAGGACAGGTTCTGTTTGAGAAATGTAGTAAAATGTAAAAACAATGAAGAACTTATCACCTATGATAACCTCGTAACTATTGATTTACCTACCGGTACTAATTTGTCATGTGCAATTGAACTTTGCTTACACGTAACATATTTTCTTGGTTATAAAAACCAGGGTTCAAATAAGATACAATTAAACAGCATTCATAAGTCGACCTCACACAATGAACACATACATTTTCTGTTGATGAGACTGATTCTTCTCTGATGGGTGTACTACTTTGGGTGTGCATAAACCATCACCGAATACCACTCCACAATGTACTGAGTACCAAATTCTAAAGTTGCAAATACTAAAACGAATGCTGTGTCTGTGAGCCCAAAGTTGTAAGCATTGGTCCACTTAACCAGGAAAATATGGTACAAGACAACAATTCGATCAAATCTAGTTCAATGAATTTTTCCTTTGTTTTGTGAAAGTTGATGCTGTAGAATATGATGTCAGCATCTACATAACAAATCATAAAAATATACCAGAATCAAATACATGTATCTTGACACTTTAAGACGGATTCAGCTCAGCATTCGAGCAATAAGTGCAAGAATTAATTACTAATACTCATAGCAAGGTACCATTTTGAAGTAATATATCAAACACGAGAAAGAGTGTTTCATCAGGATATCCAAACCCCGAGAAGTGGGTTGAAAAAACGAGGCGCAGCCGAGTTTTTTTGACCGACTTCGAGGTGTTTGGATACCTGATGAAACACTCTCTCGAGTTTTTGATATGGCTTCTCAAACCAGTCATAATTCTTGGAGGACCATTGGGTTGCATCATCACTGATTTATGCTTTTCACCTGACAACGTTTTTTCAATTGGGTGTATATAACAAATTGTAAGAATGATTAATACAAATGTGTAGTATCTTTGAAAATAACTTAATTGGTCAAAAACAACAATTATTACCATTTGAACCGAAACAAAAGGATATTTATACATTTAACAAACCTATTATATTGATGTGAAAATATTTTGAAAGCACGTAGTTCAAATTATAATTTTTATTGAATTGGGCAGAATGATGAAACAATAAAGTTTTTATGTATTTTTATTACACATTTTTATTTACTGAGGACTGTATAAGTTATTTACAGGATCTTGACAGCCCTCCCTTTTAATTTCAATTTACGTGGTATTTGCAGGATCTTGACAGCCCCCTTTTTAGTTCGCAGTTGCTATAGCAACTGAGAACTATTGGGGCTGTCCTGGCGTAAACAGTCGTGTTAGTGTGTTAACTTTTTGGCAACAAGCCCACAAAGCCATTCAAAGTAGAATCCTTCGAAGTGTAATAGACCAGTTTTCAGGGGTCTTAACCAAGTTTTGCGCAGTCTATGGATAAAGAATTAATCGGAGTGTTTGGATCCTCGAAAATATCGTAGATTTTGATTTGCAAAGACAACGCAAGAAGGAATCGGAAGGAAATGTTTACTCAGGTGCGTGTTAGGACTCGTTGGTCTTCAGTTTAGGTTTTCCTTCGCCAGCGGGTTAGGAACAACTGGACGAGGAAAGAAATTGGTTGTTAAGTTTGGTTGCTGTCGAAAAGATTGCAAAGACGTCTTTGTGTGTTGATGTTTCGGATCCAGAAGGGCAAACATTTCTTTATGCATAAGTTGACTGGGGGAGATAATTCGTCATAATTAATAAAGTCCACGAAAGGCGATTGTGTACGTTTTCATTTGGTACGGGTTTAAGTTATAAACTATCAAAAAATCATCCACATCTTACAGAGTTCAAGGCTTTATTTACAGCTTTCAGTTTGAGTTTTATGCGGTTTACTTTGAGCAGATATATATGTTGCTCGGAATTATCGGCCAGTCAGGATTTTCCCCGTACGAGCGTATTTAATAAATTAAATATTCCATGCATCATTGCCAGAAGAGTCCTGACTCTTTCCCGTTACTGAGCTCTCCAGAATCGACCGTTATTGAAGTGTTTTTGGTTTCTGTAGTTCATGTCAGTTTAATTTCGTAGTCAGTTCCAACAGTTGAATGTATTCGTGGTTATGACATTGATCTGACGATTTATTGATCTGACGTTATTCTGAACTTCCCAGATGATGTTTGTTCTTTGATGATCACCAGAAGGATTCTTGAAATCCTTCTCATTTAGCTGCAAAAATGTTTTGTGTTTTCTTTCGCTTAGCCTTTTAGAACGATCTAATTCGTGAGCTTTTCCTGACACGAAAAGCTATGTAAAAATTTGATTTTCATAATTCAATTAGTACAATGTTTACATAGCTGTAATGTTGGCATGATTTCTGACACGAAAGTATGATTATCAATCTCAAGCTTTTCAATAAACTCAAACAACTTATATAAACGCAAAAACTAGCCCAACGTCTGTTTCTCTTTAATTATGTGAGTATTCTTAATTCTACATTCATTCTATTATTACGAAAAAAAAACACGATTTCCCAGACTTAAGATAGTAGTAACATCTCAAAAACAACTGCGAACTATCCGAACGGATCCGCTCGTTTAATTTACGTGGTATTTACAGGATCTCGACAGCCCCTCTTTTTCAATTTACATGATATTTACAGGGTCTTGACAGCCCCCCTTTTTCGATTTACATGATATTTACAGGATCTCGAGAGCCCCTCTTTTTCAATTTACATGATATTTACAGGATATCGACAGCCCCCCTTTTTCGATTTACATGATATTTACAGGATATCGACAGCCCCCCTTTTTCTATTTACGTGGTATTTACAGGATCTGGGCAGCCTCCCTTTATTAGTTTACACGATATTTACAGGATCTCGACAGCCCCCCTTTTTCGATTTACATGATATTTACAGGATCTCGAGAGCCTCTCTTTTTTAATTTACATGATATTTACAGGATATCGACAGCCCCCCTTTTTCAATTTACATGATATTTACAGGATATCGACAGCCCCCCTTTTCCAGTTTACGTGGTATTTACAGGATCTGGGAAGCCTCCCTTTATTAGTTTACACGGTATTTACAGGATCTCGACAGCCCCCCTTTTTCGATTTACATGATATTTACAGGATCTCGAGAGCCCCTCTTTTTTAATTTACATGATATTTACAGGATATCGACAGCCCCCCTTTTTCAATTTACATGATATTTACAGGATATCAATGGCCCCCCTTTTTCAATTTACATGATACTTACAGGGTCTTGACAGCCCCCCTTTTTCGATTTACATGACATTTACAGGATCTCGAGAGCCCCTCTTTTTCAATTTACATGATATTTACAGGATATCGACAGCCCCCCTTTTCCAGTTTACGTGGTATTTACAGGATCTGGGCAGCCTCCCTTTATTAGTTTACACGGTATTTACAGGATCTCGACAGCCCCCCTTTTTCGATTTACATGATATTTACAGGATATCGACAGCCCCCCTTTTTAGTTCGCAGTTGCTATAGCAACTGAGAACTATTGGGGCTGTCCTGGCGTAAAGAGTCGTGTTAGTGTGTTAACTTTTTGGCAACAAGCGCACAAAGCCATTCAAAGTAGAATCCTTCGAGGTGTAATAGACAAGTTTTGAGGGGCATTTAACCAAGTTTTGCTCAGTCTCTATGGATGAAGAATTAATCGGAGTGTTTGGATCCTCGAAAATATCGTAGATTTTGATTTGCAAAGACAACGCAGGAAGGAATCGGAAGGAAAAGTTTACTCAGGGGCATGTTAGGACTCGCTGGTCTTCAGTTTAGGTTGGCGTTCGCCAGCGGGTTAGGACCAGCTGGACGAGGAAAGAAATTGGTTGTTAAGTTTAGTTGCTGTCGAAAAGATGGCAAAGAAGTCTTTGTGTGTTGATGTTTCTGATCTACAAGTGGAAACATTTCTTTATGCATATTAAGTTGTCTGGGGGAGATAATTGGTCATAATTAATGAAGTCCACGAAAGGCGATTGTGTACGGGTACGGGTTTAAGTTATAAACTACCAAAAAATCATCCACACCTTACAGAGTTCAAGGACTTTATTGACAGAATTTAGTTTGAGTCTTATGTTGTTTACTTTGAGCTGATAGATAGTGTATGTTGCTCGGAATTATCGGCCATTCAGGATTTTCCCCGTACTCGCGTATTTAGTAAATTTTAAAAATATTCCATGCATCATTGCCAGAAGAGTCCCGTTATTAAGCTCTCCAGAATCGACCGTTATTGAAGTTTTCTTGGTTTCTGTATTTCATGTCCGCAGTTTAGTTTCGTAGTTCCCACAGTTGAATGTATTCGTGGTTATGACATTGATGTGACGATTTACTCGTTTATCTGAACTTCCCAAATGATGTTTGTTCTTTGATGATCACCAGAAAGATTCTTGAAATCCTTGTCATTAAGCTGGAAAAATGTTTCGTGTTTTCTCTCGCTTAGCCTTTTAGAACGATCATATTCGTGAGGTTTTCCTGATGTTCATAATTCAATTAGTAGCATGTTTACACAGGTGTAATGTTGGCATGATTTCTGACACGAAAGTAAAGTTTTGTCAATCACAAGTTTTTAAATAAACTCAAACAGCTTATATACACGCAAAAAGTAGCCGAACGTCTGTTTCTCTTTAATTATGTAAGTATTCTTCTACATTCATTCTGTTATTACGAAAAAAAAAGAGATTTCCCAGACTTATGATAGCATATTTCTTTTCAAATGCCGGACTACGTTTTCGTGGTCTCCCCGTTATTCTTTAATTTTGAGCTCCCTGTTACCTATTTAATGGTGACGCTCTCTATCATGCAACCAAATCCTGCTCCTGATAACACTGATATACACTGAACAACAAAGACAGCAGAGACAAAATAGAAGTAACATCTAAAAAACAACTGCGAACTATCCGAACGGATCCGCTCGTTCGATTTACATGATATTTACAGGATATCAACAGCCCCCCCTTTTCAATTTACATGGTATTTACAGGGTCTCGACAGCCCTCCTTTTTCAATTTACGTGGTATTTACAGGATCTCGACAGCCCCCTTTTTACAATTTACGTGGTATTTACAATGTTATTTACAGGATCTCCACAGCCCCCCTTTTTTAATTTACGTGGTATTTACAGGGTCTCGACAGCCCCCTTTTTTCAATTTACATGGAATTTACAATGTCATTTACAGGATCTTGGCAGCCACCCTTTTTCAATTTACATGGTCTTTACAGGATCTCGGCAGGCTCCCTCTTATAAATTTACATGTTATTTACATGATCTGTGTTCTTTTGGCGTACAACATTTACAGTATCTTTCTTTATATTTACATGTTTCAATGCCGAAATTTACATGATATTTACAGTATCTTTTGAGAACATGTAAAAGTCCAAAAATCATGTAAATTTACTTTTTACAGTATCTTTTTACCCTTTTACATGTTATTTACATGTTATTTACATAGTATGTAAATTTTCAACTTTTCCAGTGAGGGTCCACGTGAAAAGTAATCAATTCCTCGATGTGTTTCGTGAACTGTTTAAGCTAGTGACGATCCAAATGCAAAAGTGTGGCAAATAACAAACCAAAAATGCCAGACATAAACAAAACGCGTTCAGAGAAGAAGATCTGATGTTCAAAGCAAATAGTTTGCTCCTTCGAGTATTCTGATCCGTTGCTGGTAATTGCTGTCCTTGCGGTAGCTGGAAGACCACTTGTTTTCTCTGGTGCAGTACAACTACAAAAATCCTGAAATAAACCACAAAGATCCCCACCAAGCAGCTCATACATAAAATAATCGATATTAGGTCTGCAATACCCGAATGAAACCACAAGAACACAAACGGAGAGCGGATCGCACTGAACGCCCAAACAAAGACCACCACAATTACAACACGCCTATGAGTCACGTGACGATATCGCAAATTAAGTTTGAGAGACGCGAAAATATTTATGCCAATGGCTACAATCCCGAAAATGACGCTGAAATAAAAAGTGCCATAGTTGTAACAAAAGCGAAGTTTATGTGGCAGTTTGTGTGCTGGCTGTTGCGTTGTAATTTATGATCAAGAGGACGACAAACAAAGGATGGCTCAGCAAACCCACGCCTAGATCGGACGCCACGAGACTCAACAGCAATGTCCCTTGGCTGCTTGGAAGCGAAGAGGTTCTCCTCAAAGCGTGAATCATAACGCTGGTCAACATGACGGCAGTAAGTGAAAGGAAAGAGTTGAAAACAATACAAGCGATTTCAGATCGTCGGTAGAGATCTGCAGGGACGGTATTTGAAGGCAGATAGGCCAGCAAAGCGTCACAATTTGAATTGTTCGTGAACATGATAGTTTTCTTGTCTTGTGCGGCCAGTGATCATTTGCATTAAGTCTTCCATAAATAGGTAACATGCATAAGACCGAAAACTAATGCCAGGGAATTTGACGAGACGTGGATCTGAATGATAATCACCCTAAAACTTTCAAATTTTAGGCAGAACACAACTTCAACCTTGAACTGACCTCTAATAATTTACATGAAAATAGCGTTAACTCCCCCCAAAAACACGCTGGTCGAAGATAGAAAGCGCTATGGCCAGCAGTCTCTTTTGAATTAGAGCGCTAGATTCGAACGAAACAATAGACACAATAGATGCAAAAGCTGTTTCCAAAGGAATCGGCACCGCTTCTGTCGGTGCAAAAGCTGGAAAATACTGCGGGGTTTATTCTTTTGTGCGGCATTGCTGATGAATACAAAATTAAATAATAAATTGCCGCCCAAACCATACACAGGCGCGTCCAACGTGGCGCATAAGATTTTGTCAAGGAAGCACACCTTCCCATTTCAGAGGAGTTTGACGTGTTTACCTGAGGCGTTTTCCATTAACAAAAACATTCCGGAAATTCTGCTCAGAAAGTAAATGGAACATGACAGGCTCGGGACTTTTTTGGGTCGTACTGGTAGAAAATTTCCGGGAGAAATGGAACATTTAAAAAGGTAGTCCCGGCTTCCCGGTTGGGATGTTCCAAACGGAAATTATTTATGTTTCTTTTCTGATACCAGTTACAGGCCTTTGACAGCCGATTTCGCGGGCAAAAAAGTGACTTCACACACCCCGATTCTTATATGCTAATAGGAATCGTTCAGCCCCGGCTAAACGATCAATCACTTTTGTCCAACATCGTCTTCGACGAAAATGTTTTACTGTTAAGCCACCTCTCTCAACTTTGCATTTAAATCGTTTTCCGTTTTCCGTTGCATTTCAGTTACTTGAAAAATAACTGAAATCAAACTAAACTTTAAATTAAACACCCCTAGTATCCCATGCAACCGCGTTCGCAGGGGAGAAGAGTTCCTGGGAACGAGGTTAGCGTCAGTAGTTGGCAGTCAGTGCCCCGCTATTTTTACTCACCATGTTGCTGTTAGGATCATCAAAGCCAAAGATGATTTCTGCGACGTCATAACAAACCTTTTCCGTATACTTTTCCCCGCAAAAGCCGATATCTAGCAGTAGCTGGAGAAATCGGCCGGACAAGAACTCGGATTCGCCAAGCGGATGAAAAATTTCCTGAAATAAAAATAATAACCGCAACCACATCGCATTGATGTTCTCTCAGAAAAGCCAAAAGGCACCACGTCAATTGGCTACACGGTTTGCCACGTTCTCTATCATATTACCCCACCCTCCCCCCTATCCTCTCACCCTCTTTGCCAAAATACTGTAAAGTTGTCAAGACAATCTCTCTCGAATTGGTTACCTAGCTACAGGCTAGTAGGCCCAAGGTAGATACCGTATTGCGGAAAACGGAGATATATCGTTTACGTGTGCATTACAAAAAGAGTACCAGGAAAGCGAAGGCAATGCGTCCTCTTGCACTTATTTTGTGACCGGTTCTTGCACTCTAAATGGCATGTCGTAACACAACACCGCAGGTTGTACGTAATGAATCGAAACGTTTTTATTGGAAGGTGGACAAGGGACCATTTAACCCAACAGTATAAATAAGGTACTCTCTCTTTCCAGATCTCCCGCCACTCAAAGTGCAGACCGGACAATCAATTTGCAACGCAAAGCTGACAACGGAAAAAGACATCGGGCAAAATGAATTCCCAATATTTCAACTAATAGAGCTAGTTTCCTACAAGCTATAACGGCGTGACATATTCCTCTTTAGACAAGAAAAGAACATTATACAAGATTTAGGAAACAAACAGTGTTACTGGACCGGAGCGCGTGGGGGAGGGGGGGGGGGGAAGGCTCTTGACTCATGTTTGGGCATAGGGGTGCCGCTGAGGGTTTGAAACTTTGAACAAAAAAGCCTTAAAATACCAACGTAACCCTCTTTAGGACAACACCCTCCATTTTAAGCCCCTGTCTAGGACAAAAGAAAAATACACGCACTCTTCGTCTACACAAATAAAGTACTTTAGAGACCGGCAAACGTTTGCGATCTAGGATTGCTGAATTCTGTATAAGTCATAACGACGACAATCTTGTAACCATACCCTGTTAGGACAAGTTCAAACCCTGTTTAGGACAGACTCGCATAAAATTATACACTGTTCAGGACAGAGATGCCAACACCTATACCCTGTCCAGCGGCACGTCCCCGTATATAGGCTTTATAAGGGATTGCCCCCTCCTGGGGTAACTGGTTTATAGCCTACATAGTGTGGCCCAGTCTGTACGACGGCTCATACCTCAATAGGATACAGAGTAAAAGCCAAGTCTATCGCTATTTCTGCAGTGTGGTTCAAGTAATAGATTGGCGCCAGTGCAATAAACAGCTTCACTTTCTTTGCTATTTCTGGGATGGACGAAAAGGACTCAAAACCGACCAGGGTTCCTTGCGAGTGACCAATGTAGAAAAGCTCTGTTTGTCCGCTGACATTTAACGCGTATTGCAACATGGCTGGGATATCATATGCTGCCATTTCCTGAAAGCTACAAAAAGCAGCAAAATCAAACTCCATTATTTTATCACGGATGGTAAGTTTGTTATATTTTCTTTTATTGTCAATTGACTTTTGAATCTGTGATGTAAGCGGAAGCGTAGGTACTATGAAATAGCTACTACTGTATAATGACACCTACAGTCTCACAGCTAAAGAAAAACATTAGTGCAAGTTTTGGGGTACACGCTCCCTTGAAAAACAAATCGTAGGCCGATTGTAGAAATAACCAAAGTTCCAGTGTTCTTACCAGACCGCGGCATTGTGGCATTGCCGCACTCTTTAAGGAAATGCCACGCCACACTAGAATTAGCCCAAGGGCACAAAGAAAGAAAGAAAAAAAGCCTTGTGTAACATAAGTCTTTTCTTTTCAATATAAACCAACATTTCATTGGTTATGGCGCCTTCATTCAGACATTGATTATTTATTATCTAAGAAAGTATGAGGTATTTACTCTAACTCAGAGCCGTGAGTAAAACGTTAAGTTAACTGTATCTAAATTGTGATCCGCTTTTCTCCCTCAATTGACCCCCTTTTAGCTTCTCTATCCTAAAGTAGAAATCCTGGTAAGAACACTGAAGTTGTTCTATACTGACTCGAGTTTAAGTTGCTCAACCTGAATCTTTTATCAAAAATGGAGCAAAACTACTGAAAAAAACAACAACAACAAAAAACAGATGTTTTGCTACTTTAGACTGGAATGCTTGTAACGTTCCATTGCTCCAAAAGGCCAAGCCTAATTTAGTTTTCACCAAAATAATTTACAGCATAGAAAGAAATGCACCATTTCCATAGGTGGTTTACAAAGAATCAGTTTTAGTCTTAATTAATACCAGTCTTTGAAAGTGCGAGGAAAATCCCTGGCAAATCAGTTTTTTAAGAAGGCAAACTCAAACGCATTTGCATCAGTTAAATTTCCCTTCAACTCAACAATCTCACCTCCAATCCCAGAATTCACGATCGCAGGGTTTCAAGCGACGGTTGCGTCTGGAGTACCTGTTACCCCGGACGTTGCCAAGCCAAACATCAAAACCGTTGTCTGCCAAGATGTATCCCAGACTGTTATGCGGATAATTCTGGACCCAGTTTGAAGCATCTGCCAAAAGCCCATGCTGAAGAAATACCACAGGTTTAGGGCCTGTTTGGGTAGCCTGTTTTCGTCCCTGTGGAATGCGTTGGACACCGAGAATAAAGTTATCCTCTGTGATGACAGAGTATTCCTCCACAGTGTACCCACGACTCCTGATCAGCTGACTCTAAATTTGCAAGAAGAGAAGCACAAAATGTAATTAAAACTACAAGACAGCTCTCTTCAGATGTATGCAAAAATAACTGCCTTGACTTTACTGCTTGGCGCGCATGCCAACTAAATGAAAACTCAAGTACATCGTGTGAGAATGCGATAGAAAGTACTATATACTGGAACACTTGGGAGCAGTTTAATTGTTTTTTCCCAAATGGGTGATCCTCTGGAGAAACGCTAAAATCCCGTACGACCCAACTTGGGATGTGTCCTTCCGAGAAAAATTCGTACGCCCCTGACGCGCCGCTTCCTAGGTAACCACATCAAACCAAAAAAATGTGTCATTCGTCAAAACTGAAATTTGCCCACCGCGGGTCCCTAGAGTACATCTATCGGGTATCGAATGTAGGTGCTAAAGCAAAACAGCTGCATAGTGTAAATCCCGAAGTATCAATTCCTCTAGGTGATGAAAACCAGTGGCGTTAGGGATGGACCGTTAGAAAAGTTTGGGGGAGGGGGGGGGGGGATTTTAGAGCTGCATGATTTTTTTTTCGTGACATTTCCCTTGAAGGAATATTTTTTCCATATGCAGGAACTTTTTTTCCGGGCTACTCGCTGTGCGTGATTTTGCTTTTCACTCCATTTTCCCTTGCATGAAATTCTTTTTGTACTTCGCCACCCCCCCCCCCCCCCTGTCCTAAAGGTTTGTCACGGGCTTCTGAATCTGCATGTCCTTGAGTCGTCTACTGACCTTTTAAACTTTGTTTTATACAGTTTTACTTGTTTGTTTTCTGTTTGTTTATTAGTTTCTCAATCAAGCGAAAGGGAAGATATCCCTCCTTGATATGCTGAACAAGAAGAAGGGCGAAGAACGAAGGTAAACGAACTAAATGTCTGCAGCAGTGCAACATGAGCGTTACGCGACTACTGCAGGGAGACAATAACAGGGTTCCTGCCCCTCACTTGCCCTTATATCGATTAAATTGACTCCAATATCTCATAAACTGAATAAAGGCGGATAATAACAACGATACGCTTTACCAATTGTTTGTCAATCTTATCTTTCTTCATTTTTTCTTTTCTTTTCTTTTCCCTTTAAAGCGAGGAAGCGAAAGTCCATCGACACTGCTGAAAACGCTAAAACGGCCTAAAATTTATAGCAAAATGGTCAGGTTTGAGACCAGCAAAAAACACGTATTGTTCCACAAATCTAGACATTTTGCAGGCGATCTGGGAAGCCGATTCAATCCAGTGTCGATCCCCGGGGTCGACGGCTTCAAGATGTCGCGACTGAACAGCATTCCTCCTCCTCAGAACACCGAAGTACAGGGATCGAGTGCAGACGCCGTTAAATGACGTTAAAGGAACGCTGCGTTAACTGGTGCGGGGAAAACAAAATAATGCAGATTTGTGGTTAACGGTTCTTGAGTCAAAAGCAAGTAAACAAAGGCGCTTACTCACAATATTACGAAACGCATCCGGATCCAACTTTTTGAAGGGCTTTACCGATCTTCCTTCCGCAACAAGCAAGATGCTCGTTAAGGCGACCAGAACTTCACGAATACCGTAGCTCATCTCAGCTTTACTGGGCAACTTTGGACCTTGAGCCAATGCTTGAATCTTTCGCTTCTCGTATTGTCGTTTTAATTGACCATCTTGTTTTGCATGACAATCACGAGGTACAGAACATGCCCGGGGGAACATGCGGAAAGGAAGCGAAACCGAAATGAAAGTTGATAATTAACTCAATGAAATAATTTTATTAAGTCTGCAAATGACTCAAATGGTAGACTATTTTAGTATTCTTAACACCCCAGGGTAATAAAGGGCACTTCAAGTTCCATTCAAACGCATATTTCTCATATTAATCTCCCGCAGATACACAAAGTACAGTAGAAAACTAATAATTGCGTTACGGCTGCGTCGTTGCGTTACTCAACGATTCACATGTTTCCGCAGTGCAAAATATTGATCAGCGGCATCCCGTTTGTCTCCCTGGTAACCGCGTTGTTGTCTTCTGAAATGACTGAAAAAATCTCAAAGAGGACAACATTTTTGCAAAATATTTTCGCAACATTGGGATAATAGAGAACTTTCACATTAACGGTAGGTAAAATGAATCCTGTGCCTTAATTTCATATCTTAGATAAGACTGGTTTCTCCGATCTGCTGGAACAAATTGCAAACGATCGCAGAACACATGTGCGCGCCAGACATACAAACTATTTGTTCGCCTCCATGCTGACCATTAATTCTTTCTGACACAAAGTCTAGCTACTAAACAATAAAGGTCTCTATATCGTATGATAAGCGTTAGTAGACACTACTATAGATTCTCGGATAGAAAGAGAGGCAAGGTTGTTATAAAAAGCGGCGACAGTTCGTGTGTACACAGCACTCAAATCCTTTCCTTAATTCAGAAAGTCTCATGTTATCTACAAGGATACGCTTATACGCGAAAAAATTCAGTATCAGTGGACTTATTTTTTCTAAAGTAATGGTGCAATTCAAACCTAAGGTGGCCCGATACTATTTATTTGTGTGAGGGGCAACTGTTTTGAAATCAAATTTTTACTAGCTCAACAGCATTCGATTGCTGAGATATTTTAGACGCTGAAAAAGGAATGCTTGAAGTTTATCAAAAGCGCACTTTTACTGAGATCAATACGAATATACGAAAATTTTCAGCAGTTTTCTTGACCGGGAAAATGAAAAGACGTTTTTCCTTCATATTACTCTGAACAGGTGCTGGAACCTCGAAGATTTCAGGGACCACGTTTCAGATGAATCGGCTCCACACAACCTTTATAGCGAACGGAGATTAAAATAGTTAGCAGAATGTTATGTACACGCATTTACCCATAATTACTACGCAAAGGATTAAAGCAACAATGAATAATGCACTTACTAGAACAAAGGTAAATATGTCTTGTAACTTATGTATCGGAGTCAAAGCGATGAGGAACGGTTTTGTCGACATTATACGGTGAAACGAGAGCACGCCTTGCTGATAAAAATCATGGCAACCATGTTGTTTTCCAGGTTTCGCTCAATTTTTTGCTCGTTTTGTCTTACTTCGTAAAACCGTCGTGAGCACCCATAAAACAGTCGATAACAAAGCTCCTGACCAGATTTTGCCGTATTCTGACAATACGCTTTTCAGAAATAAGGCAGCAAATTCGGGTCACTCGCGAGCTGCTCAACCAAACTGCTCTGAAGCCGTTTTGTTGAAAAAACAAATCAATATCACGCATGCTGTTTTGGAATTCTACACGGGACGATTTGTCACATCTGCCCCTTGTGGAATAATTTGAATAAAGGATCAATTAATTTGTCCCTTTATTCAAATTATTCCGCAAGGTGGACTCCCAAGGGACAGATGTGACAAATCGTCCCCGTGCAGAATTCCAAAACAGCATGTGTGATATTGATTTGTTTTTTCAACAAAAGGGTTTTCGGAGCAGTTTGGTTGAGCAGCTCGCGAGTGACCCGAATTTGCTGCCTTATTTCTGAAAAGAATATTGTCAGAATATGGCAAAATCTGGTCAGGAGCTTTGTCATCGACTGTTTTGTGGGTGCTCACGATGGTTTTACGAAATAAGACAAAAGGAGCAAAAAATTGAGTAAAACCTGGAAAAAACGTGGTTGCCATAATTTTTATCAGCAAGGCGTGCTCTCGTTTCACCGTATAATGTCGACAAAACCGTTCCTCATCGCTTTGACTCCGATACATAAGTTACAAGACATATTTACCTTTGTTGTAGTAAGTGCGATTCATTGTTGCTTTAATCCTTTGCATAGTAATTATGGCTAAATGCGTGTACATAATATTCTGGTAACAATTATAATCACCGTTTGCTATAAAAGTTGAGTGGAGCTGATTTATCTGAAACTTGGTCCCTGAAATCTTTGAAGTTCCAGCACTTGTTCAGAGTAATATGAAGGAAAAATGTCTTTTCATTTTCCCGATAATAATCATCACATAAATGCAAAAATAGTTAATGATCATCACGACAAGAATTCAATCAGTAATTCTTACAATGAAATAAAAAGCCCTTTAAATTGTGTACAAGCCCTATTCCTTGTTTTGTTAAGTGGTTTTAACTTTCGTGTCTGTGGATGAACCCGGAACGGGTAGCTGTCAAATTTGAGCAATACTTTCCTGTGGTACTGCTTTTTGTAGTGCTCTCATCCTCCCACAGTAAAAACATCACATACATGTATAAATGCTTTTCTGTCTGCATCAGTTCTAGGTGAAAATGGGACGTCTCCCATATGGGCCAGGAAATGCTCACATTTTACAGAGCAAGGGTCCTGATGTAGGGGTGATGAAGTTCTACTGTACAGAATATTCTACCCATTATGGACAGGAGGGCTTCATTCCAAGGACTGGACATCACTCTGGTACTGGATATCAATCCAACTTTAGACCAGGGGTATATTACAGCCGGCGCTTGGATGAGCTCGACAACCCAGCCATGGGGTAAGAAATATTAGTTAGCTGGTGATAATAAATTATTGAGTGAATTAGAGGGAGGGAGTGAAGGTACGTGATCAAGTCATTACCGTAGCTGGTCAGACTTTTGAATGGCAGGTAAGCCTTTCTACATGGGTAGTGTACACAACAACTTTGAATTCATCTCTTGATTTTCATATCACAGAAATTTACAGAGATTGCCAAGGTTCACATTGACCAACCACATTTTCCAGGAGTTTCAATAAAATTTGAAGTAGGCAGCTGGTTTGAGTAGAGTAGCTTACTGTATCAACAAGTAATGATGACTTCGGTAATGATGACTTCCGCTCAGGTTGTCGAAACGTCAGTCAATGTCACCTCAAACAGTCCTTCTCAGGACTACACTCACCCGGACGATCACAATTTACCGAATTATGATATGACTCCTGGGTTCAAACCATTTACAGTTGTATCAACAAGGTTTAAAAGAAATCTTTCTTTGATTACTTCAATTTAGGGAAAATAGTAGCCAACATCTTTGAGCGAATTTGCAGACCCTTTTCTTCGGTTGTCGGTGCTTATTGAAAGCACTGATTTTCCAAACCAACAAATATGCTAATCTGTGATTCAGGCTACAAAGGTGTTTCACAGTACCAATAATGGACCCAATAATAACTTAATTCAAGTCAATTTTCTTCTTTGGACAAAAATCATGAGAACTTTGTACCAGCATGACACTAACATTTTGTAAGACATTATTTGAGTCTTTAGATCATTGATTTTACTTGCACCGTCAATGACAATTGGCGTGACCTCTAAAACCTATATAGGGAGTCTAGCAGATCAGTGCTTCAAGTACAACTGATCTCTGATACCAGTGTGTTGTTTCCTTTGAGAACAAACTTTCCATCACACTGTAACTTTCAATTTACTCCCAGGTTTATGAATGGACTCCAAACGACAGTTATCCAGCTGCAGGGAAACCTAACAAAATGATATGGGGTGACCTGTGATGGATTGCTGTCCAATCCAGGGGGCTCCTATATATACTTGATGCTACATGTGCATGTGGAGAAATTATGGTTAAACGCATGCGCTATGAGTGGCCACAAGACTCATTTGATTTACTGTTTTGGGTCGGTTACAGATCAATTGCCACAAGTTGTTGTATTAACTTTTATTTAATTATTTTTTGCAGCCGTCTATTGCGAGACAACTACACATCAATTACCAGGAAACACTTTTTGCCCTCCAAGGGATCAAGCGGCATTGATCCCTTTTCCAGGGGGTTGTATATGACAGCAACAAGTGGATTTGTTAAAGACATTCCTGTCACTGTTCCAAGATTGCAACAGGTTATAATAATATTAATAATAATAATAATAATAATAATATTAATAATATTAATAATACGTTGTACACTGCAATAATAATAATAATAATAATAATAATAATAATAATAATACGTTGTACAGTGCAGATAATAATTATTATTATTATAATAATTTAAATTACTTAATTGACCACTCCCCATTATTGAGGGGCTTTTCAGGGACAATGAAAGAAATAATCTTAATGAACATAACAGCTTTAAAAACCCCAACTAGTGGAGAGGCAGACCAGTTGGCTATTTATAATCATGGCTGAGGAGTTGAACTCACAGCTACCAAGAACAACTCCTGCCAGTGCTTAGAGCGGGATTTGAACCCAGGACCTCCGGATTTCAAGTCCAGCACGCCCACTTTAACCAATCGGCCACACACTGCCTCCCCTTTGTCATTATTACTTGCTGCTTAAGCACCACTTAGTCAGTAATTATGAAAAAGCCTCTCCTGGTTTTCAGAAACCATCTTCCATGAATAATCATGTCAAATACAAGGACCTAAACAAATTTTAAAAATTTTCAGAAAAATTATAACTTACATTTATATGCATTTTTTTATCAAGCCTTTCAATAATGTCATTCATTAGATTTAGGTGTTCAAAAGTAATGTTTGTATGATTTCGCTGCAAATATAAAAATAAAGACACACAGCCCAGTCCTCCATCCCTTTGTAAATATACATGTACATGTACTAATTGCATTTGTCAGGTAAAGGATGTACACATCGATACCAGAGCTAGGGGAACAGTTTATCCATTTCACCGTCCATTACTACACACTCTTAAACAGAAGGATCCTATCCCCAGGGAAAATGCTTTGCACGTAAGTTACGAATTCAATAAAATAATTATTATCTTATTAAACCATGTTAAATTATAGTACTTGATACTTTCCTGATAACCTAACTTATTTCTGTTTAGTTCGACTGTTAAATGTAGTTCTTGCCTAGTTAATTTAGGGTGCAGAAATACCACAAATGAGTCAGGCCAGTTTAGCATTTTGTTTCCCTTAGCTTAATGTGTTGTTCCAGAAAATATCCATACTTCCCCACGGAGGGTTTTTTGACTTTTTTGGTTTGAACCCCTGCACCCCTCTGGAAATTCCAGTTTAGCTTCATACTTTCCTTTAAAAATTTTGGTGTTAAACACCCCCATCCCCCTCAGAATTTCAAATGACCCTCCTTGGAGAGGGTATGGATATTTTCTGGAACCACACAATTGATCATTCACTCATTCAATTTTGCATGAATGGAAAGTATTATAATTATTATTAGAAACCTGTACAAGCGTGATACTTTTCACAGTGGTCCAAGTTTGATTCTATCGAAATGCTACATTTGCTTGGTGTCACACATCTTTTATCACCAATAGTGTTAAACAAAATTAATAACATGCCATAAATCAAATGTGCAGCAGGACTATTCCTTTGATCAGCACACAAAATATTGAAAGTGTACTGCAGTAAACCACATATTAAGTATAGAGCGGTTTTCAATTGAGTGTCGTAAAACCAAAACCAAAGCAATTACTCTGACCAATCACAACAGGAACAAAACACAAAATGAACCAATCAGAAATCAAATCAAATACAAGCAATTGGCGCTAAGCGCGGGAAAACGCGTACGAGCAAGTCACGATTGGTTTTGGTTTTACGCCTGATTGGTTGAGAAAGTGGCGCGAGTTTTTTTAACCAATCAGAGAGCCTAGTAATGCAAAACCAAAGCAAACACAACATTACTTTCGACACTCAATTGAAAACTGCTCTATTTCCTTGGACTTTTAATATTATTAATATTTGACCAGGTACACTGTGATTCTCAAAATGTTTTATGGTATTTTTTCCTTTTTTAGGGACCTAGCTATATGTCCACTGAAAACCACACCAACTTTTTAGGAATCCCCAGTCAGAGAAGTAAGCATTGCAAAATTTATATTACACTCAGGGATGTTGATAACTGAATTAGTCCGTCTAATTATCTACATGTATTACCAATGATGTGACTAGTAAAACCATGAACACCAAGAATTATTTTTGCAATGTTCATTGTGTTGCAACCAATCAGAACCAAGATCAAACCAAAAGGAAAAAACACAAACCACAATATTAATTACCATTACGGCTTGCAGTTCATTCATCTCGTATCTGACTGGTTTTCTTTCCCAACACAATAACATTCCAGAAATAATTCTAGTGTTCATGATTTTCTTAGTTTCACTGTAAATAACTTGCCCATTATAATAATAATCTGACAAGTTGTCTGAAGAAATTACAAATTTAAAGTTAGCAATAAATCACTAATAATTACACTTGTAATACATGTACACGTCAATTAGTTATGACATGAAAATGTACACTGTAACCCCATCTATTTTCTACACGTGTGTATCTTGTCAATCTGTACACACCATAGCAAGTGTATCACAATTGTAAAACATTTACCACCAGCAAATTAAACTCTTAAAAATTCTGTGCCCATTGATTTGTGTTATAACTAATTTGACTTCCAGTGGACACTTCAGCAAAAACTGTGGGATACAAGGAGGGATCAGGCTTCACCCATGCATACAATGATGAGCCTATTAATTTCAACCCAATGGAGGCTTACGAAGGAATTAGAGATGTAAGGAAAATATACATTTTAAAGAAAATGGCAAAAGGAAATGTGAATTTACAGAAAAGGTGCAGTTACACTTCTACATGTAGGTAATTGTTTGCAAGTGCAAATTGTCTAAAAATAGTGCATTGTGAGGTCGTGAGACATATGTTACAGAAACAAAATTTTTGCCAGTATTTAAATTAGCATACAGCTGTAGCATGCTTCCTGCAACTTATGTCAATGCCTCAATGCACTTAATGTTTTGCCACTGGGGGACAATTTTCAAAACATTGCCTACACTGTAGTGTAACACTGTCTTAACTTTAACTAATAATTTTTTTTCTTTTTCTTTAGCTAAACTAAAATTTTAAGAATATTACATATAAACTCTTCACAGTGACTTTGTCAGTCTGTGTAAATTAAATCAGAACAGCACAATCAAAACGTAAATGTTTTAAATAAGGGTTAAATAACTTCTATCAACTGTTGTGTTTCTTTGTTCAGGTGTTAAATAGGTGGCATGTGTCCAACAATGATTATAATTGCACAATATTGTTATTAATAACACTTGCTAAACACCTTGTACAGTATACATGTAATTGGCAACACTGTCTGTGTGAGTGTTGTATTTTATAACTTGTATTTGGTAACTAACAAGTAAGACACATGTTCATCATTATGCATTTTTATTTTATAATTAGTGAATTTAAAAATATATGGGATTGCTTGATTTCAGCCAAGATGGACTTACAGACCAACAGGTTCTAGTATCATGAAGAGAGATTTTCTGCCCACAGAATACCTCCATGTAAGTAAATGCATTCTAAATTATTTCTCTGTACAATAACATACATGTTTACGTGTACATAATATGGTTTAAGAGTCAGGGGATATCGTGTATAGAAATCAGAGTTTTGTTCTTCAGAGAGTAGGGAATTAGGGAACCATTTACTGGGAAACTGTGTCATCTGTATGACGAATTTAATCTAGAAGAGAAATTGAGACCTGGCGAGTGTAGGATACCACTGCCACGTTCATGCTGATATGAGATGAAGACTTTATGTCACATTTATACAAACCATTTTAATGGTAGTGTGAGTTTTATTTGGAACACAATGGTTAAAATTAAAAGGAATGTAAAAGCTAGGAACCATCACATTGCATTTATGTGATACCATTTTTGCACTGGGATAAGAATCTCTATCCAGCACAGCAACCAGGGTGAGCTTGCACCAGTGTCATTTGTACTAATATGAGATTTTAAACAAATACAGAGCTACAAGAGGGCACCCGGGATGAAAAAAAAAAACCTGGCATGAACTCGTACTGGTTTCATGTAACATAAACACGCCCTAGGACAGGGTAGAATTGGGCTACAAAATGCAGCTCAGCATACCGGTAGTCTGGAATAGAATAGAGGTTTTAGAGTCCCAGTAGTACACTCTCACCCAAAGATATAAAGGAAGTTTTAACTAAATGTTTGAGTAGTCATTTAAAAATAGTAACCAGAACTTTTTGCTTTTTGAAAGTTTGGAATTTGGGATTAAAATATGGTAGTTAGCGATAATTAATTATTACTTAAAACGTGAAGCATCCCCATAGAAGACATAAAAAACAAGCTACATGACTGGAGACCAGGCAGTGGCCATTTCTTTGGACAGAGTTAAAAAGCAGCAGTTTTTTTTAAAGGTTTAGTAAAAAATTGTGATTTGTCAGTGGCAAGCAGATGTATCATTTGCATGTGTGCAATCAATTTAAACCATGTGATATCACACTTTCTATATAAATTCTCATTTCCTCAACATTTGACTGTCTCAACAGGGAAATGAGAAATTACCTATTTTGTCTCATGGGTCAGAACGTAACACAGGGTTTACTCATGGCACGAAAGCAAGACCTGTCTTCTATTCAAAAGTGGGAGAGGTTGGTGCAGTTTTTTCACATCACTACACATAATTCTGTGATCTTCAGTGTGGGTTCCAGGGAAGTTGCCTGCATCAGGTGTAGAATTTAGAATTCCTTGGCATGTCTTCAGCATGGGATTCATGTGGATTTATGCATCTCACAGTATCACTGCTAGTGTTTTAAAATAATTTACTACATTGCTCACTCATAGTCTGAAATTAGCCCTACACCATAAGGCTATACCAGAGGCCATGGTACATTCATGTTGCATTCCACCGAAGTTAGGTTACAACAAAGATTTTCACTGCAGTTTTCAAAATTGTTCAGTTTACTGATGGATGATCATGATTACGCTGGCAATAATGTTGTTTTTAAACTTACAGCTGAACTTACAGTATTTTAGATTATACCGTCACCATGTATCGCTATTAAAAATCTTTGCCCACTGGGGAATTTCAAGGACATTGGTATTGGTTTGGGATTTACATGGAACACACTCTCACCTAGCTGTTAATTTTTCTAAGATGCTTGAAAAGTTTTACTGGAATTATGGGAGAAATAAATGAAACAGAATCCCTTTAAGGTCGGTGGCTCCTTTTGTAATTACGGCACATACGTTCTGCGCATCTCGGGATATTCGGGTTTCTTAAGGAATTTGCCCCCTAATAGAACAATATTTTTGCGGGGTTTATGACTATGTGGAAAAAGCAGATCTTGGCAAGGGTTATCAGAATCCAAAAACAAAATTGGGGGTAACCACGCATTTTTCAGAGATAACTGACCTTAAATTTGGAATGAAATTGCCATACATTCTTTGTATTTTAAAGCTTTTTTAGAATTATGGTTAATTATCTGTGAAAAATGCGCAGTTACCCACATTTTTCTTTTTGGATTCCAATAACCCTTGCTAAGATTTACTTTATCCTCGTAGTCATAACCTTTGCAAAAATACATCTGTATTAGGAGGCACCGACCTCAAGAAAACGATCATAGCCACGACTGCAGAAGGAAGTGGCAGACCATGGGACGTTCCATTTTTTATCCGAACCCCCCCTAAGGATGGCAAGTTTCTGCACAAAGAGGGTCGGATTTTAAATCAAAGGAGCCGCCAAAAAATTAACCCTTCGGAAATTTTTTTCAAAGGTGCCGCCAAAACTTTGAGGGGTCGGAATCCTGCCATCCTTTGGGGGGAGGGGGTGCGGATAAAAAATGGAACGACCCCATGGGCGGTAGATAGTGATGTCGTACTTAGACTAGTTATGATGAAATAAATAGAACTTACCTTCATGCCAACGAAATCTTTTTTGGTCGTTATATCCAGGAGTATACAAAACTGGGTGACGTCCATCCTCGAGCCCAAGAGCGAATGAAAAAGCTGGATCCGGCAGAGTACTCCAACATGGCGAACCCGCACACGTTCTCGAGGTAGATTACTTGTTCAAGTAATTTTTTTTAGTTTCACGTGGAAAACATGAGCCTTGAACGTCACAAGATATTTCAGCGGGTTTACGTTCTCTGGTTGCTAGTATTCGCTCCAGTCTCTGTGTTGTAAACTTCATATTTCAGTAATGTTGTCCGATATATGTTGAGTGTTTTTTGATCGCCAAATTCGTCCGCCATTTTGTTTGTGATAAGACTGGGCTCTAGCCATTTTTGGCGCGAGAACAGTCTCGTCACCAGACTATTTTCTGCATTCAATATGGCTGCATGTCTGAAAAGATATTTGCATATTTGTGAGTTCATTAACCTGCGATCAGGCCGAATTTTAGCATCGCTCTCATATTCTCTTACGTGGGTCGCTCAGTGGACACATCAGTGTATTTATGAAATATCTGGGGAAACTTAGCTGCCGAAAGATTTCTTTTGTTTTTTGACCATGAACTGATGGGGACACACTTAAGGAGTTTGTCCGCAAAACTCAAAAGTTATCACCAGTACTCGCCTCTTTTCTTTTTTTTCGCACTACACATGTACAACTGCTACATCTATACATGTGTTCATCATCCCTAATATTGTTTACGTGGGTAATGCCTGTTAATTTTCGTCTGTTCGTGGGAGTGATTTACGCGACATTGGAAGCTCACCATCGAGAGCGGTTCTTAAAATAGGCCAAATTGTGGGTACACCATCTAGAAAATAATCCACAATGATAGCCTGAAAAAACAGCCGTCGTTTCGCGAGGTCCCGAATGAAAGATCTGTTACAAATAAATAAACGATCTAACGCTGTTTCATGTTCACAGCATTGCCAAGATGTCATTCAAAGGAAAACAGAGAAATGATCCAACTGAGGCGGAGAGACTGGGAAATGTGTCCACCGGGACAAAGGTTGGTTAAAACAAAGCTTAGGAAAGCGCTAATGGAAGTGATGCTTTAGTGCGAAATAACCAATTGAAACTCGGAAGAATAGATTCTAAAAAGTTCAAATTAAAGCCGAAAAATTAAAGGCCGAGCTAGAGGTTGACGGAGTTTGATACAGTGATCTATCAATTCAGGGAGAGTAGGTCATTAAGGACATTGATGTCTTTTTCCAAAAGGAAAAATGCCCTCAGTTATATCCTTAGCCTGAGAAAACACTGAACCGACGTTTCGCAAGGTCGCCACTTGAGCCCTCGCAAAACGACGTCTGAGTAACGAGCGCAGAATTTCCATACTGATGAAGTGCACCGCCTAGATCTTGGTAGTGCTTCTGATTGGTTGAAAGAAAATTCCGTAGCGGCACAACCAATCAGAAGCGCTACCAAGATCTGAGTAGTGCACGTCATCAGTATGGAATTTCTGTGATCGTTTCTCGTTTTTCGTTTCGTTTTGGGAGGGCTCTTGTGGCAACCTCGCGAAACGTTGGCTGTTTTCTCAGGCTAGTCTACCCTGGGTCTTCTTTTCTTTGAGCTATCTTCTACACCGTGTTTTTACGCATTCAGTTTTTTACGAAATGACGAAGTACATTGTTAGTTTGTATACGGCCCCGGTTATTGCATTACGCGGTTATATTGAAAATGTCGTTCTCAGTGCTCTTTACATTGTATGTCTTTTTGACGTACGTCATATTGACGAAACTCTTTCAGGAGCTAACAGGATACAGCGAAAACAACGATCAATATTTTGAGACAGCTGAGACTGCAGACTCACTCCGAAGATTTGAAACTCATTACAATGCCAAGTACGTAATACCCATCTATCATTGGAACAAGCAGTGCGCTAGTTTGTCTCCCACACACCACAGCTCTCGCTTTGGCGCTTTTCAGACGAACTAATCTGTATTTATTCTACTTTCAGGGAGATATATAAGCTCCACTAACCCGCTTAGTGAAACAATTTTCGTTTAGTTCAGTCCTACATGCTATCTAGCCTAGGAAAAAGATAAAATTAGTCGGCTCGAAGGATAGCCGAAACGTTTTCTTTTCCCCGACTATCTGCCCGTGGGTCCCCGAGGATGATTCAAAAGGACCTCCCTCCTGAAAATGAGAAGGCATAAGTGACACCAATTAAAGGGAAAAAACTTCAGAGAAGACTTAGAATGGGGTTTTTTTCCCCTGTTTTGCAGCCGAGAAACGTCATTTTAACTTCTCTGTAAACTGAACGCATTTCTTCTCTCTTTTTATGAACTTTCAAAGTGCAATTTCTTTAAAGAATTGTCTAGTTATGGACAAGAGAGGATTAAGGGGTAAGAGAGCTCCTTTCCCATAAGGCCTTATCCCTATCCTAATCCCTCTCCAGTTATTTTTAGTAGCAAATGGTGGGAAATTCACATTTTAAATAACTTATTGAGTTTTAAAGCAATTACTCTGAATTTTTGCAACAATATAAAGCTCTCGTCGTTTTGTAAAATTTCTTGATTTTAATTTTTTCAGTTTACATTTTTCGCCGGTAAAATGACGTCACAAAGTTGGCGCCAACGTTTGCTTTTCGTATTATTGGGAGATGTTATGCCGGTCTCTGAACGCCCTTGTTACACAGATCTCAAAACTGAAAAAAATAATGAAATATGTTTGTCCATTCAAAAGATATAACGTTTTGAAATTTGAATTTTGTTACTAAAAATAACTTTAGAGGGATTAACATGTGAATATGGCCTATACGAAAGATTAACTCTCTTACCCCTTCATCCTCTCTTGTTATGGATTAACTAGCCATCCAGACTTCGAACAATGCTTCAGCCGTTGGGTATGAAAAAATAAAAATAAAAAATCCAAGCGAACATTGCACATAGTTTGATATCATCACTCCGTTAATTAGTCCCGATTGAGATCCAGACAGGAAATTCATATGTTTTCCTCTTACTTTGTTATCAGACACTATGACATGAATCCACGTGGTGATGATCGCATGGGTCGAACAGAAGGCAATGTTTTCACTCAGTTGCCGAATGGCTTCACTAAAGGAACCAGTGTGCACACGATAGGACCTGATATCAACACCACTGCTGAACTACGCTGGCAGAAGCCTTATGTCGCCAGGTACTGTTAGATTACTTACAAGGCTTTAGTTACTAAACAATTTAGTCAAGAGTATGCACTTATCACTGAGTAGGAGGGCCTGACGGGAAAATTATTTGGGTCGAAGTCGTGGCGTACGAACCGAACGCAGCGGGGTCCCTGCGCAATGACCAAGATATGGTCGGGAACAATTTTAGGGAAGGGGTCTGGGTCTAAAGTAGGACTGAATTGTTTTGCCATCTGGGCAGACACCCCTTTCCAAACTTCGGAGTCATGGTTTGCATGGCATTTATCGTTGGATGGGTTTTCTCAGTTACTGACGTGCCCCATCCCATATCCTTTTTACCTAAACGCAAGTTTTCATTTTATTATTTACAGGAGCATAAAAGCCAGAGATCCGTTTTACGATGACCACACGCATGACTCTAAGTTGCATACCGCTGTTGCAATGACTGCTTAACCAGCTGGTCGAAGGATTTGCTGCCAAATGTGAACACGGTTGCAAGATCCCAATCTGTTTCCCTTATTACTTTTTTTTTCATTTTCCTCGAAACGTTGTTTTATAATGCGCAGTAGAAACGTAAAAACAATTTATATGTGGTAAATTTTTTCTCAGAAATGCTTGTCCAGAAAAAATACTGTAACTGCAGTTGAGCGTTTTATAATAAGCAAGTCCGAAATTTCAATGGAAGATTTTTTGTTAATTATGTTGTTTTCTAATTAATGCCGTGTAAAATACAAAATAATATGTATATCCTCTTTCAATAAACACTATGTGCTGTTCACGCACTGTACTGTTGATTTCGTAAGTCGAAGATAGGAATCACCGATCAAAACATTCTGCAATTTTCAACGAAAATGGGAACGTTTGTCTGAGTGTATAACATCTATTCTTCCACAGATAAGCACTGATTTATAACGAAGAAATAAATATAATTTAAAACTGTTTTGCTTGTTTTTTTAGTCTTGTTTGTTTGTTTGTTGTGATTTGTTTAAAAAAACCAAATAAAACGGTCCCTTCCTCACTGATCCTCCGTCAAAATGCGAACGGCAGATTCCACCTTTCATAACAGCTTGGTTTTATATGGCTTTTGCTGAGCGATATTAAGAAAACTGAAAAATTCCATTTGTATCATCAAACGTTTGTACTAATGACGGACACATGAACCCAAAGAAATAAAAAAAGACTGAAAACACAAGGTGATCGACATACGCAGGCGCAGTACCGATATGCCCGCCTGCCTTGTTTCTGCGCTTTTTGTTTAAGGTGATTCCCTGGTAAAAGAATCTGTCATAGATTTGTAATGAAACTTGGCACAAATATTCAAAAAATCATGTAGGTTCTAAAATTGCAATACAAATTGGGGGTCACCGTGCTCGAGTTAGTGGTATACTGCTGACGAATACAGTGTTTAAAGGCATTTTCAGACAATAACCGCACGAAGCCAAAATGCTCAATATTCCCACTGCTGATTGATATTTCATGTATAAGTTGACTTTATACATATGTGCAGTCATCTGTGTCGTACAAAACGTGCCCGAAAAGCTTCAAAAAGTAGACGGCGACGACGGTAGCTTGATGTGCGGTCCTCTACTCTAAACCGCTTTTTTGGTAGGATTTCTTTAAATGTGCAAAATCTGGTCATAGATTTTTGCCAACTTTTTTATATTGCGTTTGGAACACTGCCCTTATTGAATCTATACAATAAAAAATGGGGGTCACCGTGCTCAATTAGGAGAAAACGACCATTTAGTTCTCTGAACAAATCAGTTTTAATAGAAAACCTACCAAGTTCCGAGCGTGCTCGCGCTCGTGAGCGCGCTAATTACGCATAAAAGATGCGCAGAAAGGATGTGCAATGCAATTGAATGGAATCACCTTAAGCTATTTTAGCGACTAGCCGGAGAGAGGATCACCCACGTGGTTTTTCACTCAAAGCCGCTGTCCAAATCAGAAACCGGTTAGCAAAGAGTTTGTTTGTGATATTATACCTGTTGTGTTTTCCAGTTACCCGTCGATGGCCGAATTCATATTCCAAAGAGATTCTTTGTTATTTTGATATGTTTATCTTCTTTGTAGTCAGCATAGTGACCCTGAAAGCAAAGTCTGCCCCGACTTTTTTCTTGAAGCGGTTTATTTAGTTACAACGGTGCACGCTACCTTTTTTTGTTTTGATTAACCTGTCAGGAAGGCGAAAGTTGTCTTCTTGTTCTCGTCTTCTCTTGGCCAATCAGATCACGTCAGTTATTATTGTGTTGCATGACTTGAAATCTTTGACTCTTTTCTATAAATATATGGGTCTTCCTTTTTCTTGTAAAAGTAAACACTACATCAGGGTAGAGACTGATAGATAAGGGAGCCAGTATAGGATATAAACTAAAAAATTGGACCGAAGCATCATTTCATTCTGATGGTTGGAAACTGGTTTTAAGGTAAACGATGCTTCCTTATTTTGTGGGAAGGACGCTCTGCAGTCATCTTAACATCGAGATTAGAAAACCCACTTTTAAACAACGTTTTATCGGTTTTCAGCAGTGAGTTAAGGGATCATTTTCTACTAGGAAAAACTAAGTTTTAATCTAGGCCTTTCAGTCTTTCGTAAGAGATCGCTTTACGAACTGTTCGACTTTGCTTTCTCGACAAAACTCGGTTTGATGTCGTTTCTAGCTGTCGTTGTTCTATCGAAGTTGCACGTTCTAGAACATGTTATATTGATTTAGACTTTTTTAATTTTCTTACTTATGTACGCGCGTAATATGGATATGGAGCTATGAAACTTAATGAAGGGAAATCGTCCGGCATTTTCTCAAAGAATGTGCAAAGTGGAGATGGCTTGTGCTGAGATGCCCTGTCAACGGGATGTCAAATGTTCCTCGTTATTCAAACTATTCGTGCGTGTCTGCAAAACATGAAATTTTAGATCAGTGAAGTACTAAATAAAAGTTCAGTATAACTCGTGTTCTGATTGGTTGAGCAGTGGCGTGTTTCCATGAAACTGGGCGCACGTAGTGCATTGAATGCCACCCTGGGATAATATTTCAGATGCAGTTTATAATCGTGCTCGATTAATCCATGTTTGCTTCTTTGTGCACTCCGAATGAACACGGGCTACATAGGACACAAGATATAAGTTCGCCATTTTGTCCATTGCTACTATTTCATATTATCGGGACTGTAAGTAGCGGCTTTGACTGCAGTCATCATGGGACGTTCTGACACCATTTATTTGCAGAGTTGTTGTCCTCTCTACAGAATGAGTAGACTTGCAAGTATATGTTTGCTGGTGCTGCTCGCGGCACATTTTCCAGCCGTGTTGTCTGAATCTAAACCAGATGATACAGATAGAAAGGAAGAAAATGCCGTGCGCAAGAAAGGTAACATATTTTTATGGCTTTATTGAACATATGTTCAGTACATGTGTTATCTCTTAGCCAATCCTGTCCTTAGGTGATAAATATATCCTGTAACGGGGTCAACCCCTAGAGGTTTCTAAAGATTTCCGCCATGCTCCAGTTAATCAAGTTTTAATAGCTCCAAGTAAAATAGCCGTTCACCTGTTTTATTCATAGAGATGGAAAGCCTCGTAGAACAGAAAACATCACAAGCCATCAAGAAGCTTGAAAAACAACTTAAATCAACGTTTGTTGCGTACAGCTCTGCAAAAGACCAAGGCAAGAAACAACATGCACATGAAAAACTTGAACGTAAGTCAGCGTTTTGTAAACACATTTAGTTGAAACATATTTAAAAGGTTGATTGACAACGACAGCACAGGTGAACTCTCGCAATAGTTTAACTTTCGTTTGTCACTTTTCAGAGGCTGTAGCCCCCCCCCCCCCCCCCCAAAGGAAAATTTGGGGTCTCAGCCTCCCCACGTTTCGATGCCGAAAATATCGCTAGCGCAGCATAAAATTGGTTTGGCAAATATTCAGCCTCATAATCTTTTCACAGACCATTTCATCAGAATCGCGCTTGGCGAAATAATATGTTGCAGGACGTTTTTTTTGAACAACTCCGGTCTTTGTTCGAGAAGCCAATCAACTGCTGGACTTTTCCACATAACTTGGCAGAAGTGCTTTGTATTTGACATTACCTGTGGAATCGGCGACTTCAGAGCGTACATTTTTTGTCCTCCGACGACTCAAGAACTACCTAAGAAGCACCACATGAAGCAGGATCGTCTGAACAACTGCCTTATTATGCATTGTCACAAATCGATTACGGACACACTGGACACTGTTCCGATTGCAAAGAGGTTCGCTTGTGCCAACGAACTACGCAAAGGACATTTTGGGAAATTTGAGAAAGGGTATGCGCTTGGCTTGGTGTACGATGAGCCCCTCCACGTTTCAAAACGCTCCGCCGCCTCTGCTTTTTAGCAAGTTATTCCTTTAGTTTATGTTGCGTCAGTTTTGTGGCCGTTTTTATTTCAACAGATATAGTGAACATGGTCAAAAGAGATTCCAAAGTAGACCTAGAAAAGTCTGTGAAAGGATTTAAATGTAAGTGGTTACAACAATAGCATAAAAAATTTAACTAGCAGAATTGAATTTTTCCTCGTTCCCGCGCTTCAAATTAACGGACACAAAAGTGCACGATGATATTCATCAGTACTCTCCTGGCGTGCCGAATTGATAATGTTACATAAGGTAATTATTTGCAACCTTAAAAGCATAGTTAAAGCGATTCACAAAGCTTCTTATAAAGAGTGCTGCTAATATTACCTATTTTGGCCAACTAGTTGATGTGATTCGTCTGTCGGACATAGAGACTGAAAGTGCATTGGAGACTGCATACGCAAGAAAAAAGAGTAAGTAAAACAACGGCGTCGTAACTTAACTTTAGTGAATATGTGATTGTGTTGTTGTTGCTGTGGTATGTTATTGTTTATCAAAGCGCCATCCTTTTAGCGCACGAGAGAAAACTCAGTGAATCCACAGGCAGCCCAGGCGTAATGTTTGAGACGAGTTCATTGACAAGTTTTGTTTTGTAACCTGTTTTACTTGTTCAAATTTAACGTTACCTCCAATAATCTGTGTCGTTCATTCAATTGTCCTTACCGTCAGCAATCTATCTTTCCAGGATCAAAGACATGGGGTTCATGTAAGCCCGTTTGTAAACAACGATGCCTCCCTACTTGCAACTTGGTTTGCTGTATCGCTCCTCCTTACGATGTGTCAAGACAAACAGTGAAAACGATTGAGAAACAACTGGGCAAGAAATATGTAAGAAAGAAGAGTACTATAAAAAAACACGCAAAGAAGAAAAGCACAATCAAAAAGCACGAACAGAAGAAAAACAGTACGGTCAAGAAAGAAAAGCCTGTGTGACGCCAAATGCCAGAAAGCCTGCTTACCTTCCTGCGAGTTTAGGTGTTGTATTGCTCCTAAAAAACACTGAATAACTGACATAATGGAGGAAAAGCAAAAACTTCCTATAGAATAGTTGCTTTGAAATACACTTTTTAATCATTTTGAACAGAATGTCTAAGATTTTCTTTATCTGAACAGTTTCTCTGTAGATCAGGTTGCAACATAATCAGGCCGCCATTTAACATCGCGGAGAGCAAGATTTCTGGAGAGGAGAACGGCGAATTACATTCTGCTCTGATTATATTCAACTGAAAGATACTATCCTGCAATATTTAAACAAGAAAATCGTACTTGTTTCAAGTCTAGAACATTTTTGGGTTTTCTTTTTCGTTCTTTCTTTCTTTCTTTTTTTTTTTTAATTGACTCAGTTTTTTTCACGTAACCGTCAGGGAAGCGGCCAGTTGTTCAACGTTTCTGTTTTTCTTGCTAAAAAGCGCTTCTACCGTTTATTTTAAGTCACAGTAGCCTGCGTCCAGACGTCTCTAATTTCCCAGTTTGTTCCACGTGTGAAGTAAAGGAAGTACGAGATGTCTGCGCGCAGGCAGCCGAAGTCAAATTTGAATTTATAAGAACTTTCGTAGCTTTCAAACTGAAATCAAAATCAGTAAAGTGATATCAGCAGCCTGAGTTAGTTTCACGTCGCTTCGAACAACCGCCGCAGGGCTCTAGCTTGGATATGGAAAAGAGTCCATTTTTTGTGTTCTAAGTTAAAGTTTGTAACATAAAACCATATGAACAATCTTGTTAAATTAATAGAAAAAAAAATAAAATAATGAGTCTCAAGCAGAGTTGTGTGTGACAGTGTAGTCAACCCCACTTTATTTCCTTTAGAGAAGAGGTTTAACAAACGAGAAGCTTCTAAGTTCGATTCGCACTTTTTATATTGATTCAGTTAATCTTCTTATAGATCTAGCCTTGAATCGATTTTTTAAAGATCTGCCAGAACGTCGCTTTTGTACGTGTAGAGCAATGTAACGTTGACGTCACCATTTAGGGCAACCACGATATAACAACTTGTCTGCAGCCAATCAAACTTGGGATGTGAGACCTATTATAAAAAAAAGTTATATCAACACTGAACTGTGAAGAATACTGAAGGTCAACTGTCTTGCAAATCGCGAGTGTCACTGAATTTTCCTTCCCCTATTTCGTTGTTGAGTTACTAATAACGTAAAAAATGTATTCGCAAAAGAAACCTACAATGTAACACAAGACTCTTGCCGTGTTCAAGCAATTAGCTTTAGAAAATCCTGCAAAGTCAGCGGTCGTTTAAAGAACCTAAATTAACCCTTGCTGGTCAAGAACAGAAACAATTTTTGTAACCCTATCGTTCTACGGTTTCAGTTGCCTTATACACTAACCAATGTTCATTTCCCGAGATTTTAACTTTACACGACGTGAGCCACTTTAAAGGATTTAGGACCCAGTCTCCACGAGCGTGGAATTTCTACTGAGCAAAGGCTTACACCTCTTTTTTCAATCCACTCCATCGCGTTTTAAAATCGTAAACGTTTTAATTCTTTCTTTGAGAGAGGAATGTTGTGGGAATCTTAATTTTCGCCTTCAACTGAGTTAAAAGCCGCAGTAAAATTGAGTAATACATTCAATCCCATCGTTCCTAGAAACACGGGCTATTGTCAGTCAATCATTTTGGTTCCCAGTGCCCACATTCTGTCTTAACCAGCGAGGCCTGGGAAATATTTGCGAAAACTTCGCAGCCTAAAGTGAACTTATCCGTTAAAGAATTTCAGGGAACTTATAGAATTTTAGCATTCAAAACAGTAGAGGCTTAGATGGCAAGAAGAAATCAGCAGATAACGTCTTCTTCCTTTCACGAGTTTCATGGAAATCTACAAATGTTTGAAGAAAAAATTAAAACGTTTTCAGCTAAGCTGTTGCTACAGATGCTTTTCCTGTGAGATAATGCGTGGAAGCTGTTGACCATTTCACTCGAAAAATAATAACATGTTAACCTCGCTACCTCCTGCAACGCTTATTACTTTAGCCACAGTTATTTGATCTACATGTCTCCGGCCCGTATAATTTTCAATGTTCGACTCGGTGGAAGGCTAATAAGCCTTAAAAACTTGTCAAAAAATTGTTTACTGAAAGTGTGAAATAAAGTGAAATAACTCTCTAGCTGTTTTAACTGCTGAATATTTTATGTTACAACACTGCCTTGTCTTCACTGTTCGATAGAGTAAAATATTTACCCGTAAGCAGGTAAAATACCATATCCTGTGTGGACCTACGGATCGCTAGGGTAAGAACTCTGTTATTTTATTTTTTATGAACCTTATCAACGTTTTTTTCTCCTTGAACGGTGAACACCAAGCTGTTATAAAGGCTTTTCCAGTGATAGGTTTTTTCATGCGTACCCGTTTGCTTTTTGTGATATTATTTCCGAAACGAAATGGCGCTCGCATAGTTATGGGGGAGAAGATTCTTGACAAACGATTATTTCGTGGTACTTTAAAAGGCGATAAATATAGACTAGGATAAAAGATTAATTCTATTGTTTGGTTAATCCTAAAATTTCATTCTTCATGGAACTGGTAATTTGCTATCAGTTCTCATGTATCGGCAAGAATAAAAGCGTTTACTTATGGACTTCACAAACGAACTAGCCATAACAGCTAGCCAGAGCTTCACTCGAAGGCCAATGCTAGCGGTTATTTATTGAGAAGTAGTAGCAATTAAAGCCAAAACGAATAGACGTTAGGATCAACCACAGAGCAAGATAACAAAAAGGAAGTTTAGCGAGCGTTTATTGATGAAGGTCACAATAAGTCAGCGACCGTAAACAACCTGCTGATCCAATGGTCAGGCTTACAGATTTGAAAAGTAGTTACGCTTTCATTAAGTTTCCTCAAACATAATGAGAGATTATCAAGGGAGAAGCCGGCAAAAGCTGCAAGCGAGAAGATTGAAATTGCACTGGCAATCAATTTTTCTGTGTGAGCGATATGGCGTGTAGTAGTTTTCCTACATTGATTTCTTTTATTTTTCTTTGATTTTTCGTTTCGCTGGGTTTGGTCTATAAACATGGGCAGTGAATAGATATCTCGTAGAACAGTCACCATGCTTACGCGCTTGGTTCTGCACAATCTCTTTCCCAGCAGGCGCACTCATTTTAGTCAGCGCCAAGAGCTTTAATTTGTTTTCTACTAACCTAGAACGCGCAGGATGTGAAGACGCAATTGTGCTCGTCTTGGATATTTAGCAATTATTAATTCACCGAAATGGAGACTAACACTTTTCTGATCACTGACACTGAGGACAATAATTGCCGTGTTTTACTTTGTACCAAACCAGTGGAGGTAAAGCTCACAGAGGAAAAACTCACACGCAAAATCCCAATACCAGGAGGTAAATGGCAGATACGATCCCGATTTTAAGTAGCCAATCAGAGCGCGCGAAATCACTATCTACTGATCTGGTATCTACTATACAGTGTCACGATGTTTTCTTTTTAGTGCCTTTTGTAAACCTTCTGAAATAAAGTTTCTGAAAATCGGAGAGTTTACGTAAGTTAGGACAGCTTTCAACATTTTAAAAGTAAATTTATTAACTTGGAACCGTCTTTCTAAAGGCAAATATTGAGGTTACACTTGTGAAATAAATCGCTTCTAAAAATTTTTAGTCACATGCAAACAATTTGAAGGGTCCGTCATTAGCCAAGCAAATGCTATGAAATATTCTTTTCCCCCAACCGAAAGAGAAGAAATGTGTGTGCGAAAGCCGAAATTTAGGACTAACCCAGCCTCACTCCAGGGTTTAGCCCCTTGGGTAGGGCTAGGTAGGGTAAGTCCCTTAGGTAGGGGACTTTGAATTAGGATATGGATCCAACGTAAATACTTATTGCTCCCAGTGCAACTTATCCTCGTAGAAACCGACTGTTATAAACCTAAAATTTCATGCTAGAAGCAAGTAAGTGCCTACGTTTGCCTTTCTGTTTCTTTTGGAACTTGAAATATCTTTCATAAAATATCGCTTCTTAAAACTGCGATCGAGATTGAGTTATCACGAAACGCTCTTGTACTCTGAACGGACTTTTGACGTAACTGTTTTATTTGCCCTGTATTACGATAAGTAATGAAGTAAAATAACTCAGTGTTAAGTGATCTGTGGGATTCCTCTTATTACTCAAGGAATCAATTAATTAAAACATACTTTTTTCCTCTTTTCCTGTAGGCGACGCTTGTGACCATGAGGATAGCCGTGGCCTCACTTTGTCTCCTTGCAGTGCTCTTATCCTTTGCCAGTAGCTTGACTTTAAAACATAAGTCTGGTAAGATAACCTCGAGAGGCTAATCAACTAACGGACTGACTGACTGACTCACTCACTGACTGACTGACTGACTGACTGACTCACTCACTCACTCACTCACTCACTCACTCACTCACTCACTCACTCACTCACTGACTGACTGACTAAACGCACGGACGAATGAACAGACGGACTGAGTGAAAGAACGAAAGAGCAAACGGATGAATGAACTAACGAAGAAACGAAAAATGAAATGAAATGAATGAATGAATTAATTAATTAATGAACGAATGAATGAATGAATGAATGAATGAATGAATGAACGAATGAACGAATGAACGAATGAACAAACAAACTAACTAGTTAGCCAGCTAATAAGGAAACAACAGTCTTTTTCCTTTCTCGTAGGACGTGGGGGTAGAAAGTCGGTAGTGGTTCAGAATCCCATGCAAAGTAAGTACTCTGTTGATGAAAGAGCTATCCCAACTAGTAAACTTAGATTTTAATCGCGATCCAGAGTCAGATGTCAACGGCTGCCATTTTTTTTCAAACAAACAAAAGAAAGGTGACAGCTTTGACGTCACATGGAAACCAAAATATATAGGCTCTGCGGTATGGAAAATAACCCCTCCCCCCCCCCCAAAAGAAAATAAATAAATAAAATAGCCGATCGAAAGAACGAAATGCGAAGCAAACGAGGACTGGGGAGAGAAAAGCTTGCCCATTTGTTTTGCATTTTTTTTCGGAATTCCCCACAATGGAGCCCGCTGTGCCATACCAAATCTGCTAGATAAAACTGTCCTAGGAAGCGAGAAGATGTAAATTGCATTTTATCATTTCTCCCTAGGATTCTCTTGGGCGTGTCATCCTGGATGCAAGAGATTTTGTCTCTCCTCCTGCAAGAGAAGCTGCTGTGCACCCGGGGCCCCGGACTACACTCCGGATATGTTCCCCCAGTTAGTCAGTTATCAGGCCTCCCTTCCCCCTCCACCCCCTCCCCCTCCGGCATGTCCCACTGGCTGTCCGTCCACCTGTTACCCTAACTGTGACGCAGGGTGCTGTTTCCCTGTCAGCCAACCACCGGCCTATCCTCAATATCCACCCAACCCGTACGATACCGGATATGCCGGGTATCCCACCGGGGATCCCTGTGCTGCTCAGAGCTGTTCCGCAGCTTGTGCTCCCCTATGCAAACCAGGTGAGGGTAACTTTAGTCTCACACTTATTGGTAATTTGGTTATAATAGAATTTAGTCATCAATATTTTCGTAAACAAATGTTAAAATACCCTTTACAACTTAGAGGTGAAATCGAACGTCAACATGTTAAGGGACCTACGCCAGCCGTACCAGTCAAATTGTGATATCAATCAAACGAGCCAGTCCCAGATTTATTATTAACAGACCACGTGACAACATCGGGGGACTTCCCCTCGTACTCTTATCGCTCACTTATCTAAGTCTTTTTTAGAAATTAACCCAGACAATGCCAGCGGCTTAAAGTCACTTCCCCAAAAGATATTGTCTGTAATAATTAAGGGTAAAGGTTGTTGAGCACGCCTACATGATCTTAAACTTGCAGATTGACTTATTCTTACCCAAACTATGTTTTTTCTCATTCTCATCTTTCATCACATAGACTGCTGTCGTTCGCAGGCTTTGAATCTGAGCATTCGACCAGTGTATTTGGGCAGCAACGCGTCTCCTGCTTCATCCTCTAAAAAACCAGCAGCCGAGAAGAAACCTCCTCCGCCGCCGCCAAAGAAAAAGCCAGTTAACAAGAAGCTTGCCAAAAACAAGAATTTTCTTTGCGTGCCAATGTGCCAAAAGCTCTGCAAACCAATATGCAGGTGACTAAATTATTCACAATTCGGATGAATATGAACAATTACTATATTCCAAACCAGTGGTTTTTCGCGCACTGTTATGGCTACTATGTATCTTCCATTCACCTCTCGACATTGTTCTGGATTTCGCGCGAGTTTTCCTCATTTCTCAGAAACAAGGAATTATGCTAAAACAATTATCCACCACAGTTGTGGTGAAGAGGGGTAGATATTTAGTTATTCCATGAAATCGAGTCGTATATACACGAATAGAAAACAAGGCGCGCAGCCCTGAGATTGCCGTGGGCTCACATCTGACGGAACTAAGTGGAATAGTCTTTTTATTGTATACTGAAGTCCATAAGTCGGACTTTTTAAAGTATGAGGATTTTAAATCCCGCTATAAAGTTAAGACCACTTTTTTAACGTACTATGGTATTGTGTCCGCCATGGCAAAATTGAAAAAGTCTTTTCAAAATCAGGTTACGATGAATTCCAACCAACCCACTTGTGGCCAAAAGTTACTATCGGCTTCAAACATTTGCAAAGAAGCTTATACATTAATCGTTAAAAGAATCTCTTCAACACCTGCAAAAAGCAAAATGCAAAATGGATAACAGACTGCGGAAATTACGCAAATTCGATAAAATGGGATAAGTCGTATAATCTGCCCTTTTACTGCACCAGAGAAACTAAACTTCAAACTTTCCAATTTAAACTCCATCACAGAAGAATTGCTACTAACAATTACCTTTATAAAATAGGTATTTCTTTAACGGACTCCTGTACTTTCTGTGAACAAACCACAGAAACCCTGATCCACCTCTTCTGGGAATGTGAGTCTGTTCAAAAGTTTTGGCAAGATATACAATACTGGTTGATACAGCATCAGGTTGAGCCACAAGATTTCTCTCTGAACCTACCCACCTGTCTGGGATTAGTTGACAATACTGAGGATATACTTTTACATCATGCACTTCTAATTGGCAGATATCACATTTACTCGTCGAAAATAAAGAAAACCCTGCCGAATTTACATATATTTTCGCAAACCTTCTTAAAGTGCCAGGAAATCGAAAAATGTTTTGCTTATACTGAAGACGAACGCTGTTAAGAAATATAACTCAAAAATGGAACCGTTTCAAATGAACTGTGACTTCGATCTACCTGTTTATTAGATAGTCCTCTATTGTACTTCAATCTTTGTTTTAACTCCACTTTTTTTCCAAAACCTCCACATTAGGATTGCGGCCTCGCTCTTCTTTTCAATTTCTTTTTTTTTTTCGAGTCCTACCTTTTCTTGTTTTTTTTTTCCGTTACGTCCTGCTATTATCTTATACGCGTATATAATGTGTACGTTTTCTGTTGTTATTATTAATAATAAAAAATATATTTTCATATATATATATATATACACCTGTATACTGTACTAAGACAACAAAATTATAGATGTATTGTAAGTTAAAAAAATATATTTCACTGTAAGTAGTACAAATAAGTATAAGAAGTATAAGTATCGTATTGTAAGTACTGTAGGTATTCTATTGTAAGTAGTGTAAGTGTTGTAAATAGTATACAGTGTCGAATTTGTAAGAAGCGTAAGTATTGTATTGTGAGCAGCTTAAGTATTTGTACAAAAAAAATACAGGTCAAAGAGGAAAAATTAATGATCACTTGAAAGATTCATTCCTTTATATAAAAAAAATGTATACTGAACAACAGGGTCACTACATAAAAAGAGAAAGAAGAGAAAGAAAGATGACTATCAGTAAACCTCAGTTCAAGTTTCTTCTCTACTTTCAAAATACAAGTTCTTTCTGTGATTGAGGTTGGTGGTGCAGTTGGAGAATACAGTGAGAAATATTTTACAGTACTTCGTTATCAGATTTGCATAGATCTTATCGCTTTGTCTCTTCCCGCAGGTTTGACTGCTGTTTGCCAACACATAAATTCCACAAGTACTCGGATCATAAAAATTCTCATCCTGCGCCGAAGAAGCCAGCTAAGGTCCATCATGATGTCAAACCTGTCGCCTCACCTCAGAGAGTACCAGTCCCCAAACTGTTCTCGCCGCCAGAACCGACCGAAGCTCCAGCCCAGGACCTCCAGCAGTCGCCTTATGCAGGTGGTTACCAATATCCAACCCCAGCGGCAGCTTTGGCACCCCCAGCAGGTAAGAGGGAATGTCTTTTTGTCATATTCATCATCTGACAGGTCAGCAAGCAAGCACAAAAAGTTGCAGCCGGGTGGTTAAAGAATTAAGGCCATGAATTTGGGGTGCCGACTCTTCTGAAATTAACTGCCTTAGTAAACTACGTGGATATCCATTTAAGAGAACTGTGGTAAGACCATCAAACCAAAAGTGTCTGAACGTCACAAAACAGACCTAGAATTTGGAATAAGAGGACGTAAATCAGTTAAACTTCTTGAGTGACGATTTTCCTGGTGTCAATGTCGTCGTTGCTTCATAATAGCCAGTCGTAATAGTCAGCTTGGTACAACTGTTATGCTGTGCAATTTAGTTCGTGAAACTTAACAGAGATAACGTTCTTCTTTGCAGCAGCCACGTGTCCTGGTTCCTGCCCTCTGGCATGCGCACCGTCTTGTGAATTTTCCTGCTGCTCTCCTTACGCAGCACAGCCAGCAGCTCCAGTGCCACAGCAGCCCTTCCCTTACGGAGCACAGCCAGCAGCTCCAGTGCCACAGCAGCCCTTCCCTTACGGAGCTGTACCAGTCAACCCCATGGTGAGTAATGCAATGTACTTTTATACGAGTAAGCCTTTTAGAGTGCGAGAGGGAATACTGAGAGCCTAATAGCACACTCGTCTCAGTATTCCTGACCACGCGTTACGGAACAAAAAGACTGTGAAAAGCCTGGGTTTGAATTTAAGAAAAACATAGCATAATATTTAATAAAAATAAAAATTGAAATCTTATCAATTGCAGGTATGTCTACCTATTTTTTACCTTCAAAACAGGTTTTAATTTCTCTAACTAGTATGATCATCCACTCAAGAGTTATCTTAAACGTCGAGACGACTTCTGAAGTAGCCTGAATTTCAGCCGTCTCCTCTGGTCGCTCACTCCCTAGAGAGACGTCTGAATCAATGAGCCGCTAATGCCGTCCAGTGACGTCACGGCGAATCAATGTTAATTTATGCGAATTATTTCTGTTCCCGCGAAAAATTTAGCTTTTGCAGCCCTCGAGTCGATGATGGACGCAGGTCTGTCGCTCGATGGCAAGGGTCAAGTACCTTTTGTTTTGCTTCTGTGTTATGCTTTCCATCGCAACTATTAAACTAGTGGTTTCCATTGGAAAGTGAAGTGCTGCGGGTAAAGCGCATGCAGTGGTTTAACGGCCAAAAGTGAATTAAACACAAATATCTTGGTCGTTGGTGAAACGCGTGTCGGATAAGTGACCGTGATGGACGTCAGTGACGCATCCGTGAAGCTCCCTAAATCTTCGTCATGAATGAAACGGAGAACGAAGTAAGCTTACAACAATTATTTTTAGGTAATATTTGACTCAGAAGAGATCTGCTTTACTTAAAAAAGCGTTTACTCAAATAAGAATTGCTTTACCTCAAAAAACGAATCGCGTTCAATCCTCACTTCATCGTGCAAAGCGCTTTCTTCACCTGCTTTCAAACTCTTCGCCTCCTTCGCAAAAACGTGGCTTCCTGTACGAAACAGGATTTCTCCGCTATAAGTTTTCCAAATCCCACTTATCGACGGTCGAGTGTTCTTTAAGGTTCCAACGTTAAAATGGTGCGTTTTCTTTCTGAATCGATTGATGATTCAATGAAATAAATACAACAAAATAGAAGAATCCTCGACAAAACATCGAATTTAATAATACTGCAGAGTTCCAGGAATTGCTAAAAATATTCTGAGAAACGTATCGGCTGCAATTCAAGATAATTTACCTTCACTTGTTTTCAAACTCTTCGCCGCCTTCGCAAAAACGTGGCTTTCTACACAAAACAGGATTTCTACGTCCCACTTGGTCATTCATGAGAGCAACCAAGGGAGAAATAACAATAATGATACAGTGTGCTTCAAATTGCGTACACGATTAGGAGAGTTCACTTGCAACAAGTGGTGCAATCTGGAAAATCATAGATTTCCCATAGTTCGTCGGAAGATTAACGAAAACATGTTCCCTCGACAGGAAGTGAAAGAGAGCGTTTGCCTGTTCGGGATATAACTCAGTTAGTTAACCCAAGATTCGATACTGCTTCTTTGAAAGCCTTCGCACAAAGTGGAATCCCCGCAGCCGCCACTTTGTAAACATTCCTCGCACTTTGAATAATTAATGAAATAATTCATGCGAATAATTGAGAATCAGCCAATCAACACCGCTGTCTGGTTTTTGGACAGTGACGTCACTGGACGGCATTAGCGGCTAAAAGATTCAGACGTCTCTCTCGGGAGTGAGCGACCAGAGGAGACGTCTGAAATTCAGGCTACTTCTGAAGAAACATCAGTCCAAAACAGTTTAGTTTATTATGACCACTTATTCCCAAAAAGACAGCCTACTAACAACATCATTTTTTGCCGACGGGTGTTCACCATTTGTGGCAACTACTGGCTCCCTGGGCTCAAATCAATTAATGAATAAAGTTTAGTTGTCAGGGAGGCCGAGCTGGTGTAAAAATAAGTGCATTATCACGTCTTCGCCCTCAAGGAAATGTGTCGAAATCAGCATCAAGAGTTTTAACTCTACAGAGAACAAACAAATCTTTACAAAAGCTGAACAACATTATTCAGATATAGTATTTGTGCCGTATAAATGGATTACAACTTCCATGAAAGAATAACCTGGTTTAATGCCTGGTCAAGAATTTAGTTCAGTGTCACTTCGTTTGATGTCAATTTTTATGTGTTTATTTTCTTTCCATAGGCTCCTAACCCAGTTCCTATGGGTCCACCCTCCCCAGGCCTCGCGCCGCTGACCTGTCCGGGGCAGTCTTGCCCAGACGCATGCGCCCCTCTGTGTTCGCGCAGCTGCTGCGCAGGAATGAGCCTGCTACCACAATCCTGGGACAAGAGAAACACTGTGCCACGTCCAGCCTAAGCTGGCTAGACTGTTGAAACAAAATTCCGGTTATGAATTGCAAAGGGCTACCAGCTTCTCAAGATTATTTTAATACTGTATATAAACCTCACTTTGTTCAACAGATAATAGAAATGACCACTTACTAAGTACGACCTTGTTTCCGGTAGAGAAACAGTGGAGAAACGCTTGTTTGTTTCATTTCCTGAAACCTTCGTTTCTGGTATCTTATCAGTATTTCCTTGTTTTTGTCTTGTTTGTTTGTTTGTTTGTTTTTATAACGCTAAACTAAGCACCTTACATAAATAATAGGTTTCTTCCTAGAAGAATTGTGTTACTGCATAAATAGGAATAAGAAGTTTAAAAGCTGACTTGTGGCAATAAAAAGATAACGTTCCGGCGTGGATGGTCATCGAAGCGGATGCAATAGGATTTAATGCAAGAGGACACTCCATACCTACAGTGTAAGTAGATAAATTCTAAATCTACAGGATTTATTATTTTGGGGGGGAAGTCCTCAATAGGCCGCGCATTTAGTCACGACGCAGTCATTTATATGCATTCGTTATTGCAGTGAAATTCTTGCCAGTAAGCATGTGTAGCTCCTGTAATTACAAGGTCCTAATAAGGTAATGATTGTAAGGCAGTTAAGGTTCCGTTTAAACGGATTCAGTATTTCCATTCAACACTGTTTATCGTTGTTCAATTCGGAAAGATTGAAGCTTTTTTGGCACTCTGTTGAATGTTGAATGATATTCAATGATATTGAAAGGTAGTTGTAGTTGTCGATCATTCTGTAACAAAGTTGTATCCGAGAATGTTAAATGATTTTGAGTCCGTTAATAACCCAACATTGTAAATAACATGTAAGTTTTTATTTTACACCGTACTTTAATTATAACAACATAATGACCAATTTCTTCCCTTCTCTTCTGCGTTTTGAAAAAAATCTAGGTTTTCAACGGCCACTTCAACCTGATACAAGCCTTTTTCGTAAACATTATAAAGTGGTATTGCATATAAAACAGAAAAAAAGAGTTCTACATTTCGTTCAAACTACGTCTTTACAGCCCTGTCCCTAGGCCCTCTCTTCCTCACAAGGTAACTGTGAAGTGCGCATAAGACCCTGGAAACGGGTTTGCGCCAGGAGAAGATGAACTAAGACAGTAAATCCCCGTGCCACATGATGATTATTTGAAATTTATCATTAGTTTGCACCCATTCTGCATGCGAAGGTTATTTTTCTCTGTTGTTTCCACGTCAACAATATAAAATTACATGACGTCATTCTAACTGACCAATGATGTGTCGTGCTTAAAAGAACCACGCAGTATGACACAAAACCAAAAATAGATTTCAAATAATTATCATCGGAAGAGGCCCATGTATGGGGGATTCGATCTCTTCCTTCATCCTCTCTTGGTTGCGCCTGTAGCACTTTAGCGAGCAGGAAGGGAGCACCTGAACACAAGGCGAGCAACGTGAAATATGACGTCAGTAGACTAAGAGAATGGTTCCTAGTACAGTGGAACCCGGTTGATACGGATACCAAGGGGACATGCCATAGTGTCCGTATTAAGCGGGCTCTCAGAAAAAAAAGTCACGGACACATGTTTTATTGATATAAAGACTAAAGCAGGCATTTTTACGAGAACACGTTGTTTAATTTCTTAACTGTAACTGTAACAAGTTCATCCTAAGAAACCTCACCATCATTTATCATAGTCTCAGACTAAAATTACTTTTAAGTATTGTTCTTGAGACACGACTGAATGGAATCATTTGAAAAAGTCCGTAACTTTACTTTGTGCTGACGCTTTCACTTTGCGACTCAGCCAGGTGGACTGAATATTAGACAGAACCTTTGAAAGGTCATTCGCCATTTCTGTTAGGTTTTCACTGGTAAGATATTCAGTCACATCCTCCGGCATTATCATAGCTTCTTTCAGTGATTTGACTTTAGGCTCCTTCGACTCGGCATTTACCGCAACAATATCCTCATCACTGTCGCCGTCTTGTGAATTCTGAGAGGGGGATGCCGATAGACTGGAGAAAAATTCCTCCTACCAGTTAGCGTTCAGCTCGGTGCACGTTGGCAGAGTAGAATCTGCTTTTAAGTGTATTTGTCTTCTATTCTATCTTCTAATGCAATTCGTTTGTGGTGAAAGTTTCTTGTCTAAGGAAACAACAGGTGGTGGAAGGGGCTAAAAAAACCCGGGGATGGGGTGTGTGAGAAAGGGAAAGAGGGAAGGATATACGCATATTTAAGGATAGCCTGCTAAAAAGTCTTGATTTTCTCTCAAGATATCGATGCACGAGCCTCTCCAGCCCAATCTCGACTCGTAAAGCGTGTGCTCTTTCCATTCCTTTCTGGTCCGCAGAAAAAAGTACTTTATTCCCAGTCATCCATTTCTTCATCCTCTCGCTTTCCACCTCCCCTTCCTCTCCCAGAATACTCCAGTCAAGCGAGTGTCTTAAGGACCTCAGACGGTGCCTACTATTTCAAAAGTATTTTTGCGCGGTTGATGACTACACGGGAAAAGCAGATCTTGGCAAGGGCTGTTGGAATCCAAAAAGAAAATTGGGGTAACCACCAACCAAAATTTACAAAACAAAACATGCATTAATCTTTCCAGCTGACGTGTGAATTTTCGAAATACTGATGGTGCAGATTGACTGACGTACATTGACTGTAACGCCGGGCGTAACCGCTAATGTCAGATGTAAAGATACTGAGATTTAGAGTGGATCGTCCGTTTGACGTTAGAAGTTACTCTAGACGTTAGATTTAAGGAACCCGCCCCAGGTGACGCATCAAGGACGTTGCCAATACATCCACACATTTCCTGTAGGGCTTTCTTCCAGGCATTCACGGTCGAATCATTTCGGTACGTGCAAGGGAAGGAGGCCTAGCAACTACAAGCGTGGTACAAATGTGTTGGAAAATTTACCCGCGTCAACTTCAACGTTTGAAATGCCAACACAAAAAATCAGACATATTTTATACAACGTCACTGAATTGAAAAGGGTGGGGTGAAGGGGGGACGGGGGTAGGGGCAAGTGGAAATATTTCCCATCACCCGAGACCGAGATTATAAAGTGCGTGAGGAGAGCCGCGAGGACTGAATACACAGGCCCTGAGGAAATGGGGCTTACCATCTGGCCGTTACCTGTTCCTCGCGCCATTCCTGATTTTGCGCGCACACTCTTATATACTATCTTTGAAGAAGAATAAACAACCACTGCTTGCAGTTTAAATGCTGATCAAACGATGAAAAAGTTTCGTTGCAGGACCGAACACGAAGGATGCATGCAATTTTAAAAATTCTAGACGCCCACACCGCGGGTCGTAAGTGATGCGCTAACAACTCCAGCGCCCTGGCTCTTCACTTTATAGCATGGGAGTGGGTCTATCTATACACACTCAACTACCAAGCCTCTAGAAAGCTGTTGATAAAGAAGAGATATTGAAATGTAATCTCAGCGGGTTGGAGATGCAAAAACTGACAAAAGATTTTCCGTGATCAAAAAGTTACACGACGAAAAAGCAAGTGACTGCAGCCAAACCACGCAAGACGAATCAGCAGGCGGTCATTAGATTTTATTATATCACGTCTTTTGTATAGTTTTTATCCATAGCAGTGCAAACAAATAAACTACCCTCTTCACGAGTCAAACGATAGCGCTAAGCATCTCAGGACGTCTTTGTACGCACTATGACAACAAAGAAAGAAAAATAGTGAACCGCAACACGTTTACACTGCTCAATTCTCTCGGCTATTTGACTGAACAGGTGTCTAGACTGTTTAGCAGGTCAATATAACACCAGATGGGCAGTAAGTGTCGTATGTTTGAATAATTTAGCATATATTCCCCTTTTTCTTAGATTTATTCTTAAATCGATGACCCTTTTATCGACAAGAGAAAGAACATTTTGCGCAGAGGTACGGTGTTTCATTATTCCTTTATCCACTTAATCCTCTTTCTGTTTCGTCTTGGTATTATTTACTTCCTCAATTATCCGATTTCGAGAATCAACTGGTACCTTAAGATATTCCCTCTTCAATTAGTGAGAAAATTTAATTTTATACACTCCCGGCGTAAAGTAACTGATCAGCGAGTCAACTTTTCGAAGATTTTTGTTTATTGATTAGAAATACTTAATTACTGCATTATAGGTTTCTTGTTTTATTTTGCTTGTTAAACGTTAAATATTATGAAATTAAAGATCGCGCAATTTTGAGTTTCAGAACACGAAAGGACTATATGGTTGAAAGACAGACAGGCAATTTTTTGTCCTTCAATTTTCTTTTTAATTCTAGCAAAGGTAGTAAGCTGGCACACGAATCCTGATTTAAACAAATTAATCGACCAAGAGATAAAACTGCTGTTTCAATAAATTAGCAAAGTAAATTAGCAGGTACAAATTATTGGTAATTCACCGAATTTCAATAAAAACATTTACTGGATACCCGTATTTTGTCTTCAGGCAAGTTGTGTTCGGTGATTTTTACCCTCCAGTCCGCCCAAAAGCTATGCAACTTTGTACGCGTGGTGTATTTCTTTTCATAACAGAACTAGAAATTGTAATTTGCTCTTTATCTTAGTATTTCCGTTTTGGCCAGAGATCACACTAGTAACGATTTTGCCGTTTACGAGTGCCGCTGTTTGCCTTGCCCTCTCTCCATCTCCCTCACCCTCTCTAAGGAATGCATTCCACAGTCTTCAAGGAAGTGTTGCAAAAAATAGCTAAAGACTGGCTTGGGTTATCTTGTAATGAAGGTGATAGCTTTAAAGTTTTAAATTTTTTTTTCAGTTTTATTTTGCAGCTTTGTAAGTTTGAAAGCCGAATGATGCTAGCAAAGGGAGTTTGTCTCTGGACGCTTTATCTGGTGTCTACTACTTTACTACTAGGAGAAGCAAGTCCAGTTCCGAAAAACAAATCGCATGCAACAAAAGGTATCGCAAAACTAATGTGAATTGTCACTCATTAAGGACGGTGCCTCTTTTTGTTACTGTGCATACGTTCTGCGCATCTCAGAGTGGTCCAAAACAACTCGGGTTTCTTATAGTGACAGTACCTGCTAATACAAAAATATTTTTTCGCGGTTTATTAATATGCGGGTAAAGCAGATCTTAGCAAGGGCTGCTGGAATCTAAGGGGAAAGTTGAAGGTAATACGTATTTTCCAGAGATAATTAAGCTTAAATCTGGAAAGAAAATGCCATACATTGTTATGTATTTCACAGCTTTTTAGAATTCTAGCTACTTAATCATCTCCGACCGCAATTTTCTTTTTTGGTTTCCAATAGCCCTTGCTAAGATCTGCTTTTCCCACTTGGTCATAAACTGTGCAAAAAATACCTTTGTATAAGCAGGCACCGACTTTAATGTCTTAGCAACGGTGTGCTTGATGATGTCTGCATATCAAGTTAACATATAAAAGGTAAAGTCGCAGGCGAGCTCAGGAGGCCCACACGACCGGAGCATATCCCGGTTTGTGTAGCATGAAGCAACTGAGAGTATTCCTACTCCCCACTGGATGGGATGCTAGTCCATCGCTGGGTTACCCCCAGCAGTATGTCGCCGGTACCCATTTATACACCTGGGTGAAGAGAGACAATGTGGGGTAAAGTTTCTTGTCTAAGGAAACAACACGATGGCAGGGACTGGGCCTTGAATCACAGACCTTCAGATCTGAAGTCCAACGCGCTAACCACTACACCACTACGCCCCCAAGTTAACATATGATATGCATCGATCAAAAATGTACAAATTAAAACAGGGCAGCGCTCACACTTCAGTCGAGCGGAATGCAATTTGTCGGGGCACGGCACCTTGCGAATGGCTTTTTGTAGTTTCTAAGCAACCTGCATGTTATTGTCAATGTCGAGACACCTTACCCCAAGACGGTGCTGTTGTTTAACACACAAACTGCTTAAAAAGGCAACAGTAGTCTATGAGATCCAAAGTTAGATATATTTATTAACAAATAAATGGCTCGTTATAACTTCTCAGTGCTATTTTTGGTCACAGACAGAGAGAAGTCTCGAGAAGTCCTTGATTGGTGGCAACAAGGCGTGATGAAGATGGTCCTGAGCGATATTGTTCAAAACTTAAACTCAACTTTGACGAATCAAACCATTACCAGTGTAACACGAACGTTACTTTTGCAGGTAACCATGGTTTAGTAAAACGACAGTATGCTTATTATGCACCACGATCACCACTGTTATATGGATATGCATACCAGAGAAGTAAGCTGAGCCGCAGACAACATCCGCAAAAAGCAAGGAAAGGCAAGTCATTATTATCAAAACTTTTTTAATTCCATTTTTAAATGCATTTTTTTATATTAGCGTTATAAGAGACTTATTTTCCAATATTTTGAACTTTAAAATTGGGCGCCATTAGGTTTATGATATGTCGTTGGTCTCTCTAACCAAACAATTACAACGAAATCAACAAAGGACTAGTAGTAGTGGCTTTCACGTCCGATCTCATTCCCATACTTTTCTGCAAATCGCTACAGATCATATGTGTTGTTTTTGCACCTTCACCTTTTGTGTGTTTTTCAGGAACTTGTCGCAGACTGTGCCAGCACAGATGCACTCCTGACTGCAATTTCAGCTGTTGTATAGCTCCCTCCCATCCAGCGCGGATACCTCAGCCTCTGCCTCGCCCTGCTTTACCGGTGGAGTCCTGTGCGTCTTATTGTCCGCGCTCATGTTTCCCTGAATGCAGCCCAATCTGCTGCAAGCCACAACAACAAGTCAGTTTACCAGCAGTTCCAGCTCCAATGATGCCAGCCCCAATAATGCCCCCGCCACCTCCTCCACTCTGCCCTGCCAGCTGCCCCTCGTCTTGCTATCCCCAGTGTTCTCCATCGTGTTGTAACCCGGCTCCGATCCCAGCAATACCACCTCCCATTTCCCAGGGGCGGTGCCCACAAAGCTGGTGCTCTCAATCATGCTATCCAAAATGTTCACCCCATTGTTGTCTGTTAACACAAAGCCCCCCTCTCACTCCTCAGGTGCCTTCTTATCCTCTTATCCCTCCTTCCCCTGCTCTTGTTGCCCCACCTTCCCTACCTCCGATAGTTATCCCACTTCCACTCCCAATCCCCCAATGTCCGGCCCCTTGTGCGCCATCATGTCTTCCATCTTGTACTCCCCAATGTTGTGCGGGAAACCAGCCGCAGTCTCAAGCGCAAGCGCAGCCTCCTCCCATAATAATATTGGAGCCTCCCGTTCCCTCTCCTCCCCCAGTCCCTGCATGCCCTGCATCCTGCCCGGACTCTTGCGCCCCACAGTGCAGCCCTTCTTGTTGTTCCCCTTCACCCAAGGTAGCTCCGCCTCAGCCTCAACCCCAGCCACCTCGAGCGTTGCCATCCCCCGTACCCTCTCCGCTACCGCAGACCTGCCCTGGATCATGCCCTGACACATGCGCACCTAGCTGTAGCACGGACTGTTGTTGTGGACCGCGATACGACCCTAATGACGTCAGAGGTCTGTACCCCATAGACTCCACTCCAGACTGCCCTTCGAACAAGGATTGATGGAAACACGTACACACGACGAGGAAAATCCCATTTTGAGGGCATTCTTTCATGCAGCTGATATTGTATCAGCTCAGAAGTTTACAACGTACTTATTACCTTTCAATTAACAGAAGAACAGGAAAATATTGCAAGTTCCACTTTGAGGTGCCACAGAGGGGTACTTTCCGAAAAATTTGATACAGCTGCAAATTGCATCTCAGGATAAAACAGATTAGCTAGCTGGAACTTCCTCCTTGCGAAAAAAAGACATGTCTATCTTTGGACAAACCAAGGATTCAGCTTTTACGCGAACAATGACGAAGCAATAAATGTTTTGCTAAGCAAAAGTTCATTTCCATTTTGAAGAAATCACGTGTAAATAAAGTTCGTGGTCACACAGGTTTAACTATATTGCATTAGTTATTTTCTTTAAAAGCAAGTAAATGAGCAAAAAGTTTCACATCAAATCTGATAATCTTTACAGAAAGTTACAGGTTGCTACATCTAGATAAGGCAAAAAGAAGGCAATTCTTAAATTGTCACGTTTAATACTCAAATTTAACGTTTGTTGTCTTCCAATTAGGCCTCTACTTGTTAAAAGATTGCCTAACTTTTTCCAGGCGCAATGAGTGAATCGCCATACACAGCGACAGGATTGGTTTCATCCACTGGACAAAGGTTTGTGCTCTTTTCACAAATCTTAGCGCGTCCTGATTGCCTGATCAGAAACGACCGTTTCGATGTCAGATCATATATCCTGTCGATACCTTCCAATTCAAACTGAGCTGTAAGTATTAGAAAATGAGACAAAAAGTAGCTTCAAGGACATTTTGCCTTTAGGCTGAAATGTGGCCTTTTAGTTCAAACTGTATGAGGTGAACTCTTAGCACAGCGACCTCTGAAAAGTAGTAGCTCCCGGTCGAATCTATAAACGCAGATTGTTTTTCACTGAATTTTCGATGACTTCTGCCCACCTTTATCAGAGCACTGTCAAGTATATATTCTATATTGCACTACAAATTAACGAAATTAACAGAATAGGGAAGGATTCACAGTTTATTTTATTGCTCCTCTTTTATCACATTCCACCTCAATATCCCCCTTGGTCTCCAAACATCTTTTCTATCAAGACATTGTTGGGGTTGACCTTTCCAAGCACATGTGGGATCTTTGATTCTATCGTTTGCCACAGTGTCTTTGCAGCGAGTGCCTGGGCCTTCAGAGTTGGGTGAAATCCATCTGCTGCCTCAATCAACTCGTATACCTTGCGTCCTTCAGCTTTCCATTCCTGAAAGAACGAATTACTGAAAACTCAGTTTGGATAAATGGTTACTGACCTGGTTACAGTGCTAAACTTAAAAGCCGGAGGTCCAGGGTACCACTATGATAGCTCAGTAACTGAAATCGTTTCATGCTAAACCCAGATTTAACTCAGACAATTGCTTTCCGTTGAACGAACACCTCTTTATTAAAACTACTCTTGATTGGCCCCAACAAACTCTTTTGGAGTCATTTTTCTTATCTCTATAATATTTTTAACCCTTTGAGTCGTAATGGAGGCAAGCGTCTAATTTCTCCTTAGATAATCACTACTTGATCAAGCATACATGATATCGAAGAATAAAGGACAGGATCACCAAGATCAAATGTCTTAATTTTTTTTGTGGTGGTACTTTTGAAGGGCCGCAATGTTAACTGTTGTCTTTACTAGCAACCGTGCCATCCGATGAAAAAAAATTTTGGTTATTAAATTCTGAAATGGAAAACTACGAGTATTGGGTTCTCTAGTTGTGAAATGTTCAAGTGCCATAATAGTTGATTAATTACCCTGCGAGCAGAGGCCCTTCGATCTTCCTAGATAAGTCGGGAGGAGGAAGGGACCTCTGCCAGCCGCCGCGACTTTCCCTGTTGAGCATGCGCTAAATTCAAATGTAAACGAGCCTTGTCGGCCTCGCTTCAATTAACATGTTTACTGAATGACAGCCGCGTCCACAACAAACTATTCTGACTTCGGTCGTAACACAAGAGATTTGAGGAAAGCTTTACAGTTGATCCACGTCACGCGTGAACGGAAACTCTAAAATTCAAAACAACGTGACGAGTCACGTTCTCCATGTTTGGGCATTCGCCTTGTGTTTCTAGAGATTCAGAGAGGGATTTCGAAAATCGAAAGGAGATTACGAATCTGTCACAGATTTTTCGAAATGTTCAGACCTGGTTATGTTAATGCCTTAGGTTGGAAGAACAGGCCTCTCCACAAGGAAACGAGAAGACGAATAATTGATCGTTATTTGACTGGAGAGGGGCCGAAAGCGATCTCCACAGCAGCTCGTGCAACTCCTGGCGCAGTTTATTGTATCATTCGACATCATGAAACGTTCAGTACATGTGAGGCGTTCAGTCAAGGGGGACGAAGTTATCCTTCTAAACTTTCAGACGACGTTGCATGTAGAATCTATTGAATTGTTCAAACTAGCGAAACCTAGGATATATGGATGGGAAAATCGGGCAAGATTGTTGAGCAGTAGGTTATGCAATAGACGAAGAACAGGTCACAAAAGCGTAATATGAGAGTTTGTATGGAGCTGAAATTCGATTGAAAATAATCGGCAGTTTTCCGTGGAAAATACCTAAAAATCAAAATAGAGTTTGAAAAACCTTATCTGTTGTGTGTTTGCTGTGTCTTTACCGCTTTTCCGAACTGCTGGAGGCCGTTTCGGGCGATATTCTGTTTAACGGTCGAAGCGACGTCTTGTCACGTACTGGCTTTACTTTGACGTGATGTCGCATCGACCGTTAAACAGAAAATCGCCCCAAACGGCCTCCAGAAGCTCGGAAAAGTGGCAAAAAACACAGCAAACACACAACAGGTAATGGTCTTCAAACTCTATTTCGCTTTTTAGGTATTTTGCACGGAAAACTGACCATTTCCATTTTGGATCGAATTTCAGCTCCATACAAACAACTCACATTTATACGCTTTGGTTAACTGTGGACGAAGCGTCGGCTTTGTCTTTAATCAACCTCGCAACTAGGAAAAACTGTCATCGGTAATTGCTTGACACGGCAGATGTATCTTGGTTTTCGTCCACTTCCTTCGGAGCTACCGTTCTTACACAAGCGTTCAGCTTCAAGGTTTGTTCTCGTTCGGTTGAAACAGGAATCACGCGTCAGCAAAATAATTGACATAATTTCACCTCCTTCTAGTCGTCTAAAACGTTTTTGAACCACTGACGAGAAGCGAACCCAGAAAATAACGCGGTCTCTCGATAAAACAAAGATTTGTTCCGTCACAACCCCTTGCTTCTACAAAGATAGAAGCCATTTTCGGAAATTTCAATGAGATCTTCAATATTTCCCTTGTGATCTCCGTTACGTCACTGAAAGTAGCTTGTTTATTTGAAGACTCGGATCACGTGTTGAGGTTTCCGTTCACGCGTGACGTGGATCAACTGTAATTAAACCGTAAGGCTGAGAATAATTCTGTTCGAATTTATGTCACAGGTTGAAAACTCCTCAGCCTTGAAATATTTTTGCTGATCAAGAAACTGCGATTTGTCGACTGTCAACATGTTGTTACAGTCCAGTGATTTCCAATTAGCGAGTCACGGAAAGCTCGCATCGAAATCTTGGTCTTCGAGATATTTATTTTAATTTGGCCCTCTTTTTGTCCCTGTCATTCAGAAGTATTTTCGTGTTGAGCCTCTTTCGTCCTCAACATTCTTGGCTTTCATTCAACAAAACGCATTTGTGTCGAGTTTGTTTCGTATTTAAACTTCTCGGCCGTCATGCGGTAAATTATATTTTGCACTGAGGCCGTTTCGTCTTCAAAATTACCGGCCGCCAGTCGGAAAATAATTGTTTCTCTTGCCGTTTGCTTGTCTCGCCGTTGACCAAAATAAATGTCATTTCGCCATAAAAATAAGCGTTGAATTGTGCATTCGCGTAGCCCTTCGCATCGATTCCCGTTCAAACCAGAAGTAAAATTTTTTGGTCCGAAAGCAACCGCAACCCAGATTCTTTTGTTCCAGTTGGTAAATTAGCGATTTTCCATGGCCGGTTGGCAAACAGACAAAAGAATCTTTACCACACAGAAAATAAAGCAAGACCTTCGACTGTTGTTGTGTGAGATTGCTTATTCCATGAGTATTCACTCTTACCAGTGCACTTTTCACGGCTTTATCAAAGACACCTTTCGAGAGAGAAACGTCCACTGTTGTGAACTTCAAGAGCGTACCGAACGTACCGTGGGCGCGTATTTAGTCAGTAATTTCTAACAACGCACATGCGCACTGAGCAAAAACGGGAAAAACTGGTTTCAAACCGGACTGACTCATCCGTTTCGGTGGATGAGCGGCAAATCAAAGAAAGTCAAGGCGGCTGGCAGAGGACCCTTCCTCTTCCCGACTTATCTGGGAAGATCGAAAGGTCTCTGCTCGCAGGGTATTGATTAATCAGACGCAGCATGAAACTGGCAGCCAGAAATTATCATCCCTTTACTGTTCTCCTCTGTGTGAACTGGGGTGCTTCTAGCTGATTTACAGTATCACCTCACACATGAGAACAAAATCTTACATTACACAACATCATACTCAAAGAAATCATAGTTCAAATGTTCTCAATTTTTCAGTTTTGGCTTCTCTGTTTCAACTGATGCACACGTTCATTTATTTATTAAAACGCATGGCCACAAAACACTAACTTACAGTTAAAAAGTAAAATCTCAAACCGTAGGCGACCTTTGAAAGCGTTCACTATCCCTTACTAGCCAAGCTACCGTTCACGCCAGGCCTGCGTTCACGCTACGATTGCAGATATGAAAGTATGTGTAATGAGGTCGTTTGCTCTCTCAGTCATCTTCACAGCCAGACACGTACGTTCCTCGGTATTACTGGGGTAATCTTAAAAGCTGAATTTTGTTAAATGAACTTCAAACTAACATTACATACCAGTTAAAACTTGAAAGTTCAACTTATAAGTTGGATTTTATTGAACGGATTGGTATAAACAGCTTGCCTACCTCGATGACTTGTTCAAATGGTGTGTCAAAGTAGAAGACATCAAAATTTTCATACTTGGTTGTCTCGGCCACCTTCTTCAGTACGGCACTGAGCTGAGCAGCTCGTTTACTGGTTTCGTTTCTGATGGTCTCATTAGAATTTAACCACGTAGAGCAAGGTGAAACCTGCAAACAGTTCAAAAAGTTGTAAAACTGTTTATAGGTCAAGTCTCCCCTCAGTTTACCCAAGGGATGGATGCGGTTATGAACAGTGTCGTACAAAATTCGACCATCGACCAAACCACTAAGAATCACGTGGCTTCCATTTGGTAGGCGCTTGTCCAGACCGTTAAGTGTTTCCAGGACGTTTTTACGGATCTCCTCTGGAGTGGTCATCTCGTCTAAAGTATCCCGGCAAACATCATTTCCAATGAGCGCATAGAATACTAGGGCAGGTTGGTCAAGTTTCTGGTCACGGGCTATGCTTTTTATCAGCATGGAGTTTGCTGTGAAGGAATCCGCCCCATTTTTGGCCAGATTCTGATAATCTCGATGGTTGCAGTGGTTCCTTTGCCATAGTCTCAGATAAATAGAATCCGCATGCCCTCTCTCTGTTGGCCACCTGTGGATTTAGATGTTTTATATGAGTAAAAAAAAGGCTGGATGCCAACTAAGCTAGGGTGAACCAAAGGAGTAGTTTAGTAAAATATGTTTTATCTTTTGGATATCCCTTAGACGCCCATTATATTTTGGGTAAAATTTAAAACCCGAGTAAATTTATTTCTCTGATTGTGTAAAAGGAGGAATAAGCGATGAATAAGAATTCAAAACAAGCTGAGGCGAAAAGGTTATTTTATTTTAATGTTTTTGTTTTAATTTTGCTTTTCTCGTAAAGGCAACGCAGAAAGACGCAAACCCAAAAATTTTTAAAAATAAAGAAACATGTCCTGATGTTTCACGAAGTTCTCCTAACTTCAATTCTAAGCAACCCTTTGAAAAGCCAAAAAGACTTAATTGTGTTCGTGAAACACGTCATGGTTCGGATTGTCAAAGGTAACGATACTAGTCTATGGACTCCATTTAAAATTTATTTTTTGGTCACGGATAGCCTGGACGGAAGTCAATTGCAACTTGAGAACTTCGCCGTTGCGTTTACGCCTAGCACTTTTTATCACTTGATTTCCTCGGAGAGTTCACTTGACAATTCCTTTGGTGTTCTAGCACTTTTTGTTTGAGCAAGGGTATTTATTGTTACTCATAATTTTAACCTAGTCTTAAAAAAATACAGTAAATTAATCTTTCTAAAAAGCCCCTTTTAAGATAGACAATACAATTCATTCTGTGTCCAAAGCCACTGATATCGATAGGCAACCTTATAAATATCACATTACAATAAAACTGCAAAAATACAAAGTTAGTGCACTTTCAAAAACTCTATGACAAACATGAAAGTTATGTATGACAAACTGAGAGTAAGTTAGGAAGAGAAGCATTCCTATTTCCAGATTACCTTGAATTATTTAAGTAGCCTGTAATCGCTGACAGCTGAGGCCAGTCCACTTCATTTCCCGCTATAAATGCAACATGTTGAAAGACTTTGCTAGATATCAAGCGTGCAGTTAGCCACTCGGGTGGAATATGAAAATGAGCCGCCGCTGAATCGCCGAGAACGATCACACCAAGATATCCTGTATCTGAAGAGAACATTGAAAGAATAGCTTGCTTATTGTGTTATTGATAAGTTCAAAGACGGTTGCAGTATGGTTTTATTCTACAGTCGTACCTCCTTGTGTGACCACCTCTCGTCAGCGACCACTTTTCCAAAATACCAAAATTTTCTCGGTGAAATAACTTTAGTTGGTACCTCTCGTAGGCGGCCACTTTTTGGGCTGACATTTTGAATTTTCCTAACTAGTCGATGAGTAACAGAGAAAGTAATTTGTCACTTTCAGATTGCTTTAACGTGTGTCGTCTATCGGTCAACCTCTTTTTAACATTCAGCATAATAAATTTTGCAGCAGATCAAGCCAACTAGGTTTAAGAGGATGTGCTTGCATGCTTTGTCATGCTTTCACTGCTTGGTGCGAGAGTTTTCCAGATCATGTGCTGCTCTATGATGGTGGCGAGGTCAGTTGCTGTTGTTAACCAGAGACTTAATACAATCAACTGACGATTCACAGTTTACTGCACTCTGGTGATGACTTCCCCTCAGGTTGTCGAAACGTCGATGTCATCACGGACGATCATACTTCACCGACTAACAGTCCAAAGTGTCTTTAAAAACATCAACAACACGTATTGCAATATCGTTTACATTTAAAGAAATTTCATGTATTGCGAATGTAGACGATGTTACCACAATACGTACGTGTTATTGATTTTCTAGAGACTCTTCAGTAGACTATCCACAACATGAAAATGAGTAGCTTGAAACGCTATTAAATGTCACTCACATGTTTTCCCTTACTAATGAAACAACAAATAACTAAAATGAAAGTTCCTCCACGAACACGAAATTCCATGAACGAAATTTAATTTTTATAAACGAAAAATGAAAATTTGTTTCCTGCTAATCAAGGGCAAAAGGTGTAGTACCGTTTCAGAGCTAAGGAAGGAAAGCGGTGCAAAATAAACAAGCGCCCTAGTATTTCATTATACACCACCTGGTTTATAGTAGGATCCACAGTCTTCTGGCGCATTCAAATAATGACTAAATCACGTCACCTGATCAACATGAGAAACACACTACTCCACCCAGGGTACCAGGGGTACTTTTTCCGAGCCGTCGTCCGTGACACCCAGGGTAATACACTACTCTGTGCTGTAATTGAGTTGAAATCTCTGTTTTACTTTAATACACGATTAGGATGTTTATATCAGAAGAGACTATACGAGTACCTACACATTGTAATTGGCAGCAACTTAAAACTGTGTAGGGAGCCAAGACGAAAACAAGGTCGCTCACGCCTGATTCACACAAAGAACGTTCTCTGGCTCCCATCTTATAACTATTTCATTTCTTCCCTAATGAATGAATTTAAATAAAATTGACAAATCAATGACCTGGTTGTTTCTCATGCAAAATAGCAAACTATTTGAATACCAACCTTTACAAAACAAATCTTCATGTGGTTTTCCCGTAGTAGGATCCCTACCATAAATTCCATTGCAGTTTGAGTCAAAGTTAACGTCGCCATCTGTTGGCCTGGCTCCTGGATGATTCCGAGCACTAAAATCGTCGCAATCTTTGCCTCTCCATGAAGAACCCCTCCATGCCTTGACCGAGGCGCTAAAAGTGTCGTTATCCAAGTCGACCAGTGGAAAATTAGCGGTGAAAACCCGATTAAGCAGTTCACAAACAATCTTGACACCTGGAATGCTGCAAGGATCAAAATTCGTTGGGTTTTCAGGGTCACAGAAATTAGCGCTTTCATGGAGGAGTTTTGCAAACACTCTTTTTCTGGATTGCAACTCATCCTCGTGGAAATCTTTTCCGGGGGGAAAAGCACGGCACAATGGCTGACCCTTTTCCTGGTAACACAAATGCACTGCACGGCAAATGACATCCGGGGTTGCCTTCTTTGTGATGAGATTGATTATTTGCGGAATAAAAAACTCTCCCAAGATGAGACAAGCTTTTTTGTAGAGGCTAGGAAGTTCGTCACAGAGTGTGTGAAATGCCGCAACAAATGTCTGATTGTGAACAACGCTCAATTGCTCCACAAGAGCAACAACTGTCGTGCAAGTAAGACAAAAATATCCTCCATTAACTCCTTTTCGGAGGTTATGGCGTACTGTGTCGGAGGGTCTGGCATAACTTGGAGTAGAACAAAGCAAAATGAACATGAGAAACCCGGAGAAAATCAATGCCATAGTGAGAAGTTTTAGGATCAACTTCAACGCAATGTGAAAGCACCCCCAAAACAGAGCAAGCCAAACCAGACGATCTTTTTATATTACAACATCACCGATATCAACATATGTAATTCATGTGAGCGAAAATGAAAACAGCATGACTACCCACGTAGTGACTTTTCCGGTACAGAACTGAAACTGCACTGAAATATTAATTGGTCTGATTCATGTGATAAAAATGGCAACATCATGATGTCATATTGGCCTTCCGGTGCAGCAAGTAAACTAGTAGGCAACAGAAACTGAAAGGCCCGCTATTGATAGGTGGTTCCAATAAATTCTGAATTAGATTCGTTCCTGATGGAAAAAGTTTCGTATGAAACCCAATCCCTGTCTAAAATCAAGGTTCGAACACAACATTCCACTAAGCCAAGCAACACCTGACTTTGTGATCTGAACTTTGTAATATGGATGTGCAGCACGTAAACTGGGTAGGCAACAGAAACTGAAAGGCCCGCTGTTGATAGGTGGTTTCGATAAATTCTGAATTAGATTCGTTCCTGATGGAAAAGGTTTCGTACGAGACCCAATCCCTGGCTAAAATCAACATCCCAATAAACAAAGCAACACCTGACTTTGTGATCTGAACGGTGTGGTATGTATGCAGGATATCAGCATCAATCTCCATTTCTAGTTTGTTCCCAATACTCTACGCTACTAACCAACACCATACATTGTAGTGTTACTGAACCAGAAGCAGTTAACTAATCTACACACTCCTCGTAATCAACATCGCTCTTTGCGTTGTCTGAATTTTCTGTTTTAGTAATCAAGATTGAAAATTGTGATCTCAACAAACGGTGGTTCTCACTGTTCAGAAATCAACTTCAAATTTTGTGTTCTGAACATTCTATTTCTGATCAGTCTTTGGCTTCAGCTGGATTCGAACCCACCAGTTTTAAAAATCTTTGTGTGGTGGGTTCGAATTCCACCGAGGTAAAAAAAAAATCGTTTACCTCGTGTAGACTACATTTTCTCAAAAGGGCAATGCGCGGTCGGAAAATACAGTGTTTCCTTTCAGCATTTAACTGCTCTGCATAGTCGACTCTCTGATTTCGCAGCCGTAGAAGCAGCCGCTGCGCGGCAAAACAATTCATGTACAGGTCAAAGATAAGGCTTTTATTTGAAAGTTAAACGTATGCTATTCATGAAAGAAAATCGACCGTGTTACAATAAAGGTCTAAAGCCAATGTCCACTTCCTTGTTTCAATCTGAAGGGTGGAAGACTGTCCGAATTATCGCCGCCCCCTCGTTTATGTAGCTCTTCTCGAGTTATTTGTAGTCGAGTCCAATTTCCTATTCTCAGAATAAATGTATGTCCAGATCACTGAAAAAGGGTCATAATTTTTACGTAATATATCAAACACGAGAAAGAGGATATCCAAACCCCGAGAAGTGGGTTGAAAAAACGAGGCGCAGCTGAGTTTTTTTGACCCACTTCGAGGTGTTTGGATACCTGATGAAACACTCTTTCGAGTTTTTGATATGGCTTCTCAAACCATTTATAATTCTTGGAGAAATTCAAAGCAAAAGTTCGCTAAATCTTATGCTAATTAAGATCCGGTATCCAAACCACCGTGACGGTAGTGATTTCCTTTGTTCTCTCTTTATGAATTATTAATGAGTTTGAGAAAGATTATTGAAATTTCAGTTACAGAACTTAGTCTTCAATGATCCCATTACGGTATCAATAACTTGAACCAAACGTTTAAAGAAAATTCACAGTGACCATTCACAGAATTATTTGCTTTACTCTTTATCTTAATTCCACCTCAATATGAATATCCGCCTTGTTCTCCAAACACAACTTCTATCAAGAAATTTTTGGGGTTGATCTTTCCAAGCACATGTGGTATCTTGGATTCTAAGATCAGCTATAGTGTGTTAGCAGCAAGTGTTTTCGCCTTCAGCCTCGGATGAAATCCATCTACAGGCTCAATCAACTCGTACACTTCACCTCCTCTCTCTTGCCATTCCTGAAAGCAAATGACATAAATTTGATTATGAAACATAATAAATTCCTCTCTTGTTTGAGCTTGTCTGGGTTACCAAGACCAACCAACTCAAGAAAAAACGCCGGTATAATTAGTTTGGTTGGGCAAGTAGAAAAAAAAGCTCGTGATTAACTGGTAGAGGGGTAAGTGAGGGGGAGAACGTGATAGGGGGATATCATGATAGCCTGTTCCAGGCGTTCAGATAGTGGCGCGGTGAATGGAATTCTCATTTTTTCTCTGCTCTCAATATAATTTTCTTTCCTGCGCCAGTATCTGAACGTCTAGAATAGGCTATTTTCATGACCGACAAAAAGATGTGCAAAGTAGTGAACCGCACTTTTAAGTGAGATCGCCTGTATGAAAAGCGTGTCTAGATGGATACCACATCGCTAATTCCAATTCATTTCGGAAATTGAAATCATATTCTGGATTGAGCAGTCAATTTCACGAAAGTGTGCAAATTTAGTTATCAAAAAATTCCTTGATTGATTAGAAGTGGTCACATTCTCACAGGTCACGTTTAAATGTGAACATACAGTTGAAAATCATGTGCCCACAAACGTGCATTTCCAAATGTCCCGTTTCATTAACCCTTAAAGCCCTAACCGTGAAGGAAATGAAATTTCTCTTTTCATCATCACTATCTATTCAAACATTTAGGTGATTGAATAAAGGAAGTAATCACCAAGGATGAGATGTCTTGATATTTAGACAAATTCTCCTTACTAGTTCCATAGGAAATGTACGGAGAATAGTATGGAGAATATGCATTTTCATCTCAGGACTTAAAGGGTTAAACGTAATTACAAAACCAATTGAAAGTTCTCTTTAACGAAAAATCTTCTGTAGGAAGTAACATGACTACTCCTTCTTTGCTTTGTAGTTGAAACTTCGTTCTTAAAACCTAGTTTTTAGACACTTCAGATAAATGTTCCCTTATTAAAAGCCTCTAAGGCCTGGTTCTCATACCGTAGCCTGTCGCTTATAAGCCCTAGGCTTATACAACATTGTAAGGGGTTTTTGGTGGGCTTATAAACGGAGGGGCTTATATCTGGGGGGGGGGGGGGGGGGGCTTATAAGTGGAATTAAAAAAACATTTCGAAATGAGCCACAGCAGTGTTGATCGAAATACGTTTTTAATTTACCAGTTTTTAATTAACCTTTAACACCTCATAATAAATCGAATTCATTTCAATTTTAACAACAAAATCAAAACAGTAACAACACGAACGTAACCTGAACGTAACAAAACAGAGGCTCAAAGTTCATCTTCGCAGTGTTCTGTGAGAGTGCTTAACATTAAGGGAACAAGGAAAACTAGCGGGGGGCTTATATCGGGGGGGGGACTTATAACCCGATGTATTTTTTGGTTTACAGGTAGATAGGCCTATAACTGGGGGGGCTTATAAGCGGCCGTTTAGGGTATGCCGCCAAACTACCTGCGACATAGCCGCCGGTACTGCCTGGGATACTGATCCGACATGTGAGAACATACACCGCCAGCAACAAAAATCATCGCAGGCCTTTACCGCCGACTTGCCTACAAAGTTGAACTCAAGTCAACTTCGCAGGCTTGCCGGCGTAAAGGCCTGTGGTGGTTGTTGCTGCCGGCGGCGCATGTTCTGTTATCGGAACAGTATCCCAGGCAGTACCGGCGGCTATGTCGCAGGTCGGCGGCCTATAATAATAATTAAAAACAATATTATAATAAGAAGAAGAACCTTCCCAGAATGCTTTGCACCAGAACAATTTCAATGCAAAATAACTTAGTTAACTTGTGGTCGAAGAGAATGCTGTACCGTGTGTTATTTACAACTGCGTGAAAGTTATCCCTCATATTAATGTTAGGGTGATGACGTCATTATTCACGTAACTATGGCAAGAAATATGTTTTAGCTCACTACAAGAACAGGCCTCCATTAAAATTGTAAACAGTATCGTTGCATTCGCATAGTATATAGGGGAGCAGGGATGGCGCAGTGGTGAGAGCACTCGCCCTCCACCAATGTGGCCCGGGTTCGATTCCCGGTCCCGGTGTCATATGTGGGTTGAGTTTGTTGTTGGTTCTCGTCCTTGCTCCGAGGGGTTTTCTCCGGGTTCTCCGGTTTCCCTCCCTCCATGAAAACCGACATTTCCAAATTCCGATTCCACCTACTTGTAAAGCGCATTTGATTATATTCACATAGAAAATGCGCTATATAAGTTCTAAATTATTATTATTATTATTATTATTATTATTATTATTATATCTTTGAACAAAACTAGACTATTATTTTAAAGTTTTCGTTATCGTAAATCTGAATTTTGGATTAATGTTACTAAAAATAGTTGAAGACTGGCTTGGGTTATTTTCTAATGATGTTGATAGCGTTGGAGATTCAAGGGTTATAAGTTTTTATTTCTTTATTTTGCAGTTTTTGTAAGATGCTAGCAAAGGCAATTTGTCTCTGGACGCTTTATCTGGTGTTTTATTACAAGGAGACGCAAGTCCAGTTCCGAAAAGGAAATCGCATGCAACGAAAGGTATTGGAAAACTAATTTGATTTGTCATTCATCAGGGACTGTTCATGCTCCTTTTGTTACTGCGCAGACGTTCTGCGCATCTCAGGATGGTCCAGGAAACTCAGGTTTCTTAGGGAAGGTACCTGCTAATGCAAAGCTATGGTTTAATATGAGGGAAATGCAGATCTTAGCAAGGGCTGTTTGAATCTAAAAAGAACGTTGAGGGTAACAACGCCTATTTCAGAGATAATGAAGCTTAAATTTTGGAAAGAAAATGCCATACATTGTTATGCATTTCAAAGGTTTTTAGAATTCTAGTTGCTTAATCATCTCCGACCACAATTTTCTCTTCGGTTTCCAATAGCCCTTGCTAAGATCTGCTTTTCCCACACGGTTATATCTGTGCAAAAATACCTCTGTATAAGCAGGCACTGACTTTAATGTCTTAGCAACGGAAGCTTTAATGTCTGCGTATCATGTTGTCACATAAAAGGGGAAGTCGCAGGCGAGCTGAGGAGCCCCACGCGACCGGAGCTTATCCCGGTTTATGTAGCATGAAGCAACTGAGAGTATTGCTACTCCCCCCTGGGTGGGATGCTAGTCCATCGCAGGGTAACCCCCAGCAGAATGTCGCTGGTACCCATTTTATACACCTGGGTGAAGAGAGACAATGTGAGGTAAAGTTTCCTGTCCAAGGAAACAACACGATGGCAGGGACTGGGCCTCGAGCCACAGACTTTCAGATCTGAGGTCCAACGCGCTCACCACTTCACCACCGCGCCTCCAAGTTAACATATGCATCGTTCAAAAATGTACAAATTAAAAACTTAGCAGGGCAGCGCTCACACTTCAGTCGAGCGGAATGCAATTTGCCGGGGCACGGCACCTTGCGAATGGCTTTTTGTAGTTTCTAAGCAACCTGCATGTTATTGTCAATGTCGAGACACCTTACCCCAACACAGTGCTGTTGTTTAACCCATAAACTGCTTAAAAAGGCAACAGCAGTCTAAGAGATCCAAAGTTAGATATATTTATTAACAAACAAATGACTCGTTATAAGTTCTCAGTGCTATTTTTGGTCACAGACAGAAAGAAGTCTCGAGAAGTCCTTGATTGGTGGCAACAAGGCTTGACGAAAATGGTCATGAGTGATATTGTTCAAAACTTAAACTCAATTTTGCCGAATCGAACCATTACCAGTGTAACACGAACGTTATTTTTGCAGGTAACCACGGTTTAGTAAAACGATATTATGCTTATTATATACCACGATCACCACTGTTATATGACTATGCATACCAGAGAAGTAAGCTGAGCCGCAGACAACGTCCGCAAAAGCAAGGAAAGGCAAGTCATTATTATCTAAACTTTTTTTATTCCATTTTTAAATACATTTTTTTTATATTAGCGTTACAAGAGACTTATTTTCCAATATTTTGAACTTTAAAATTGGGCGCCATTAGGTTTATGATATGTCGTTGGTCTCCCTAACCAAACAATAACAACGAAATCAACAAAGGACTAGTAGTAGTGGCTTTCACGTCCGATCTCATTCCCATACTTTTCTGCAAATCGCTACAGAACATGTTTGTTGTTTTTGCACCTTCACCTTTTTGTGTGTGTTTTTAAGGAACTTGTCGCAGACTGTGCCAGCACAGATGCACTCCTGACTGTAATTTCAGCTGTTGTATAGCTCCCTCCCATCCAGCGCGGCTACCTCAGCCTCTGCCTCGCCCTGCTTTAGCGGTGGAGTCCTGTGCGTCTTATTGTCCGCGTTCATGTTTCCCTGAATGTAGCCCTATCTGCTGCAAGCCACAACAACAAGTCAGTTTACCAGCAGTTCCAGCTCCGATGATGCCAGCCCCAATCATGCCCCCGCCACCTCCTCCACTCTGCCCCTCGTCTTGCTATCCCCACTGTTCTCCATCGTGCTGTAACCCGGTTCCGATCCCAGTAATCCCACCTCCCATTTCCCAGGGGCGGTGCCCACAAAGCGGGTGCTCGCAATCATGCTATCCAAAATGTTCACCCCATTGTTGTGCGGCAACACAGTACCCGCCTCTCACTCCTCAGGTGCCTTCTTATCCGCTTATCCCTCCTCCCCCTGCTCTTGTTGCACCACCTTCCCTACCTCCGATAGTTATCCCACTTTCACTCCCAATCCGCCAATGCCCGGCCCCTTGTGCGCCATCATGTCTTCCATCTTGTACTCCCCAATGTTGTGCGGGAAACCAGCCGCAGTCTCAAGCACAAGCGCAACCTCCTCCCATAATAATATTGGAGCCTCCCCTTCCCCCTCCCCCTCTTCCCCCAGTTCCAGCATGTCCTGCATCCTGCCCGGACTCTTGCGCCCCACAGTGCCCCCTTTCTTGTTGTACTCCTTCACCTAAGGTAGCTCCATCTCAGCCTCAACCCCAGCCACCTCGAGCGTTGCCATCCCCCGCACCCTCTCCGCCACCGCAGACCTGCCCTGGATCATGCCCTGACACATGCGCACCTAGCTGTAGCACGTACTATTGTCGTGGACGGCGATATGACCCTAATGACGTCTGAGCTCTGTACCCTATAGACTCCACTCCGGACTGCCCTTCGAACAAGGATTGACGGAAACACGTACAGAACGAGAAAAATACCATTTTGGGGGCATCCTCTCATGCAGCTGAGATTGTATGAGCTCAGAAGTTTACAACGTAATTACCACCACTCAATTAACCGAACAGGAAAATATTGCAAGTTCCACTTCGAGGTGCCACAAAGCGGTACCTTCCGAAAATGTTGAAATTTGAGACTGGTGCAAATTGCATCTCAGGATAAAACAGAATACCTAGCTAGCTGGAACTTCTTTCTTGCGAGAACAAGACATGCCTATCTATGGACAAACCAAGGATTCAGCTTTTACACGAACAATGACGAAGCAATAAATGTTTTGCTAAGCAAAAGTTTATTTCCACTTCGAAGAAATCACGTGTAAATGAAGTTTGTGGTCACACAGGTTTAACTATATTGCACTAGTTATTTTCTTTAAAAATAAGTAAATGTGCGAAAAGTTTCACATCAAATGTGATAATCTTGACAGAAAGATACAGGTTGGTACATCTAGATAAGGCAAAAAGAAGGCAATTCTCAAGTTGTAACGTTTAATATTTAAATTTAACGTTTGTTCGCTTCCAATTAGGCCTCTAGTTGTTCAAAGATCGCCTAACTTTTTCTAGGTGCAGTAAGTGAATTGCCATATACAGCGCCGGAATTGGTTTTATCCACTAAATAAAGTTTTGCGCTCTTTTCACAACGCTACATGATAAATCTTAGCGCGTTCTGATTGCCTGATCAGAAACACCGTTTCGATGTCAGATCATATATCATCTCGATACCTTCCAATTCAAACTGAACTGTAAGTACTAGAAAGTGAGAAAAAGTAGCTTCAAGGACATTTGGCCTTTAGGCTTAAAGTGTATATGACACGAAAATTTTTTCTTCGGATTTTGATTGTTTTATGTGTAAAAAAACGATTCTAAGCTTTAAACCGGCATCAAACTTTTCAAACGTACTTTTTTCGCGGTGAAAATAGCGCAAATTTGACTTCAGAAGTGTCGCCGTCTCGCGCGGCCAAAATATCACGTGATTAGCTAATGTGACGTCAATCGACTTGACAACAAAACCAACATGGCGTCAAAGTGGAAGGAACTTGGGAGAGTTGGCAAAGGTTTCTCGTAGCTGAAGCGCCTAATAAGCGGTGGGTTGCGTATTCCTTTTGACGAAATGGAGGGGAAGTACTCAGCATTCCTCGGATCCAGCATTTTGGGACAAGGGAATCGAAAAAATTGTGTTGAAACAGATGCAAGGTCGAAGCACTCAGGCTACTCGAGATGTTTGCTATGTTTTTAACTTGAAGATATGGTTACGAACGAGCATTGTTTTATAAGGATCTGTCTCGGTAAGCAAAGAAGTTTTACTGCAAAGCCCAGAGATGCTTTTCATTCGCAAAGCAGGACAGGTACGATAGCGTGGTCTGACTTTCGATTGTACAGGCGAACAGAGCTACCAGCACGGTCTTAAATGAAATTTGTTTTTATTCTTCTCTGGACTTCAGTAAGACATTATGATATCTATAATTTCAACGACGATCGCCTACTCATAACATTTTTACACTGGACTGTGCATACACTGTCTTAACCTGACTGCAATAGATGAAGGATTTTAACTTAAATAAATCACCTTTTTAGCAAAACAAGAGTTCAGGATTTTGTTTTACTCTTCCTGTGAGGAGGCTGTAAATGCCTCGTTGTTAGAGAGTGAAAATAGAAAGAAAATCAAGAGGTAGCTGAAAGAATTCCAGGAAAATGTCTCACTCGCTTATATTTGTTTATAAAGACAAACATTTTCTAGGAGTTTGTTTAATCCTATGTGTACATATCAAGGTTATTACCAATCAGGCTGAAATAAATTCCCTGCCTTTTCACTGATGACCAAGACCTGACCTGACCTGATTTACATCAGCTTGCCAACAACAAAAATCCCTGTTTATACCAACAGCTGTAACTAAGCTAGACCCATCCAGGCCTCGAGTGATCTAGATTGGGTGGTTGTTGATACTGACATAGGGCAGTCAGACCCCCCCCCCCCTTGCTTTTTGGTCAGATGAAGTAAACATGGAATCATTATTTCTGCTTTATGTTTGGTGGTGGTTCTGATAGATCAATAAACATAGCTATCAAAATTGAAGATCAAGTGATGATGACAGAAGGACATTCCTTCTGTTACAATGATTGTGACCTATTGTCAACAAGAATGATACATTACATTGTATTTAATTTACTATTTTAGAAACTTCCCATATAGGAATACTTAGATAAATTGTTGTTGTTGTTGTGCTGCCACTCTTTGTTGGCTGTGACGAAACAGGTACTAATTCAAACTGTATGAGGTGGACTCTTAGCACAGCGACCTGTCATAAATTTTAGCTCCCGCTCGAACCTATAAACGCAAACAACTTTTCCCATTTACTACAGCCAGTATTGCGATCAATGAAACACATTGTTTTGAAATAGGTTTATCCCATCAGTTTGTTTTTTACTGAATTTTCAATGATTTCTGTCCAACTTTATCAGAGCACTGACAAGTATATTGCACTACAAATTAACGAAATTAACAGAATAGGGAAGGATTCACAGTTAATGTTATTGCTCCTCTTTTATTATGTTCCACCTCAATATCCCCCTTGGTCTCCAAACATCTTTTCTATCAAGACATTGTTGGGGTTGACCTTTCCAAGCACATGTGGGATCTTTGATTCTATCGTTTGCCACAGTGTCTTTGCAGTGAGTGCCTGGGCCTTCAGAGTTGGGTGAAATCCATCTGCTGCCTCAATCAACTCGTATACCTTGCCTCCTTCGGCTTTCAATTCCTGAAAGAACAAATTACTGAAAACTCAGTTTGGATTAATGGTTACCTGGTTACAGTGCTAAACTTAAAAGCTGGATGTCCACGGTACCACTATGATAGCTAGCTGAAATCGATTCACACTAGACCCAGATTTAACGCCTTGGCCAGCCCCACACCGGCCCCACATACAGCCAACTGCTTTCCCTTGCTCCCGCCCGGTAATACGAACACCTCGAAATTGTCTCGTCCGCAAAGCTGTTAGGAGTGGTAGTTTCGGACAACCTCAGGTGGAACGCGCATGTAGAATCTATATGCAGAAAGGCTGCGACGCACCTGTACTTCCTAAGCCAGCTAAAGCGCGCTAAAGTCCCACCCAAGGATATGCTACTTTTCTACACGACATGTATACGTCCTGTATTAGAATATGCGTGCCCAGTTTTCCATAATTCTCTGCCGTAGTACCTGTCTAATGAAATGGAAAGGTTGCAAAAGCGCGCGCTGCGGATAATACAACTCGACTTATCCTATGCTGAGGCTCTAGTAGCTCTAGACATCACGTCACTGTATGAGAGGAGGCAGGCCTTAAGTAAAGCTCTATTCGACCAAATTGTAAGGGATCAAAGCCACAAGCTTCATGAACTGCTGCCGCCCCGCAACGGGTCCACCTATTGCACCCGAAGCCAGGGATACTTCAAACTACCGATTTGTAAGACAAATAGGTTTAAAAACACTTTTATTATGGAAAACAGTTTTAATTATAAGTAGTAATTTTAATTATTAGTATTATTAGTATTGATGTTTCCCTTTTTGTATTATATCATAGGTTATATTTTACCCTTTTTATAGTAGTTATCACATATTCATATATATTTTTAATATTTACACTGAAAAGTAGGTCACAATTCAGCCTGCCCGGGGGCTGCAATGATTTTACTTCCTAATAAAGCTATCTAAAGCTATCTATCTATCTACAACTACTCTTGACTGGCCCGAACAAACTCTTTTTTTCTTCGTCTCTATAATATCTTTAACCCTTTGAGTGCTAACGGAGGCAAGCGTCTAATTTCTCCTTAAGGCTGGTTTTCACTAGCGACGGAGTCGGAGTCGGAGTCATAATCAGAAGCATAGAACGTTATGATCTAGTGAAAATCAAACAACGGAGTCGCAAGCAGAGTTTCCGATTGCGCTTACGATTCCGTCGCTGTCGGAGTCGGAAGCAGAAGCGGAAGAGCTAAACCAATCACAAAGCGTGGGAACGAGCACTGTGATTGGTTTACCCTTCTGCTTCTGCTTCCGACTCCGACAATCTGGTTTTCACGTGATCGTAAGAGACGGAATCATAAGCGGAGTCGGAAGAAAATGGAAACGTTCTGATTCTTCCGACTCTGATTCCGTCGAGCTTATGACTCCGCTTACGACTCCCAGTTTTGATTTTCACTAGGTCATAAGCGCTCTTACGACTCCGCTTATGACTCCGACTCCGACTCCGTCGTTAGTGAAAACCAGCCTTTAGATTATCATTACTTGATCAAGCATATATAACATCAGAAGAAAGGACAGGATCACCAAGATCAAATGTCTCAATGATTTTGTGGTGGCACTTTTGAAGGGCCGCAATGTTAACTGCTGTCTTTACTAGCAATTGTTCCATCCGATTAAAAATTGTTTGGTTATTAAATTCTGAAATTGAAAACCACGAGTGCTGGGGTCTCTAGTTGTGAAATGTTCAAGTGCCATAATAGTTGATTAATGGGACGCAGCATCAAACTGGCAGCCAGAAATTAGTATCCGGTCATTTCGTCCCATGGTCACCTTACCACTTCAATGCCCGCTCATGCAGGCTTTTTAATTATGGGCAGTTTTCTTCAGATATTCATCGAGCGGAACTTTGCAACGGCAAAAAACTTTAATCATTTAATCATTTCTACCATTTTTCAACTAGAAACTGACGTGGAGCGATCTAACTATTCAGTGGAGCGATCTGACTATAATGTGGAGCGATCCAACTATTGTGTGGAGCGATCTGACTATTGTGTGGAGCAATCTGACTTGAAGCAAAGTGACCATGGAGCGAAGTGACTGTGATTCAGAAATTATCATCCCTTTACTGTTCTCCTCTGTGTGAACTGGGGTGCTTCTGATTTGCAGTATCATCTCAAACATGAGAACAAAATCTAACATTACGCAACAACATACTTGAAGAAATTATAGTTTAAATGTTCTCAATTTTCCAGTTTTGAGTTCTCTGTTTCAACTGATGGCCACGTTCATTTATTTATTAAAACTCATTGTTACAAAACACTATCTTGCGATTAAACAAGAGCCACAGGAGCTTTTAGCTCGGGCAAAACTTTTATGTGATGTGTTTATATTTCTACGAATTAAAGTTGAAAAAAAAAATTGACTGGACTTCAATCTTTTGCCATGACTTCAACATCTTTTATTTCAAAACATGCTTCTTAATTGGGCTAAGTGAATGGTTGTTTGTCATGTGATACAAAACTTTGCACTTACTCTTAAGTCAAGTCCAAGAGTCCAGACAGGAAAGAAAAATTTCCCGTCAGTTGGAAACTAACCACGCGATCTGATAAAGGAGAACATACCGTATCAAACTCTCTTCCCTTTGCCAGAATGAACGTTAACATTTACTCCGATTCAACCACAAAACCTAAACGAGGGTCGTAATGATGCTTTAACTAAACAAAACACGGAAAATATAGGAATAAATAAATTTCCAGACTAAATTGAGAGACGAAAGAGGACTGAAATTGTGTTTTGAAGAAGATTACGCTGCAGAAAATACTACACACAAGACGTCACGCAAGATCAAGAACCGGGTAACCGTATATAGTCCAGTCCGTTAGCGTCGAAATTTACGAAAATCGTGACAAATCGCGTAAAAGCACCAAATTTGGCATACATGTCCTTGAGGACATATAAAACAAATTTAGAAGGGGTGCCACGTGATCTGAGTATCCGGGGGGCCACAGCACTCAAATTAATTTTCATTCACGGTCACAGGACTCCCACGCTCATGAACAGATCGCTCACTGGCAAACTGAAAAGGATTTCATGGGCTTCTTTAACTGGCCTTGTCAGCGAACGACAGAAAATGACAACAAATAATCGTTTAAGTTTACTGAGTCACATATCCTTGTATTTTCCGCTCCCTTTTCGCTTGCCTGGGCACCCTGTGATCAAATAGACTTAACAAACTGAATCGTTACACTTCCGATAGCTGTTAAGGAAACGAATAATTATTAGTTCGAATTAGTCGACAAACAGTCCCAAATCAGCAGCTCAAATTGCAAAGGAAACCGTTGCCTGCTACAGCTATTCAAACATTACTTATTTTGGGTTATTTTCGTCATACGTTCAGGAACATGTACGCCGACCCATTTAGGAGAAGGATAACTGAAAGAACTGACTTCCGTTGTTAATTGTTTTGAATTACGTTTCTTTACAGCCTCTCCCCCATTAAGTTCCTCTAGACAATAAAAGCAAGTGGGGTTGACGAGAAATCTAGAACTTCTGTCAGATGTTTTAAGTGTACTGTTGAGAAAAACATATCGCGAGAGACATTTTAAGGTCACTGACATATCTGCCTTTACTTTGAACGTCAGTTTAATTCACAGTGCAATGACTGAAGAAACAAAATTGTAACGAACATTAATATATGAAATAAACATGTATTTGAATTGCGGATAATGATAGAATTATATGAAGATCATCGCTGTGAAGGTGTTTCAACTTAAACAGTTGAAAAGAAGAAACCTGAAAGAATTCAGGCTTGAACGGGAATCGAACCCATGACCTCTGCGATACCGGTGCAGCGCTCTAGGGCGCTATGATTATTTCATATATTAATGTTCATCTCTCCATCTACGGGATAAATACACTCAATTGACCAGCTCCCAGTTGGCTTGATAGCTCAGTTGGTTAGAGCGCTGCACCGGTATCGCAGAGGTTATGGGTTCGAATTCCGTTCAAGCCTGAACTTTTTCAGTTTTCTTCTTTTCAACTGCGTAAGTTGAAACACCTTCACTACGATGATCTTCATATAATTCTGAAATTGGTAACGTTCAGTTCAATATGCCATGAGCAATTACAATGGATAAAATACAAAAATCGGTGAACTAGCTAAAAATAAATTCATTTAAAAAGATATGTCTTTAAAAGCCATTTAAAGGCAGAGACTGACTGCGCATTCCTTATCATTAGAGGCAGCGTGTGCCAAAGTCTCGGCGCGGCGATCGAAAAGGCCCGACCACCGTATGTTGAAGTGGTCGATCTGGGAACTGTGAGCAAGCCTTGCGAAGTCGAATGTAAACTGCGTGACGGTACATAATGATTCATTCACAAGATCTTCAAAGTAAGATGGAGCATATCCATTCACAGTCTTATTCGTAAGCAGCAAGATCATAAACGAAATGCGTTCGCTAACGGGGAGCCGGTGTAGTTGTTGCAGAATAGGGCTTGTATGATCAGTGCGCTTAGCCTTAACAACTAGTCTTGCAGCAGTGTTCTGAATGCGCTGTAACTTTTGAACTACAGTAGATGGCAGACCGTACAGCAGACTATTGCAATAGTCCAGCTTAGAGGTTATGAAAGCATGTACTAAGCGCTCGGTACTACTCTTGTTAATATATTTCCTGACTCTACCAATTAACATTGCTTATACCGATAACATTAATCTAATTCCTCCCTCTGAGAAAACAGGGGCACCCAACGGTTCGTTTTCGGAGGAATATCTGTTCGGCAGACCGAAGTCGCCTGAGATATTCGGATTTAATTGCAATGAAAACTATAGATTTCTGTGGCGAAACATTACCTCACGGATTTTCTTAAAAAGGTGACTTATTAATTCCTTTTATTTTCGGACGGACAAATATGTCATTTAGGGTGTAAAATAAGGTCAGCTAGCATTTTCGGAAAGACATTAGCAGCTCGGAAATTCGGCAGATGGGATTCCATTTTCTAAAATTGTCTACGCCTTAACTGATTTTCAGCTAAAAACGCCGAACAGTTCAACCCGCATTAGCTCACGCAAATATGCCCTTGAGGTGACTAGACCCGGTTTTTCACTAACCATACCTACTCTCTTTGAACACGAAATACAAAGGTGTCTCAAACTAAACAGGAAATCAAGTTATATCTATTTGTAGGGTATAGATTGAAGTTTAAAAAAGTGGGATTTTTTTCGAGATCGAAATAGAAAATGTTTAAAACCGGTACAACTGAAGACAATTATATGAACTACAAGTCCTATAAATAGCTTTAAAAACAAATGTCTGGTTTCTTACAAATTAAGGAAAAGTAAAAATAGCAATGACGTCACCGTGTTGCTATGGCTACGTCGATCTCAAAAAAACCCACTATTTTCAAACTTCAATCTATACCCTACAAATAGGTGTAACTCGATTTCCTGTTCCGTTTGAGGCATCTTTGTATTTCCTGTTCAAAAAGAGTAGGTATGGTTAGTGAAAAACCGGGTCGAGCCACCTTAAAAAGCTCGGTAACAATCTTAGAAACCATAAAATGATATTTCAAGTATTTTGCTAAAAGTTTCTCTTTGGGTGCCCCTAAGAAAAGACGCCGAGGTCTGCAGAACAGGATTTTATTGTATGTTTCAGGCGAACGTTCGCCTGAAAAACGCGTAAAACATTAACACGCTAAATTACTTGCGACTATTAGATTCCGAATTCAACGCATAAACGGAGAGCGAAAAGGCCTAGATACGGCGACGAGCCAAACCTCTCGCCCTAGAGTAGCGAGGGACGTAAATAATTACCGTCCTAGAGTTTCAGTTTTGGTCTTTTGAATAACGCGTAGATCAGAGGGGATGGTTATTGTAATAGACCAGAATCTTCTCTGACAACATGACCTGTTCTTCAAGATTAACGTAAAAAACGCTTTTGCCTCGTTATTTTATTTTTACCATCACATGTATTTGTTTTTCCTCTGAATCTAGCTAGCAGCCTTAGCAGTTCACACCTATAACCGCCTACAGAACAGGCGTTTTTAATTAATGCCTGTCATGCGCGCAGGCTCCTATTTACACCAGAGAGAATGACAGATTAACCCATAAAAATCCCCTTCTCCAGTTTGGTGAAAAAATTCTGAAGTTCGCCAGGTCATTCTAACTAACTGATGCCTTTTGATGTTTTTGTTGTCGTGCTTTGTCGGCCTTTATCTCTTATAACGATCGATCTCGAGATCTACAGTATGCATGGCTGAGTGATCACAAATTGAATTATTGAACGTGTTGGTTTATTTGTAACATTTTTTTAATTAGAAAAACATTTCTCTCTCAGATATGTCTTTGTCAAAAGAAAGCTTGAACTAAGACTTAGATAAGGTGCTTAACCCGTTTGGGATGAGCTTTATTTTCCATTAGTCCGGCTTATGTTTGTTGTCCGACAGTCACGGCCAGTAAGCTATTTAACCACAGGATACCCAGGCTCATGAGCAGATCTCTTGGTAGACAAATGTACATACAGTATGTGGAGTTGATGAGGCAGGTAACTCTAATGACTGTTTATTTTCATTTGTTCCGTTTGCTGATGAAATCAGTTAAAATGTTCCCTACAATAATTCTATTTTGCTATTAGTGATTTGTTAGTGAGCCTGGTTGTCCTGTGACCAAGATATTAACAATAGATTTGCGTTCCACGGCCCCCCGGATGCTCGGATCTCGTGGCACCCCTTCTCAATTTGTTTTATATGGTCTCAAGAATATGTGTGCCAAATTTGATGCTTTTACGCGATTTGTCACGATTTTTCCCCTAACGGACCGAACTAATATAGGATAAACTGTTTTCATAAATTTTCAGTCGGCACGAACACAAAATTACTGTAACATGCTGGTTTTATTGCCAAGTATTGACTTACATGTTTGCTCCCTTGGAACTGGTTTGATACAGCGATGGCGTTCTAGAATAGTTAATGATAGAATACTTTCGCCACGAAGAAACACTTTAGTGCCAACTTGCCGAGAAAATCTTCGCAAATCCTGACAAATTTGGTGTCAAAATTCTCCAAATTCATTGTATATTTTGAAACCTGAGCTACATTTAGCGTTATTCAGATCCAGTTGCTTTTGAGGCTGCTCAGGGACGGACCATTAGATATAACCGGAGGGGGGGGGGGGGGTAAAAAATTTTCGGTGCAGGCATATTTTTTTTACGGCCTACTGACTTGTCTGCAGGAATTTTTTTTCTGGGACACAAACTTTGCACGTTTTTTTTTTTTCGTCTACCGATACATATCTTTTTTTTTTTTGTGCAACACATCTAACATTTACGCAAGAATTATCACTAATATCCTTATTACTTTATTACTTCATTTCTCAGATGTGTTCTCTGGATTAAGCGGCATTTAATTAAAGTTTAAGACACAATCTTTGAATGTTGTCCTTCAATAGGATTTTTAAAAACTTAAAGGTTCCAAGGTGCAAATGAGGCCTAACACTATTGTAAAAAATTTAAATCTAAAATCCAAGCTTTCGCCCATCAACGGCATCATCAGGGATAAGAAAAATATTCCGCGTAGGCCTATATATAAATGTAAAGTAAGATGTGAAAAAAGCGTAAGAATGTGGCAAGTATCTAAAATTTTTAAAACAATAGGTTCAAATATGAAAAGGAAACGAATAAAGTGGCAACGGCACTCAGGCAGAGCGTATATGCACCAGGGACAACTGTCCCACATCCAAAACCAAACTATGCCTTTTAAGGAACGCCGTGTACAAAATCACCTGTAACAATTGCAACGAACACTACATTGGGAGCACTACACGTTTCATCCACGATCGTGTAAAAGAACACCTCACTAGTGAAAACTCCTCTGTAAAGAAACACATCTCCACATGCCAAAACAAAGACTACAATAGGCAGTGAAATCAAGACCATTGTACTGGAAAACGACCCCGTAAACCTACTCCTATTTGAAACATTTTACATAAGGAAATACAAACATACCCTCAACTCCGGAGAGGAATGCAGCGAATTCGCGGACCTTTTGTTCTAGTGACTGTTTTAACATATGTGGATAGACCATTTGTGCAATGACACTCCCTTGTTAGACCACGTTATTCGTTTCCTTTTCATCTTTGAACCTATTGTTTTAAAAATTTTACATACTTGCCACATTCTTACGCTTTTTTCAAATCTTACTTTACATTTATATATGGGCCTACGCGGAATATTTTTCTTATCCCTGATGATCCCGTTGATCGGCGAAAGCTTGGATTTTAGATTTAAATTTTTACAATAGTGTTAGGCCTCATTTGAACCTTGGAACCTTTAAGTTTTTAAGTCATAACTTTGTTATAAAAAAGACGAGGATTGTGACACATTTATAACATTACCGTTATGTAGAATCATGTCAAGAGATAATAAGGGGACAGAGAGGGATACTGCCAGTCCAGGCTTTGGGATATGTCAAGTTCGGTAAAGTTATTTTTAGACGGCCATTTGGAACGGAAGTCCGTTTTCAGAACGTCTGCATAAAGGCAACCGCCATCTGTTGTTTGAAGAACCATTCAAAATTTTGCTTGTAATGGCGGACCAAGTGATGTTACGTTTTGTCGATGAAAACGACTTCGAAAAACAAGGGAAATTGTATTTATGCGGACGTTTCGGGAAACAGACTTCCGTTCAAAAGCCAATCTCTAAATAACCTTTGTGGAATTGACATATCGCAGCCAACGCCCTCAGAGTCCCTCTCTGTCCCCTTATTTTCTCTTGATCATGTATAATATTAACAACTAGCTTTCGTTTTGTCATGTGTCTGTTTAGTAATAGATCACAGAAGATGTCAAAATGTGGTATTGATGAACACTGAAAAAGTCGCATAAAATGCTGCAGGCGTCACACTTTTGACATATGTTTTGGGATCAATTACAGAAAAGATCGGCACAAGGCAAAAAGGTATCTATTTATATTATGCAACTAACAGAAAAGAACCTCAAACTTGCCTTGTAGCGATTGACCTGTCGAAGCTTGTTCCAGTTTAGGCATTTTCCAAGTCCCCAGTGCTACTTTTAGTTTTGGCTTATTCTTTTCTGCTTTGTTTTTACTTGTTATAAACCCTTTCATTTAAACTTTTTTTTTCAACAACTTCACTTGCGTCTCGTAATGATGGCAACGGCTTTGGAGATTTTCTCCAGTTTAGGGAATTTTAAAGTCACAAAAAAAAAAACAGCTCGTTTTGGTATTATGTTTGTAAACAGCTTCTGCTACTAAACGGTTTTAAAGCCTTCCCTTTGCTGCATCCGAAATATAAATCTCACAAACGTTTTCAAAACTGAGCGCAATGTTTTACTCTAATAGATCTTAGGCAACGACCAATCACAGAAGGTGTAGCATTTTAGTATATTGTATAAAAGAAAATGACGATAAGAAAAGTCCTGTATGACTTATTATTTTAAAAAGCATCGTTAAAAAGCAAAGTAAACAGAATGGGACTAAAGAAATCCGTGCGTTGTTACTGTTTCATGAACAAACTTATGCTGTTATTTATTGGTGAAAATTTCCATTTTTGATATGGTTGAAAAAAATGTTACATTTATTATTCTAATGAATTTTCTATCAAAAAAATTTAAAATATATTTTATATATAATGCCATTTTGTTCGTTGTTCGTTGTTACTGTTTCATGAACAAACTTATGATGTTATTTATTGGTGGAACTTTCCATTTTTGATATGGTTGAAAAAATGTTATATTTATTATTTTAATTAATTTTCTATCAAAAAAGATTTAAAATATATTTTATGTATAATGCCATTTTGTCCATTGTTACTGTTTTATGAACGAAATTATGATGCTATTTACTGGTGGAAGTTCGCATTTTAATATGGTTGAAAAATATTACAGTTATTATTTTACTTAATTTTCTATCTAAAATATATTTATATACAAGAAAGAAAGGAGATATTTTATAGTATAATTTTTGATAATTTTAAATATCAGGGAAAATGTGTGGTAGTTTTGATTGAACAGAAAGCAAGATATCACCATTTTTTAATATGTGTTGTTGTATGAAAAATATCAAACAGCTGTTGTTGTAATAAAGTGTGAAGTGTTACAATATTCTTCCTTTAACTTATTTTTCTTTACGTTGCCCTTTAATGCTATGCATGTCACTTCCGTTGCACGAATTTTTTTTTAGGCATAACCGCTTGCAGGAATTTTGTTTTAGACAAGTTTCCCTTGCAGGAATTTTTTTTGGTAAAAGTCACCCCCCCCCCCCCTCCGGCTATTTCTAATGGTCCGTCCCTTCTGCTAAATTACACACACTTTGTTTAATTTCAGTAGCTTTAAAGTCAAATCGGCCTTGTACCAATGTAGCAAAGAAAAAGGAACTCACAAGTAGAAAACAGATAGCAGCTCATAAAAGTAAAATATTCACCTATACTATTCTCCCCCGCAATTCTATGTCATCTCGCCCGCCGATGCTCCCAGCTAGAGCTCTGCTAAAACATAGGCGCGCAATGCGCGCAGAGCCCATGACGTTTTATTTATTTATTTATTTATTTATTTTTAACAATCTTTTCTTCGAAATCGGTTCGAACTAGTGTTTATAAACACGACTGAAATAGTTTTGCCACTATATTTATTTCCCCTGTAGATTGAAGTTGCTTGCTTTGTAGTCAAGTCGGCTATTATAATTTTCGTCTTTTTGCTTCGCAAATTGACCAAAGCATGTTTACATTAATTTTTGTAAATTCCCCACGGTAAGTTATTTTTAGCTCACGTGTTTATTTTGGGTCTCAACCGAGAGCCGAATAAATTTCGTTTGCTTTGCCTTCGAACAGTACGAAAATGTTCAAATTCAGCTCGCTCTTACAAAACCTGCTCGCTTTCCAGTAGGTCCAAAAAGAATGCTTCGTCATATATCTGTTGTTGTTAAACTTGCGTTCGGTTCGAGATGTTTAAGCGTTGCGTTACATTCCCAAAGTACAAATTACAACAGCTGTCAACCATGCAAATTTGTTCAAGACGCTTTGAACTACAAATAATGGTTCTAAAGGCTAAAGATGTTACTCTAACTCCTTGATCACCAGTGTAACTTGGATCTAATATTACTTCCATTCAAGTTTTTCAGTTTTAAGAATAGCTAGCAACAAGCCGCACAATTTCCGATTTTACAAGCCCCCGCAAATTCTGATTTTATTTTGTCTTAATTTGCATCAGCGGGTTGAAAGTTTTAGAACCCGTTTTGGGTATCGGCTTGTACTTGTAATGTTTGTAGCTGGATAAATATTCTGCTTTGCTTTCAAACAGCACCGAAATATTTATATCCAGAATAAGTAAATTGTGTTAACCTTATGCAAAAACCGCTTGCTTCTCATCTCGGGATTCTCACAGTATTTATCTTTCTTTCTTTATCTTTCTTTTGTAATTCCACTAGAAAGCGAAAAACAAGGTTATGTGCGGAGTGCGGAGTGCGGAGTGCGGAGTGCGGAGTGCGGAGTGCGGAGTGCGGAGTGCGGAGTGCCGAGTGTGGAAAATGAGGAGTGTAGAAAATGAGGAGTGTAGAAAATGCGGAGTGTGGAAAACGCGGAGTGTGGAAAACGCGGAGTGGGAAAGAAAAATATATAAAAAGGTTATAAAAAGGTCAAAAGAAAAATAAGGTAATATCGCCACACGTACTCAATTATATTAGGTATAACACCCTATATAGCTCCCCTGCCCACTGTACAGACCCTGGAAGGGGCAAACTGCTCTTAACAAAATGAAAAATCACAAAATTTATTTTTTTGCTTATTTTCAAAATCGCGAAATTCAGTACTCGTAAACACGTCTTTCGAATTCTATAGAAATAAAGTACACGTGAAATAATGAAAATTAATGAATATAAAAAGCTCGTATGGAAAAGGAAATTAAAAAATAATCCTTAATTCCGCTATATTCTTGGTAAGATCGTTTTAAATGTTTAATTAAAGGTGATATCTTCACACGGACCCAAGTAACAAGGTATAACACTCTATAAGACTCCTTCATGCATCATTGCATTTTAACGCGCGTAGCATTATTTTGAATTAACGATATTAACAATCAGCCCATGTTCTTTGAAAAAGCGATGCATCATTGAGTTTCATTGCTAAATCGTACATTATTTTTTTGTAGCTATGTAAAACAGTAACGAATACTGAGGTAAATAAAACAAACCCACGCGTGTAGCATTACTGTTAATTAACGATATTTTAATAAACGATATTAATTAACGATGGACCCCATATTTAAAAAACGATGGACCCCATATTTAAAAAACTTAATTTTGGCAGTTTGTCGATCCAGACAACTCCGAAACACATGTGTGATTTTCAATCTTAAATCTTAATGTTATTAAAACATAATATCGTTTATTTTAGTTTATTACAATGTAATATTAATTTTTCTTAGGTAGGTAGTTAGTCACACGTACACACGACCCCTCAAGCATGTATTTGCTTTAAAACAGATCGTGGTTAAATAAAGGTTTATTATTATTATTATTATTATTATTATTATTATTATTATTATTATTAACGATATTTTAAAACAATCAGTCCATGTTCTTTTAGCATTTCCTTCTGGCTTTCATCAAGTGAGTGGTAGGTGCTGAAGTCGATATGTACACGTCCGTCAAAACGGGGTTTATTCGCATGATATGCACAGGGCTGGGATGGTAATAGGTATTGGTAAAGTCCGTGCTGTACACCAACGCCCCTGTGTTGTCGTCCCTGCGTACCTGCCGACGGTCGACGTGCTTGACCACGATGTTGTGTGGTGGCTGACGAAATTTTTCTGCAAAACTGTAACCGCATCCGTAGCACTTCTTCACACTTTTTTTTTAAACCGGAAACAACTACTATGGCTTAACCGGAAAAAAACTACACAACTTCATTTATTTCTCTAGAATTCGAAAGACGTGTTTTACGAGCACTAAATTTCGCGGTTTTGAAAACAAAGAAACAAAAAAATTTTTTTTCACTTCGTTAAGAGTACTGTGCTTTTCCAGGGTGCGCATAGGGGGCATGGGACAGGAAGGAGTTATATTGGGTCAGGAGCCCATCAGCCATCCCGATTGGGTGTTATACCTACGTGTGGCGATATTACCTTATTTTTTTTCTTTTAAGCTTTTTTATATATTTTTCTTTAACACTCCGCATTTTCCACACTCCGCATTTTCTACACTCCTCATTTTCCACACTCAGCATTTTCCACACTCCGCATTTTCTACATTCCGCATTTTCTACACTCGGCATTTTCCACACTCGGCATTTTCCATACTCCGCATTTTCTACACTCCGCATTTTCCACACTCCGCACTCCGCGTTTTCCACTTAACCAAAACAATTGCCGTCAAGCTGGTCGGAAGTCAAAATGTTCCTCTACAAAAACTAATAATTCCTCTTGGAAATTAATAAAGGAAAACAGAAACAAACGACATGTGCGTGGATCTCATAATTGACGAGTCCGTCTTCTGTATAATTTCTGATGTGTTTGCTGCTGTGAAAATTTGCACTACGGCTAAGTAAACGCAGGACTACAAAGCGAATAAAATCCTGCCCGACCTGAAGTACACAAAACAGTGCATTCGAACTAACATTAAACAGTTCCTGTTGATCGCAAAACACTTCAAAGCCCGGGGGTCGTACTCCCATAGTATAAGCTGTATGGGCATGTGCCGCTGATAAGAAGGGTTTCAGTGTCCCGGTGGCACACCCCCACCCAACATCTCACAGAATCCCCCCCCCGGCCTCACAGACGAAAACAGATATCGTATATCGCCGTTCTTTTAGCCTTTGACATTAGCCATGACGCAAATCACTTTCGTGACGTCATTGGCTAAGAAGTCGCTTATCAGTTTCCACGTGCGTTGGCCGACTGCTTGGCGAGAAGCCCGAAAATTGTCCGAAAATATCAAATCGAATATAGCAATCCGAATATAGCAAATCGTATGGGCTTTTGCAATCTTCGATTACCAACGACATGACCTCGGCACAGTTACGTGTACCTTCGCTGACATTTCGCTTGTATTCGTCAGAACCAGGAAAATCGGAGACACTTTGTTTGGACCTGCGCATTATGAGCAATGACATTTTCTGCCCGAACTGTAGAACTAAACTCGGTTGCCCGAGCAAAAAGTAAAATCTCAAACCGTAGATGACCTTTAAAAGCGTCCACTACCGCTTCCTAGCCAAGCTACCGTTCACGCTAAGATTACAGACATGAAAGTATGCGTAGTGAGGTCTTTTGCTCAAGCCCTTCAATTCTCTCAGTCACCTTCACAGCCAGACACGTACGCTCCTCGGTATTATTGGGGTTATTTCTTAAAAGCTGAATTTTATTAAACGAACTTCAAACTAACTTTACATGGGGTCAAAACTTGAAAGTTCAACTTATAAGTTGGATTTTGTTGAACAGATTATATGGTATAAACAGCTTGCCTACCTTGATGACTTGTTCAAATGGTAAGTCAAAGTAGAAGACATGAAAATTTTTATACTTGGTTGTCTCGGCCACCTTCTTCAGTACGGCACTGAGCTGCGCAGCTCGTTTACTGGTTTCGTTTCTGATAGTCTCATTAGAATTTAACCACGTCGAACACGATGAAACCTGCAAACAGTTCAGAAAGTTGTAAAATTGTTCATACGTCAAGTCTCCTCTCAGTTTGCCCAAGGGATGCATGCGGCTATGAACAGTGTCGTACAAAATTCGACCATCGACCAAACCACTAAGAATCACGTGGCTTCCTTTTGGTAGGCGCTTGTCCAGACCGTGAAGTGTTTTTAGGACGTTTTTACGCATCTCCTCTGGAGTGGTCATCTCGTCTAAAGTATCCCGGCAAACATCATTTCCAATGAGCGCATAGAAAACTAGGGCAGGTTGGTCAAGTTTCTGGTCACGGGCCATGCTTTTTATCAGCATGGAGTTTGCTGTGAAGGAATCCGCCCCATTTTTGGCCAGATTCTGATAATCTCGATGGTTGCAGTGGTTCCTTTGCCATAGTCTCAGATAAATAGAATCCGCATGCCCTCTCTCCGTTGGCCACCTATGGATTTAGATGTTTTATGTCAGTAAAAAAAAGGCTGGATGCCAACTAAACTAGGGTTAACCTAAGGAGCAGTTTTGCAAAAATATGTTACATCTTTTGGATACCCCTTAAGGTTGATTTCCACTGTTGCGTAAATTTTACGTGCGTAAGGGCGTGAATTTAACTGGCTTTACGTGCGTAAATAAAATTAGAGGCGATGTATGAAGGGCTTACGTAAACGTAAAAAGTTGAAAACTTTCAACTTTTTACGTTTACGTAAGCCGTTCATACATCGTCTCTGCGTCTTTCTGCGTTGCTTCTACCGGGAAAAGCAAATTAAAACAAAAATTAAAATAAAATAGCCTTTTCGCCTCAGCTTGCTTTCTTACTCATCACTTATTCCTCCTTTTACACAATCAGAGAAATATATTTATTTGGGCTTAAAATTTTACCCAAAATATAATGGGCCTCTAAAGGTTGATTTCCACTGTCGCGTAAATGTTACGTGCGTACGGGTGTGAATTTAACTGGCTTTACGTGCGTAAATAAATAGGATGTGTTCCATTGGGAAATCTGGATTTCGATTTTGGATTTCGGATTTCGGATTTCCCAATAAAACGAGAAATCCAAAAACGGATTTCGACGAACCGAAATCCTTTTCCAAGAAATCCGTCTTGGAAAAGGATTTCGGTTCGTCGAAATCCGTTTTTGGATTTCGCATTTTATTGGGAAATCCAAAATCCGAAATCCGAAATCGAAATCCGGATTTCCCAATCGAACGCACCCTAAACAATGATTTTTTAAAATAAAGAAACATGTCCTGATGTTTCACGAATTTCCCCTAACTTCAATTCTAAGCAACTCTTTGAAAAGCCAAAAAGACTTAATCGTGTTAGTGAAAACAGGTTAATATGCTTCAGATTGTTAAAGGTAACTATACTAGTCTATGGACTCCATTTAAAATTTATTTTTTGGTCACGGATAGCTTGGCTGGAAGTCAGTTGCAACTTGAACTTTGCCATTGTATTTACGCCTAGGAAAACACCAAAAACACTTTTTATCACTTAATTTCCTCGGAGAGTCCACTTGATAATTCCCTTGGTGTTCAAGCAACTTTTTTTGAGTAAGGGTATTTATTGTTACTCATAATTTTAACCTAGTCTTAAAAAAATACAGCAAATTAATCTTTCTTAAAAGCCCGTTTGAAGATAGATAGTCAATGTAATTCATTCTGTGTCCAAAGCCACTGATATCGATAGGCACCCTTATAAATATCACATTTAATACAATAAAACTGCAAAAATACAAAGTTAGTGCACTTTGATTCAAAAACTCTTTGACAAACATATGTATGACAAACTGACAATAACTTAGGAGAAGCATCAGTATTTCCAGATTACCTTGAATTATTTAAATAGCCTGTAATCGCTGACAGCTGAGGCCAGTCCGCTTCATTTCCTGCTATAAATGCGACATGTTGAAAGACTTTGCTAGAGATCAAGCGTGCAGTTAGCCACTCGGGTGGAATATGAAAATGAGCCGCCGCTGAATCGCCGAGAACGATCACACCAAGGTATCCTGAATCTGAAAAGAATATTGAAAGAATGGCTTGCTTACTGTAATGTTGAGACGTTTAAAGGCAGTTGCAGTGTGGTTTTATTCTACAGTCGTACCTCCCTGTGCGACCACATCTCGCCAGTGACCACTTTTCTAAAATACCAAAATTTTCTCAGTGAAATAACTTTAGTTGGTACCTCTCGTAGGCGGCCACGTTTTGGACTGCCATTTTGAAGTTTCCTAAGTAGTCGATGAGTAACAGAGAAAGTAATAACTGTTTTCACTTTCAGATTGCTTTAATGTGTATAGTCTATCAGCCCCGTGGGGGGTACTTCCCGAAGATTTTGGTGGGGGGGGGGGTACTTCCCGAAGATTTGGAGGGGGGTGTGCGGCGCGCTTCTGGAAACCCTTACCCTATTTCAGACCAAAATATGTGATTTTCCCTGCCCTATTTCAGACCTGGCCCAAAATTTGATACCCTATTTCAGACCAGAACCCTAATTCGTTTGCGAAAACATTTGAGAAGGGCTTCAAAATCCCAACGTTAATCAAACCTCAGTTCTTTGGAGAAGAAAATTAATAAAAAGATAGCTTCTTGTAAGAACCATACCAGATCCCATATCAGAGTGCACAAACTGCACCCTATTTCAGACCAAAATGGTCAAAATCTATACCCTATTTCAGACCAAAAAGGCTACAAAACCATACCCTTTGGCTCCGGACATACCTGTATAGCTTATAGGGAGTGCCTGGCGCTCCCGGGCTATCAGGCAACCTCTTTGTAACATTTAGCATAATAAGGTTTCTAGCAGATCAAGCCCTCTAGGTTTAAGAAGATGTGCTCGCAGGACATGTGCTCCTCTATGATGGCGACGGGGTCTGTTGTTAACCAGAGGCTTAATACAAAATATCCAAGGACAACAAACTTAGAAACTTTCAATATAAGCTTATGCATAGGATAATTGTCACAAGACAAGAACTTCTGAAATTTAAAATTACCACCGATGATCATTGTACCCTCTGCTCAAACCATGATTCCATTATCACACCTTTACGGAATGCGCTGTAACAACGACAAATAATGTATGCGTTAAACCCCTCAACCGAACAAATCTTCTTTCACCTAAAAGACACAAAATCCAATCTGACCACGGCCCAAGAACGCAGACTGGGTTTTCTCTTATTGTGTGCAAAACAGCATATTTATGCTTGTAAAATAGCCTTGAAGAGTCCCAATGCTACAGAATTACAAAGGAAAATCGAAACACAATGGAAAATTGAAAATGTCTTCCAACTCCAATAAATTAGTTTGGTTACAAACCCTCCTTTGTTGTTTGAGTTTTACTTCATCCATTTACTAAAATATTTAGATCTACTTAGTTATCCTGCCTGTGTGTATATTAATAATATATACTCAATGCAAATTTGTATGCACTTTGTACTGTTATGTAACCTTTTTCAACATCACGGGCGATCAAACTTCACCAACTAACAGTCCAAAGTGTCTTAAAAAACAGCAACACGTATTGTAACATCGTTTACATTTAAGGAAATTTCATGTATTGTGAATGTAGACGATGTTACCGCAATACGTACGTGCTATTGATTTTCTAGACTCTTCAGTAGCTAGACTATCCACTACAAGATTTCAAATGAATATCTCGAAACGCTATTAAATGTCACTCACATGTTTTCCTTTACCCTTGAAACAACGAATAACTAAAATATAAGTTCCTTCACGAAAATGAAATTCCATAAATACAATTAAATTTTTATAAATGAAAATATCAGATTTCCTGCTAATCAAGGGCAAAGCGTGCAGTACTGTTTCAGAGCTAAGGAAGGAGAACGGAGCAAAATAAACAAGCGCCCTAGTATTTCCTAAATTAACACCTCCTGATTTAAACTAGGATCCAATGCCCTCGAGCGTATTCAAACGGTGATTACATCACCTCACCTGATCAACATGAGAAACCCAGGGTACCAAGGGTATTTTTTCCGAGCCGTCGTCCATGACACCCAGGGTAAGACGGTTGGGTAACACACTACTCTGCGCAGTAACTGAGTTAAAATCGCTGTTTTGCTTTAATACACAATTAAGATGGCTACATCACAAGAGACTATACGAGCACCTACACGTTATAATTGGCAGCAACTTAAAATTGTGAAGGGAACCAAGACGAAAACAAGGTCGCTCACACCTGATACACACAAAGAACGTTCTCTGGCTCCCATCTCATAACTCATTTTATTTCTTCCCTAATGAATGAATTTATATAAAATTGACAAATCAATGACCTGGTTGTTTCTCATACAATAGCAAACTATTTGAATACAAACCTTTGCAAAACAAATCTTCATATGGTTTTCCCGTAGTAGGGTCCCTACCATAAATACCATTGCAGTTGGAGTCAAAGTTAATATCGCCATCTGTTGGCTTGGCTCCTGGATGATTGCGAGCATTGAAATCGTCGCAATCTTTGCCTCTCCATGAAGAACCCCTCCATGCCTTGACCGAGGCGCTAAAAGCGTCGTTATCCAAGTCGACCAGTGGAAAGTCAGCGATGAAAACCCGCTTAAGCAAATCACAAAGAATCTTGACTCCTGGAATGCTGCAAGGATCAAAATTCGTTGGGTTTTCAGGGTCATAGAAATTAGCGCTTTCATGGAAATGTTTTGCAAACACTTTTTTCCTGGATTGCAGCACATCCTCGTGGAAATCTTTTCCGGGGGGAAAAGCACGGCACAATGGCTGACCTTTTTCCTGGTAACACAAATGCACTGCACGGCAAATGACATCCGGGGTTGCTTTCTTTGTGATGAGATTGATTATTTGCGGAATAAAAAACTCTCCCAAGATGAGACAAGCTTTTTTGTAGAGGCTAGGAAGTTCGTCACACAGTGTGTGAAATACCGCAACAAATGTCTGATTGTGAACAACGCTCAATTGCTCCACAAGAGCAACAACTGTCGTGCAAGCAAGACAAAAATATCCTCCATTAACTCCTTTTCGGAGGTTATGGCGTACTGTGTCGGAGGGTCTGGCATAACTTGGAGTAGAACAAAGTAAAATGAACATGAGAAACCCCGACAAAATCAATGCCATAGTGAGAAGTTTTAGGATCAACTTCAACGCAATGTGAAAGCAAACTCCAAAACAGAGCAAGCCAAACCAGACGATCTTTTTATATTACAACATCACCGATATCAACATGAGTAAGTCATGTGAGCGAAAATGTAAACAGCATGACTACCCACGTAGTAACCTTTCCGGTACAGAACTGAAACTGCACTGAAATAATATATAGATTTAGCCAAGCCTAAAGGCGGAGCCCCCCCTTTTTGTTTTTGTCTGTTTTTTTTTTGTTTGTTTTTTGTTTTGTTTGTTTTTTTTTTTTGCTGGCAGTTATAAATTTGTGAAAATACTCTCATTCAAGTCGTTAAATTAAAAAAAAAAAAAGAAAGAAAAAAGAAAAGAAAAAACAAAAGTAAAAGTTCCTACCCTCGCTGAGAGCCGAACCCGGGTCGTGAGCGTATGAAGCCGGATGTTAGTCCAATAGGCCATGAGAGTTCCTTGTCAAATTTCAAGTTAATTTTAATATATTTTTCTTTCTTCGTGACAAGCTGCCTATCAGCATGGAAATGCTGGTGTTTTTCCTGGCAAAATGTGTTCGGAACGCCGTAAAAACCATGGTTGTGGACAGAAAAAACCAAAAAGCACTAGCTCTGCTATATTTGGCGTCGAAACCGCTGCGAAAAGCTGCGAACTCAATCGGTGTGCCGACCGAGTTCGAACAGAACCGACGAGGCAAATTTGAACTTTTCGCCTGAACTTTAATTTATCGCCTAATTTTTTTCGCCTAAATTGAACTTTTCCCCTTCCACCAAAAAGGCAACTGTGTATTCTTTTGAACTTTTTTTTCCATTAACAAATTTGTTTTTGACTTTTGTTGTCTTTGCTTGTTTTGCTACAACGCGGGTCGATTTCGCGCCAAAAACACACGGGATTCAGCACAGGGCTATATCCAGTGTATGAAGTGTATTGGTAAGCCTGTGGTGCAGACGGACGGTCACGTGTCTATTACATCACTACCAAAATTTCTTGGCTTGATAGGTTACGAAATTTCCTTAGCAATGGAGCTCCGCTGACGCGCTAGCGCGCTGGTTCCGCTATTAATGGATCTTACTCATGTGATAAAAATGGCGACATCATGATGTCATATTGGCCTTCCGGTGCAGCAAGTAAACTAGTAGGCAACAGAAACTGGAAGGCCCGCTATTGATAGGGGGTTCCGATAAATTCTGAATTAGATTCGTTTCTGATGGAAAAAGTCTCGTATGAAACCCAATCCCTGGCTAAAATCAAGGTTCGAACACAACATTCCACTAAGCCAAGCAACACCTGACTTTGTGATCTGAACTTTGTGGTATGGATGTGCAGCACGTAAAATGGGTAGGCAACAAAACCTGAAAGGCCCGCTGTTGATAGGTGGTTTCGATAAATTCTGAATTAGATTCGTTCCTGATGGAAAAGGTTTCGTATGAGACCCAATCCCTGGCTAAAATCAAATTCCCAATAATCAAAACAACACCTGACTTTGTGATCTGAACGGTGTGGTATGTATGCCGGATATCAGCATCAATCTCCATTTCTAGTTTGTTCCCAATACTCTACACTACTAACCAACACCATACATTGTAGTGTTAACCAGAAACAGTTAACTAATCTACACACTCCTCGTAATCAACATCGCTCCTTGCGTTGTCTGAATTTTCTGTTTTAGTAATCAAGATTGAAAATTGTGATCTCAACAAACGGCAGTTCTCACTGTTCAGAAATCAACTTCAAATTTTGTGTTTTGAACATTCTATTTCTGATCAGTCTTTGGCTTCAGCTGGATTCGAACCCACCAGTTTTAAAAATCTTTGTGTGGCGGCTTCGAATCCCACTGAGGTAAAAAAAAATCCTTTACCTCGTGTAGACTACATTTTCTTAAAAGGGCAATGCGCGGTCGGAAAATACAGTGTTTCCTTTCAGCATTTAAATTTGCTCTGCATAGTCGACTCTCTGCTTTCGCAGCCGTAGAAGCAGCCGCTGCGCGGCAAAACAATTCATGTATAGGTCAAAGATAAGGCTTTTATTTGAAAGTTAAACACATGCTTTTCATGAAAGAAAATGCACTACAGTAGGGAGAAATGCTGCCAACGTACCAAGATACAGAGACTAACAAAATATGCAACTACTAACTTCGGAGAAACGTTATCAGGCAAAACTAATTCCATACACTAAGAACGTGTGTGACATACGGAAGAACACCGAACGGACAGACTGAACTGATACAGTGGGACAACAAATTATGAAATGTAAATGAGACAACTAAAATCGCACAAATGTATGGATAAACATACTAACGTACAGAGAAACGCTAAGCAGTGTTGACTTATCGTACGAATGTACTAACACACTGAAAACCTAAGGAAGTGCAGAACATTGTCGCGCGAACGTGCTAACGTACAAAGAAACGTTGAGAAGGCTACACTAATAAATCGACGAACCTACCTACGTACGGAGAAACGTTGTGAAGACGTTTCATAGAGAGAAATGCAGGGAAGAGAGACTATTGTACGAACGTAGCAATTAATGTAAAAAAGGTTGATAACAAAAGATTAAAGAATTGTGTGAACCTACTAACGTGTAGACAAGTATCATATGAACGCACTACTGACCCTTTCAAGGAAACGTGTGGTGAAACGTTCTGAAGACGGCTAATTTCGTTCGAACGTAGAAATGACGGAGAAAACGTTGCCATCTGAGACAAGAATTAGTAGGGAAAACGTTGAGAGGACAAAACAAGTATCATACGAACATTATGATATCCTTCTACAGAATAATTTTTAAAATTCTGCTCACTCAATTTGCTTTTGGGATCCAATCATCAGAGGCAATATTTAGTTTGGTTTCCATCCGGTGCTTTAGTACTTTGAAATTTTCATTAGCCAAAATGGCTAGTGAAAGCGCAAAACTTACTAGCCAAAACGGAATTTCTACTAGTCTGTGGACTAGTTGGCTACCGTTAGTCTCGAGCCCTGAATTTCTACATGTAATTCCCAGAGCTCAATGCAGTGAACTAATAATCGTGTAGCTCTGTGCCAACCAGATTATTTTTAAGTCAATAAATTGCAATGAGAAATAAGTTTCATTTTCATATATCTGCGCCAGTAAAGGAACAATTAATTTGTCTTTGAAAAAATACATAAATCACAAATTAAAGTAGCCGGCACAAACGACCCAAGTAGCCGGTTAATTCCACCTCAATATCAATATCCGCCTTGATCTCCAAACACAGCTTCTATCAAGAAATTTTTGGGGTTGATCTTTCCAAGCACATGTGGTATCTTGGATTCTAAGATTCGCCATAGCGTCTTAGCAGCAAGTGTCTCCGCCTTCAGCCTCGGATGAAATCCATCTACAGGCTCAATCAACTCGTACACTTCACGGCCTTTCTCTTTCCATTCCTGAAAGCAAATGAGATAAATTTTGATTCTGAAACATAATAAATTCCTCTCTTGTTTGAGCTTGTCTGGGTTACCAAGACCAACCAACTCAAGAAAAAACGCCGGTACAATTAGTTTAGTTGAGAAAGTATAAAAAATAGCTCACGATTAACTGGTAGAGGGGTAAGTGAGGGGGAGAACGAGATAGGGGGATATCATGATAGCCTGTTCCAGGATAACCTGCGATCAGGCTCTATTTTCGTTTCGCTCGGTGAGAGCGACCAAGGTAAGAGAATATGAGAGCGATGCTAAAATTCGGCCTGATCGCAGGTTAGTTCCAGGCGTTCAGACAGTGGCGCGGCAAATGGAATTCTCATTTTTTCTCTGCTCTCAATATTCTTCGTTCGCACGCCTGCTCTCAGTATATTTTTCTATCCAGCGCCAGTATCTGAACGTCTGGAACAGGCTACTGTCATGACCGACAAAAAGATGTGCAAAGTAGTGAAGGGCACTTTTAATTGAGTACGTCTGTATGAAAAGCGTTTATGGATAGATACCATATCGCTAATTCCAATTCATTTCGGAAAGTGAAATCATAACCTGGACTGAACAGTCAATCTCACGAAAGTATGCAAATTAAGTTATCAAAAAAATTACTCGATTGGTTAGAAGTGGTCACATTCTCACAGGTCACGTTTAACCCTATTTAGCCTGGGGGGGGGGGGGACCACATTGTGCCCGTGCTGACTTCAACGAATTATAACGTTTAAACGGCTAGACGAATAATCACCAAATCTCGTGACTTTTCATAAAATTTACCAGAGAAAATTTTCCTGTGTCAAAGACGGTTCTACGATGATTGACGTTTCCATAGCAACCGTCTACTCAGGCGGTGTTTTGACTATTTTCTGTCTTTTTCAGTCTTCTTTTCAGTTTTTTCCCCTTCGTTTGTAAGAAGAAGTAATCCTTTACTTTTTTGTGCTTGTTTTAATTAAGTATGTTTCTTAGAACAAATTCATATATTTTTCGATGTTGTCATAAACCCAATCTGTTAAGCTAATGACGTGCTAAGTTTCATCACAAGAGCGTGAATACTTTTCGAGATCTATAGGGGGGGGGGCACTTTGTGCCCCCCTCAGGCTCAGAAAAGCCCAGGCAAAATAGGGTTAAATGTCAACATACAGTTGAAAATCATGTGCCCACAAACGCGCATTTCCAAATGTCCCGTTTCATTAACCCTTAAAGCCCTAACCGTGAAGGAAATGAAGTTTCTCTTTTCATCATCACTATCTATTCAAACATTTAGGTGATGAGAATAAAGGAAGTTATCACCAAGAATGAGATGTCTTGATATTTTGACAAATTCTCCTCACTAGTTCCATAGGAAATGTATGGAGAACAGTAAGGAGAATATGCATTTTCATTTCAGGACTTAAAGGGTTAAAGACAATTACAAAACCAACTGAAAGTTCTCTTTAACGAAAAATCTTCGGTAGGAAGTAACATGACTACTCTTAATGTAGTTGAAACTTCGTTCTTAAAACCTAGTTTTTAGACACTTCAGGGAAATGTTCCCTTACTGATCAAAGCCTCTAAGAAACCCTAACAAAATTCTACTTTCTTGACTCAAAACTGTTTACTTACCCTAATGACTTGTTCCAATGGGCAATCAAAGAAATAGAGATCAAAATTTTCAAACTTAGTCGTCTCCGCAACATTTTTCAATACCGCAGTCAGTTGTGCTGCTCGTTCGCTGGTTTCATTTCTAATGGTCTCATTGGAATTCATATACCCAAAGCACGGTGAAATCTGCAGACAGTTCATGAAGTTATAAAACTGTTCATATGTCACATCTCCCCTCAGCTTACCAATGGGATGGATGCGACTGTGAAGACTATCATACAGGATTCTACCATCAACCAAGCCAATAAGAATCACATGACTTCCATTTGGCAGGCGCTTGTCCAAAGTGTGAAGCGTTTCGAGGACATTTTTATGCATCTCCTCGGGAGTGGTCATCTTGTGTAAATCGTGTCCGCCATGGCACACATCATTTCCAATTAGCGAGTAGAACACCAATGCTGGCTGGTCCAGTTTCTGGTCTCGCGCCATGCTTGGAATGAGTTTCGAGTTTGCCTCGAAGGAGTCTGCCCCATTTTTGGCCAGATTTTGATAATCTCGGTGGTTGCAATGGTTTCTTTCCCATAGTTTCAGGTAAATGGAGTCTGCATGCCCTCTATCCATCGGCCACCTGTCGGAATTCACTTGTCATAAGAGATTGACCCAACTAAAGTGAGCAACAAACACTTGACACTAATTTCTTTGGTTCTGAAGTACGGTGCCTTCTGTTGTTACTGCACATACGTTATGCGCATCTCAGGTCTGGTCCGTGATATTGGGGTTTCTTAAGGAATTTGCCGACAATACAACAGTGTTTTTGCATGGTTTATGACTATGTGGAAAAAGCAGATTTTAGCAAGAGTATCAGAATCCTAAAAGAAAATTGGGCCAATGAGAGTAACCACGCATTTTTCAGAGATAATTGAGCTTAAATTTGGAAAGAAAATGCCACACATTCTTTGTAATTTAAAGCATTTTTTAGAATTATGGTTGCTTAATTATCTCTGAAGAATGCATGGTTACCCACATTTTTCTTTTTAGATTCCAATAGGTCTTGCTAAGATCTACTTTTTCCCCCATAATCATAACCTTTGCAAAAATCCCTCTGTATTAGGATCCACTGTCCTTTAATAAGCTCTAATGTCTAAAGAGGGTTTAAGGAAGTTCTGTCCTAAAACACCCTTTTTGTTTATTAGTGAAGTCCTCCCTGTACTGTTCAAGTCATTCCACACAGACCTTAGGGCCACTAATGAAACGATTTGTAATGCCACTCTAAATCATGCCCATATTCTGGGGGAGGGGAGGCAAAGGGAATTTTAACCCTTACCTTGACGTTCTTAAGTAGCCTGAGTACAATGAAAGCTGAGGCCAGTCTAACTCATTTTCTACTATGAAGGCAACATGTTGGAAGACTTTGTCATCAATCAGGCGTGCTGTTAGCCATTCAGGTGGGATGTGGAAATGCGCTCCCACTGAGTCACCAAGAACAATCACACCAAGATATCCTGTATCTGTAAACAATGTATCAAAGAACAACATCCTTAACACTTAAAACCCCAGTATCCACATGCATATTCTCATCACTGTTCTCCAAATATTTCTTATGGTATTAGTTGGGAGAATTTGATTAAACATCGACACAATTTACATGTATGTCTAGTGATAATTTCCTTTATTCTCATGACCTGATTATTATTTTGATCAACTAGTGATATTGTAAGGAGAAATTAGATACTTGTCGCCCTTGGGGTTTAAAGGGTTAACATGGGGAGTAATGCTGATCATGCCGAGAACATAAAAAGGAAGGCTGTTATTCCATCACGTTGAAGGATGGATGTACTGGTAAATGATTGAAATGAGTTACATGTATTTAGCTTTCTTATTAAACAATTAAATCACCTGAAACATAACAGTTTGAGATTTATTTGTTCTTAATAATAGACATCCAGGTTCCTCCTGCCTGTACAGGGGAGGGGGGGGGCAGCAAACTACTAAGGGTCAATAGAAATTGTCCTGTGATAATGTTTGGGCAGGGAGTTGGGAGGCCAAGGCTTGACACCAACAGTGGTCTGCTGGCCATTGGCACGTAGAAATAACACTCACTACTGGGATTTTGACATATGAAAAACATGTGAAAAACATATTGGAAACATATAACAAACATGTAAGTTTTAATATGTTATCTGTATGTTTTCCATATGTTTGTCACAGGTTTAGGCCTAATTTCAGACATATGAAAATGGCCGTTTCATATGTTTGTAAACATATGAATAACACTAGCAAACATATAAATTACAAGCATCTACTCAGACATATGAAAATGGCCGTTTCATATGTTTTGTAAACATATGAATTTTACCAACATATAACTCATATGTTTTGAAAACAAAAAAAGTCTCAAACATATGAAAATGGCCGTTTCATATGTTTGTAAACATATGACTTTTTCCAACATATAACTCATATGTTTTGAAAACGAAAAAAATCTCAAACATATGAAAATGGCCGTTTCATATGTTTGTAAAACATATGAATTTTCCCAACATATAACTCATATGTTTTGAAAACAGACAAATCTCAAACATATGAAAATGGCCGTTTCATATGTTTGCAAACATATGAATTTTGCCAACATAAGATTCATATGTTTTGAAATGGAAAAAATCTCAACCATATGAAAATGGCCATTTCATATGTTTGCAAACATGTGAAATAATTAATGTACCAATGTATGATTCATATGTTTGGTATAAAAATAGCTGTTTCATAATTTGCAAACCTGAAAACAGACCAACCTAGCCGGCCTGTGATGCACTTGTTTTGGAAATGAAAAATTGCAAACATATGAAGTTCTACCAACATATAAGTCAAACACGTGAACAACTGTGAAGACAACTGTTTCAATCAGCTATACTACTCTGATGACGACCCAATGCCACTAAGGTTGAATGTGTTGTCAGTGAAGTACTTGCTGTGCCTCGTGCATGGTAAAGGGATAACAAGATTGTTCCTAAGCCAGAGAAGTGCAAGGCTCTCAAACCTTCCACGGACTATAACTCTGTTGTATCAATAATGCCAAAGGGAAATTAACAACGAGTGTAATTACTCTAGCTTGGTGTTGTTGTAGGTGACTCCTTGAAATTTAAGGTGCAAAAAAGTAGGGAAATAACTTGACATTCTTTATAGTCGGCCAATTATAGGTCAAATATAATGTGTTGTCTCACAGCCTTTACAATTCTTTTGTTATGTCTTACTTTACCTGTTGCTCATCAATAAACTACACAAGAGGGCATTGGGTTATATCTACAGGGATTGGGAAGGCCATGCGCCATGCGCATATGGCCCATAACGTTCTAAAAAGGTGCATTATAAATCTACGTACGGCGCAAAAGATGCGCCCTAGTCACGTAATGGCTGTAGGCTATTTTATGATGAGCACTTTCACTCAACTCCCAAACCAGGTTCGCCATCAAAAAGGCATGTACTTCGAGTTTTTTTTTAGATTTTTGACCTTCAAATCGCTCACTGTGAATCTACATGCATGTAAATAGCTCTGGTAATGTTCAGTTAATATACCTCAAAAAAAAATTCCAAGGTTGGATAATTATGTACCGGTCAAATTGAAGCTTCAACATCCCCCCCCCCCTCGGGCATACCCAGGGCATTTGACTGTAATCCTTGCCCGGGGAGGGGCAAATTTGAACGTTGCCTTGAAAGGGTGGGAAATTTGAACCAGATTTATCTCTTGTTCTGGCTTTATACACCCGTGAGTTTTTTCGGTTTTTGCAGGGTCTGACGGATTTCCAAGATAGAATTTTGCCTTTGTGAGTGAATAACTCTTTCAAAAGGGTCTTTAAAAGAAGTTTGAAGGTGTCTATGGCATATATATCTCACTCTGAAAAGCGTGAAGAGTGTTTGATTGAAGACAAAATTTGTCTTTGAGGAGAGGTATTTCAGTACTAATTGGTGGGGCATTTGATCAGCCTTTTTTTGCCCTGAGGGGAGGGAATTTGAACAAGCCAATCTTCAAAAGTTCAAATGCCCGGGGGTTTGCCCGGGGGGTGGATGTTGAAGCTTCAATTTGACTGGTACGTGCATTACCAAAGAAAACTGTCAACATTTTTTAGCACGAACACCATGCCCAATGAGTGTGTGAAGGATTGCGACAAAGATGCAAGCATTAATTGGTACAACGGATGAAACAGGCCAAAGAAACAAGTCATCTTTCAGGCCTAGCAACGAAGAGCGTAGACTTTCTCAAAAATTCTTAGCTTCTCATTTCCGGTTCCGGTGGTGGGCCTGATCGCTTGCGCTCCGCGCTCTACTTGGTTTTTTTTTTTTTTTCGCGCTTCCGAAAAAAAATACCCTGAGCTCGACTAGTGGGCAAGTCTAAGAAGAGTGTAAATTCAAAGTAGTCTCACATCTCAGTCAAATTTATTTCATTAGTTCAAGGATCAGCGTACACATTGACTGCTTCCCCCTGAAGCTGTTGAGCCAGTGAAACCTGTATGTTGTATTGATTTGCATTAACTGCAAGGAACTCAAAAACCATATTAAAGATTTACCGGTAACAAAAACATTAAACTACAAACTGACACTGTGTACCAATTTGACTGAACCTGATTTTTTTTCTGGCCCATCGCATTAATTCAATGGCTCATAACTGTTCACAGCAAGGGGCCATAGGCCCATTTGCCTGTTTGCCTGCCCAATCCCTTTATCTATGTGGATGTACAAGTCTTTCAACTTTCACTTCACTTTCATTTCTATGTGTAGATGTATCAGTAATACGTACACCGTGATCATCGTGTTAGTGTTAGTTTATGCCTCCTTGTGATGATATACTTGGATCTAACTTTAATTTTAGCTTTGGTTTTCTTTGAGGTAAAACTTCATTGAAACATGTTTTCAATTTATTCGAAACAACAACAAATGATATAATACAAATTTTTGCCAAATTTTATTGCTGACTTTTATTTTCCTCTTTACTTTGTTCAGTTACAAATTAGCAGCTGCTGGATTATTACAGCCATATATAATATTAATTTTGGATTAAATTCTTGAATGCTACACAGTTCATTGAATGGATATATTAATAGTATTACTCACATTCATTGTCAGATTGGATTGACTCTACCTTGTTCCAAACTGCAAACAGGCTATTTTTAACATCTTCATAAGACTTCCAATCCCTGTGAGAGTTTACATAATATTAAATATTATATGAGTGATATACTTACATCATGGCAATGGGTCGTTCCATTTTTTATCTGCACCCCCCCCCCCCCCCCCCCCAAGGATGGCAGGATTCCGACCCCTCAAAGTTTTGGCGGCACCCTTTGAAGAAAAACATCCGAAGGTTTCATTTTTTGGTGGCACCTTTGTAAAAAATTTCTGAAGGGTTAATTTTTTGGCGGCTCCTTTGATTTAAAATCCCACCCTCTTTGTGCAGAAACTTGCCATCCTTAAGGGGGGTTCGGATAAAAAAATGGAACGTCCCAATTGTCTGCTAACTTCAAAAAACAATTTGGTTTAACAGCTAGAAAGTTTTAAATTAGGTATGACTATAGGGCTAAGAGGACTGTAATTGGACACCAGGCTTAAGTGTCAATAATTTGATTGCTTTAATCAAAACATCGATGAGTAACATGTACTAAACTTGCAAGATTTGTACATCAGTGCAATGATCCATGCTTGGCTTCAGCATTTTCAATATTTTTTAGTCAGTATTCAAAAGATTGACCAGACTTAGCTTTGCATTTTAGTGTAAGGTTTTGATAATAATTAAATAATTAAGTGAGCCCATTCTTGTTGTTTCTTGAATCAAACAGGCAGATAGAAAAATAAACCTGGACCTTTCCATTCAATAAATGAAGCAGAACAACTTGAGCTTAAATCTTAAACTTTTAAGCTAGTAAAAGAGAAGCTGGATTAAACTTTGTTTATAACATTACACTGGAATTAAACTGATCAAACTAGCACCTAATGAAAGATTCCACATGAATCATTAGGAATTTCAGGGTGGAAAACCTTTTCAGTTACATTTCAATTATAAAATCTTACCTTTTATAGCCAAAAACATCTTTAAAAGTGGCTTTCATTCTGGTTGTAGACAGTTGTAGACGATAAAGTTGAAAAAAGCCTTGGCCTTGAACAAGAACTTGCCAGCCGTGCAAAAGCTGCTTTGTCATTGGTTAATTTTCCCGCCTTTTTCACAATCGGGTCCAGTCCTTGCAGGAGAATAAGTCAGCTGACCACAAATCTGTAGGCTCAATTGTGTTTGGCAACCATCTTGTTTTCTCTGTCGTTTTCTCTTGTTTTACAGAATCGTTTTACAGAAGTCGGATTTCTTTTCTGGATTACGTTTTTTGGAAAGTTATGTTATTTCCTTAGAAAACTATTTTCCTACATCAGTGCAGGAAAAGATAAGTTCCATGAACACTAAAAGGAACAAATGCGAGGGATATAAATGAAGGATGCAAAGCCATTTTTCAAGATTTTTGAGGACTTTTACTGACTTTTCAAGGTAGCTAACATATATATATAGTTTGTTCAGATGTGTAGTTTGATAATAGTCAGATAATTTAGCTAACTACACTGTAAGAAATGACTTTGCAACTGAAAGAAACATTAAAAACTTTTTGAAAGACCTGAGATTTTCGTTCATTTATATTTCTGTTTTGTGAAGTCATTCATATCAGTATGAGTCGGTCCAGTGATACTGAACTCAAACCAACCAAGCTTTGAATGTATTTCTGAAAAAGAGATTATATTTTTGCAGTTTTATTGTATGTTTTAAAAGTTGTAGTGCAGTTTTAGCGCTGTGTTAGATGCACAGATAACCTGAAGGCTGATTTTCATGAGGTCTCAATAATTAATTTAAAATGATTCTGATTCTGTACATGGAGGTTTAAATCGGTGGCTACAAGAATCTACCAATATTGGAAACTACATTATTATATGATTAATACAGGCTTTTTCGCACTTTTTTTAAAGGTTTGCTGTCAGTCAATTCATATTTTCTTTTTTCACAGGTCAATTCTTTTACAGCTTTTTTCCCTGAAAGTTCCCAATAAATTGAGAATGTTTTTAAACAAATTTTTATGCCCTGCAAAATTCACAGGTTTTTCACAGGATAATTTTCTGTTACATGCTTTTGTGAAGGTTTTTGGTAGGTTTTTTCACTGGATTCCACCCAATATTCAGTGTAATTTATAATGTCAGGTGCTAAATACATGTTAATATCATATGTTATGCTGTTGTGGAAATCTGCTGACATATGAGTCACACATGAGTCATATGTTTGTTTTCTCAGATGTCAGGATATCCAACAACTGTCACTTGTTTCTCATTTGGTGTCATATGTTTGCATTGTCATTGAAGGTCAATGTCATATGTTTTATATGTTTGCTATATGTTTATACTTTTATCAAATCTTTTGACATATGAGTCACATATTAAGTCATATGTTTTGGAGAATATGTCTTATATGTCATATGTCTTATATGTTCTGTCATATGTGTTATATGTTTATCATATGTTTCCCAGAAAATTGCAATTTTTTGGAAAATTTTTGAATTTTCAAACTGTACCTATTTCATATGTTTTTGTCATATGTCATATCTTTTTTACATGTTTTTCATATGTTGCTCATATGTTTGTCATATGTCGCTTGCCTAGTAGTGACTTTGGCCAGCAGAAGATTGGAACAACTGGCCATTTTGGCCTAGAGAAATTTAAAAAAAAATTTACTTGATTGATTTTGAATTTTTTGCATACCTTCCTAAGTGAACTTCAAAATATTAATTTCTTAGCCTTTTAAAACGAAAAATCATTTTCCAAGTTATGGTGCAACATATCTCCACCATGTTGACTGCATTGGTCCTGAACTGTGTTGGTCCTGAACTCATGTTGGTCAGTCTCTTTCACAACTGTTTAGAAGTTCCCTGGTAGAAATCCTATATAGGATCCTACAGGATTTTCTAGGATCCTTTAAGTTCACACAGGATCCTACCCAGGATCCTAAATAGCACCATGCTGTTTAGGATCCTACTCAGGATCCCCTAATTAAAGTCTTTCAGGATCCTGCTTAAGATTGTCTAGGATGCTGTTTAGGATCCTATAGGATCTTGTTTAGGATCCTGTAGGATCCTATAGGATCTTAAAAAGAATCCTAAACAAGATCCTACAGGATCCTACCAGATCTTATTTAGGATCTTATCAGGATCCTGTTAGGATCTTATTAGGATACGGGTCAGAATTTCTACCAGGGTTATACTTATTACAAACTAGTTAATAGAAATGTTTGTCATAAAGATTGAGTTGCCCCTACATGTGGCCAGTAAAACTTACAATTTGGCCAGTTAAAATCTGACTGAGGTGGCCAATGGGCCAGTACTCCACAGAGTTAATTTCGAGCCCTGGGAGGCTAATGGCTATGTTGCAGGTTAAAATAAATTTCAGGTCAAAATTATTTCAAACTAGTTTGATTTGTATTTCCTTAGTTTAACTTTTATAGTCATTATCATCAAACTGAAACAAAGGAAAATACAACTCAAACTTGTTTGAAATCACTTTGACCTGAAATTTATTTTAATCTACAACAGATCAGATTCCAGTACAGTACTTCTAGAGGCTTTCTCTTAAAATGACTGAGAATTATAGGGGCAACAAATGGTCCTATGAAAAATTAGGGTCTCGCAAAATTTGGGGTGAATTGTAAGCGTCTTGCAGTGTCATTTTTTACGGAATTCTTTGCTTCTTGGAGTCTCAAACTGTTCAACAAAACATTCTTGGAGTCTTGATTTTTTCCGATCTAGCCATGTCGGGACTCTTGAGGCTATAAAATGAATCAAGAAGTTCTGATGTGCTTAGGTAACATCTCTAGTTGCCTGAAACTGAAAGTCTTGGGTTCCAATTTCTTAATGTCCTAAAAAGTTTTGGGCTCGCATTTAGAAAACTCTAAAAGCTTGGTCTCACAGTTTCAATAATAAAGGGTCTTGGGCTCGCACAAGAAAACGATCGTCTCACTGTCTCGCAAAGTCTCGAATTTACCATTCACCACCCCTAATTATC